>CM029610.1:3035167-4235167 GCA_017311315.1 Dendrocalamus latiflorus | reverse complement strand
AGACCTCATGCTCACCAGCCACTATCTTTACTACTAGACTAGCTAGATACTTTTTTACCTTATATTGGTTAAGGAATTTAATTAAACTCTAAATTTTGAATTGAAATTGACCGATTTTTCCAATTTTTGGACCCCTCCAAAGTTACCAAATTCAGCGAAATTCAGCTGAAATTTTATTCCCTGGGCAGCACCAAGAACATTGTTGTGGTGGTGCCCAATTCCTCGGATCGTTAGGATTGCCTAGTGGATTTTAGAGTAAATCTAATATGATAGTGTTGTATGTATAAATAAATATATCGTATATGTTTGCCCTTTGTAATTATTGTATGGTAGGATAGATAATTTTCATTCTGTCCTATTCATGTAAATAAAACCCCAAGACGTATAAGAGGGGGCAAAGGCTCTTATTTTCCTAACTAGCTCTCTCTCTGTCTCACAAGTGATCTCTAGCTCTAGCAATTCCATATCCAAAGGGAAGGAAGGGTAGCAAATACCCACTGTTGTGGGGCATGTCACAACAAATATAGTCCAAGAAGAGTAGCGTCTAATGTCACAGTGTGATCGTGAAAGCATATTCAGAACGCTTCAAAGGTTTGATGTCACAAACAAACGACTAAATGATTATACGTCTTGCAGTTTCACAAAATTAACTGTAAACCTTGCAATTTCACAAAATTTTCATGTATACGATACAGAGAAATCTCAGTGATCACTAGTGAACATTGAAATATCACAAAAAAGCGGAACTATGGACAAAACACAGACTAAAGCTAAAATCAAGGAATTATATGCTTCAAAAGGCATCAAATGGTTATGGGAGATGGTCAGAAGGAGCTCATGCGATCCGGGTTTTGGTAAGAATGCTTTGCAACCTGTTGTTTCTTAACGATCTTCTTGGCATAAAGGTCACCAGTCTGCCAGTTCTTTTAGCCTGCTAAAATGCCCCGAAGATATGATCTTCTTCCTTCCAATGCTGGTCACTGCCAAGGACATGATAGCAGAAAGGGCCAAATCTTTGGCCATTAGCTTACCATTATCGGGTTCAAGCGACTGCAACAGCCGGTTCAGATTGTCGTTTTCTTGAATGAAAACAACACGCTTAGAGTGAAGCAATAGTAAGTTGCAAAGCACCTGGGCTGCCATCTCTCTGACTTGGCAAGGTTTGGCTGCAAGCAAACTTCCCAGAGCAGTCATAAAACCTGCTCTGCCCAGTGCCCACCATCTTTTTGTACTCCTCGGAAATCCTAGTTAATTGTATCAGGGATTTGAGGGTGCATTCCAGGACAGCATAATCACCATTGTTGAGATAGGAGAGAAACCAGCTAAGCAAATTGGAGCTGATGAGATCATCTGTAAAAGTTTTGGATGGGAAGCAGAAGAACTGAATGACTGAGAGAGCAACCTCCCTGGCTTTGGATGAGTAAGGAAGATAGGGTTTATCAACTGAATGAGTGACTGGATCACCCCCATGCTGATTACTGCTTGTCTGACATTGGCATCACCCAAAGCCATGGAATGGAGCAACTCAACAGATCCAACCTTGCGCTCTTCTTCCTTTTGCTGGGAGAACTTCACCAGCTCTGAAACTGCACCTTCCTCCACCATGCTCAGGTTCTTCAGCACAGCGAAAGCTGAGCTAACCGACTTGCCGCTGCTGTCGGCATTGGCGCAAGCGTTGAGCAGCATAGCGAGGCCACCTTGTGCACATACTGCCCAGACGTTGTTGGAGTTGTCCGTCAGCTCCCTCAATGCCTGAGCTGCTCTCTGTTTTGCTGACATGGTGCAGGTACTTGCACTATCCAGTAGCTGGACAAGTGGAGCAATCAGCCCTGTTTTCACAAGCACTCCTCTGAAGGAAGCGTCGGGTTTGTTCTTTAACAGCTTCTAAAAGCGGTTTTTAGTTTTCGCTATAATATCTAACTTTCAAACGGAGTATTTTCTCAAGACATGGTCTATAAGTTAATTAAAGTACACGTTAAAAGCCCAACATTTGTATCTACCAAAATCGCAAACGAGTATCTCTCCCTCCGTAATCTCTGTCGCAAATAGCTAAAATTCAAAAATTTCAGCAAAAAGTCATAAGCTGTAGCTATATCAAATAGGCTTGTAGTGTTGTGGTCGATGGTTGAGTACGACTCTGAGTACTGAGGGTACAACGCTTGTTCTCATCTAGTCAACAACAGGACTCTTTCCTGACGTAGTAGAGATGCTCTAAGACTTAACTTTAGAAGAAGAGCGAGACTAGTGACTTGTTTGATTGTTCATTGCTTGATGATAATAAGTACAGTGTCATCCCTTTTATAGGGTTGGCTAGACTTACCTTTAAGAAATATATCTCTATATTAAAGAAACTAATTCTAATAATAAAAATTTATCCATAATACATAGAATAATTCTAAAAGAAAATAAATCTAAATAATAAAAACTAATTATTATATTTCTAATCCACGATATGCTATCAATACTGTCAAACTATCAGAACAAAGAACCACTACATTACCGTACGGACACTGTTCACTTGTGATACAGTACCACACACTATTCACATGCCTACTGTCGTACCTCACTAGGATCATAGGGTCTCGGTAGGACTCAAAGTTGACTTTGGTCTGTACGTGCTACAATAACTAGCTCTTAAACGGTGCGTTTTTCAACGCGAGATCAACAGAAAAATTGTAGTAAAAAGTGTACTGAGTTCAACTGTACTATCCAAAATCATATACGACTATTTCTCTTTATATACTGCCTATCACGAACAACCAAAATTTAAAAATTTAAGGCATAAGTCATAGTCTAAAAGAACCCACTCCAAGAAAACTAATCAATAGATGGATGCTGCTGTCTAGATCAAGCGCAACAATCTTTGCATACTCAATATCTTCACAAAGAAGCTCTCCAATGGTGGCCAAGGCTTGGCTTCTTTGAACCGAGTCCCCAATCCTCATCCTCAAAAACAGATCATTGATATAGAACCTGTTAGAAATAATTTTGACTTCGAGTTCAAGACGTAGTAGAGTCTGTCTTCGTGTGTAACTCAAGTTGAAGTTATGTCCAACTTGAAATCCGAATACATATGCTAGTAGAAGATTATTAGCCTATATATTGAGAAGACTTGTAGCCAGTTTTGTAAAAGAGAAGCAAGAAAAAGGAGGAGCAAGTAAGAGAATAAAGAATTCAGAAATGGGAAATTTTACCATCCTTGAGGGGGAAGAGGTACCAAATTTGAGCCGTTGATCACACTGATCGAACGGCTGAGATTTGGCAGTACCTAGTGGTACCGGACGCGAGGTACCAAGAGGTACAAGGTACCAAGAGGTACCAAATTTTGAGCCGTTGATCACACTGATTGAACGGCTGGATCTAATTTGGTACCTCTTGATACTTTGTACCTCTTGGTACCTCCTCAAGGATAGGAAAACTACTCTTCAGAAATACTCCTGTGTTCTCTCAGTTTATTTACGATGTGTGTGTTTTCTCTTATATCAGAACCTCTTATTGCCTAGGCTGGCATCAATGGCAGGCGTCGTCGCAACGACAGCTTGGGAGTGCATTGGAATTCTGGAGCAAACCATCTCCTTGAGGTCCTTCAGATGGACATCAAGCTTGGAGCTGATGCTATCCAGATCACTCAAGCGAAGCCTTCCACCATGGTATGATTCATCACTGCATTGAGAAGCAATAGCTTGAATATGACTTACAGTTGCCATAGCCGTCTCAAGGAACTGAAGAAGCATAAGCTGTTCGTCGGAGTTGCCGCCGCCTGACGCATTCAGGTTGGAGCAGAGCTGCTGAAGCTTATCCTTGATGGATTGCCACTTGGCTGGGAACTGTGGGACAGAACAAGCCATCGATGCTGATGCTGATGCCTTCAAAATTTGCAGCTTCTCACCAGGGCTGCATTCTGCTACCTCCATGCCTAACCTCGTATTAGTACCAACGCTATCTGTCTACAGCACCTATGAATCATGGGAGTTCCTGGGGTTGTAGACATGGAGTTGGAGCTAGAGAGCTAGTAGATTTTTTTTTCTGTGTTACATACTACCATTATAAGGTTATTGTAGCTCTAGCAGTCTGCAATCCATATAAAATGCCGGGACAGATGAATGGATCGGTTGGTGAATCCATTTGGTCTCTCTTTTTGCTGCCTCCTTTCGGTTCCTTCGATTGGAATTTTGCACTGCTGTGCCTGCCACAGGCTCGAGGCATCTTTTGCTGCAATGAGGGTTAGATTTTAGTGGGGTGGGTGTGTGGAGTGGGTAACACAGCCAGTATAATCTCAGTTGGATTGATCACAGCTAATGATTATATACTTCTTCTCATTATGAAATGAGCAACCATCAACAGTTCCATAAGTGCCTTTCTTGAGTAAAAAAATAAAAAGTATTCACATTTACCCTTTTCTCTCTCTCTCTCTCGTCCTGTGGAGGAAAGTTATTTTTAGATTGTAGTATCATAGTACATGCTTGCGTTGAAAGAAACACTGTATAATGGGGTCATCTATATATGTTTCAGCATCTAAGAGTAATGCATGGGGACCTACGGACCTAAATATGCATATGTAACAACACCTTGGAATGGAGGTATCAAGGAGTTGCTCCGGTCGACTTAAAAGCTCCTAGCTTCTGTTTCGGCTGGCTGTGAGCTTTTGAGGGTAAATACATTGTAACGGTTATTAATTTTTTTAAAGTCAAAAATAAAAATAAGAAAAAAAACCGTTACATCGTCGCGAATAATACAAATAAATAAAGAAAAAACCAAAAAAGATCAAAATTAAAAAGCCGGTACGTTCTAAGTATTCTTCTGGCTAGAAACTAAAACAGTTTAGAGCATAAGCCATATGGCCTAAAGTAATGTGGGATTACTAACCCTGATATGTCATTAAAAAAGGAAGGACGATGAATGTTGAAGAAAAGACTCCAAAATCCAAATGAACCGTTCTTGCATAGCCCCAAGGGAAGTAGGGAGCCATGCATGAACTGCAAAACGGAGGGTGTGGATAATAACGAGCCGCTATCCAGCAAGCTTTTCGCACTTAATTAGCAAGTTGGTTACAGGAGAGAAGATCTTAGGGGAGATTAGAGGAGGTGCAGCACGTGATGGAAAAGAGCCAATCGGTTGGTGTGAGCGCCGAGCAGGAATGGACCAGTAGGCCAGTAAACTGTACTGCCAGTACTGAGATGTACCAGCGTCACACCACCACCCCATGTGATGTACTGACGTGCAATCCTTAATTCAGAATGGATAGAAGCAACAGGAATTCAGAGCTTGAGACAAAATTAGTCTTATATCATCCTTGGACGTCAAGGAAACCCTGCACCAAGCGCACAAAAATTCAAATTTTTAAATGATAAACTAAATACAGGCACATAGCTCCCAATATGAAAAGAAAAAAAATCATAGGAGAGAATGGTGGTAGCTAGAGTGCTGTACGATTTGTAATAAGCGCAAAAAAAAAAAAGGATTGCAATATATGCTCCTATATCTGAACTAAATGAACTGAAAACAACGCAACACAGAAAATGATACAGAAACGAAACTTTGTACAGTGAGATTTGAATACAATTCTCAAATGAGGTATCTCTTTGAATGTGCAAACAAATTTGCAATGTCCGGCGTACCTGGCTACCTGCTAAATGCTACTTACTCTTAGCTACCTCGAGAGTCCAGATAAAAAGGTCGTCCGGCTTGCTAATGAGAGCCCTTCCATCTGTCAAGGATCGCTTATGCTGCCCAAAAGAATCAAATACCGAGTGGCGGTGCTGGTTAGAGCTTTAGCTTTTAACTTTTTAATTTCATCTTTTTCTATTTTTTATTTTTTTCTTATTTAATTGTATTATTTGTGATAATATATATATTTATTTAATTTAATTACACTAAAAAACATCGACAGCTACAATGAAAAAGTCTAGCTCAAATTTTTAAGCACAAATGAGCATAGTTCCATTCAAAACAGCTTATAGCTTCAGAAATCAAAAGCCATTTGAAATGTGTTATCTTCTTAATGCAGTTTTTTCTTTTCTTTTCCTTTTTCTTTGCATTATTGGTGGAGACGTAAAGGTGTCTTTTATTTTTTTTTCTATTATTTATTTATTTTTTAATTAAATATCTCAAAAACTACCGTGTCATTAAAATCAAAAGTCACGGCACTTAACGGAGCCTAAGGCTAGGAGGCTTATAAATAAAAGCAGTCTGAACCCTAAACATAGACCACCACTATCACGTAGCCCACAGACGCCGACTAAAGCTGTTCACATACTGTTCTGATACAATAAAAAAATACAGTGAAATGGAAGGACAAAGGAAAAGCAGGTACTGGAAAGGACAGAAATATTTAAACGTCGAGAAGCATTCATCCATACGAAACATAAATGGTAGTTCATGATTTTATTACAGATAAATAGTACTGAACAATGTACTGTGGGTTGAAGATTGGACGGAGAGAAGCCACCTGAGCCGTTGCGGCGAGAGACTTCCAATTCATTGATTTCATGACCCATATCAGATCAACAACCTGTCCAATTTGTCGCATGAAATCCAAAATTAGAGGGAATCCCAAGACCAACACCCCAAACAGCCACCTCTATGGCGCAGACGTTTCACCAGCTGATGCCTGATGAGTTCTTCGCGGTTATTACATAATCAGACATCTTTATCACTAGGAATCTTGCTTCCTCTCGAGGCTTGCTTGACTCCCTGGAATTACCTTCAGCAAAGATGAATTATCCACTCATCAAACCTTCATTACAGGAGTACAAGACCATAAGCACGTTCAGCTCGTAGAAATGGCAAAAGGACAAAATGTAATCTCCAGAAGGATGCTACACCAGATAGCGCAGACGTTGAACGGTTCAAAAGTGGTGCCCCGATACACCAGATGTAAAAATATTTACTGGTCAAATGTACAAAGAAATCGCCCCGACAGTTTTGAGACTTTAAAATATGTACTTGTGTGCAATAGGCTACCAAACAACAACTAAGTCTAAAAGAATATGTTGACTTCCCTTCCGCATCTAGAGCAATACAGGTACTTGTAGTGTAGCTTTCTACCTTGAGTCAAAAGATAACATCGCATGCACATTAAATAGTTAAGTGCTCAATAGGTTGTTTGTAACAAGAACCCAAGGAATTTCTGTTAATATGAAGTGCAACATGGACACAAATGAACCAGAAGATACTTGACGCCATAGAATATGAAGCTCATTCTAGGTGCAAGGATATTTTACTATATTTTGGAGAACAATTAAATTGAACACAGTTTGAAGGTTTAGTAATGGCCACAACATGATATGCAGTGCACAATGCAACATAATAGCTAGATAGCAAACCAACGTGTATACTGCATTCAGACGTTGATTTGGAGCAATGTAGTAGTGCTTAACATGAGGGTTGAAGAAGGTATATATACCATAGATCCCGTAGGTAGCTATGTAAGCATGACAGAGTCACCATATAACATCATCTTTGAATGTGTCTGAAAATGAAAGGGTTTCGAGTGTTCATCAAAAAGTTATCTCACAAGTAAATAATCATAACCTAGTAATTCCCATCCCAATATGTTACAACATCTAAATAATGGATGCATTTATTTATTGCATCAATCTTGAAATACTCAGCTTCTTAGAATGCGAATTCCTTCTTTTCCCTATACACTAATAAGCACCACCAAAAAAAAAAGAATTAGTCCACAACTTCAAATCAGAGCAAGTGTGAATCGACTAATTTCAAATAGCTGGACGACCCAAGGAAAGCTTTATATTAAATTAGCGAAATTCAAGAGGCATGTACACACGGTGCACATCCTAAAGGGTTTAAATTCCCCCCAAAGAAAAGGTAGCCCCTAGCCCCAGGGAGAACAGTCTTCTGATACCACCAAACAAAACAAGCAATTATAAATTCAGTCACAAACTTACCTGGTATACTATCTTTAAGGATAATATACCAACACCAGAGTGCCATTAACATCTCAGCATTTCAGCGTTCATAGGAATCAGACTTAATTGCACAGATTTCAGCAGTGCACCGTCACAAATCAGCAATTGCCTGAAAAGTCATTGTTGCTAGTACTGACTATAATTTGCTCCATCAATCTGCAATTCTGCTTTTTAAAAAAGGGTTAATTTGATCTGTTATAGTAATTGCATCGCACAAAGATAAGGCAAGCAGATCACACAACTAAACACAACTAAATACCTTTGTTGGAAAGCTCTAGTCAAAAGCATGTAAAACGAGTAAGCACTTTGCGCATCCCAAAAGAAAGAGAAATGAGAGGGGAAGAGGAATCAGCCGAGTTCAGATGCATTTGAAAACAGCAGGAATCAATCTCCACATGAAATAGAAATGCGTAAACTTCACAACCAAATTGATGCCATCTCCAAGCACAAAAAGAGCATACATACTTGAAATCAGCAAGCTTGTATATATTGGTGTGAAGGAAAAATCTACAACATTGCAGCTCTTTGCACCGTTCCAACTGAATAAAGAACCACTATACTGAATAATGAGTAAAGAGCAAGAGTGTTTACAAAGTTACATTTTCCTTCCAATATTTTCATAAGACTACTTCCGTCAAGTCGCTATACTGAAATCTGTTCACTCACTATGAACATCAATCAAAGCACACAGAATATGATCCCAGAGATAGTATTCACAAGATCAAAGCAACACAGAATATGATCCCGGAGATAGTATTCACAAGATAAGACTTACAGACAAGCAATGCATACTTGAAGGATGTAAGACATTATACAAAAGCGTGATTCTTCAAGGACCACAGATAGCCTCTCTTAAGGGTTGCACAGATATCATGGCATACAGTCTGAAATAGTGGCTTTATTGTAAAAAAGTTCTTTGATCATATGATTCCTATCTATTTAATGACAAAACACATGTTCCATGCCACCTGTCCTATCTAAGCTCAAACCATATTTTCACCTATATAACCAACGGAAGAAGGCAGATATAATGTCAATAACCAGTTAACCGCTGTAGTTTGAACAATTTATCTGCCCATAAGTTGTCGAAGTCCATTGCTTCTCTGATGCATGTATTTTACAGGCATCGTGAAGATCAGGCAATAGATTATATAAAAACTTTGTTTCATCAGATTACTTGTGTAGAAGCTATACTTATCGAGAAGAAACCTGGACAGAGAATAAGGTATCTGACATCACACAGTAACTTATCAATTGAAAGGTACAAGGAAATCAATCCACCTTTCAGGATTAGAAATCAGTTTTCCACACATAAAATGGAGTTGGTTCTGTTTCTATGGATATTTGTTTCATCTATATGATGTTCCAACAGCAACTTATAAATAAGCTAAGTCCAAAGAGATGTCTGGTCAGGCAAATCTCCAAAATGTTTTAAGGGGTGTAGAGAGGGAGAGGTGCGAGTAGATTGGAATACCTCAAATTTCAACCATCTTGCAAGAATATTTGAAAACACAAATTGCAAATATCTTATAGCAAACTCTGTATGTCTTGCAGATTGTTTTTCATGTCTGTCTCCTAACAACTATAAATGTAATAATTTAGGAGCAGCAATTGAACTACAACACTATTGCTGATTTCAAGCTAAAATCTGACAAAGACCTCCGAATGCAATGGGTGGATCTGAGGACCATCAAGCTCATCAAAAATTATCTGGGAGCTTGCTGAAGCTCTTTCACGAAGCAATATGTCTGTCTTTATAGAATGGGACAGCACGTCTGACTGAACCTTTCGGAGCCCTTGTGGGTGATCCTCCTTAGGAGCATTCAGGAACAGTTTGTTAAGACAACTAGCCTTCCTCAGCACAAAATCCACCAGTCGCATCTCATTGCGATGCCCCTTGAAGTTTGTCATCTTGACCAAGCAAAGGTTTTCTAATCCGCCTTCGGGTGGTTCTTCCTCTGCCACCTCCAAGTAATTCTTCGTGAATGAATCATGGGTGTTTGTCGGGAGCTGTCATATTGAGCACCACGTGTTGAGACATACATGCATACATATATAATAAATGAACTACAATCAAATGCATTTTGCATAAAAATAACAACCTGCACGAAGAGCCTCTCCAACTGAGGACAACAACATGTCTTGAGGAAGCTATAGATGTCTGCAAGGTTGGAGTTGGCCATTCCGAACATGAGCAACTGGAGCTCTCTCAATCGGTGCAGGTTACTCCCCATGATGGCGTTGGCTGCTGAGGCAGACACATACTACAAGGCGAGCAAGTATAAGCGCATAAGCAATGGAATGGAAACGCGCCGATATGACATAGATGCCCAGACGAACCTGGAGGGCAATGCTGCATAAGGTGAGGGCAGTGAGGTTTGAGAGGCGGGGGACCGCCGAGGGCAAGTTGGTGAGCGGCAAGCCGGCTTCTGGCCCGCCGGAGCAGAGGTACAGATGCTCAAGACACCCCACGGCGCCAGAGAAAAGGTTGCTGCAGAGGAAGGGGCCGCTGAAACGGAACGACCGGAGGCGGGGTGCCGCCGGGACCCGCAGCTCGGTTGCGCGGGAGCAGTCCACGACGGTGAGACTCCTGAGGTTGGCGGCTCCCACGGTTGTGAAGTCGACACGGCGAAGGCGGCGGCAGTAGCGGAGTTCGAGCTCGCGGAGGCAGGGACAGGCGGCGACCACCCGCCGCAGCGCGGCGTCAGTGAGGGACACCGAGTGGAGGTGGATCACCTCGAGCGTGGCGACCATGGCGTTTGCCGACGCCGTGAGCTGGAGCCCCCGCACCGACAGCCGCGCGAGGAGCGGGCTCCCCACGGGAAAGTGCACGGCGAGCACGCCCGCGCGGCGCGTCCCCCCGCGCGCGCCCCGGCCGCCGGCGCCGTCGAGCCGGAGGTGCAGGTCCTCGACGCCGCACGCCGCGGCGTAGTCGAGGCAGCGCCTGAGGTCGGGCTGCGCGAGCTGCCCGGCGTGGAACGTGAGCGAGAAGCAGTCCATCCGGCGCCTCCCGCGCCGGTCGATGGCCGCGAGCTGCTCCCCCCGTGCCGCCGCCGCCGACGCGCCGGGCGGGAAGCGGAGGTGCATCGAGGAGGGCTCGGGCCACCGATGTGCCCAGAGGTCCCGCCACCGCGAGGAGAGCGCGCCGGTGCGGATGGCGGACTTGAGCGGCAGCAGGCTCAGAATCTGCAGCCGCAGCGCGTCGGGGAGCTCCGAGATGCGGTCCTCGCCGCCGCGCGGCCGCAGCCGATCGCTCGCCATTCCGCTCCTCCTCCACTTACCCGCGCGGCATCGAGGAGGATTCGACGGGGATGGATGGCTGGGTGCCACAGGGGCGTGTACGGTAGTAGGGAGCGGAGGAGGGGAGGAAGGGGGAGAGACGTGTGGAGGTGTCTCGCCTCGTCTCGCCGGTGCGGTGCGGTGCGGTGCGTGTTGCGTTTCTAATCGCTTCCTCCCCTCCCCTCCCCTTCCCTTCCCTTGTATTGCGACTATTCTACCGCTACTTGTTCGGTGCGCCCGATGCTCTCTCTGGTGGCCCACGCGCCTCCTCGCACCGCACCGCACCATTTTGCCCGGGGCGCCGGCCGGCCGCACCCTTTTCACACGGGCCCTCCCCTCCCCTTGTTTTCCTTTATTTTTTTCCCCTGTCCAGCCGCTTTTCACACTGCACCTCTACTCCTTTCCAGTTTTTTTCTCCGCCTTCCTTCCACGCCCTTTCCAATGCCTCGTTTCCTTTTCTCCATGCTTAGGGTTCAGCACTTAGCAGAGCTCAGCCCAACAACCGTAAGTACCTTTAAATGAGGGTGAGTTATTTTAAAATGTGGCTTATGGCCCTATTCATTTAGACTTAAATTTTTTGTTTTTGATTTATTTTTCACTATTCTTAAATTTCGTTTTTTCTGATTTTTTTGGCTTTTTTGAGCTTTTTTCCGGTTCTTTTTTTTCCATTTTCATTTGCATTTGTCTACGATGGGCTAACCTATTTTTTCTATTTTAAATTTAGTTACGTCAAATAAACCACCATCAGCTACAGTACAATTTAGCCAGTTACAATGCAATTTTAGCCATAAGCCAGCTTATTTCAGCCTGCCCGAGCGGTACCTATATCTTAAATTGATGGAATTCTGACTGTTCGCGAGAGACAGTACACAGAGAAAAATAGTCGCATGTGATTTTAGTCGGTACAATTGAACTCAGTACATTTTTACTACAATCTTCCTATTAACCCCGTAATTAGTCGGTACAACTGAACTCAGAAAAACTTTTTCTTACCCTATAATTCGCATGGAGATTCATGCTCAGTGGCTAACAGATATAGAGGAGGAGGAGCTACGGCAGGAGAGGAGAGGCAGAACATTGGCGATATCACCGGTAAGGCAGCTAAGAGAAGAGGGCGATACCTCAATTGTGCTAGGGTTTAGGGAAATGGGAAGGGGGATACTTATAGTTGGTGGGGACTGGGGAGATGATGATACAGGGATCTTGATCTAATGGTTGTAAATCGAACTGCTTTTTGCGAGAAAAACTCACATGTTTCATGAACAATACCATTTTTCATATTTCCGGCCATTTTTCAGTTTCGTTTGCTTGCTTCTTTAAGCAATAGTTTCCAAGGACCTAGGAAAAATGGCAAATAGTTAGCAAATGAGGTACTTAGAACTTAAGGCGAAATGAAAAATAACCAAGGAAACGAAGGGATTAAACCAAACCAAGGAAACAGAAATTATTGCGGCATTAAAGATTTGGAGTGCCATTTCACGCAATGCACCTATATATTGGGTGACAATGGGCTAAATTTCATTAATTTCTCCGTTCCACACACCACACTGCTAAAATTCGAGCGAACCTTATCGGCTCTCTCTGTCTCTGTATTTGGTCGATTCTTCATGAGGTGACACCGAATGGCTACCGTGAAAACCGCACAGAAATGGGCGCATCTTTCATTTTCCATTGTTTTCAGCAGTCGCATGAGGGGTTTTCTGCTTCGCCCCGGCCGTCAAATCACGCAGTCCCTTTCAATCAAGGTTTTACAGGATTGACCATGTAGCACATGGGTAAAGTTTCACCTGAGACCAACCCTAACCTCGATCTTCACTAAGTAACCATGATTTGTAATTTTGTGACTGGTAATTAAAATCCCTATCCTGAAGTCTGAACAAAAACTGCACGTATTAGACTCGGCCTTTTAGTCGGTTTTTTATTTCGATTTTTTATTTGTTCCTACTATTTATCAGATATACCATCTGTAGCCAAAAGTCATTAGCCACAATCCCAAAAGAATAGGTGTAAGCATGAAAGTATCTCATGATAATTAAATAATCCATTAAATGCAGTTTTAATACTTAATTAAGGTCTCAAGACGTATGTGGTTGCAAGCTTTCAAAGATAATTGTCCAAGTACCTCTGGTCAGAGACCCACTATATATTTTATCCGATCAGTGGCCACTTAGAGATCTCACGACTAGTATGAAGGCCCTCCTCTAGGCAATTCATTCCGTGCAGCAAATAAAGTACGTGCTTTATCCGCCTCCTAACCGCACGACGATTCGGCCTTATGTCTTTGACGGTAACCGCCTTGCCGTTGTCTCTATAAATTCTCTCATACTGACAATAACCGAATATCAGTTATTGTCATATTTTCCTCGCTGATAGCAACTGTTTGCTCGACCGAACAGGATGAATTGACAAGGCGCATGCTCACATGGATAGCTAACATCCCTTCAACGCTATTTAAGATTTGAACAGAACAAAACCGGAAAGAGGAATAAAAACAACACCAGAGACAAATCCTAAAGAATCAATTAAGACCTTCCGGCTAGATACAAGATTACATAGACTAGAGCTAATAGCATCCTTTTATAATATATCATTGAAAATATTTTATAATCAGTTTATAGTAATAAAGATTATCCACATTTTTACCCTAAATTCTTCTTGACAGACCTAGATTTTTTTCTCACAGTTCGTAAGATGACGACGTAACCGTCGATAGTATCAATGAAAGTTTTTTTTTTCTACTAGACAAGCTCTGATAAGTAGCATTCATGGTTAAATCCAGCAGCTGCTTCTGCGCCTCCTGTCCCTGTTGAACTCGGCCTTGGTCTTGCGCAGCCGGGCCTTGTAATCCTCCTTCCAGGCGCGGAACTGCGACTTGAGATTCTTGAGGTCATCCATCGGAACACCGGGCTGCCACGGCCTCTGCTCGACGAGTGCCGCCGCGCCGCTCTCGAGCGCCTGGCTCTGTCGCCGGAACTCCGCGCCCAGGCGGCCCACCGCGCTTCGCCTGACGGTCACACCGTGGCAGCCGTTCCGCCGCCTCGCCGACGTTTCTTCAGACGTCTTCATGTGAGATTCAGAGGATTCATGGCGATCGTACGCCCTTCCTGCAGCATCTTGAGCCATCCGCAAGAAGCAGACATGAGAGATTACTTCGGTTTTTGGTTAGACTTGGCACAGACATTTGCAGAATGTTTTGCGGTTAACCTGCAAAGACGTCATTTGTTCATGGAAAGTTTCCTCCAGAGATTTAATCTTGATCTCGTTCTCCAACCATCTGACATGGTAGCTCTCGATCTGCCGTCTCAACGCGACGTTCTCCTCTTTCTGCCTCAGCTGCGCCTCCGCCTTCATTGCCTTCCTTTCAAGCCCCATCAAGACTGAATCTTCCGCCCCCGCGTCATCCTGCCAGTAACAAATGACAAGCCATTGAATTTCATTGCACCTCGTATGATCAGCTCGAATGAATCATTAACCAATGCTAGCGTGTTAAGAGAAAATTGCTATAATGGGACTCAAAACAACGTGTTTCGTTATAATGGGACTTCTAACGTTGACATCGCTAAAATGACACCCGAAACATTGGCTTCTCGTAATACATGACATTTGGCTAATGTTTCGAAATACCCGAACATTGGAATTAAAAGAGCCAAATGTCATGTATTACGAGAAGCCAATGTTTCGGGTGTCATTTTAGCGATGTCAACGTTAGAAGTCCCATTATAACGAAACGCGTTGTTTGGAGTCCCATTATAGCAATTTTCTCGCGTGTTAATGGGCATGAATTGAAGATATGGTATGTTAGGAATAGTCCCACATCTACATCGGTTGCACAAAAAAGCAAAACTTATAAGTACGAGGAAGATCTCATATATTACACTAGTTTTTTAGATAGTATCATTTATAAGGCTGTTGCTATAGAACTTACATACTGCAGCCTATGTGCTTAATTGTATTTAGCTTGTTTGAACCTAGCCGTGTGGCCCTAGACCAAAATCAACATTTGATAGCAGAGCGTAGTCACCTAACATTTCCTTAAACTTTATGGTTGCAGAAATACGCATCTGATGTGTGAACTTTATGGTTGTGAGAGTGCATATCTGATGTGTGAGGAGAAGAATATTAGGAATAGTCATATATCGATTACGGGAAGGAAAAACACAACTTATAAGTGTGAGGGAGATTTCACCCGTTGAACTAGTATTTTGGAGGAGAATACTCAATATCACTGTTGCTATAGAACTTATGTATGGCAGCTCGTAAACTTAGTTGTATTTAGCCTGCTTAAATCTAAGGTCCAGAAAGAAAACCTGGTTACATTTAGACATATGGCTCGACACCAAAACCGACATGATAGTACGTTGTGAGGTGACAATGAGGATGGTGGAGTCCACGGCCTGGCTCCGGCGACCCTCAGCAGCGACGGACGCTGGCCTTGCAGGGTCGGCCGCGCGGGCGGCGGCGCGGTGAGACGAAGGCACCGTCTCTGGGCGTCTAGATTGATGATCCTTATCTTTGCATCAAGAATTCATTCATGGCATATGAGTGAAAGATCCTTGGATTAAGGAAGCGAATTTGCAACGAGATGTTGCGGCTAGCATCGGAAACGGGAAGCCTTAATCGATCAACGCGCAGATGCATGCATGCATTGATGCATGTGTTGTTGTTATCGCAACGAGAGCTAGAGTAGGAACAGAATAGGGATATAAGGGCATCTGTAGTATATATAACCCAAGGGGCCTTAAGGTGGATTCCATCTAAACCTTAAGGTCGACTCCATAGTGTATATAACCCAAGGGGCCTTAAGACGGTCCCACTTGGCAGATAAAGAAAAAATGTATTTTAATGTTTATGGCCAGGTCTTTAACTTGAGGACCAGGCTTAAGCTTTTTTTGCTTATGGTCTGCTTAAGGTCACCCCTGTAATGTATAAGGTTGACCTTAAGGTGGCTTAAGACCCTCTGTTTTCATACACTACAGATGCCCTAAGGGAGAGCTTGAGGGAGGAGAGCGCCCGGGAATATAGGACCTGCTTCACTGATATGGGTTTAACCACACACCTCACCTGATATGTATATGGAGTAGTTTGTTTGGTTTCCATTCCTACCAAAGTTCTCTTTTCTTTAATTTTTCATTTCGAATTGTGTGCTTGAATTTTGAGAATCTGTTCAAGTTGTTCTAATCGGAATCAGATTCCGTTTATGTGTTCTATGATAATTTCCTTTCATACTGAACTTACCACTCGATATTCCTACTTTCATGTTTCATCCTGAGATTTGAATTTTTCACCTGAGAAAATCAACTTTCAGTCACGAAGGCACGGCAGAGATGCGCTACCTGTAATAAGCAGCTTGTAGGCTTGCTGCCTAAGGCCTTTTGCCTTCTCCTTAGGGAATTTCTTGGCACAGGCCCAACCATTACAAGCACTGAACAACTCTATCATCAACAGAGAAGCATGTTTTAACTTAAGTAGCAAATGATGCCGTTGATGCCAGGTGAAGAAAGGTTGCCATACAGAAGTGAATAGTATCAATGTCACATATCAAGTCCTATTTAGCATATGAGGTTTACCCCAAAAAATATCAACTCTACACGTTCGGAAGAAGAAAATAGAAAATCTTTCTATCACATGCTCGTAGCCCACCGCCTGTTCAAAAGTGTTGTGGTTTCTGGTTTTTGACTAATTACAAGAGATATTAAGGGAGTAAGGACACTCGTGTTGAGAAGTGATTGTGTTCAAAGCAGCCCCCTATAATGACTCATATAAACGGGTTATGAAAACTATTTTGATTCTAAAGGCAGAAGCTGTTTGGAACAGGGAATGAAGAAGCTTACACAGCTATACAAACCTACAATTTGCTAGTCAGTTACAAACCATGCACGGACAGTAAATTTCTGGATGTATCGCGATCATTTATCCCTCTTCGCCAAACTCTCTGGCGAACCTCGTATGCACGTCCAGCTCCTTCTTGCTCACCGCCGGCCTCTGCCTTGCGAGGACCTTCTCAAAGTCTATCATTGACATCGGAGGCGGAGTAATCTACAACACCACAAGAAAACGTCACTAACCAACCATGATGAAGCTATATGTTGCCTAACAAATGGCATCAGTGTTTACCTGAGCAGCCAGGCCATTTGCCGCGAGTTTTTGCTTGGTGGTCTGAACGGCGCCCGATCACTTCGGCCCGCAAGGCATTCACGCACCGTCGTCTGCCCTGAAGAAGAACATGGCGTCCTGCGTCTTGCACACGGGCTCGAACAGCACATCCTTCACCTGTTGAAGAACACAAGCAAGGGGAATCAGTAATTCAACACCATCTAATGTACTACCTGTAAACTGCAAAGGCTGGGCGAAATGGGTAACATACACAGACAGCAATGTCTGAACCAGAGAAGCCATCTGTCCTGTCAAATAAACCAGGCATTGCTACTTTTGTCATTCAGTTCTTTCTTTGACCACACTGTAGTCGGTCACTTGGTCTGTCAGTTGAGCCCTCTGGGCGGGTCGTTTTTCATTTGAGTTTACTTCGGTTCTTCCATGTATGTGTGAATTAGTCCACACACAGTTAGTTTTTCTCCCGCCTGTGGCGCAAGGCACGATCTCACGTTCGGCTGCAGAGCGTGCCGTGTAGCGCGGGCGTTGAGGCCTGATGGCCAGGTAGTCTGTTATCTGTTGTTTTTGACTATAAATGAAAACAGGAAAATCGCAGTGGTTGTTGCTGCGGCAAAACTCTCCTTCCAGTGCATATTCTTTTTCATTGTGTGCAGGTGATCAGAGCTCATACAGACTCTGCTCACCGAGAAGGATCGAGAGAGAGTCGGAACAATTGGTATCAGAGCTACCGCACCTGGGAGTGGACGACCATGCCGCGTCGACGCTCGTCATCGCCACCACGGCGGACTCGGGAGGAGTCCACACCGCCATCGGGGAGCGGTGTTAGGGGCGGCGGCAGCACCGAGCGGGGACTGGTGATCCACCGAGTCACGAAGGAGATCAGCAGCGGCGGCGGCTTCCCAACCCTGACGAAGACAAACTATTATGACTGGGCGGCGCTTATGCGAGTCATGCTACAGGCACGGGGCTTGTGGATGGCCGTGAGCGTCGGCACCACCGACTTCGTCGAAGACCGGATGGCGCTCGAGGCGATCGCGAAGGCTGTTCCAGTGGAGATGATCGGGACGGTCGCGAGCAAGGCCACCGCCAAGGCTGCGTGGGACTCCATCCGGACAATGCACGTCGGCATCGAGCGCGTGCGCAAGGCGAGGGCGAACACCCTTCGTCGGGAATTTGATGCCCTCAAGTTCCGCGACGGGGAGACCGTGGACGAATTCGGCATCCGCATCAACGGAATTGCGCACCAGCTCGCAGTTCTTGGAGAGGATCGCTCGGACGAGGAGGTGATCCGGAAGTTCCTCCAGGCGCTTCCACCGAGATTCGAGCAAATCGCACTGTCAATCGAGACATTGCTCGATGTCAGTGAGCTCTCCGTGGAAGAGCTCATCGGGAGGCTCAAGGCGGCGGAGGAGCGCCACAACCTCAGTGGCGGCGGGGCGTCCCTGGCGAGGTTGAATCTCACGGAGGAGGAGCTCATCGCGCGGGTGACCTCACGATTGCAGTTCTCCGAGGAAGGTTCTCAGGAGCGCGGAAAGGGAACGGCATCTGGCTACAAGAAAAGCCGCGGCCGTGGTCGTGGCAAAGATGGAGGAGGAAGAGGCAGCTTCAAGCCGCAGAAGACAGGGGGAAGCAGCTCCGGCGGGACCTCTGTCGCCGGTGACCAGTGCCGGTACTGCGGGAAGACCGGCCACTGGGCTCGCGAATGTCGCAAGAAAAAACGCGATGAGCAGGCCCACACAGCCCAGGCGGAAGAGGACAAGGAGACCACTTTATTGCTGGTCGACGCTACAGTAAATGCCACTTTCCCCATTCCAACATCGGTGTCCGAAGAAGCAAGTCCAGCGGCGATTTCCCCAACTCCACCGCCCACCAGTCACAAATCGGTGACGGATCTCTCGCCACCACCCACAAATCCGGCGCCACCGAGAGGATCCACATCCTTGCATCTGGAGGAAGATCGTCTCTTCGTCAATCTCGGAGATAAGAAGGAAGGAGACCGAACCCGATGGATCCTCGATACGGGGGCCACCAACCACATGATCGGCGAGCGCTCGGCCTTCACCAAGCTCGACACCGCCGTCCGTGGATCTGTCCGTTTCGGGGACGGATCTGTGACAGGAATCAAGGGCTGTGGTACGGTGCTTCTTGCGTGCAAAAATGGGGAGCACCGAGCCCTCAACGGGGTGTACCATATCCCAAAACTCACGGCAAATATAGTGAGTTTGGGCCAGCTCGATGAAGATGGCTACGAAGTCACGATCAAGAAAGGCGTGCTGAGGATTTGGGACCCGGACAAGCAGCTGCTGGCCAAGGTGCAGCGTTCGGCAAATCGCCTCTACATCTTGAAGTTGAACATTGCGAAGCCTGTGTGTTTGGTGGCACAGGGCACAAACACGGCATGGCGCTGGCACGCAAGGTATGGCCACCTCAACTTCAGGGGTTTGCGGAAGCTGGCTCAGGGACAGATGGTACGAGGGCTACCGACAATTGAGCAAGTTGACCAAGTTTGTGACAGCTGTCTGGCCGGGAAGCAGCGGCGTCTGGCATTCCCAAGCGAGGCAAAGTACCGAGCTGAGCACAAACTTGAGCTTGTACATGGAGATATTTGTGGTCCTGTGACCCCATCAACACCAAGCGGTAACAAGATGTTTCTCCTCCTTGTAGATGATTTAAGCCGTTTCATGTGGATCATATTGCTCAGTGGCAAGGATCAGGCAAGTGAAGCTATTATGCGGTTCCAAGCTGGAGCTGAAGCGCAAGCTGGTCGGAAACTTGGGACACTTCGTACCGATCGGGGTGGAGAATTCACAGCACGTGCATTCAGTATTTACTGTGCTGAGCAAGGAATCCAGAGGCATCTGACGGCTCCATACACACCTCAGCAGAACGGTGTGGTCGAGAGGAGAAATCAGACCGTGATGGGGATGGCCAGGAGCATGATGAAAGCTATGTCTCTACCAGGCTGGTTTTGGGGGGAGGCAGTGACAACAGCAGTGTTCATCTTGAACCGAGCTCCCACCCAAAGTGTTGAGGGGAAGACTCCCTTTGAAGTCTGGTATGGTCACAAACCCCCTGTACACTTTTTCCGTACATTTGGTTGTGTGGCACATGTGAAGGCAGTCGGCAGGCATCTTGCCAAATTGGATGACCGGAGCACACCCATGGTGTTTGTGGGTTATGAGCAAGGATCAAAGGCCTATCGGTTCTATAATCCAGCCACGAAGCGAGTTCATGTCTCTCGAGATGCAGTCTTCGAGGAAGACCGCCCCTGGGACTGGGGTGCTGACAAGGGAGCCGGGCCGGATGACGACAACGAGCCCTTCATTGTGGAGTATGTCACGGGGCACATCAGCACCAAGGTTCCAGAAGTGACAGTACCAGCTTCGCCCACGTCAGCACCAACAACGCCCGTCGGCGAGACGATGCCCACGTGCGGGTTTGAGTCCCGCACACCACCGGCGTCGACCGAACCTGGGATCGAGTTCACCTCACCACCCTCGGGTGAGCTCGACCTGGATGCTGATCATGATGACGCGCCACTCCGTTTTCGTTCCATCGACAACGTACTTGGTTCTGCGTCACCTCCGGGCCTGGCTGAACGGGAGCTGGCTGAAGAACTGTTGGTGGCAATTGGGGATGAACCAGCAACAGTGGAAGAGGCAAAGCTGCTCAAGGAATGGCGCATGGCAATGCTAGAAGAAATGGCATCAATCGAAGAGAACAAGACTTGGTCTTTGGTTGATCTTCCACCAGGACATCACGCCATAGGGTTGAAGTGGGTTTTCAAGCTCAAGCGTGACGAGCGAGGTGAAGTTGTGAAGCACAAGGCTAGACTCGTCGCCAAGGGATATGTACAACGACCGGGCATCGATTTTGAGGATGTATTTGCACCGGTCGCGAGGATGGAAACAGTGCGTGTGGTGCTGGCTGTGGCAGCAAGCCGCGGCTGGACGTTTCATCACATGGACGTGAAATCCGCCTTCCTCAATGGCGAATTAGAGGAGGAGGTTTACGTGGCACAACCCCCCGGATTCACTGCTGCAGGTCATGAACAGAAGGTACTCAAGCTCCACAAAGCGCTTTATGGACTGAGACAGGCTCCGCGGGCATGGAATGCAAAACTGGATGCCACCTTGAGTGAGCTCGGGTTCATCAGAAGCAAGTGCGAGCATGGTTTGTACACACGCGGAGTCCAGCAATCTCGGTTGGTGGTTGGGGTTTATGTGGATGACCTTGTCATCACGGGGGAGTCTGCCAAGGAAATCAGTGTTTTCAAACTGGAGATGAAGACACTCTTCAGGATGAGTGATCTGGGAACTCTGTCTTATTATCTTGGTATCGAGGTAAGACAAGGGAAAAGGGGCATAGAACTGTGCCAGAGTGCATATGCCTTAAAGCTGCTGGACAAAGCGGGGATGGGAAGCTGTAACCCCTGCATGACCCCAATGGAGACTCGGCTGAAGCTGTCGAAGCAAAGTTCCTCACCTGGAGTGGACTCAACAGTATACCGAAGTCTCATTGGGAGCTTGCGGTATCTTGTGCATACTCGGCCAGATATAGCATTCTCTGTTGGATACTTGAGCCGCTTCATGGAAGAACCGAAGCAGGAGCATATGGCTGCTATGAAGCACTTGCTTCGGTATGTTGCAGGCACGGTTGATTACGGGCTGGTGTACTCCAGAAATGACACCGAGCTCAAGATGGTTGGCTATAGCGATAGCGATATGGCAGGGGATGTTGATGATCGCAAGAGCACAACCGGGATTGTTTTCTTTCTTGGTGGAAATCCTGTCTCGTGGCAGTCACAGAAGCAGCGTGTGGTGGCATTATCGTCATGTGAGGCAGAGTATATCGCAGGAGCTGCAGCGGCGTGTCAGGCAGTCTGGCTCCGGCGTCTACTCGGTGACATCCTTGGGAATCAGGCGCCACCACCTCTACTGAAGATGGATAATATGTCTGCAATTGCACTCAGCAAGAATCCTGTTCTGCATGATAGGAGTAAGCATATCGACACAAAATTCCATTATATCAGGGGATGTGTTGAAGACGGGGCAATCAGTCTGGAGTTCGTGAGCACGCAAGATCAACTGGGAGATGTGCTGACGAAGCCACTGGGAAGGACCAAATTCCAGGAGCTGCGTGAACGAGTCGGCGTCATAAAACTCAAGTAAGCAACGCTGGTATTAGGGGGAGATTGTCAAATAAACCAGGCATTGCTACTTTTGTCATTCAGTTCTTTCTTTGACCACACTGTAGTCGGTCACTTGGTCTGTCAGTTGAGCCCTCTGGGCGGGTCGTTTTTCATTTGAGTTTACTTCGGTTCTTCCATGTATGTGTGAATTAGTCCACACACAGTTAGTTTTTCTCCCGCCTGTGGCGCAAGGCACGATCTCACGTTCGGCTGCAGAGCGTGCCGTGTAGCGCGGGCGTTGAGGCCTGATGGCCAGGTAGTCTGTTATCTGTTGTTTTTGACTATAAATGAAAACAGGAAAATCGCAGTGGTTGTTGCTGCGGCAAAACTCTCCTTCCAGTGCATATTCTTTTTCATTGTGTGCAGGTGATCAGAGCTCATACAGACTCTGCTCACCGAGAAGGATCGAGAGAGAGTCGGAACATGTCCAGCGAGCCAAGCCCTCGAAATCACTCTTGGTTAGGTTATGAGGGGTGTCGACGAGATGGACCTGCAAGGTGGATTTCAATGTTCAGTAATTAAGTGAAGTTGGTGACAGTGTCAAGGGTAACATGTTCCAAAAATCGCGTTGCTTTTTTGACACTTCGTTATCTTAAGGGTAATGATAGCATACAGATGTCTGGAGCGAGAAACTTTTACCGGACGCCTCGGCACCACTTCCCTACCCCACCTGAAAGCAAAAGAAAAAAAAGAGAAACAGGTGGTTTATTTTGCTTTCTTGTTGTACTCCATCCTGCTCTGTCCCATCCAGAGCTAATGCTTTGCCCCTTCCCTAGTTGTTGTGCACAACTACCCCCCCCCCCCCTCTCTCCAAGTCGAGATGGTGGTACACTAGAGGAGCTGGGGAGGGAAGCGACAGACCTGTGTAGATTAGAGGGAGTTGCACGACAGTTTTGCCAGTAGAGGGCCGGCAACGAACCATCATGCTATGGCCCCACCAGATCTAGGTGTGTTAGCTCTGAGCTAGCCCCCTTCTCCTCCAATTGCGAGCTCGGCCATTGCCGTCTTGGGCATGACTGTGGCGCCCTATGTCATTACCCCGAGGGTAATGACATTTAAACAACGGATTATTATTTGTTTGCTCGGTAGAATACTACTCCAACGAATAATAAGTCTTACCAGAGTTACACAGCAGAGTAATAAGTAGAAATTTGCACTCGTATAGTCGTTAGCCACGCAGGGCTATGGTTTTAATTACAATCTATTTAAATACAAAGGAGATACAGGAATTTATACGCTATCTCCATGGCTATCTTAGTTTGTTGTTTACTCATGGACCATTAGTCCATGTGGTTCTCTTGGTACTGTACTTCAGATTTTCTATGGCGGAAGGTAAGTCGGTAAAAGGTGGGTATTGGGTTCTTTTGCTGCCCTATGATGAGACCCACTTAAGTGAGAGGTGTCGGCTAATCCCAGACGGTCTAGGTATCTCGATGAACACTAATTAAATTTGACATTCTAAATCCAAAGGATTCAGGTGGCAAAACCTTTTATTCCTTTTATTCTCCTTTGGATTGTTTACTCTTTGACTTTTTAGTCTCAAAAGAAAATGTTTGGGTTTTGGTTGGACTTCCGAGGGCTACTACTCGTCGAGCAATACACGAAGGATGTAATATCATGAAGAATGCAAATGCAATTTTATTTTATTTCTTTCTCAATTAATGCAATAATTGAAATGTAATTTATTTATATCTTGATGCAATTTTATTTTATTTCTTTCTCAATTATGGTTCTTTCAGCTTCCCCCTTAGGAAGATTTTATCCCCGAAATCGGGTTCTCACTTGAATAGGTTAGGGTAGGCTTCACGTAGATCTTCCTATTTCTCCCACGTAGCTTTACGAACTAAATGGTTCTTCCATAACACCTTGCAAAAATGCATAGTCCGGTTTCTCAACTTTCGGTCCTCAGTTTCGAGAATCTTCACCAGATGCTCTTTGTAGGTGACATCGTCTTGTAGAGGCATGTCGAGGTTGGTTAGTTATTGTGAGGGTTCCCGCAAACACTTCCTTAGTTGGGAAATATGGAACACGTTGTGGATTCTTGATAGCTGACTTAGTAATTCTAGTTGATATGCTAGGGCACCTTTATTCTCTAAAATCCGGAATGGTCCCACATATCGTGGACTCAACTTTCCCTTTAATCCAAATCGACGAACCCCTTGTATTGGTGAAACTTTCAAATATACATATTCTCCAACTTCAAACTTTAGGTCTTATCTACGTTGGTTAGCATAGCTCTTCTACCTACTCTGGGAAATCTTGAGGCGTCTCGAATTATTGTATTTTCTCATAATTTTCTCTTACAAGTTTAGGTCCCAATAGCGGTCTCTCCCCAACTTCATACCAACAGATGGATGATCTATATTTTCTGCCATATAGAGCTTCATATGGGGCCATTTGAATACTGGATTGGTAGCTATTGTTATAGGTGAACTCTGCCGATGGTAGAAGTTTGTCCCACATTTCTTTGAAGTTCAGCACACAGGCCCTTAGCATATCTTCTAGAATCTGGTTCACCCTCTCGTGCTAACCATTAGTCTGCGGGTGATAGGCCGTGCTAAAATTCAGTTTGGTACCTAGAGCAATTCGTAAGCTCTTCCAGAAACCTGAGGTAAATACTGAATCCCTATCTAATGTGATGGTTTTAGGTACTCTGTGTAGGGTGATTATTCTTTCTTGATAGAGTTCGGCTAGTCTATTAACAGAATATTTTTGATTGGTGGTAATAAAGTGGGCTAATTTGGTGAGGTGATCCACAATAACCTAGATCATATCTTTTTGTTTGAGTGTCATGGGTAGGCCGGTTATGAAGTCCACACAGATAACCTCCCATTTCCACTCAGGGAGTTCTAACGGTGCTAGCAATCCAGCCGAGTGTTGATGCTTAGCCTTGACTTTTTGACATGTGTCACATTGGCTTATTTATTCTGCTATCTTCCTTTTCATGTTCGCCCACTAAAAATGTTCTTTTAGATCTCTATACATCTTAGTGCCTCTAGGATGAATTATGTATAGTGTGTCGTGGGCTTCTGTAGAATAGTCTCTTTAATCTGAGGGTCATTTGGCACATAGATCCATTTCTGTCGCCTCAGGACTCCCTTCTCATCCATATTAAATTATGATGGTTAGCCTGATTTAATTCTTCGGACTTCCTCTTTAATGAATGGATCGGAGAGTTGTTTTTCTTGTATTTGATCAAGTAGGGTTGGGTGGAATACCATGGCTACAATAGTAGCTTCAGATGTAGTGGTTTTTATTTCTTTCCTCATTTTGGCTAAACCTTGAAGTAGGTCATAAGCATGGTTTTCAACAGAAAGGTGGTGGCATTGGGTCTTCCTACTGAGGGCATTGGTAACCATATTGACTTTTCCAGGGTAATAGTTTATGGATAGGTCATAGTCTTTGATTTGTTCTAAACACCTCTTTTGCCTCATATTTAACTCCTTCTATGTGAAGATATATTTCAGGTTTTTATGGTCGTTAAATAGAGTGCATTTTGATCCATACAGCTAGTGTTTTCAAATTTTCAGGGCAAACAGTACTGCTCCTAAAGTCCTAATTCGAGATCATGAGTGAGATTGTTCATTTCGTGGGTTGAGATAATTCATTTCGTGGGGCCTTAATTGTCTGGAAGTATAGGCTATAGCCCTTTCTTTCTACATGAAAATAATATCATTAGATTTGTCTTGCAAAATTCTTTATAATATATATATTTTTTATTATTTTTGCTAGTATATCATGATAATAAATCATAATCAAAATTTTGTATTAGAGACCATAAAAAGTCAAAACGATCTATATTTGTGGACGGAGAGAGTACCATTCTGCAAACATGTGACAGATTGGTGAATGGTGAGGTTTGGTAGTACGTAGCTGTCTGCCACGGCATGTATTGTGTTAGTAGAGTTCATCTATGGACTCAAGAGGCTCAGTTCAACAGCTGCCTAACTCAGAATTTGAAAATGAAGAAAGAGAAGTCAAAATTGACCCTCGCTTATTTAGGGGAAAATTTTGACCTCCATTTTGTTGGAGCCAGTGTTTTTATTTGGCTACTGAAGAGCAGTTTCAGTTTGTTCCTTTTTCTTTTATGTTTGGACTGGAGGTATGAAGTAAGACTGGCAGTTTGTTCGGTTGGTGATTTAGTACTCTAATTCATTGGAAGCTCTACAGTTGTGGTCTTCCTGGGTGAAGTAAGTTAAAATATATATAAGGCATTCATATCATGTCACATGATAATGAATTTTTTGCTGGAGGAAAATATTAGCATCTGCTCAATTCTAGATGCTGGGTGATCAGACTTTTTTGGGGGGGATTGTGATAAGACAAAGTTGATATTATTTGCAGTTGGCACTTTATAAGCACCCCCCATGTCTATGAAAGTATCATTATGATATCTTGCAAGACACAGCCACTTCAGATCTGCAGTTTCCAATCCAACATCAGATATGCAGTTGAGCCAAACTCTGTTCGGTCCCCGAAATGCTCTTAACTCACGCCACATCTGGCATAAGTGTAAGAGAGTGGAACTCTGTATATCGATTTGATAATAGGTTACAGGAGATTACAACTATAAATAGTCATGAGTCTAAAGGTTCACAGTGTGAACACTATCTAATGCATGCAGGGCGCATGGATGAGGCCAGAGCCCGAGGGGCATGCACAGGAGTCTAGGAGATAATCATAATTGTTAACATCCCCCCGCAGTCTGAGCATCTGTGCAGCAGACGTTCAGACTGGTTCGAAATTCAGTGAAGAGCGAAGACGGCAGTCCTTTGGTGAAGATGTCAGCATACTGAGATGTTGTTGGAACATGAAGAACGCGGACAGCACCAAGAGCAACAAGCTCCCGAACAAAATGGAGGTCAATCTCGATGTGTTTGGTGCGTTGATGCTGGACTGGATTTGCGGACATGTAGACTGCACTGATATTGTCGCAGTAGACCAATGTAGCATGCTGCAAGGGGGACTGTAATTCGCTGAGAAGTTGACGCAGCCAGGAAGCTTCAGCAACGGCGTTGGCAACAGCCCGATATTCAGCTTCGGCACTTGATCGGGACACTGTGTTTTGGCGCTTGGAGGACCAGGAAATGAGGTTGTCACCAAGGAAGACCGCATAGCCGGAAGTGGACTTGCGAGTGTCCGGACAACCTGCCCAGTCGGCATCAGAATAGGCAACTAGCTCATGCTGTGTTGTAGGACGAAGTACCAGACCCAAATGAAGAGTGCCGCGAACATACCGAAGAATTCGCTTGAGGGCAGCCAAGTGAGGTTCCCGGGGGTTATGCATGTGGAGACAAATTTGCTGAACAGCATAAGCAATGTCCGGGCGAGTGAATGTGAGGTACTGAAGGGCACCAGCTAGGCTGCGAAAATCAGAGGGGTCCTGAACTGGGTCACCAGTAACTGCAGAGAGCTTTGGATTGGTGTCTACTGGAGTAGAACAAGGTTTGCATTCAGCCATACCAGCCCGATCAAGAATTTCCATCATGTATTGCTGCTGTGATAAGAAGAGGCAGCCATCATGGTGCTGAACTTCCATTCCAAGAAAGTGGTGCAGCTTGCCAAGGTCCTTCATGCTGAATTCTTGCTGTAGAGCAGAGATGATGCGATGAAGGACAGCCGTGGATGAGGCAGTGAGCACGATATCGTCCACATAGAGGAGTAAGTATGCTGTGTCGCTGCCATGATGGTAGACAAATAGAGAGGTGTCTGCCTTTGTATTCACAAAACCAAGAGATAAAATGAAGGTGGTGAAGCGACTGTACCATGCCCGAGGAGCCTGTTTGAGGCCATAGAGGGACTTGTTGAGGCGGCAAACATATCCGGGATGAGTGGAATCCTCAAAACCAGCAGGCTGTGCAGCAAAGACAGTTTCAGTCAGAGTCCCGTGAAGGAAAGCATTCTTCACGTCGAGCTGGTGAACTGGCCATTTGCGAGAGAGGGCGAGTGAGAGTACAGTCCGAACTGTGGCGGGCTTAACAACAGGGCTGAACGTCTCTTCAAAGTCGATCCCAGGGCGCTGAGTAAAACCACGAAGAACCCATCGAGCCTTGTAGCGCTCGAGAGACCCGTCAACCCGGAACTTGTGCTTGAAGATCCATTTGCCGGTGACAATGTTGACTTGACTCGGGCGAGGGACAAGCTCCCAAGTGTTGTTCTGAAGAAGGGCAGAAAACTCTTCTTCCATGGCAGCCCGCCAATTGGGATCGGCAAGGGCGCCACGGAAGGTGCGGGGCACCGGTGATAGTGTTGTGCTGTTGTAGACACGAGGAAACCGATGACCAGCTTTGGCACGCGTCGTCATGCCATGATTGTTGTTGATGGGCGGCACGGACACAGCACCCTTGGGCATAGCCGGTGGGCTGGAGGCAGCCGGCGTGCTGGATGCAGCCGGTTGTGGAGGGGCTGCTGCCCGGCGCCGTGAGTAGACCAGGAGCGGTTGAGGTCTGCCCGGGACAGCAGCAGTAGGAGGGGCTGGGGCGCCGGGGGCAGCAGCAGACCTGCCTGGGACTGCAGCAGCAGTAGTGGCAGGTGAGGCGCCTGGGGTTCCAGTAGCAGTAGGGGCGGTGCCGAAATCCGGAGTGACAGCCCCTGTTCCGACGGCAGCACCTGCACTGGATGCCACACGAGGACATCGGGCAGGTGGCGGTGCAGCAACGCCAATGGGAGTGCCTGTAGGAAATAAAGGTAGAGGTGCACCAAGAAAGTTGGGCATAGGATCAGCATCATCAGTTAGAAAATCAGGGGCAGCTGGGTTGGTAGAAGATAGTTGTAAAAAAGGGAATGAGTGCTCATCAAACACGACGTGTCGGGAGATGATAACTCGATTGGACTGGAGATCAAGGCAGCGGTATCCTTTATGATGGGAGGGGTAGCCAAGAAAGATGCACAGGGAGGATCGAGGTGCAAGTTTGTGAGTGGCGGTGGCGGAGAGGTTAGGATAACAGGCGCAGCCAAAAACACGAAGATGGTCGTATTTGGGCTGGACTCCAAAGAGGACAGAGTGAGGTGTGGAGGATTGAAGAGTTTTGGTGGGTAGGATGTTGAGAACATGTGTGGCAACATGTAGGGCCTCAACCCAGTAGGAGGAGGGCATGCAGGCTTGAAAGAGAAGGGGGCGAACTGCATTGTTTATGGTGCGGATCATGCGTTCAGCCCGCCCATTCTGAGATGAGGTATAAGGGCAGGACATGCGGAGATGAATGCCGTAGGTGAGGAAGAAGGAGCGGGAAGCAGAGTTGTCAAATTCCCGTCCATTGTCGCACTGGAGAGCTTTTACAGTGGCGCTGAATTGAGTGCGAACATAGGCGAAAAAATGAGTTAGAGTGGGGAAGGTGTCAGATTTGAGACGAAGGGGGAACGTCCAAACATAGTGGGAATAATCATCGAGAATAATTAAGTAATATTTGAAACCGGATACACTAGTAGTTGGAGAGGTCCATAAATCACAGTGCACAAGTTCAAATAGACTAGAGGCTCGAGATGAAGAAGAAGGAAAAGGAAGACGAGTATGGCGTCCTAATTGACATGCATGACAGAGAGAGTCAATTTCTTTAGTACAGCCAGGAATAACAGCAGCGACTTTGGACATGGCGTCGCGACCAGGATGGCCAAGTCGTCGGTGCCAGAGGGAAGTCGAAGAAGCAGCAGCAAGGGCGGTGGCGCTGGGAAGGTGCAGCGGGTAGAGAGGCCCGGAGCTATTGCACCTGATGATCACCTTCTGAGACTCCAGATCCTTCACAGAGCAGCCATGAGGGTCAAATTCAACAGCACAGTTGTTGTCAGTAGTGAACCGACGAACGGAAATGAGATTCTTAATGAGACGAGGTGAAACAAGAACATTATTAAGGAGTAGGGAGTCGGTGAGGGCAGCAGTGCCAGTCGCAGTGACAGGAAGCAATGAGCCATCGCCGACCACAATAGAAGAAGGGGAGGGATACCGCGAAGAGGTGGGTGTGAAAGAGAGTGGGAATCAGAGGTCATGTGTGAGGTGGCACCTGAGTCGAAGTACTAGGCGTTGTTTGGCGGCTGCTGAAGCGTCATGGTGCTGAAGGTTGAGGCGAGGGATTGCTGATCCCACGCCGCCGGAATACTGGCCTGCAGGTTGTTGAAACCAGGAGGAACCGAGGTGCCAAGAGAAGGCAGTGGAGTTCCCTGCTGACCATAGAAGGCAGCAGGAGGAGCCTGCGACAGATAATGCTGAAACGGCGCCGGTGGGAGCTGCTGCGAGGCAGGAAAGGACCCTTGTTGAGCCAGCAGTGCCTGCTGATGTGGTGGCTGGCGAGTTGGGGGGCGCGGCCCGGGAACGATGAGCCACGGGTTGTAGTGCGTGGGCCAAGGTCCACTCGTCCCCTGGTTGGGTGGGGCAGACGGGCTCCAGCCACCTCCTTTGCCGCCCTTGTTGCCCCCTTTGCCGCCTCTGCCGCGGGCGCCGCGGCTGTTGCCTTTGCCGCCTCCGTGAGGACCCCCTGAGCCGTTGGTGTGAGGCCCAGAGAGCTGCTGGGAGGCGGGACGGGAGGACGAGGAGTCGCTGCTGGTGCCGGCGACGAGAGTTGTAGGAGGAGATGGGGTCAGGGGCCCCATGGTGAGTTCCTCGAGCAAGAGCTCATCGCAGGCCTCCAAGAAGGAGGGGAAGGGACGTCCACGTCGGAGATGCCGGCCAACAGAGGCAAAGCGCTCGTTCAGGCCACGGATGAGGTTGAGGACGAGAGCGCGGTCGCTGACTGGTTCACCAAGATCAGCGAGGTTGTTGGCTGTGGTCTTGAGGAGCTTGCAGTAGTCGGTGAATGGTCCGGGCTGGGCTGGGCAGGGCGGGCGGCGCGGGCGCACGGCACCTGCGTGAATGGTCCGCCAAAATCCGCTCCAGGTGCTTGCGCAGACGCGGCTTCCTTTTGCAGTTTTATTTTGCTGTTTTGAGTGGCGGTGAATCCGGATCGGTTACGGTTGCTAATCCGGTTCGGTTACGAGTTATGGAGAACGTGCAGGCGTCTTGATCACGCGTCCTGGTCTTCTATAAATACGGAGCCGCCGCTTTCATACAGAACATGCGAAAATCAATCTAGGGTTTTGCCTCCTCCATCCATTGTGTTGCGCCGTCCCCGTAGTCTACTCCATCCCGTCCGCCGGCGTGCACTGTCGTTCGGGAGAGCAGGTCTCCGGAACCGTCGCCTTCGAAGTCCTGCACCGGGAGAGGGCGAATAAGGTTTTTGGGAAGCGCTCTGCGCGACTGCTCGCTGTAGCTCTGGCTCGTCTTCCTCGTCGTTCGGCTTCGGCGAATCGTCATCGACTTCGTGTCATCCTCACCGTGCCTGCGGCGTCTACATCGGCAAACCGATCAGAACAGAACCATCGGTACGTAACAGTCATGTTCTCCGTATTAGATCTGTTCATGTACAGTTTCCTGGTTTACATGTCTAGATCTTTTATGCCTGTGATGGTTCTGTTATTGTGCGTGCATGATGTCATGATTAATTTATGGAATAAATTGAACCTACATGTGCTTATATTTTTAACAATCCAAAAACCTTATTGTAGGCACTGTGGTTTTACTATGGCTGGATTTGCCGATGCACTGAGGCCGGATAAATTCTCCGGTGTGCACTTTAAGAGATGGCAGATCAGGGTCACTCTGTGGCTTACTGCTATGAATGTATTCTGGGTTAGTAACGGCAAGTCTGAAGGTGTTCTTGATGCTGAAAAGCAGAAAGAATTCGAGACTGCCACTACTCTCTTTGTTGGATGCATTCTTAGTGTTCTTGATGACCGTCTGTGCGAGGTGTATATGCACATGACAGACGCAAAGGAGTTATGGGATGCACTGAATTCCAAATACGGTGCTACTGATGCCAGCAATGACATGTATGTCATGGAGCAATTTCATGACTACAAGATGGTTGATAACCGTTCTGTAGTAGATCAGGCTCATGAGATACAGGCCATTGCCAAGGAACTCGAACTCCTGAAGTGTGCTTTACCCGACAAGTTTGTGGCTGGATGTATTATTGCGAAATTACCTTCTTCATAGAGGAATTTCGGAACAGCACTCAAACACAAGAGACAAGAGTACTCTGTTGAGAATCTGATTGGGTCTCTTGAAATTGAGGAGAAAGCTCGGGAAAAGGACGCTGTGTCTAAGGGTGATGGAGGGCAGTCTAGTGCCAATGTGGTACAGAAACCCTCAAACAAGAACAAAGGGAAATTTGTCAAAGCCCAACAGACAACCAACTTCAAGAAGAAGAAGAACAACAACAATCAGGATGATAGAACTTGCTTTGTGTGCGGTGAGCCTGGTCACATGGCCAAGAAGTGCCCACAACGCAAAGGAAAGAAGGCACCTGTAGGACAGACTTCTAAGTCTGTCAACGTTACTATTGGCAAGACTGGAGATGGGACTGGGTATGGTAATTTACCTACTGTTCTTTCAGTTAGTCAATCTACCAATTGGTGGATTGATACAGGAGCCAATGTACATGTGTGTGCTGATATTTCGTTGTTTTCTTCTTATCAGGCCGCCCGAGATTCCTCCGTCCTAATGGGGAATGGGTCACATGCTACTGTTCATGGTGTTGGCACGGTAGATCTGAAGTTTACTTCGGGAAAGATCGTGCAGCTGAAGAACGTGCAGCATGTCCCTTCTATAGACAAGAATCTCGTTAGTGGCTCCCGTTTATGTAGAGACGAGCTTAAGTTGGTATTTGAGTCTAATAAAGTAGTCATGTCTAAACATGGATATTTTATTGGTAAAGGCTATGAGTGCAGAGGCTTGTTCCGCTTTTCCCTATCAGATTTCTGCAATAAGACTGTAAACCATATTTGTGGCAGTGTGGATGATGAGGCTAATGTTTGGCACTCACGTCTATGTCATATTAATTTTGGTTTGATGTCTCGGCTTTCCAGTATGAATTTAATTCCAAACGTTTCCATCACCAAAGGTTCTAAATGCCATAGCTGTGTGCAATCAAAGCAACCTCGTAAGCCTCACAAGGCTGCTGAGGAGAGAAACTTGGCACCACTAGAACTCCTGCATTCAGATCTTTCTGAGATGAATGGCGTGTTGACGAAGGGTGGAAAACGATATTTCATGACATTGATTGATGATGCAACTAGGTTCTGTTATGTGTATTTATTGAAAACGAAAGATGGGGCTTTAGACTATTTTAAAATCTATAAGGCAGAAGTTGAAAACCAGTTAAATAGAAAGATAAAAAGACTTAGGTCAGATCGTGGTGGAGAGTATTTCTCAAACGAATTTGACTTATTTTGTGAGGAACATGGCATTATACATGAGAGGACGCCTCCTTATTCCCCCGAGTCAAATGGGATTGCCGAAAGGAAAAACCGCACGTTGACTGACTTGGTGAATGCCATGTTAGATACTGCGGGATTACCTAAGGCATGGTGGGGGGAGGCTTTGTTAACGTCTAATCACGTATTAAATAGAGTTCCTAACAGAAATAAGGACAAAACACCATACGAGGTATGAATTGGGAGAAAACCATCACTTTCTTACTTGCGTACATGGGGGTGCTTGGCGAAAGTTAATGTGCCAATAACTAAGAAACGCAAGCTTGGACCTAAAACTGTGGACTGCGTCTTTCTGGGATATGCTAATCATAGCATTGCCTATAGATTTTTGATAGTTAAAACTGAGGTACCTGACATGCATGTTGGTACAATTATGGAGTCTCGAGATGCAACATTCTTTGAGAATATTTTTCCTATGAAGGATACACATAACACTACTAGTCAACCTTCTGAAATAATTCCCAGTTCAATCACATCACCTGAACCTTTTGAACATACACATGAACTTGTCAATGAGGAGGATGACAGTGGAGCTCCTAGAAGGAGCAAGAGACAAAGGATATTCAAATCCTTTGGTGATGATTTCACTGTGTACCTTGTGAACGACACTCCCAAGTCTATTTCAGAAGCGTCTGCATCCCCTGATGCAGACTACTGGAAGGAGGCTGTCCGTAGTGAAATGGATTCCATTATCGCTAATGGAACCTGGGAGCTGACAGATAAACCTTATGGGTGCAAACCTGTAGGGTGCAAGTGGGTGTTCAAAAAGAAGCTTAGGCCTGATGGTACTATTGAAAAATATAAGGCTCGGCTTGTTGCCAAGGGCTATACTCAGAAAGAAGGCGAAGATTTCTTTGACACTTACTCACCTGTTGCTAGACTGACCACAATACGAGTACTACTTGCTTTGGCTGCCTCACATGGTCTTCTCGTTCATCAAATGGACGTTAAGACAGCTTTTCTTAACGGAGAGCTGGATGAGGAAATTTACATGGAACAGCCTGAAGGATTTGTAGTAGAAGGTCAAGAAAGCAAGGTGTTAAAACTGTTGAAATCTTTGTATGGTCTGAAACAAGCCCCTAAGCAGTGGCATGAGAAGTTCGATAGAACACTGACATCTGCAGGCTTTGCTGTCAATGAGGCAGATTTTTGGGACAAACATCAATATGATAAATGAGGTCAAATCATTCTTGTCTCAAAACTTTGATATGAAAGATCTGGGAGTGGCTGATGTTATTCTAAACATTAAATTGGTTAGAGGTGAGGATGGGATTACACTTTTGCAATCTCATTATGTGGAAAAGGTCTTGAGCCGTTTTGGTTTTTCTGACTGCAAGCCTTCTCCAACACCTTATGATCCTAGCGTATTACTTCGTAAGAATAAGAAAATTGCTAGGAATCAGCTGGAATATTCTCAGATAATTGGCTCACTTATGTACCTAGCTAGTGTAACAAGGCCAGACATCTCCTTTGCTGTGAGCAAGTTGAGCCGGTTTACATCTAACCCAGGAGATGATCACTGGAAGGCGCTTGAGCGAGTGTTGCGCTATTTGAAAGGTACCTCGAACTTTGGACTTCACTATACTGGGTACCCGTCGGTGCTGGAGGGTTATAGTGATTCCAACTGGATCTCTGATGCTGATGAGATCAAAGCCACTAGTGGATATATTTTCACTATTGGTGGTGGTGCTGTTTCATGGAGATCTTGCAAACAGACCATTTTGACGAGGTCAACCATGGAAGCAGAGCTTGCGGCACTAGACACTGCTATTGTTGAGGCAGAATGGCTACGAGATCTTTTGATGGATCTACCTACGGTGGAAAAGCCAGTGCCAGCTATCCTTATGAACTGTGATAATCAAACCGTTATCGCTAAAGTGAACAGTTCTAAGGATAATATGAAATCGTCTAGGCATGTTAAGAAACGATTGAAGTCTGTCAGGAAATTGAGAAACTCCGGAGTTATAACCTTGGATTACATCCAAACAGATAAAAACCTGGCAGATCCCTTTACAAAGGGACTATCACGGAATGTGATAGATAGTGCATCGAAGGAGATGGGTATGAGACTCATGTGAGTTATCTATGGTAGTAACCCAACCTATGTGATCGGAGATCCCGTGAATTAGGATCTGGGAAAAACAAGCCATTAGTTAACTGGAGGAGAGTAATTTCAACCCTCTCTATGTGAAGATGCAATACTCTCAGAAACTGCAAGGCAGGTTGACTAAGGTCTTAATGTGTTCCATTGGCTTTTAGAAGCGAAGACGCTATCCTGCAGAGCGTTCTTGAAAGAACACACCTATATGAGCCCGACTGTTAGTCGCAGTCTATGGAGATCTTGGGTAATCTCCTACTAAGCTCATGAAGAGACCAAGGAGTATGACTTATACGCTCCAACCGAGGGGTAGCCTACTGGCGGCCTAGTATCAGTTAAGTCTTTAAGTGAAGCTTGCTTGCACCAAACTTGCAATTCAAGGCATAGTCCATTGTTCAAGTTGCGAGTAAGTGTAGCTTGGAGTTCTAGGTGGATGTTCAACCTTAATCGGTCTCCATCGAAATACTGATATATAAACAGTACATTGGAATTCAGGCAAATCTCTATGGGACTTTGAGATCTGGTGGGGGATTGTTGGATTATGTGGGCCAAGCCCATATAATAAGAATAGTTCCTATTAAATCTCAAAGGCCCACTCATGCAAAGGAGGCATGCATGTGACCTTTAGTACCATATTGCTAGTTCTAGGAGAGGAAGACCACCTTAAAAGGGATGGTGCACTCCTAGCCACTTGAGGCATGTGTGGGAGAGAACTAGAGGATAACACGCGCGCGCTCGCTCGCCTCGCCTCGCCGGGCAGGGCGGGGCGGGCGGCGCGGGGCGGGCGGCGCGGGCGTACGGCACCTGCGTGAATGGTCCGCCAAAATCCGCTCCAGGTGCTTGCGCAGACGCGGCTTCCTTTTGCAGTTTTATTTTGCTGTTTTGAGTGGCGGTGAATCCGGATCGGTTACGGTTGCTAATCCGGTTCGGTTACGAGTTATGGAGAACGTGCAGGCGTCTTGATCACGCGTCCTGGTCTTCTATAAATACGGAGCCGCCGCTTTCATACAGAACATGCGAAAATCAATCTAGGGTTTTGCCTCCTCCATCCATTGTGCTGCGCTATCCCCGTAGTCTACTCCGTCCCGTCCGCCGGCGTGCACTGTCGTTCGGGAGAGCAGGTCTCCGGAACCGTCGCCTTCGAAGTCCTGCACCGGGAGAGGGCGAATAAGGTTTTTGGGAAGCGCTCTGCGCGACTGCTCGCTGTAGCTCTGGCTCGTCTTCCTCGTCGTTCGGCTTCGGCGAATCGTCATCGACTTCGTGTCATCCTCACCGTGTCTGCGGCGTCTACATCGGCAAACCGATCAGAACAGAACCATCGGTACGTAACAGTCATGTTCTCCGTATTAGATCTGTTCATGTACAGTTTCCTGGTTTACATGTCTAGATCTTTTATGCCTGTGATTGTTCTGTTATTGTGCGTGCATGATGTCATGATTAATTTATGGAATAAATTGAACCTACATGTGCTTATATTTTCAACACCTGACCCCCCGGTGGGTCCGCCACTGTCCTTTCCTCGTCGTCACGGCCTCCACTGTGGGCATGAGCACTCCTACTCCTGTGTCTCCGATGTGAATTGAACTAGGTGCTCGGGGCAAAAGATTGCAAAAATCAATTGCATTGTTCATCTGATCCTCCTCTGACTCGTAGTCATTGCCGCTTGCTGATCCATTCTGCCTGCTTGTGTGTTTTCGTTCGCTAGGAATTCGCTGAACATGCCTCGCATTACTGACACCTTCTAGAGGTTGGATATAACCACCTTTCTGGCCATAATCACCATAGGAACCATTACTCTTGCTTGAATGTCTTCTTCGGCCACCAGGTGTTTGGTTTGTCATCTTTTCCTCATTAGTTATTTCATCATAAGGATCACCATATGCAGGTGGCTTTGCATTTTTCCTTCTGACAGAAACAGGCCGAAGTGCATCATCATCAACCAGCCCATCTCTCTAGTGACCTGTTTCTTCCAAACCAGTACGCTTGTAACCATTAGAGCATCTCCAGCAGGAGCCCTCAAAACAGAGCCCCTACTTTTAATTTGAGGGCTCCCCCTACTTTTGAGGGCCCTGTTTTCTGGGTTGCACTCCAGCAGGAGCCCTCAAAATAGGGCCCCTATTTCTCAATTTCCTCTATTTCCTCACACACTATATGCATATGTATGAGACAAAAGCACAATACACAATAAAATATTTATGATTTCAAAATGAGGGACAATATTTACATTTATGAATTCAAATACGAATATTCAAATTTGTTTCGAATTTTATTGTTCCAAATTTAAATTCAAATTTGTTCCGAATATTCAAATTTCAATTCAAATTTGTTTCGAATATCCAAATTTGAATTTAAATTTGTTTCGAATATTCAAATTTAAATTCAAATTTGTTCCGAATATTCAAATTTAAATTCAAATTTGTTCCAAATATTCAAATTTAAATTCAAATTTGTTTCGAATATTCAAATTTGTTCCGAATATCCAAATTTGAATTTAAATTTGTTCCGAATATTCAAATTTAAATTCAAATTTATTCTGAATATTCAAATTTGTTTCGAATATTCAAATTTAAATTCAAATTTGTTCCGAATTTAAATTTGTTTCACTCGTACGGGGAAAAACGAGGAAAGCTGAAAAATGAGGGCCGGAGTAGGGGCCCCTAGGAATGAGGGCTGAAGGGGGGATTTAAGGGGCCCCTCAAATTTGAGGGATCTAGTAGGGGCCCTGCTGGACCTCTATTTTTACCTCAAGCCCTCAAATTTGGTTTTGAGGGCTCAAATAGGGGCCCTGCTGGAGATGCTCTTAGCGGCTTGATTTGTAGCAGGTCGCATTTTGAAGTTTGGCTTAACATAAGGAGGCTGCGTATTGACTGCCTTCTCTGACACTTGCTGCCTATCTTGTACCGACTGTCCGAACTCTCCTACATGTTGTGGTCTATTATACAAACCATTTTTATCTTCAGCGGACTTCTCACTCGTTGCTCTGTAGGGCTTAGAATAAGGAGCATTGTTCACAGTTTTACCATTCAAGGTACTAGCCGACTCAATTCCTGGCTTTTCTAGGCCCAGACTTTTAAGCTCCAAGTCAACATGTCCCCAGTGATGACCAGGGCCACCCGGCATGCGTGATCGATGGACGCGGTAGCCTTTCACATCAGCCATTTCACTAGCGTCTTTCTTCTCTGCTTCTTTTGGCTCTGTGCGTGGAGCCAGTGGAGGAACTACTCTGTTGATTTCTCCTTGAAGAGATTTCACTACACCGACCTCCTGTTTCTTTAAACCATTGAGATCTAACTCCTCTGTATTCTTCAGTTCCCTCCAAGGGTGACCATCCGTTTTGGCATCTTTCTTAACCTCCTTTTGACCATTCCTTTGCTTCATGTCCAAAGGAGGCAGGTCATTATCCATATGCTTCTTCTCATTAGGTTTATCTGAATAGTTCTTCCTGCTTTTCTCGCCAAGTTGACCAATGCCATCAGGAATGACATGAATATCTTTTGGCTTTATCTGCATTTCCTGCTTCTTTTCATGCCCTTCAGGTGTAGCATTAGATTTTCTTTCATGCACAGCATGCCTATGCACTTTTTGTCCATTGCGTGCTGATGCTTCGACCTCTACCCCTTTAAATGAACCCTTCTTCAGAAATTCCTGACGAAAAAGAATACAAGATCACAAGTGAGTGATCCCACATATATTTAGTAAATGATTATTTGAGCAGTTAATAAAAAGGAATACATATAATGATATAATTCAGTAAGTTCACTAAAATATTACATGTTTATTTTAAGGTACACCAGATATCTTCCGTTCCACTGCCTTGGTATTAAACGGGAATGCGAATTCTTCAGCAATGTTTTGCATCACTTGCAGCTTCTCTTCATTAGTAAATGACGTATTCTGAAGCTTCTGAACAAACTGTCCACAGAAAGGTTAAGTTAATCAACGTAGGTGCAACACAAGAGAGCAACTCAAACACAATAGAAAGGAAAGCATCTTAATCACCTCAGAACTAACAAAAGACTCAACGGAATGGAACTCCCATATCTCTCCGTGAATACATATCTGAGGTCACACAGTTCAGGCAAATCAGGAAATCTAGCAGCAGCAAAAATTAGAGTCGACACAGCTTCCAAGGCTTCCTGAGGGCAGTCACTGTTAATGGACCACCACAGATTTAGTGAGCAATTGCAGCAGAAAGAACGTTGAGTAATCTTTGTTGAATGCAATGAGAACTATTTCTAACTTTCGCAAATGGCACAGACTTTATTAATCTAGCCAACACTAAAACAAACTTATCTAGCATGACAGTTTCACGTGCGCGCGCGCACATGTATATACGACTATGCTAATCTGTGTGTGCGCGCACTGTGCGCGCCGGAAAGTTACTATCGTTTGTAAATAAAGTTACTATCAAATACATGTAGAATTACTACCTAGTTGTATACTGACAGTAACTCTATATGTGTTTGACGGTAACTTCACACACAAATGGTAGTAACTTTCCATCGCGCATTTTACACCTGCGCACAGAATAGTGATTATATATATAATGCTTGGAATGTGGCCGGGGCATTGGTGAGACCAAAAGGCATCACCAAGTATTCATAGTGTTCTAGATATGTCTTAAATGCAGTTTCAAAAACATCATCCTTGCTCATTCTAATCTGGTGGTATCCAAATCTTAAATTCAATTTGCTGAAAACTGCGGCTCCATGAAGCTCATCCAACAGATCTTCAATGATGGGTATAGGATATTTGTTCTTAATTGTTTGAGAGTTTAACTTCCTATAATCAATGCAAAGTCACCAAGATCCTTCCTTCTTTTTCACAAGAACGGCAGGTGAAGCATATGGGCTAACACTGGGTCTAATGATAGAAGACTCAAGCATCTTTTGTATTTGTTGTTCCATCTCCTTATGATGATGGGGAACTTTATAAGTGGTTGTGATCGTTTTGGCTTCAGCTTTTAGCTTTCGGCTTATTTTTCACTATTCATAAATTTCGTCTTTTTCTGAACTTTTAGCTTTTTATTGAGCTTTTTTGCCGGTTCTTTTTTCCCGTATTTGTTTGTATTATATATAATGGGCTAACATATTTTTTTATATTTTTAAATTTAATTTTGCTAAATAAACCTCTGTCAGCTACATTGTTTTTTCAGTCAGCTACAGTGCTTTTCAGCTATAAGCTACCAAAAAAACCCAAATGAGCACCACCCTGTCTAACATTTGGAGGCTCTACCCCTTCTTTGGTGGAAATTGTATGATCACAACTCCTTGCTGGTGATAGTTCTTGGGGCTCCTAGAAAATATCTTGATATGATTCGATGAGGGCCTAAAAGGGTGGCTTCATTGTGATGTATATGGTAAGTATTATTGAATGCGGTGCTTCATGTATACGGAGCAACCTTAAATGCCGCCACTTAACTACGGTCTCTATTTTTTTTAAGTAGATCACCTTATATCATATACATGGCCTATGTTTCAATCAAACACATAGCCCTGACTTACTGCAAAACTCAAATTTACTGACGTAAAATCATAGATGCCGCTAAAACCACGACTGACTGTGGTTTTCACCCGCGGCTTTTGGCTATTAACTAAACATATACTATAATAATTATTAGTTTATCTAAATAATTTAATTAAATAAAAAAATAAAAATATTATTATATATCTACAGATAATATTAAAAAAAACTAAAATTAAAAGCTAACATGTTTTAAGTGACTTCTAACTTAAAGAAGAAAATGTGAAAAAAAATAAAAACGCCGTTATATCTTAACATATAATATTAAAGACAAAAGGGAGAAAAATTAAAAATTAAAAAACTAAAATTAAAAGCTAATATATTTTAAGTGAATTTTAGCTTACAAAAAAATAGAAACCAAAATCGTTCAGTCTATAAGAAAGAAATGGGTAAACCCGTAAAATATCAAAGGAAACCACTGCGTGGTTTCCCGTCCTGTACGTCTTTTTCTAGAAACCCAAACCGAAGCCGCCCAACCCCGACGACGCAGGCACACCTGGAAGCATCTGGGGGCGTGGCACTGCAGCCGTCGCCCGCTGCCCGCAGTGACCAACTCCCCGCATCGCCGTGCACCTCGCGGCGTCGAAGCAGAGAGGCGAGGCGGCGAGCAAGCGACTGATCGGGAGGGCGAGATCGAGGCGCCACCGATGGATCCGTCCGACGTTGAGATGGAGGCCGCGGAGCCTCCGCCCCAGCCGCCGCCGCAGGCGGGAGAGGGATGGAGCATGCTGTCCCGCGCCCGCGCGCTGCTCGAGGAGGGCAAGCCGTCCCTGGCGCTTCAGGCGGTGAGAGCCATCTCCCTTCCCTTCCCCTTTTCCATTCCGCTTCCATTTGGTGTGCTATGTCACGTCTCGACGCTCGCTGGGTGCTGGGATAGGGAATTCGCGAGGTTCACGTCCCGTATCTTACCCATTGGAGTTTGATCAGTCGATTAGAGGATCGCGATGAGATATCTCTGATTCGATTTCTCTTTGGGTCGTCCTCTCCATGGCGTATCCAGCCTGGAATTTCGCACGCAGAGAAAATGGGAGTTTAGGTGTGATTCGTTCTAGGGTTCTAGGCCTTGGGGTTCGGGATTTGTTAGGTGTGATTCGTTCTAGAAGATGTTAGGTGCTTGGGTGGTGCCTTCCTACTTTTGCACGAGAAAATTGCTATAATGGGACTCCAAACTATCCCTTTCGGCTATGTCCCTGTTTCTTAGACTGGCAAAGAGTGTTCTTATGTTTCTCCTCCTTAAGAGGGAGAGGGAGGAAGATTGTGAAGTAATGCATACGCAGGGAAATGCGTGGTTTCAGGTGTCCGCTTCAATTTGCTATTCACAACTGAATTTCCAAGTGCACGCTGAGTAGGCACTAACCATGTTGTGGACAACTGCGTGGAGATTGACCACGGAAAGGTGGGGAAGTTGAAAGGATCCATTGTAGCCATGCAAATCTTTTATGTTGATCCCTGTCAACTGATCATCTATCATATTATCATTGCCATGTCATAATTTAGATTTGAGTATACTAGTCAGGTTGCCCGTGCAATTGCGTTTCTAGTTCCACTAATTTTTGAGAAATAAATTATTAGAGTTTGAGCTTCCCGCACAATTGTGCAGCTAGTTCTGCTAATTTTCGAGAATTAATTATTAGAGTTGGTTTCATGCACAATGTCCTTTTTCTTATGTTTTCTTTCTAATTATTAGAGTTTATCCCCTACACAATTTCCTTCACTATTTCCTTTTCCCTCGATTAATGTGGGATTTCTTACAGTTTTTTTCTTTCCTTTTTTAGCATGTGGCAATTTCAAGATTGTTGTCCTTTGGTTAAGGTGGGAAATGGGAATGTCAGCAGAAGCCTACTATTATTAATTTATTATTTAGATTATATATAAATATTGTTTCTGAGGGAGCGTTCTAGAAATTGATTTTACCTGAGCAATAACGCTAGTACACCACCAAAAGTGGGGAGCACAACTGCCCCTCAATCAACCGAGCCTGTTTTGAACTTTAAGAATGGGGATTATTTCCCTTGTCCAATGGGCTTTGTTAGTTCTGTGAAGTGTGTATCTATGTTGTTCATACTATTGAGCTTTCATGAGGCCACATTCAATTAGGCAGAATACTTAATGTGTACTGGAGCATGATCTAAACTCAATAATAGCTTTGATGCATCTTAGGCTTTTGCAGGGTGTCTTAAGTTCTTCGCAAAGCATGTGGTGTCCTAGGCTCGTAGCTCATATATGCAGAATACATTTGGTAATCATTATTCTGCTAGTCACAAAAGACAATTTAAACCCTCTGTTGATGGGTAAGGGTAAAGCTAAAAGATATGAGCACAGCAGGTGTGAATGAGAAGAAAGTCAACAAGTTAGGGTTTACTACCTTGATGAAACCACTCGAGTCAATGGTGCTAATTTTGGACATGATAATGTGTGACTAACCAAATCTTACTAAATCTCTACTCCTTAAAAATATAAGTTGGTGGTCATCGGTGCATTCTCCCTCCTCTTTTCTCAGCCATCTGATCTAAACATAGAAATCTTAATCATCTATACCCCCCTCTCTCGCGCTAGCTGTCCCTCCTCTCTACTTCCACCTTTGGTTATTCTATTCTCTCATTTTCTCCAGATCTCTCTACCACGCTCTCTTTTATCTCTCTCTCGCAGATGGCCGTAACCCACTGACCCGTCACCTCATCTCCCCTCTCCCTCCTCGCCACCCATCGGGCATCTCCCTACCGCTACCACCCCATCTCCCTCTCCCTCCTCACTGGCCACCGGGCATCTCCCCACCGCCGTCACCCCATCTCCCATCGCCCCTCCAACCAAGATTTTTCACTACACAAACAGTGCGGCGAAGCGATTCCAGTCAAGACGGCGGCCAGACTGGTGGGAACCGTGAGGCAGCACGACGCTCGACGACAGCGGCCGGTGGCTCCGAGAGAAGGGCGCTCGGCGATGGCGGCCAATGGATTTGAGAGGCATGCTCGGCGACAGCAGCCGGTGGATCTAGAAGGCAGTGATTGATGGCGGCCGATGGATCCGAGAGACGGGCGCTTGTAGACAGCGGCCATTGGATCCGATGGCCGCCCCTGCTCCCTCCTCGCCTCACCCCCCGCGGCGCTGCGTTGCCATGGTTCTCCCTCTGTTGCACCCGCCCCTTACTGCTGCCGTTGCTCGGTGCCGCGCGGCGGCGGCTTCCTCTTCATGTGCCCGCCCACGTGGCTCTCCCCCGCCGCTGCCGCCCAGCGGTCACATCCGTGGTTGAAGGGGGCCGTGGTCGAAGGGGGAAGCGGTCGACGTCGAAGGGCTGTGGTCGAAGGGAACAGTGGTCGAAGTCGGTGCCGTGGTCGAAGGGGGTCGTGGTTGAGGGGCCGTGGCCGAAGTCGAAGATCCGTGGTCGAAGTCGCAGCTGTGGTCGAAGGGGGCGGTGGTCAAAGGGGGAAGTGGTCGATGTCGAAGGGCCGTGGTCAAAGTCGAGGGGGGCCATGGTCGAAGTCAAAGCCGTGGTCGAAGGGGGAAGTGGTGGTCGTCGAAGGGCCATGGTCGAAGGGGACAGTGGTTGAAGTCGAAGCCGTGGTCGAAGAGAGAAGTGGTCAACGTCGAAGGGCCGTGGTCGAAGGGGACAGTGGTCGAAGGGGGTAGTGGTCAAAATTGACACCGTGGTCGAAGGGGGCTGAGGTCGAAGTCAAAGGTCCATGGTCGAAGGGGGCTGTAGTCGACGTCGAAGGGCCGTGGTCGAAGTCGGGGCCAAGCAGGCTGGCACTGGCAGTCGGGCAACATGGCACGGTCGAAGGGGGAAGTGGTCGACGTCGAAGGGCCGTGGTCGAAGGGAGCAATGGTTGAAGTCGAAGATCCGTGATCGAAGGGGGCCGTGGTCGACATTGAAGGGCTGTGGTCTAAGGGGACAGTGGTTGAAGGGGGCAGTGGTCGAAGTCGAAGGGGTAATGGTCGAAGTCGGTGTCGTGGTCGAAGGGGGCTGTGGTTGAGGGGTCGTGGCCATGGTCGAAGGGGGAAGTGGTCAACGTCGAAGGGCTGTGGTCGAAGTCGAAGATTCATGGTCGATGTCGAAGCCGTGGTCGAAGGGGGAAGTGGTCAATGTCGAAGGGTCGTAGTCATCGAAGGGACGTGGTCGAAGGAGACAGTGGTCGAAGTCGAAGATCCATTTTCGAAATCAAAGCCGTGGTCGAAGGGGGTAGTGTTTGAAGTTGAAGATCCATGGTCGAAGTCGAAGTCGTGGTCGAAGGGGGCTGTGGTCGAAAGGGACAGTGGTCGACGTCGAAGGGCCGTGGACGAAGGGGACAGTGGTCAATGGGGGCAATGGTCGAAGTCGGGACCATGGTCAATGGGGGTCATGGTCGAAGGGGGCTGAGGTCGAAGTCAAAGATCCATGGTTGAAGTCGGCGCCGTGGTCGAAGTCGGGGTCGAGCATGTCGGGCGGGCCGAGCAGGCTGGCACTGACAGTTGGGCGACAGGGCACAGGCGCACCGTAGGCCGATGCAGGTGGAAGCAGGAGACCGGAGGCACAGGGGGCCAAGCAGCTTTAGAAGTTGGGAGCAGCGCCGAGTGACGGTGGCGACGAGGTTGAAGGGGAGGAGACGGGGGCGCGGGCGAGGGTGCGAGTGAAGGAAAAGTGCTGAGGCATGGACCGTGCAACACGTAGGTGGATGGGCAGATCTAACCAGCGGAATGATCAATTGGAAGGGTCGTGTGAAGCGATCATAGCCGTGTGAAATGGTCATAGTAGCCATAAGAAGCGGTCTTGTGCAGATCGTGGAGCGATTCCAGAAGGCATGAGAGTAGGCCTAAGTTAGTGAGTGCGTGGAGATCGTGTGTGTGTGCACATGAGGCTTATTTAAGCCGTGTAATTCCTGTTAAGTGGTAAAAGTTGGAGAAAGAAAGAAGATTGTGTGATTCAATCCCAACATGTTCTAAATGTTTGGTAAAAATTGCGGTATGTTACGAATCCTAGAAGAGTAGTTATCGTGTTGTTACTTATCATTATTGTTCCAGAGGATCAGTGAATTTTGTTATGTTACGAATCATAGAAGAGTAGTTATCCTACTATTACTTATCATTATTGTTATTACTAGTCGAATACCCGTGTGTTGCTACAGATTTTTAAAATTTATTATACTACATGTTTTGAAACTTACGGGCGGTAAAATTTTTTAGAATATGCATACAAACATATTCTAAAAGTTTTTAAATCCGTAGCAACGCACGGGCATTCAGCTAGTTTGCCTTAATATGCAACATAGCATTACAATATTCATGCCCTGTTTGTGTTGGAGATATATATGATATCTTACCTGATCTGTGGGATGGACCATTTTTAAGATTATCCAGATCAAAATGTGTGGTCTTGGTGAGGATTGAAGTAGTTGAAATCCTACGCAAAGACCTTCCCATCTGCAATACTACAATACTTTCTTATGTATGTGGGTAGAATTGCCTATTCATACCAACCACTGATCAACATGTGCAAATTACACCAATGTAGTTACTAATTGTCGGATCCTATGATTGTGGTATTGATGTATCCACGCCATATGACTCATGGGATTCACTTTTAATGATGAATTTTCCCAAAGACTTTCATTTCAATGACATTGTTTTGTCTGTGGGCGTGTATGTTGATACTTGGTAGCCAGTACATTCCTGATCTCACTTCTACTGAACCGAGTATGTTGATCTTTTAATGAAGATAGCTAAAATGGCCAGACTTCTCTGTAAAGGATATATTTGAGATGTCGTTTGCTTAGAACTTTGTTTTATGCTTGCTGTTGCATGAGAAGTGAGAACTCTTCAAACCTTACGTACACTAAAATAAGATGCATCATTAATAAGTATTCCTGAGGCCTGCAACCTGCCTTTTAACTTGTATACTTCAATGAAAATTATGCTCTGTGCGTGGTGCAAATATAGGAAGTTTCCAGACTTGTAGTCCTGTGCTAATTAATTTAGCCTGCCCATTTCAACTTTTCCTAGTTTTGTTAAGAAATTAAGCCCATTTCCTTGTATTGATTCCCAACTGCTAAAACTATGCAGGTTCTCTTGGCCATAAGATCTCAAGGTGGCGAACAGGCTCTCATCCAGACACTGAACCGCGCACGTGAACTCTACATGCAGAGATCGCAGGCCAGTCCTAGTGTCGATGAGCTAGCTTCTTTGCTTGCACAATGTGCTATAGCAGAGGCTCAGTCATCAAACACTAATGCTCCACAAGCACCTGGTTCTGACCCTGTCATGATGTTGGATTCTGATGAGGCCTGCATACTTGCTGAGAGTGGAAGGAAGCAGATCATCTTGGATGCCTTTGCCGACGGCAGCAGCTTCATTTGCTTGAAATGTGGTGGGCTCTTTAGCACATCGCGCAAAGATGAGCACTTGGCCTACTGGTGCGGGACTGCATGATCCTGGCGGCACCTCCTTACTATTGTATATCTGTGGTCGCCCCAGGCGATGGTCATGATACCCGTGAGATTTTGTAAACCATTTCTCTTTTTCGATTACCGCTTCTTTACTACAGGGATGCCGGACATACATCTTCTGTTCACCGAAGCAAATACATTGCCAATGCAGAATGCTATGGACTAAACTTGCCACCTCTATTTCTTGTACTCTGTTCGTGTTGCGCTTTCTGCTGGTGGTAAGTCCTGGTATGTTTAAGCATTCTCCTTTTTTTTTCTCTTCTCTCGAGGTCGTCAGATTCTCATAGTTGAATGAGTTAAAAAAATTTCGTCGACTTAAACAGGATGAAACTGGGTGAGAAGGTAAGCAACTGATATGACTGTCCCTTTTAGTCATGAGTTGTTGATTCGAACACTAGGACGAGTAGTAGTATCCACGAGCAAATCTGCAGGAAGATAGAGCTCTGCTATCACTACCTGCTACCGTACTTTTAAGCATGGTTTCACATTATGTTTTAATTTCTCTTTACCAACTAATGCTTTGTTTGGATGACCAACCCATGCTCAATGTGAGATTGTTACTGACGTGAACAGCTGCAAGTTCTACCCTGGAATCAGCTCTGGAAAGCATGAAATACGCGTAGGTCCGCCGCTTCATCAACGTCCGCCTTCGCCGTGAGCCCGTGACGCCGCCCGCCGCTGGAGACGTCGCCACGCACGCCGCCGTACGTGATTGTCGTCGAGCCCCCGTGGAGGTCGCTGGAGCAGCCGCAGCCCGTCATGTCGTCGCGGCAGCCGTCCTATGGCCCAAGGCCGCGAAGCCGCCGCAGCCGGAGCCGTCTCCATCAACAACCGCCTAGTCGTCGTCCTGGGCCCAAGCCACGTCGCCGAGTTGCCGTGCTCACTGTACTGCCTACGTGCCGCCGGGGAGGATGCCCAAGGCGCTACGCCCATCACTAGTTCCCAGATCAAGTTGAAGACAAGAATACGCATGCATCGTGCACATGCATGCATGCACCCATGCACACAATGTATGTGTACGAGCACCTCGCGGGCAATACGTTAGCAGATGTTACAGAAAGATACTGTGCTAACAGTGTCCTTCCTTCTATATCCGAGAATTTGTCAAAGTAGTTGAAGGTCATCTTCCGCCGTCTTGACATCCTCTTTCCGCCACGTCTTCCAGTTAGTCTCCCGCTACCGATGAGCTAAGCTCACCATCGACGTGATCCTCCACGACGACATTGTATATCTTCAAGAGGCTTGCTGTCTCTTGCAGTGTTTAGTCGAGACGACGGGCGACTAAGTCAATCTTACCGAGACCTCTCAAGAAAGGGAAGAGAGTCTATGGGCTCAATTCGACATGATTGTTCAGTCGGATGATGTTTGGGAGACATTTAACGAGCGCGTCAGCGGGTAGACGCATCGGGCCTGTTCTTTTTGGCTGCAGCTTGTGGCTTTTAGGCTGTTTGTACGAGAGATTACAGAGTAACAGAAACTCACGTACGGTTTTTGCCGATATAAATGAAGTCAGTAAAGTATATACTACAATTAACTAGTAGACCCTATCTTGAAAAAAATACTCCGTTTAAAAGCTAGTTACTGTAGAAAAGCCGAAAAACAGCTTTTAGAATCTGAAAAGAACAGGGCCATCTTGGGCTTCATTTGATGATGATCTCGAACCATCCGATGCCGACCACATTGCCTACGAAGTTTTTAAGACGGAGATATCATACTACCTCCGCCACTAGAAAAACTTTGAAGTAGTTAGGTTTCTACTTTTATTTATCTTTTGTAAGAAGCGACGGGCCACGCTGTTTGACCACATATAAGTACAAGTAGTTGAATTTGTATTTACTGTTTTCTATATATGTAAACAGTCTCGCTATAACGACATGATCGACGGCATTATTGACGGGTAAAAAAACAACTAAGTAATACATATTTACTCTTGAGATATTATTGAATTTGCATTCATATATATGGGAATATGTCATATATACGTGAATTTACATTTATGTATATATGCGAATGTGTTTAGAACAATATATAATGTATTTATCAGAGATGGTTCTACTTTAGAACCATCTATGATGTATATTCACAGATGATTATTAATTTAAATCATCTATAATAAATAATTATCAAAGACGGTTCATAATAATAATCTTAGAACATATCTCTCTGTCAAATTGATTCGACTTGACTGAAGTCCTAGAACATATCTCTCTGTCGAATTGATTCGACTGACTCAGATCACCCGACTTGCATTTAATTTCAAAAACAACATTCTCAGGAAAATTTATCTAACTGAACAATCCAACTCACATTGATCATCAAGAACACAGACCTCTGTCCAATTGCTCTGACCTATGGGCCAACTAACTTGGATCATCCGACTTAAATTTAACCTTAAAAATATGCCCTCTGAGAAATTGATCTGACCCACCGTCCGGGTCACACAGATTATCCAATTCAATTGAAAAACTTCATAAACAACTCTCTGGAATAATAGTCAAACTGATGATCTAACTCACTCTGATAATCCAACTTAATGCAATTTTTTTTACCAAGCTTGAGACTTTGCAAACTTCGCAATCCTCGCAACAACACTTGCTTCTTAGCTTTTTCTGACTAAAATTGAGCTAAAGAGATCTGATGTACATCACAACTAGCTATCAAATCTAACCAAGCTCGAACTACTAGCCTTAAACCCCCTTAATAATACGGTTAAATAAAAAACAAAACATGTCACTAAAATAAACCTAACTCAACTCCTTGGATCATATATAGTTATAGGGTTCTTGCTCATTTCGGTTTAAGTTTCTGGTTTCTGACTTATTTTTTATTATTCTTAAATTTCATCTTTTCCTGGCTTTTTTGAGTTTTTGCCGGTTCTTTTTTCCCGTATTCGTTTGCATTGTTCGTGATGTGATAACATGTTTTTCTTTTTTTCTTAAATTAAGTTCGACCAAATAAGCCACTAGCAGCTACAGTGTGATTTCAGCCAGCTATAATGCAATTTCAGTCATAAGCCAGCTTATTTCAGCCTAATCAAGCGGCATCTTAGTCTTCTGTAAACTCTATGCTTTGCCACCATTAACATATTTGGGGATCATAAATACCAAGAACAAGCAATTCCATTATCAAGACCTAACTCAACCCAAAGACGCTTGAAAATAAGGTTAGTCTTAACAATTAGGAGTTATTAACCATCAAAACACTAATTACATCCAATTAAGGGCCTATATGCTTACACCCCCTCCCCCATCTCCTCCCCGGCTTCTCGCCGGCGTCGAGTGGGAGGGGATCTCGTCACCCCTTTTTTCTTCACATGTATATACTCTAGAGCAGATCTTGTTGGCAGAACTCCTGCTAATGCCGGTGTTTTGTTGTGTTGTCGGATAAGCAAAAGCACATACACAAGAACACAGGAACACAAACTATTTTGGCGTTGCAGAAGTTGCAAGTTTTCTAGTGTTACCTCTTTCCTTTTATAGAGCAATTACTAGTACACGTTACCTCTTTCAATTACTAGTACACGTTACCTCTTTCCTTTATGCATGCGCATTACTTCAGAATTTAGAGTGGGTGCATGCAGTCATTATTTACCTAAGAAACGCTTAACTGAACATGCATACTAAACAGAGCTAACTGACATGCAGAAACTAATACTAGCTAATGCAGGATTAAATGGTTATTGCTAACAATTCTCCCCCTAATCCTGCTGCCGTGTGACGACCTCGACGATGCCCGCCTTCTTGCGAATTTCATGAAATCTGATGCGCCCGAGTGGCGATTAAATGAAGCTCATCGGAGTCGAGCTCCACCGGCTTCGAAGTGGCAAAAATGTTGGCCATGCTTCTGTAGCGCCGCGGTGCCCCGAAATCGTCATCGAGGTTCGGGTCCGCCATGGGGGGCGACACAAATTCCACCTGTGGACTCGGCGGCTCGGAGGGAGATGCCGCTGATTCCGACGGCAACGCACCGGAAGACGGTGGGCTTGATGAAGCAGTGTTGGTGTCGACGGGCTGCACCTCATAATGGACCGTGAATGAATCAATCGATGCGCCCGTACCTGACTCATGCTCCCCCCAGTTCCACTTCCTCATTTCGTCGAACACCACGTCGCGTGTGACCCACACATGCTTGGCAGCGGGGTCGTAGACGCGGTAGGCCTTGCTGCCGGGCTCGTAGCCGAGGAACACCATGGTCTTGCTACGATCCTCCAACTTCTTCATGTGCGGCTTCACCACCTTCACGTGCGCCACGCACCCGAACGTGCGGAGATGATGCACGGTAGGCGTTCGACCATGCCACGCCTCATATGGAGTCTTGTCGGGGACGCTCTTCGTGGGCGATCGGTTGAGGATATAGACCGCCGTCGTTACTGCTTCCCCCCAGAACTCGTCGGGCATGTCCTTCGCCTTCATCATGCAGCGTGCCATGGCCACAACCGTCTGGTTGCAGCGTTCGACCACGTCGTTCTGCTGAGGGGAGTACGGTGCGGTGAGGTGGCGCCCAATCCCCTGCTTGGCGCAGTAGAGGCCGAACTCCACGGAGGTGAATTCACCGCCGCGGTCAGTGCGAAGAACACGCAGCTTGCGGCCGGTCTCGACCTCGACGCCGGCCTTGAAGCGCTTGATGGTTGCAGGAGCATCACTTTTCACCGCCAGTAGAAAGAGCCACATGTAGCGGGTTAGATCATCGATCAACAACAGGAAGTACCTCTTGCCGTCATGGGTTACCGGCGTTATGGGCCCGCATATATCACCGTGGACGAGATCAAGGCGTTCCGACGCGCGGTACGTCGTCGCGGCGGGGAACGGCGTTCGCTTCTGCTTGCCGATCAGGCAGCTGTCGCAAACCTTATTTATGCGCTCAAGCTCCGGCAGGCCTCGCGCCATCCCGCGCCGAGCGAGCATGCGAAGCGAGTCGAAGTTGAGGTGGCCGAAACGCGCATGCCATGTCCAGGCCTCCTCCTTGCCCCTCGCCGCGAGGCAAATGGGCCGTGCAATGTTGATGTTGAGCACATAGAGACGTCCGGCGCTCTGCCGAACTCGGCATAATAGCCGGTGTTGAGGGTCGCGTAGTGTGAGGATGCCATTCTCGATCTCCGTCTTGCAGCGAGACTCGTCCAACTGGCCGAGGCTGACGATGTTGCTGCGAAGATGCGGGATGTAGTAGACGCCGGTGAGCGCGCAGTGATCGCCGTTCTTGCAGGCGAAGAGCACAGTGCCGCACCCCTCGATGCGGACTCGCGAGGCGTCGCCGAACTTGACGGAACCGCGCACGCTGGTGTCGAGTTCAGAGAATGCGTTCTGTGCGCCCGTCATATGATTGGATGCGCCGGTGTCCAGGATCCATTCTGGATCAACTGGTTCTCCCACGTCGCGGAGAGTGACAAAGGCGCGCTCCTCGTTTATAATGAGTTCGGCGCCTGCTGGTTCGATGTTGATGGCGGGAGAGAGGTCACAGACCTGAGCCATTAACAACGTGGGCTCGTCTTCGCCCTCAGCCTGCTCTGGTTCGGCTTGGAGAAGATTCGCCTGAGTCAACCTCTCACGATCCCACTTCGCCTTTCGGCAGTCCTTGGCCCAATGGCCGAGTTTGCCGCAATAACGGCATTTGTCCTTGGAGATGTCGTGGCACGCGGCCTGGGATGGCCCAAACTTTGGTTCCTCGTCTCCCCCGTCACGCCCGCGGCTGCGCCGGCCGCGCTGGCGTGAGCGTGACGTGTTCCCGCTGTTCGCCTTGGTGTTATACGACGACCATTCCTTCTCCGTGAGTAGAATCTGGTCTCCTTCCTCATTGTCAGACTCTCCACGGTCCTCGACAGTGTGGAGCCGGCCGGTGAGGTCCTCAATGGACAGAGTGCTGAGGTCAACCAAGGTTTCAATTGACAAGGCGATTTGGCGATACCTGCGGGGAACAACACGCAATAGCTTGCGGACCACCTTCTCCTCCGACAACTCCTCCCCAAGGAGGCGAAGGTCGCTGACGACACCCTGGAGCCGGAGACTGAAGTCCTCCACGTGCTCGCCATTTTTGAATCGCATGGACTCAAATGTCTGGCGTAGCTTCTGCACCTTGGATTCACGCACTCGATCCGCCCCAACCCTCATCGCCTTGAGGGCGTCCCAGGCTTCTTTGGCGTTGTCCTTCTCGGCGAGCGGCCGGAGCATTTCCAGAGGCACCGCGCGCAGGATCGCCGAAAGGGCCTGGCGATCTTCCTGGTATGGCACATCACCGGTGTCGACGGCGTCCCACAGGCCTTGAACCTGCAGGTTGACTCGCATCAACACCGCCCAATTGGAGTAATTTGAGCGTGTGAGCGTGGCGTAGGAGATGGAGCCACTGCTCTCCTTCACGACCCGCTGGACAACGAGTTCACGCTGGCCGCCATTGCGTCGTTGCGGGCGGCGCGTCGGTGGGGACGGCGAGCGTCCACAGCCGTGTCGTTGCGGTGTACAGGAGTGGCCTACGGCAAAGGCGGGAGCCGACATTTTGCTCTGATACCAATTGTTGGCAGAACTCCTGCTAATGCCGGTGTTTTGTTGTGTTGTCGGATAAGCAAAAGCACATACATAAGAACACAGGAACACAAACTATTTTGGCGTTGCAGAAGTTGCAACTTTTCTAGTGTTACCTCTTTCCTTTTATAGAGCAATTACTAGTACACGTTACCTCTTTCAATTACTAGTACACGTTACCTCTTTCCTTTATGCATGCGCATTACTGAATTTAGAGTGGGTGCATGCAGTCATTATTTACCCGTCGTCTTCCCTGCTGAGAAGCTGTGCTTCTCTAGCCATCAGGAGTCGCTGATTCGGTCTCCTAGTCAGATCCCTCCGGATCTGGATATGAAGCTGTTGAACCCACCTCTCCTTACTGGTTCCGCCAGAGTAGAGATCTCGGTGGTGGCGGGACCTTGGTCTTCCGCGACCTCGAGCGTCCTCTGGTGACTCCATTTTCCTGTGGTCGGCTCCCTCCTCCTCTACAGCACCTCTTCGCTGTTGGTTGCCATGGCGCCATCCGCCGCCATCCCCTTGGCGATGGGGATGGTCTTGTTCATAGCCGACGCAGCGATCTCTGGTGTATCCCCTTCAATGAATTACCCTTTGTGGATCTAGAGTTCATCGCCGTCCTGGTTTGCATGCCACCTCTTTTCGGCCGCTGTGTACTCCCACCCTTTTGTTGTTTCCCCCATTCAAGTCCCTCAAATCCCCAATCCTATTCGCATTCGGCCAACTCAGGGCCTGCAAGTTCGATTTTGGTGTCCTGGATTTGGTTCAACAGATCATTTTGTCACCACCCAAATCTTGGTGCTCCCGGTTTGGCTTCACAACTGTTCTTCTACACCGGAGGTCCGGAGCCACCACCTTCTTTTACCTTCAACATCGGTGAGTCCCGCTGTGCTTGCCGCGGGCGGTCGAGCGGCCTCCTCATTGCGAGTAACGCCTCCCGTCCAGCAGAATCATTAGAAGGTTTTCGCCGGCCATGGCCACCATTTCCAGTGACTTCACCACCAATCGGTCAGCATCAGCCTCCTCCAACATCTCCAGCGAAATATTGCATGATGAAGTGTAGTTTGCGAAATGTTGGAATCAGCTCTGGTAACGGGCAAGCATGAAATAGTTCAGGACTGTGCATGGCAGTGTGTGTTCCATGCCATTTTTGGGTGGGTTCTTTTTTTTTTTTTTTTGCTGTGGTAGATAGTATACGGATACAGCTCATGTCCTTTTAGTCTTTATCGCAAGCGCTCGTGTGAAGCCGAAGTAGTTCTATTTATTTATTCGTGTTAGATATCAGGTCGATAGGACGACCACGACGGGTCGACCACGGCAGGTCGATCATGGTGACTATGACTGGTTCTATGTAACTATGATCGGTTCGTTGTAGTTACGACTGATTTATTGTATATCCATCGTGGTATGGTCATATGCAAATATCTAATAATTCAAAGAAAATCATAAACTAAAAAAAAAGTTGCCTTTAGTTTTCCGAGGCTTCACTTGAAGGCAACGGAGAAATAGACTGACAGTCTCCTCCCGTCTACGAACTTTAGGTTCTGCTACACCCGTGACTTAAATTCGAAGTGATAACTGATAGCATCGTCCTGTCGGACCCCTTGGAGGGTTCTTCAACATTTTCCTCACCAAACATGATATGTTCTATTTGTAACTTTCTTGTTGATGTTTGATAGCCAGAAAGCTGCTTGTCTTCCAAAATCAGGAGCCATCATCTGTAGCTTTTCAAGCAATTAATAATGCTCCTCTATCATCAGGTAATGGCATATTGGCATTGTGTGCTTCATACCCAAAAACCATGGGTTCTCGCATCTCCTAAGAAAGTTCTTTGCAAGTCTATGGTTTGTCCAGTCTTAGTTAGAGTTCAGTTGAATCTGTGTGTGCTGTTGTTAACTGTTAAAACAAAAATTGGTGTGGTATATATGGAGTTCATCTTCTGTAAAAGAAAGATCCAGTGTCCACATCAAAGGAGTGCCATCCAAACCTACCAAAATTCGAGCCACTCTGAAGCAAACCTGCAGGAATTTTTAAGCTAGCTAGCTTCTTGCTTTCCTGCCAAACATGCCAACTACTAATCCAACACTGGCTTATATTACTTTGCTTAATTATGCTTATTGTCCCAGCTCCCATCCCAACCTCCATTCCTCGCCAACTCTCTCACCTCACCTGAATCGTCGGTCAGGTAAGTGCGCCATTCTCACATCCACACCATCTCATCTACTAAAACTATTTCTATCCCTTCACTCCAAGCGCTCAGTCAAGAACACAAGCACGCACACGAAGGTAACTCGAGCTCGAGCAGGAACAACTCCGATTGCGCGGTTGCGCCATTGCTTCCTCGGGAAAGGAGGAATCGATCACGCAGAGAAATGAAGGAATATATAGTTGAGGAGATGAAGGCAATGGCCGGGCCGAAGTTGCTCGTCGTGCACCCGTCGTCGAACAAGCCGGCGTCGTCGACGTCCATGTCCGGCCGCTGCCTCTGGCTCGTCGTGTTTCTCGCGCTGTTCACCTGCGTGTCCCTCCTTACCGTTTTCTCCACGGCGCGCGCGTCGTTAGGGGTGGCGCCACAGCGGGTCACGTTCACGGTCGGCGAGGCCGTGTCCGGAGTCGGAGGCGGAGGAGGTGGCGCCGGCACCGCCGCGGGGGGAGGCCTGCCGGAGTACGTGTTCGACGCGCTGGTGCAGTACGCGGCCGCGGCTGGGAACTCGACGGCGAGCATGCCTGAGGAGGACGTGCGCACGATCGCGTCGGTGCTGCGGCGGCGCGCGCCGTGCAGCCTGCTGGTGTTCGGGCTTGGCGCGGAGACGCCGCTGTGGCGCGCGCTGAACCACGGCGGGCGGACGGTGTTCCTGGACGAGAACACGTACTACGTGGCGCACATGGAGGGCGCGCACCCGGGGCTGGAGGCCTACGACCTCGCCTACGCCACCGCCGTGCGCGAGTTCCCGGACCTCCTCGACGCCGCGCGCGCCTCCCAGGCCGCCGAGTGCCGCCCCGTCCAGAACCTCCTCTTCTCCGACTGCTGCCTCGCCATCAACGACCTCCCCAACCAGCTCTACGACGTCGCCTGGGACGTCATCCTCGTCGACGGCCCACGCGGGTACGTAACGTAATCTCCAATTAATGGATCACCATGCAATGCCATGCACGCATTCATCACGCACTGACACACTGACTATTAATGTGATCGACGTGAAGGTACACGGAGGGGCGGATGGCGGCGATCTACTCGGCGGCCGTGATGGCGCGGACGAAGGGGACGGAGACGGAGGTGCTGGTGCACGACTACGAGAGGAAGGTGGAGAGCGCGTGCGCGAGGGAGTTCCTGTGCGAGGAGAACCGCGCGGAGGGGGCCAGCACGCCGTCGCTCGGCCACTTCGTCGTGCGCAGCGGCGCCGCCGCCAACCGGGAGGCCTTCTGCGGGGCGCCCACCGCCAAGAGGGCGAACTAACTAGCAGCCATTGCAATTTTTTGCGGTGATCGATCGATGGTTGTTCAGGCATTGCATGCATGTGATAATCTGTAAAATTAAGAGAGGATTAGAATTGAACAAGGGATTGTTAAATGTAATTTAGCTATGTTCTAAAAACCACTTTCTACAGTAAATAACTTTTCTGTGATAGCTAACTTTTAAATAAAGTGTTTTTTAATGCAGGATCTACCAGTTGATTGTTATAGACAGTGTAATGACTTCACTTATATCAGCCAAAATCGTATACGAATATCTCTCTTCGTACAACTTCTCTAAATCTACTACTATTTATAAGCTAAAATCAAAACTCATCAATAAATGAATGGGCCTACGAGAGGATCCGAATTGGACAGAATTAGGGCGTTTCCACTGTTAAATTATTCGTTTATCTTCTCTCCACGTTTAGTCAAATCGTATTCCAAAATTACACAAATGATCCAGTTAATCATGCTAGCTGGAATATCCACCGGGCTCGGCCACTACGTTAACTAATCTTCTTAAGCTTTGTTCCAAAAGAAAAACTTAAAATTGTACGATAATTTCAAAAGGAAAAGGAATTTTGCATGATATCTCACCTTAAGGCATGTTCATTTGACTGCAACGGATGTATTTTGGTTAAAAATAAATAGCAGTGACCAAAAAAGTGTTTTTTATAATAAAGAGACGAGCGGTAGAAAAAGTAAACGAAAGATACGTACGCGAGAGAAGTGAAGAAGCAGGTATAGAGAACCGGTTACTCATACTAGCTTCTCAGCTCTCCAAATAGAAGCTAATATAAAACAATCCCTTAAAGCTATGGAATGTTTGTTTGTCTCTTCTTTCCTTCGTCTCTAGCAAGATGGCGTGCCTCCACCACCGCCCCAGCATATCTTCTTCTTCCTCTCCGACAAGCGACTCTTCCTTTGCTGTACCTCTAGTGCATCACTTTAGGCTCTTTTTTTTTTGGTGTCTACTTTATAACTTATGGTATAATAACTAGTTTTTAAGCGAAGTATCTTTTTAAAAGGGTCTATAAACCGATTGTACTAGACACTGTACCGATTTCAACTAAATGGATCAAAATTATATCTCTCTTCGTACTCTTCTTAATAAATAGTTAGAATTCAAAGGTCAGATGCACAAATAACGATATCTTAGTATAAGGAAAACGCGCATAAGAACCTATTATGCCTCGCGGGTTCCGCGCGCGGGGAGGGCTCCCACGTCACCCCGCCCGCGCGCTCCGGCCGGCGCGTGGCGGGGGGTTTTGCATACGGCCGGGGGAGCCCATTCCCCTGTACTTTCTGAAAATTACGTATAGGTTTTTTTTCTCGCGAAAAGGTCCCTACCAGTTTTTTAAAACCCCTCCACTTTGCAGGATAGCCCCCCGCGGTTTCCTAAATTACGTACGGGTCCTCGTTTATTACGTACAGGTCCTCGGTTTTTTACAAAAAGAGCCCTTTAGCTTCGTTTATTTTACGTACAGGTTTTCGGTTTTTCACGAAAAAGCCCTTTAACTTTTTCGAAAATATGCATGTACCCTTTGTTTTTTTTAACTCCTCACGAATTATCGCCTCTTTTACTTCGGTACGCACGGTGTCTGGCGCGGCGTGCCGCCGCACATATGAGGCTAGTCTTTTAATATAGCGAAAACAAAGCAAGGGATGCTGTTCGTCGTAAAGACGCTGTCTGCTCCTGCCGAGACAAACGCCACCTTTGCCTGCCTCAACTGCGCCGTCGTCTTCTCTTCTCCTCTCGCCCGGGCTCGGGCTCGGGCTCGGGCGCTCGCTTTGCTGCAACCAACAGCAGCAATGCTGCGGCTCTCCCGCTTCCTCCCCTCCCTCCACCGCTAGGTCAGTCTTCTCCCTAAATCCTAACCCTACCTCTCCCCTCTCCGCGTCGCCCCCCATCTCGCGCACCAACCGGGAGGCCAACCATCCCTAGCCACCGCCGCCGCCGCCGCCGCCGCCGTACCATTCGTGATTCGTCTATATTGTTAGGATAAAATTGATGCTACCAGAACCTAGTAATGATTCAACTTAATGCTGCTTGTCACGCCTTTGGAAAAATGAAGGCACTGCTGCAATTTGTCTGTACCTGATCAAATTTACTCTTGTTCAGCTTTTCATTTTGTTTGACATAGTTCGTGATTTCTCTCGTATTAATGTATGAGCATAGATGATCGCATCTTAAATAGTATCACACAACCTTTAAATGAGAGACTCAAGTCAATCCTTTGTTGTGGTGTGGCTCTAGGCGCTCTACAGTTTTTCTACCAGTTGCAACAAATGTATAATAAGTTTTCAGTTTTGCTATTGCACAGGCGACTAAAATTTATTTATCTTTCAGTCACTTGAAATTGCACTCTCAATCAACTGAAATTGCAGCCCCCTCCAAAAAAACAGCTGCAACTTTAGGTGATTCAGAATGCAACTTCAGGTGACTGAAAGATAAAAAAATTTCAGTCGCCTTTGCAATAGTCACTCGCATAAGTTTTTCCCTTCTCAGGAGAGTCTCTTGACCTTCCAACATGCTGTTTCAACTTCGACAGCAAACCTTGCTGGTAAAGCCTTAGTTTATATGCTTATTGTTACTCAGCCTTCTGCTTGTTGCATCAAAATCTTTATGTGCTAAATTTATTGGTTACTCTCTTTAAGCATTACCATGCAGTCCATTTCATTAGTGTATTCACACATACATTACTTGAAGCTGCGCTAGGTTACTCGGTCATTGGAATGGTTGGTGCTCATACTTGGGGGCTTTTTAAGTGTGTAAAATACTGTAGTCATGACTCATGACAAGCAGCTTGAGGCTGTTGTATACATCGTTGTTATTGCATAATCATAGTGCTACCCTGCAATTGTATGCTGCTTAGGGCTTCATTTATGTTTCTTTGACTGCTTCGCCTGCGTATATGTGCAGTTTGCTGCCGCACATCATGGGCTGGGACCAAATCTTGACAACAAAAAAAAACCATCCAAACCCCTCCTCAGCTAGCAAGCCCAGGGTGGAGCGTCCACACCCAGATTCGGAGTGGGAAAGGTGAAGCTTCCTTGTAGCACCAGATGGAGGATTTTGAACATCACTGAGTTGATGATGGAAAGTATGAAAAACTGGGATGATTGAACTTTGTTTCCTTCCTAATCAATTTAGGAATCTGTCTGTAGTAGATTAAAGTTTGGGCACCATGAACCGTTGTGTTCGTTCAGTGCATCTCTAACTAAACCGTACCACTAAGTGCAAACTTCTAGTCGAGTTAGCTATGAATTTGATGTCCTGTGCTTGGTATCTGTTAATATGGCCGCAATGCATCCGCGATCTAATGTTAATTGCAAAAGGATGGAGCAACATTATCTGTCGTAAACCAGGACGCATTAGGGTGAAACACCAAAACCTGGACACTAAGGCTAAGGATGCAACACTTTTACTATAGAGATTGTAAGATCTGTGTGGGCTGCATCCACAGCTTATTCAACTGCACTGGAAGCTCTCAACATTCATTTACAAAACAATCTTAAAACAGTCTAGACTACACATACTACTGCAGCGATAGTTTGTTTGTCATCAGATGTCGACTGGACTGAATAATACATTCAATGTGATGTCATGGTCTCATGGACCAACACCAACTCGATGCAAAGAATCATGAAGAACCAGGCAAGCTGATGTAGACTCATAATCCAGCAGAGACCAATCCATGCAGTGTAATGATCCCACACACGACGTTGTTGACGACAACAGGTAAGAACTGCACAGGCGAAGGGGGCGATTCCATCTTCTCCATGGCTTCGACCGCCATTGCATCTGCAGTTATTGTCCTTGGGTTCCTGAAAGATCAAGCAGGCCCTTGTTAGACAAGGCTCTATATCATAATTAAAACTATTTAGCCATATTTGCAATAGAAACACATGGCATCACAAATACAAGGACTGTGATTTAAACCAAAGGTATTCACTCATCTTGCGATGACTGAATGAACAAACGCCCCGTATATAACTTGAAAATCAGAAAAAGTTGGTTTGCCTAAGATGCCCAGAATCCAAGTAGATAACAACATGGTGCTTCCTTCTTAGACACTGTATCTTCTAAACTTATGCTCTTTGTACTTCGGATTTTGCAAGGAAGCTTAAGAAGGGATAACATATGCTTGATAAATAGACCAAATAATACGAGGTCACTTAGATCTGAACGCGGCTAGACTGTAAATATTGTCATGAATGATCTGAATGCGACTAGACCGTAAATGTTGTCATGAATCATAACTCTCAAGTCACACTGAACATCACTGCATCAGGTATGCGATCACTCACTAGCAGCTGGGCATGGCAGCAAATATGAATTCTACAATATGCCTAACTTCATCTGCAGTGACAGCTCGAACACCTCACCTCAAGGAGGTCACTGGACTCACTACAGGAAACTATCATGCCTTTGTCTCTACCACCGACACATAATCAGCACTGCCCTCAACTCAAAGTACATTCAATTGACGTTTGATTCTATCACTGAAACAAAAATCACCAGTTCACGACCGGTCCCAACTAAATAAGGGTTCGATTAACCTTTGCTTCTATCACCAACACAGTATCAGTACTGGTCTCAACTCTAATCCCAATAAATGTTACTTGACATGTGTAATATCTGGGCTGGATAAGGCCCAGCCCGGCCCATCCCCAAAGCTATAAGAGAGAGAGGGAGCCAGGTGGAGGGAGAGGCAAAAGCCATTTTGGCTTCTCTTCCACGTGCTCACCCCGCTGCTGTCGCCTCCCCCTCGCACCTGCTACCACCGCTCGCCAGCCCGCGGCGCCGTCGCTCGTCGCCTGCGCGTGTGTTGCCGGCGCCGCCGCTCCTCCGACTACACCCCGCTGCCCCCTGCTGCTGACGACACATCGAGTGCGCCGCGCGTCGCTATCGCCCGCGCGCGCCGTCATCGGTAGCTGCCAGCGTCGCCGCTATTCCTCCGGCCTAGCCTTGCAGTCCCACGCCCCTCCTGCTGCCGCTCGTCGCCGCCCTTGCTTCCCTTGACCGCGTGTCACCGTCGCGGTTTCAGAGCGCCACCCCTCGCTCGCGCCTCGCCTCCCCGCTCTCGCTGCCGTTGCCACTCCACGGGAGTGGAGGAGGGCCGGCCAGCCGAGAGGTGCGCAAGGAGAGGCTGTCGGCTGAGGGAAGAAGAGGAGGCGGCCGAGATAGAGGCTGAGGAAGGAGAGCCGACCGACGGGTTGCAAAAGGAGACGTGGGAATTGTCGGCTGAGCGAGGAGAGAAGGAGGAGGAGGGAGCCGACAGGAGAAAAAAAGAAGAGGGAGCGCCGGCCGTGAGAAGGAAGAACAGAGGAAAAAGCCGCCGGCTGTGGAGGAAAAGAAAGGAAGGAGCACCGGCCAACTAGAGAAAGAAAAGAAGAAAGCCAGGGCGCTAGCACTGGAAGGAGAAAAAGAAAAAAAAGGGGAGAGAGAAGAAAAGAAGAGAGGAAGGAAAAGAGGAGGAAGAGAAAAGGAAAGTCTGACCCAGGGAAGAGAAAAGGAAAGTCTGACCCGCCGCCAAGGAAAGGAAGATAGTGCCCCGATCCAGTCGCTTAGGGCTAGGGTAACGCCTCGAAAACCCGTCTCCCTGCTTATTTACCGAGTCGTGCATAAGTAATATGCCTATGGCTAGAATCGATGCATGTGACCATTTAGATATCGATTATTAATATGAATGCCTGAACGGCGCAATCGGTATTGCCACTGTTGATCTGGACGATCCGTGGCAGAAGCGGGAGGGGGAGAGAATAAATTGAGGTTAAGTAGTATAATTGATTGAAGAGAGATTAAGTGCGTAGAATTCGATCTACGAGTATAAATAATGAAATCGCTAATTTTACAGACTGGTTAAGCATCGGAACAATGAGAAGTTGCCCGATGGGACAGGGTTTGATTATGTCGAGTTAGACGTTAGAGCGATGTCATTTGCTTCTATCTGAATGTATTGCATTAGCAATGAATTGAAATAGTTAATGCTTGTTCAGATGGCGGCTCGAGTCTGGTGCCGTCTACGCACCGTCTGCTAGGTTAACAGGCAAGTGCATGATATAACAGTAAACTGTGGTGAATATTTGTTATTCACGTTTCCATGCCATAATTTACAGTATTTATGAGATGATGCATGTGATTATGTGCTAATCATACCTTGATTTGTACCGCTTATGATTAGACATCCACATTTGAAGCATATTGCATCATGCAAAATGCATAAGAGCTAGGTTGGTGAGAGTCATATGACTAGTCTGGAGTGCTCTTGAATAAAATCTACGGAGGTAGGTACCTCCACGGGATGAAGGGAGAGGGTGACATCGACGGGTGTACCCTCCGCTATACCAATATAAGCTACAGTTACAGATGCATTGCATGATATTGCATTGCATGAGAGTGATAGAGAAAATGATACGGTTACAGAGAGTTATGAGTTTACAGCTACAGATTTGGTTTACAGTTTACAGCTACAGATTTGATTTAAAGTTTACAATTACATATTTGGGTTACAGTTTACAGTTATAGATTTGATTTACAGTTCACAGTCATAGAATAGATTACAGTTTGCAAGCATAGAATTGATTTACAGTTACCGTTACGGACTTAATTTACTGTTTACAGTCATAGAGTTGATTTACAGCTTACAGTTCGTGAAGTCAATTGAATTGCTAAAGTGATGTTACTATTTTATCGTGTGCTTGCTGAGTCTTCGGACTCACCCTTATTTTGTCGTTGTTTTTAGGTAAATGATGGCGACATGCATGGAATGGGAATAGTCATTTTAGAACTGCACATATGAAATAACAGTTTAGTCTTACACTAAGCTTTTATGGTTAATCTAGTGTTAAGTCTCTGGTGGCTCACCGTTTGGTTTAGTTTGCTTGCAAGCCGTGGTGGTGGGTCTCCATGGTCGTGGAGCCCAAAGTCTATTTATGTTATGACTCGTGCAATATGAAGTTAGTTGGGTTTGCAATTATCCTATATTTATTTGCTGCTTGCTCCCTGTGGGTAATTATAAAAACAGTAGAGGTGTTGCTAAAAGTTGGATTAGCAACACTTTTGAAATGGTAAGTGCATAGTGGTAGCATCTTAGGCCCTATGGAGGGCCGGGTGTCACAACATGGTTGGGCAAGAGCAGCAATCTCGCAGTCCCACCACACAGGAGCTATGGTCCTTTATTGAGACAAGAGTAGAACAGGTCAAGGAATGACAAAACTCTTGTCACCAGATCTTATAGCACCACATGACGATAACAAGAAGTACATTATTGGGTTGCCAAGAACAGATCTAGTGCATCAGATAACTACCGAGAGAGAACAAAAGGAACAAGACAAGGTTGAAGACAACCATTGCAGGCAGAATGTTCACTTGTGGAGCACCAAAGATTCAACCAGACAACATTTGTGTAAAATACAAGGATATGGCCAATGAACAGAACAGAGTAATCAAAACTAACTCTGAACCAAGGGAACTGAACTAGTAATGAATCAGCAAATCAGTCAGCAGTCAGTTCTCATTGTGAGCTGTTTATCAGAGTATTTCATGTTGAACTTAACATTAGTACTGCTCCTACTAAAACCACCAGTGAATATAGTCAAGAGAACATAATTTGGGCATAGATATTAAGAAATGCCACAATCCTTTGGAAAAGGACACATTCATATCTTTAGAATACATAAAAAATAGCATAATTTCCTGTGTTTTTAAGGAAAACCACATGTTAAGGGTGAGGGAAAGAAATAAGAGGAGTCTCTTATCATGATTGATTTTTATTTCTAACACTTGTTCTACTTCATCTTATTTTGAAAGTTACCTTATGCCAGCCATGTTATGGCCCAGTTTACCTTTTCCCAGGGTATTACTCCAGAAAGTTCATAGAATTGACTTGAAAGGTTAAGGAAACACATGAATTTGACAAAAAACAAGGAAGAAATCAAAAGAAAAGGAGTCAAGTTGGCAGGACAACCTATTGTCCAGTTTTTGGTCTGGTACCACTTTCCAAACCCTGGTTCTACTAAAAAGATCTTACAAAATACCACCTCACACTTGTGTAAAAAAAATTATCCATCCATGCCTAATAAAACATATATACTGAGCACAGACAAACCTGTTGCACATCTCTCCAACTGTGAGATTAAAAATAGCTGGCCCGCTTGCCTTGAGTGTACGCCGGAGGTCACCGTCAGTGAAAGTTCCAATCAAATGATACTCATCGTCAACCACAAGTAGACAGCCGCAACCTTTACTAGTGAGCTCAGTGAGTTGATCCATTATCATATCTCCCTCCCTGCACAAAGGAAGCTCACTTTGTTTCTTCATAACATCCTTAACCTGCAGGGTAGTATTGCAAGTTATGATTTGACACACTATTAGCTGAAAAACATTCCAAAGCTCCATACAAGGAAAGAATCAATCATTTTGATAATTCAAGGATAGCATAACCACTCATGATTGTAAGATAAGTGTTTCACAGGCCACATCCAGGCCACAAAGCAGAACACCTTTGTGACTATCTATTTTGGTAAACTCGACGAGCTGCTAATATTTGTTTCAAATTTTCCATGAAGATGTATCAGCTAAACACGTTCGCGTGACAACATTCAATCGGTCACACTATTAGTGATCTAGAGGCCTTTGTGTCGAGGTGGCCTTGTTCCATCAACAAGTGCAGCCAACATCTGAGAGCAATAAATTTTAAATTAAACTCAATTTGAGCATTATATTAATTGAGTTTTGTCTATCACTTGCTCTAGTTCATATGATTTCGATTATACATGACTTGAGAACAGATTGTCATGGTGCAATAATTTTATTTATACTCTTGTCATTATACTTTTTTTGGAATCATATATTTCTAATACTTATTAATTCTGGAATTATGGCTAAATTCATGCTAAAACCGCATTATTTGCAACACTATCTTCCTTGTAGGATGAAAAGAAGGTGAAAACGACCTATCAATAAGGACCACTCAATAGTTATAATTCGAGGAGCCCTCACGAAAAAGACTGCGACAAATAACCACAAACAGAAACAAAATGTTTGGTCAGATACTGGATAGTGACAATATCGCCAAATCATAATGAGCATATGCTGTATTATGTGCACAGCATTTCACTCCGGGAAAATTACGGAACGAAGCCCACCGACACGCAATGGGTAAAGTAAAATCTAGTAACAGTAAGATTTGATATCTGATGTTCATGTTTCCCATTGGGTGGCCGCACACAAAATTTACCAATTTACTAATGTTTGCAATGCACGTAGTTTTTTTTGTTTATTAAGGTATACCTTGAAGATGAGGGTCTTGCCAATCTTGCCGGCGGGGTGATTGGCCGCGTACTGGTCCCTGGAGAGGCGGCGGGCCTCCATGATAGCTGCGACGACGGTGTCGCCGAACACCATCTGTATCGCGGTGGAGGTGACAGGGGCGAGGCCGAAGGGGCACACCTCCCCCTGCAGCGGCAGGTGCACGTTGAGGTCGCAGGCGGCGGCGAGCGGGCAGTCTGCGCCGGACGTGGCGGAGGTGAGGGAGATGAGGTATGCGCCCTTGGCGCGCGCGCAGGGCGCGAGCGCGAGAAGCTCGTCGGAGGCGCCGGACTTGGAGAGCAGGACGAGGACGTCGCCGGGGAAGAGCGACCCGATGTCGCCGTGGAGGGCGTCGACGGGGGCGAGGAAGCCCGCGCGCGCGAAGCCCAGCGAGGCGAGCGTCTGCGCGAGCTTGCGCGCGACGATGCCGGACTTGCCGACGCCGGTGAAGAAGACCGCGCCGGGTGCGTCGAGCAGCGCCTGCGCGAACGCCGACGCCTTCGACATGTCGAGCCGCTCGAAGAAGTGCTCCAGGTGGCGCCGCTGCGCGTCGAACAGCGGGGCCAGGTCCGACGCCGCCACCGTCACCCGCCTCTGCGCCGGCTGCGGCGCACATTCCGGCGAGGAGGGCACGGAGAGCGAGCCCATGGCGCGCGCTCGCGCAAATGCCGCGGCGAGGGGAGGATTCCTTCTTCCTTTCTTGGGATCTGGGGAAAACGGACGCGGCACGGCACGAGGGGGATGATGAAGAGGCGGTGTTTGCGCCTACTCGCGGGCGATATGGGATAATTGGAGAGAATGTCGTGCGTGCGCTATTTATCTATGGAGTGGAGTGAATGATCCACTTTGCAAGTGTAACTAACTGAATTAGATATGACATGCATTAGTATATTATTACCGATCTATACCCGCCTTCACCTGCACCCACAATCTCTTCCCTCCGTTACTACCTCGAGATTTGTGCCAGCAAGAATTAGATTAGCACCACGCTCATTACGGTTTGAGCTTCTGACTTCTGGCTTATTTTTCACTATTTATAAATTTTGTTTTTTTAATTTTTTTGCCGGTTCTTTTGGTTCTTTTTTTCGTATTCGTTTGCATTGTCGTAATGAGCTAACATATTTTTTCTATTTTTAATTTTTTTTAATTTAATTACGCTAAATAAGTCACATTCAGCTACAGTGTAATTTCAGCCAGATCCAATACAATTTCAACCATAAGCCATTATTTTTCAGTCCAACTGAGCGGGGTATAGAATGACAAACCAATAATGTCCCATCCATCTCCTGATCTCTCTCTTCTTATTTCAAATTTTGAATGATCCAGCCACGTTACATCAACTTGAATCTTGCAACAGTAAGTATTTGTACAACTAATCATGTATTATACGAAATAGCACTTTACATACAGCACAAGTGGTGTACAACACTTTGATTTTTGAAGATACACAGTAAAATCATCATATAAACACCCAGCGCGTACAGCTCTCAAGCATGTCTACTGTTTTTTTTTCATTTTTTTTACATTACAGTACAGTTACACCATAGTATCAATTGACATGGATACAATTAGGTAGTGGTACTAGAACATTAGACATGGTTGGCCCGTTGCATGATTGCATCAGCTCTGTGATTTTGACTAAAGCTGACGAATGGCCGGCCTGACACTAGCATGGAATCGGTATGGTCGTGTTTGGACGGAGGGTGACAAAGTGAGGCCCACAGGCTCAAACCCTGGACATGCTAGGCTAAGTCGCACGCATACTTGGAATGGAATCCGAGGGCGATCTGACCTTAGCCGACGACGGCTGTTGCACCTTCGCTGGTAAAAAAGCTATCTTGTTCGATGGCAAGTGGGTTATCAGCATGCTTTACTAGACCTTGGGTATTCAGTAGTCAGCATTCCCTCGCGACATCAGAGCGCTGATTGTAAAGAAAGCTACACGGTTTGGCAGACGATCTTCGTCACAAATTTAAGCACGCATCCATCAATAAGCACCAGCACCAGGCAATCAACCAGCACCACTAACGTGTCAGCACGAACCACGTGTCAGCACGAACCATAGACTACAGCTGTCACAAAAAAAAGGGCCTGTTCTTTTCGGCTAGACTTATAGTTTTTAGCTGAAATTTTTGAATTTTAGCTATTTACGGTACAGGTTACGGAAAGACAGATACTCATTTGCGATTTTAGCTGGTACAGATGTTGAGCTTTTAACGTGTGGATCGTTTAACTTGTAGACTCCGTCTTGAGAAAATACTCTATTTGAAAGTTAGATAATGTAGCAGAAGCCAAAAGCCGATTTCAAAAGTCCAAAAAAACAGGCCCAACCAACATAGAGCAAATACAAACCGTGCTATATCACAACCGGCAACAGCTACATAGATAAAGAAAAAGCCTGACATATCATTCATATTCTCAAACAAAAGGTTAGCGCATTTTTAACACTAGAAACTCTCACATTTGACATGCAAAGTCCAAAAAATTGGATGTAGATGATAAGAATGGCCCGCGCAAAGAACCTTCCAAGTCTGACGCAACCAGGGCGTCATAAGGATACAGGGCTGCCGTGACTAGAATCACCGCCTGCGCATGCCCCTCCCGCCACGGCCTCGCATCGCCCCTCCACCACGACCAGCCATGGCACTAGCAGCAGCGTCACCTTGTGCGCTCTCCGACTAGAGCAAGATACAAAAGGAGAGCAAGTTAGATAATATGGATTCTGTGGTAAACATCAAATGCTAAAGTCCACATAGAAATCTAATTGTTCAAAAGTGTCAAGGCATAAGTTACATCGAAACAAAAGGCACACAAAGCTGTCAAGGCATAAGTTAGGAGAAGGCTGCCATGATCTTTACAATGCAAATTTACATCAGTGCTACGGTCTTACTGAACTTCAAATATTTTAATTGATCTGACAATGTACCATTAAGACAGTAGGTCCTTAGAGGGGATGAGTTGATTAACTTACATGTGAATAATTATTAAGTAATAATTTATCCAGCTAGATATAAGGTTCTTCAATCCCTAACTAAACAGCATTTATATGCCTTTTTCTCTTCAATTGGCTCCAGTGTTCCCAGCACAAGGGGAAACTAGTACACAAGATTGAACATATTGAGCAGCATACGATTATACCACTATGAAAGTGCATTTGCATTTGGCGCAAGAAAATGAGTGTCTCCACTTACCTTTGGGTTTTTCACTGTTTCATCAACACTAAGAATAAGGCAGGCAGCTTCAGTTGCGGCAGTGATAGCATTGATCTGAACAAAAAAGTTCACGGATATCAACAACATAAGAATGAAGATACTTAAATGCCAATGAATGAAACCGAAAGCACAATTACCTTCACAACTGAAGGTTCCCACACAAAGTTAGCAAAGGAATCGGAAATTCCACCCGTGTTGATATCTACACCATAATTAGCACCTTCACCTGGTACAGCTGAACTATGTATTAGTACAATAGACAGTTTACTGCTTCACAACTGTATAGAAAACTGTATCAGTAATTGAACATAAAGTTAAGAAGAACCAACCGGATGCATGTTTCTGCCTGAGCTTATTGAGCACATCAGTTGCATCAAATCCAGCATTGTCGCAAAGTTGCCTTGGAATAACCTGCAGGATGCGTTTATTTCAAATGAGTGGAAAATAACTAAAGTTGCAAAAATATGTGATGTAAGTGTAACACAGGTAAGCTGACACAACCAAACAATTGATCAACAGTTCATCACTGTAGCTGTAAAACTTGCTGACAGAATACCAAAAGCAATAATCAGAATCAGAATACGACAAAGACAAACCCTAATAATGCTTGATCAATGCGAAAAATCAGATTGCACACTTTCTTAATTTAACTCATCTCGTATCCATTTCCGGAAGTTTTTTTTTTCTCTGCGGAGGGCTGGCTGAAACTAATGATTTACTACATTGAAGTATATCCTGCAATTAATGCCTTTGTCATTCTCTTCGTGGACAATGGACTATAAGCCATATCTACATGTGCATGTCCCTACACAATCATGCTAGATCTGGCAATGGCAATTCTAACAATGTTGTGCAGTACACTGCATAATTAAGTATATTTTCCAAAGATCAAAGAGATGACCTCTGGATAACAGAACAAAGTAGTAAACTGCATAACTAAGTATATTTTCCAAAGTTCAAAGAGATGACCTCTGGATAACAGAACAAAGTAAAGTTCTAACAAGGGTCGATTTGAAGAAGGTTTATCCTTCAGTGCAATATACAAATAACACGTACCTAAACCAGGTAAGGAAAAGAGAGCTAGGAAGATGTACCTCAAGGGCTTTAGCAAATGAATTTACAAAAAATTGAGACTTCCCAGCTATTGTCCGTGCATGCTGTCGGAGATACTTGCTTATTTCCATCTGCACAAAAGATATGAGATCAGCACAAAGTTGTATGACGATTCAAATCATTTATATTGACTCGACAAGCTTTGACATACATCAATAGCACCACCACCAGGCACAACTGTTGAGTTCTTAACAGCTCTCCTAACAATCATGATGGCATCATGGAGACTTCTTTCAGCTTCCTCTATGAACTAGCACCGCATCAAAAACAGCTTAAGTACGGCTATCTTCAGTTTTATGAACTAAATTGAAGAGAGATAATAAGATCTATAGCAATAGAAGACCTGATCTGCACCGCCACGAAGAACAATAGTTGCTGTCTGACCAGATGGGCAGCCACTAAATATGTTGAACCTTTCATTGCCTACTTGTTTTTCCTCAAAAATCTCACAGGAACCAAGGACCTTTCAACAAAAAAAATGACAAACTTAATCAGCTTGCATTTAGTAGCAAGCTACTGGTATAAACCAAATATGCTCAATATCCAATCAAACATTAATCAGCAGAAGGTGTTTCAATAGATTAAAATAATTCGAACATAGGCATGTTTACCTCATCAATGACATTATTAACAGAAGTTTGAACAGTTCCACCTGTGGCTGCAGCTACACGTTGCAAATCCTCTTCTGTGACACGACCAGCACAGAAAATGTCTCGATCTGCGAAATACTGTACAAAAGAAAATTAACTGAGCTAGGCTACAGGAAAGAGTAGCAGAAAAGCAGTACAGTTACAATAAGAAAGGTCAGGGTACCTGCGTTGCAAGATCACCAATAGCTAGCCGAGACAGAACTATTTTTGCCCCACTTTTCACACACTTATACAGCTTGTCATAAATAATGTTCCATTCAGCATCAACAATTGATTGGTACTGCAGAGGGTCTGACAATCTATAGAATATAGAAAGGGGAAACCATAAAGTAACATAAGCAAAGATGGAAACACACATGCTATTCACTGCACATCTGTAGAGAAGTGGTTGAACGGCTCAGGGTACCTGATCTCTGCATTTTCTTTCTCAGATTTTAATTCTAGCTCAATGTTCAACAAAAGAATCTTTGGATTCAAGAACTTCTTTGGTTGTTGCTCGAATCCAGCATACGAAAATGTCTTCTTGAATGCAACACCGTTAACAAGGAAGGAATCTCTCATGGTACCACCAGGAACCTAATGGAATCAATGTATCACAATAGAGCTCTAATATCTTGTAGTGAAAAATAAAATCTATACTAAATTATTATTAGTTCTAGCATGTTAAAAAACTGTAGTTTGTATGAGTAGAAGAAAAGCCAAATAACATCATGGAAGGGACCATTGCAAGAAATTACCTTTTTAATTCCAATAAGGTTAAGCCTATCATCATTTCCGATGGCAAGGACAGCATCTACAACCATAGATGCAAAGAATTCTTTTTCACCACCTATCAGTTTTGACGAGAGTGTTGTGGCGGCACACTTGGCCAATAATGACTTCTTCTCTTCAAGATTTTTCCCTTCTATGCTGACTGCTAGTTCTTTAACCCTTTGAATTGCCTGATGAAAATTTCAGGTTAGCAGGAGTTGGCCTCCAAACTTTGCAGGGAATTAAAAGGTCAGTCATTCAAAAGAAAGAAAAGTAAAGCTGGTCACAAACCATATTGCCAGCAGTCCTGTAACTACGAATCAGACTATGAGGGTGCACTCCATCCTCAACGTAAGGTTTTGCTTCCTTCAAGAATTCTGCAGCAAGAAGCACCACAGTAGTTGTCCCATCACCAACCTGAAGTAAACAAGAGATAGGTCTGGTTAAATCTTAATGTCCCAGTTTGATCGGCATCACAAGCAGCTAAAAGATTGATGTCACTAGACAGCATTATACCAACAATATAGGACCAGCTGTAAAAAATCAACAGTTGCAATGCATAACACTTTTGCTTCTTACTAATGAGCAATTAGGCACAGATTCAACAAAATACAATCATTTCAAGCAAGACATAGCCTGAAAACCAGAAATAGTTTCTTCTTGTGCGAATGTCAAAATATGATTCATTATAAGTACGATAATAATCAAGTTTGGGTGGCAGCAGAAGCTCATATGGTTCACAGAGAAGCAAGGAACTTCTTGAATGACCCAATGACACATTTAGATGCCCCTAATCTATATTTCAAATCACAAATTCGCATCTTCCGGGTCAATATCAGAGTCCATCCATGAGCTAATTGTGAGCTCATGAGTCAGTCCCAAGAACAAACAGGGTAGGCTATTACATTCTAACGAATTCAAGCTACTTAACTCGGATTAAATAACATGCAATCTTGTAAAAAATACATCACAGCTCCATTTGCAAACAACAACGCGTGTTTTCATACAACAACTCCTAGAAAGCTCAAATTACAGACAAATTGCACGCATACACTGGACTCATTTTATTCGGTACGAACAGTAGAAATTACCAGAGCACCAGACATGCCTATACTTGGGGGCTTTGAGGAGCGCTTGTGCTGCTGCAAGTAACGACATGTAGATAGATGCATACCTCGGAGTCCTGCGACTTGGCGATGTCGACGAGGATCTTGGCGGCGGGGTGCACGATGTCGAGGAGGCGCATGATAGTGGCGCCGTCGTTGGAGATGGTGGTCCCGCCCTTGTCGTCGTGGATGAGCTTGTCCATCCCGCGGGGGCCCAGCGTGGTCCGCACCGTGTCCGCCACCGCCGTGCACGCGCTGATGTTGCTCACCACCTGTGCGCGCCCCTGCGACGTGTCCGTCCCCTCCTTGAGCAGGATGATCTGCGGTTGCTGCGGAACCAAAACGAAAACCCCCACGAAACGAGCACGCAAATCAGAATCACCAATCCCAAGCTTGCTTACGAGAGTGGCGGCGCTACGGCGCTGATGGATTAGGGTTTCGTGGTGGTGCTTACCAGCATCGCCGCCATGGTTGGAGGCTGCGTGGAGCTAGGGTTTGGAGGGAGGAGATCTGAGCGGCGAGAGAGAGAGAAAGGAGGGAGTCAGGGAGAAGGGTTTTGCGGTTTCGGTCGAGGTTAGACTAGGTGGGCTATTTGTTTCCATTCTAGCCCTTGATTTTCTCTTTCAGTGGCTGGGATGAAGCCACGTCAACATATTTCCCCTCCATGTCGAAGGAGAGGCCAGAATTTACCGTTTTCACTTTTGCGGTGCCATTTTTCTCCTTGTATGTGTATCTGCAAGGATGTGTAATTTTCAGTGACTAATATTTATTGTGATATATAAAAATTTATACTGCAATACAACAACAATATTTTACAAAGAACATATGAGTTTGTTCGGTTTTAACTATTTAGTCGCCATATATAGACTTAAGTGTATAACAAGTAGATCAACTATAATGTGATATATCTAATCTAATAATCCACCACTTCAAATTATTCTACATCCACCCAACAATTATCTGCTCCACAGTCATGACCTTAACTACGTCCACACCACAATATGCACCCAGAATTACACCATCATAAAAACGTGCGCACCAGATTAACTCTCCTATGTTCTCTCTCCTTACTCAACCATATCTGATGGTCATCCTTCAATGGATGTGCAGTACTCCTCCCGCGTTCGTGACGCTCGCCCCCCTATACTCACCGCCACCAGCGCCTCTCGTCTCCACCTTGCCTCCCTTCTCCACTACGCCATCCGCGCCGCCATCTGCCTTCTCCACATCCACCGCCGCTCCTCCATCCGAGCCACCAACCGAAGCCCTTCTCCTTGCCCCACCTCGGCGCTGCCGCTCTCACCTGCTCCTCACTGGATCCGCCTCTCCGGCCGCCTACATCGCCTCCCTTCGCCGCTTCTCCACCCGCGCTGCCTTCTCCGGTGCGCCGCCACCTCTACTCGCCGGCCGCCCTGCTGCCTCTCCTCTCCTCCCTCCTCCACATCCGGCCGCCTGTCTCCACCACTCGCCACCGTCGTCCCTCTTCTCCGGCCGCCGCATAATCCTCCCCTACACCCGCACTTCTCACTCCCTCTCCCCTGCTGCTCGTCTCACCGAGGGCCGCCGTCCTCACCAACACGTCGCCATAGCCCGGTCCTTGCGTCCACCTCAACGCCTCCCCTTCTGCGCCGCCATCTCCATCGACACCGAGAAGGAGGCGCCGGACGCGGCAGCCGCCGCCGAGAAGGAGGAGGTACGCGTGGTTTTTAGTCGACTAAATCCTTAAGAATCCAGTCGTTTGTGAGTTCCATGTGGTAGTGGAGGTCGCGGCTGCGAAAGGCGCCGCCGCCTTTGGGTGTGTGTGTGTTTGTGTGGAGATGGTGACCGAGATGGCGATGCGGGGGGAGCCGTGGCGGCGGCCGGAGGAGGAGCAGGCGAAGGCCGATCGGGTGCGCGAGCTGGAGCTGGAGCTCTTCCGCAGTGGCTCCGCGCCGCCCACGGTCGAGGGCTCCATTGGCGCGCTCCACGGCGCCGGCGCCGATGTGTTCTTGGAGGACGACATCTGGGCCGACCAGATCTCGCGAGGGCTCTTGCGGCAGTGGACCCGAGCCACCCGCAAGGGACCAGGGGGCGCGACGCCCGCGGCATGAGCGTGCTTCAGCAACACGCGGCCTTCTTCGACCGCAACGGTGACGGGATCATCTACCCTTGGGAGACCTTTCAAGGTTAGGTTTGGGCGCCCATGTCTGGCGATTACTCATCTCGCGATCTATCAGATCAGTCTTGTCTCTCCCGTCTCGGGCAAGCAGTCAGAAATCACACCTCTATTCTCTCCAAATGAGATAAGAGTTAGCGTGTAAAGCAAAAATATTCTCTCCAATCAATAACTATACTTCTGCAGCTGTAATGAGACTTTTTTTGCACGCCCTTGTTTTTTCAGGCCTGCGAGCAATAGGGTGTGGGTACCCTATATCCTTTTTTGGCTCCGTGCTCATCAACCTCTTCCTCAGCTATCCCACTCAACCGGTAAAGTTTGGCCTTTGTCCTCATCTTTAAGTCTGGACTATACTGTTAACTATAGTGTTAATCTGGAGTCTGGATGGGATCATGTGAAGTCAAATTATTGTGACTCATCTTTAAGCCAAAAAGTTTTGTCTGAATGTCACATCACTTTCTTTTGTAAGTGAGAAGAGATATCTCTAGGCTCTCTAGGAACTTTCCTTTCAGAGTACCCAATACTCCATTATATCTTCGTTCTTTAGCTTGAACATTATATGTTACCACAAGTCAAAAGTGTGTGTGTTTGCGAGGAGACACATATGAATTTATGTTTTTTTTCCTAAAATGTAGGGATGGATACCTTCTCCTCTGCTCTCAATCCATATAAAGAACATTCATAAGGGTAAGCACGGGAGTGACTCTGAAACATATGATACTGAAGGGAGGTATGTATGCATAATGCACTTGTAACAGTCTAATCACTACTTTTCTGCAGAAAGATCACAATTATCATCTCAGCAATTAAAATTTTAACTGGTTTTACTTACTGTTGTATAGGTTTGATCCATCAAAATTTGATGCTATATTCAGCAAGTATGGTAGAACTCAGCCAAATGCTTTGACAAAAGACGAGTTGAGCTCGATGCTTAAAGCCAATCGTAATATGCATGACTTTATTGGCTGGTAAGCGCATAAGCGAATTAATAATATTGTTCTTTACCTATTTTCAGTTACAATTTTATACGTGGTTGTTCTTACTTCTTAAAGATCTGGTATTAAATATACAAGACTAGAATATTGGAAAAATAGTGACATGCTCAAGCATTTGTAAAGGATGTACTCTATAGTCTCCTACCAAATATTGTCAATCATGTGATGACCATATGAGCATCATATTGCTTTACTTGTGTGCTACTATGTTCTGTTCATTTGAACTCTGTTCTTAAAATGCAATTGCTGAATATTTATCACCCGATCTTGTTCACACAGGGTTGTTAGTGCCGGTGAATGGATGTTACTGTACAGCGTGGCAAAGGATAAAGAAGGCCTGTTGCAACGAGAAACCATTAGGGGCCTCTACGATGGCAGCCTATTCGAACGACTGCAGGACAGCAAGAAATCTTTCTGAATTCTTAATGCACATTTTAAAAATGTATATCTACTACATGCTTACTGCTAAACTGAGGTCTATTTTTAGGCAACGATGCAATTTTAAGACTGAATCATGCCTGGACATAGAAATAAATTGTATGTGTATTAGGGATGATCAGCTACAAATATTTTACTAAGCTAAGATACTTTCTTATTAGTAGCTTTGGCTCTCTAATTAATGGGCAGCAAGCATACAGATATTTCAAGGACGTTTGCAGCAAATGCTTTTTGGTATTCCCAAAGACCCAAGCTAAATGATAATTATCCTATTGTGCTAATCAGCTGTTGTAGTATCGTTTATGATACCTGAAGATGCTTACCGTATTTCATTTGGTTTCTGCCACCCTAGATCACCCTGCTGCACATATGGGATTCCTAATTTTCTTCTTGTGCTTTGATATAGAACTCATATCTTTCTGTTCAATTTTACTCGTCCCTCTTCCGAAAGATGGTCAATTTAAGTTTGGTTGCTAAACTGTCTGTAACCCATATGCAGGTTCACAGTTAAAATTGGATAGGGGTGGGCTTGATCAATTCTTTCGACATGCTCCCAAATTTTGATCCGTTTTGTTCTTTCCGGGAAACCGATGCCATCGGATGTTTCTTCCAAGTGTGAACTCAGCCAGATTTGCTAATTATGTGGTCAGCAGTCAGCACATAGTGCCCCTGCATCATCACAACTCTGTTGGCTTATGCATTGGTTCTTTTCGGTGACTACTAAGTTTCTCCGCATGCGGTATGCGTTCAGTTAATGCTACTTGGTTACGGAAAAAAATTGTTAAGTGGAAGCTGTTTGATACTGTTTTGACTTATATTACAGGTGAAGGAGCTTGAGATTTATTTTGTTGATTGTCCACAGATAGCAAAAACTGTGGAAGTGTATTTTCAAAATCTTTGGACACTTTCAACGCTCAATTCAACCATTTGGTATCTAATTCAACTGTTTCAATTCAACTGCTCCAACCTCCCCGGGCTGCCCACCAGGCACCAGGACGTCGACATCGTCGTCATTAGGGAGAACACCGAGGGCGAGCACGAGGTCATGCCTGGGGTCGTCGAGAGCCTCAAGGTATGGCCAATCGCGCGCCCTTGTTGATCTGTGTTGGTTGGAGGATCGCCACTCTGCATTGATTGGCGCGTGATGTGTGTTTCTGCGACGCTGTGATGGAATTCATGGTCACTATTGCTGGTACAGGTTATGTGATTGGTAGATTTTACAGATCATAGTTAGTCCATGGATGAGATGAGAGTTACCTATTGCAAAGTTTCTACTATTAGAGTAGATCACATGATTTATTTGCTATGGAAGTGATGTTGTTAGCTTGTTAGCTCGCATGCGTAATATTGAGTTCATCGGAATTTGTGGCCACAGAATCTATATAAATAAGATGTTTTTAGAAATTTACTGTTCACACGATATTTTATATCGTTGTAGCAATTCATGCCTCATAAGTTTGCAATTGGAGTTATGGGCACAGTTGCCGGTACAGCTCTGTAGAACTGCAAAATTTAGAGTCCCAATTTGCAGTGCCATTAAGGATGAGATGATGCCAATTCACTGGCATTTTTTTGTTTTAATGTTTAGCGTGTGCCTTGGTTTTCCAATCTTGAGATGTAGATTATCAGGCTTTTCTTTCAGTATGTACCAGTTTAATTGAACTCATAGGCCATTGTTTGCCTGGTAAATGTTTGGGTAGTACAAACTATGAATTTGAGTAATTTCCTCCATTACTTACAAGTTGGAATATTGCGCGAATGTAATGCATTTGCGGTTGACTCAGCTGTGAAGCTTCTTGTTTAGTTCATGATTGGTGTATTCGATACCAAACACTATAGGCCTTCTGTAGAATATACTGTTGCTAACTTGCTATTATTTGGTCAGTCTGTGATGTGGCATACCATGAGGTTGATATCATGGATTTGGGATGTATGTATCCTTGGCAATAGGCACTGTCGTCTCCAGATAAACTGATGTGTGAATTTATTATGCATTGATTTATAGATTTGCTTGTATATGTTGTATTGCCAATACATGAATATCCACAAGGTTAGTGTGGTTTCTCTTATTATCAAATAGATCAAGATATGCTGAAGGTGCTGTCCATATTTAAATATTAACAATATTTAAAGCATATATGCTTATTTTCTTATCTTTTTTACTTTCGTGTAAGCCTTTAATCAGTTCTCTTATAGTCTTATGTGTCATGAGGTGCTACATGAGTTTGCTCAGGAATCTCTTAATGAAAAAACGCGCTCAGCTTATGCTTTCCTTGTCAGTTTGTTCTCTCAGATGTTTTTCCTTCTTACTTTTTTTAGAAATGAGAACACAATTTCCTCCCTACACTTACTGAATGGATTTTCTAGGTGATCACGAAGTTTTGCTCTAAGAGGATTGCCAAATATGCTTTTGAGTATGCTTACCTTAACAACCGAAAGAAAGTCACAGCAGTGCATAAAGCAAACATCATGAAGCTTGCTGATGGTTTGTTCTTGGAGTCTTGCCGTGAGGTCGCCTCAAAATATCCTGGTATTCAATATAACGAAATCATTGTTGACAACTGCTGTATGCAACTTGTTGCAAGGCCTGAACAATTTGATGTTATGGTATGCATCTAATTATCCTGGTATTCCCGAATGTTTCTTTTAAGTATGCCATACCTTGAGGCTACGTGCAGAATTTCTAACTTGCTTTCTTTGGATTCTTTTGGTAGGTTACACCTAATCTTTATGGCAATTTGGTGGCCAACACAGCTGCAGGTATTGTTGGAGGGACAGGTATCATGCCTGGAGGTAGGGTTTCAGTTTGTACTTTGTTTCCGTGGTCATTTCTACATGCAAATAATGAACACGCCAACACTTCATACTTGTAATTCTCACAATATTTTGTTGGTCTCTGACTAATGTAATTATGCTAGGTGTTTTGTGTTTATCTTTTACATAATATTAGCCTTCATCGATTCTTTTGGAATAATTACATAAATATTACTAATCTTCCTTTTTTTGTGAGATTCCTAAGCGTTGATTTCATGTGCATCCCTAAAATGCCGCCGTGGCGTTAGCACGGACACTATACTAGTGACTATATAGGGCCTGTTTGACAACGGCTGCGGCTTATGACTTTTGGCTGAAATTTTTGAATTTTGACTGTTTACGGTACAGATTACGGAGAGATAGATACTCACTTGCGATTTTGGATGGTACAGATATTGGGCTTTTAACGTGTACATCGTTTAACTTGTAGACCCCGTCTTGAGAAAATACTCTGTTTGAAAGTTAGGTACTGTAGCAAAAGCCAAAAGCCGCTAGCTTCGGAGGAAAAGAACAGCCCCATAATAAACCCTTAGACAAATTGTTCGTTTGTCACAGACATATTATTTATAAGTTAATGAGTGTTTGGTAAAAGTAACTTTAAGATTGGCTTCTATAAAAGCTCTAAAAAGTTGGAGTTTGGCCTTTTTTTTGCTGCGGCTTGTGGCTTTTGGCTGAAATTTTTGAATTTTGACTGTTTACGGTATAGATTACAGAGAGACAGATACTCACTTGTGATTTTGGTTGGTACAGATGTTAGGTTTTTAATGTGTAGAACTGTAGATCGTTTAACTTGTAAACCCCGTCTTGAAAAAATATTCCGTTTGAAAGTTAGGTACTGCAGCAAAACCTAAGGCCAGCTTTTGACTTGCCAACAGGCCCTTAGCTTCCATGGCTTCGAAGGCAGTGGAAAGAGATAGTAGGTCCAGTCCTGACATTTGTTAGCCCCAAGACAAAACTGAAATAAAAGGCTGTTCTATGAGCATATGCAATATTTTCCTACAAAAAAAATACACTTCTTATTCAGCTAATTAACCGCGAACTTACGCATCCACAAAACAGCTACGTAATAAGGGCTTGTTTAGAATATAGAGATTTTATAGGAGACGATCAGTTCATATAAAATTTGAAAAAAATCAAATTGTTTCAAACGGGGTATAAAGATGCTTTTAGTGTTAAGAACTCATACAAATCTCGAGTCTAGAGCTTAAACAAACCAAATGTTTAACCAAATAAGATGATCGCAACCGAGATATGAGACTTTATAGATATTAATTTACCCTATTATTTCCATGATTAGTATGGAAGTTTATAGTTTTTTTTCCCATGACTAATAAATGAATATGAATGATTCCTTTCTTTGTAACTGGAATATACACATTCACCACAAAAGCTATTCAAAAGTGCGGGTATAGACATCATGAAATAGTCCTCTCCAAAAAAAAATCACGAACTAGCATTTTCATAGATTACACAATTTATAGCATGATAAATTAATGAAAAACCAACTGAAAAGCTAGAAAATGGTACTATAGCTACATTGGCCGCGATGGCAGTTAGGGAAGGAATATATATATATATATATATATATATATATATATATAAGCTTGCTTTATTTACATAACTTTAAATACTACTAATACAGGAAAGGCTACGAGTGAATTCTTTTAGGCTTATAGCTTGGCTTTCTATATAAACTAGCTTTTCAACGAAGTGTCTTTTCAAAACGAGGTCTACAAGTCGGTTGTAGTAGACATTGTTCCGACTTCATCTATATCAGCAAAATTACACACGAGTATCTCTCTCATGAACAGGTAGAATTTAAAATTTTAAACCAAATGATATAAGTAATAATTCAAAAGATCCTAATCTATATGTTGAGGTCTTTGTAATTAGTGGGTCCACTCTTTTAAGTGCATGCACACAGGAGGCCCTCGGTTTCAAGGGCTGTAGGCAGTCGCCCCTCTGACAGAGCGGGTCTGGAGAGAGTGGGGTGAGAGACTGAGAGGAAAAGCCGTGCTGCTAGAAGAGGAAAATAGATTTGGCATGCATGATGCAATATTTTTAGCGCTTACGCAGGTACCCTGGCCGCATATCGCCAGGCAATGAATTCGGCCCGAATGGGGGAAAAGCCCACTGTCCAGTGACGACAGGCCTTGTTGGGTCATCTGGGCCAAGCCGAATCTTCTATTCGAAGTTTTTGAACACCTGTTGAGCTCACAGAGGGAAAAAAATAATAATTTCACAGGAGGGGAGCGTGCGATGCGGGTCCCCCGCTTTCAAATGCCGCCCCGTTCAACGCCTAGAGGGAGAAGAGGAGGGGAGGAGCGTAGGTTTCCGTTTCGTCACTCGTGCTGCTGCTTGCGTCCGCCGCCGAGCACTCGAGCGCCGCGACGAGGGAGACCGGGGATGGAGATCGCGCGATCCGCCGCCGCCGCCGCGGGATGCTCCAAGGAGCACCAGAAGATCTACGCCGACTGGTTCTCCCTCGCCGACCCAGGTGGGTCGTGTCGCTCTCCTCGCTCCCGCGTCCGCCCCGAAACTCCAAACCCTGATGCTTACTTGCTTCTCCGGTGGCCTCGCTGCAGATGGGGACGGCCGCGTCACGGGCCCCGACGCCACCAAGTTCTTCGCCATGTCCGGCCTCTCCCGCGCCGACCTCAAGCAGGTGAGGCAGCCACCCCCGCCACTACCCGAGTCCTCGGGTCCCTCGAGTGTCGCTGCTGGTTGGTTGATACGAGTCTACTAATCCCTTTGCGTTTCGGCAAATCTGTGTGGATTCAAGGTCTGGGCGATCGCGGACTCCAAGCGGCAGGGGTACCTCGGCTTCGGCGAGTTCGTCACCGCGATGCAGGTCTGCTCCATTCCTTTTCCTCTCCTCTCTTGTTTGTGCATCAATCGTAGCCTGTGCCGCTGGTAAGGAAAGATGTGGATGCGCTTGTGCGTTACTGATTATTGCGTCTTTTCCAAATTGCAAACCGCAGCTCGTGTCTCTGGCGCAAGCGGGGAATGAGATCACCCAGGACAGTCTGAAGCGTGAAGGTAATCTGAGATGCATCCGTTTCCCTTTTTGTCCTGTGAGTTTATTTGTGTCTGGGTATATGAACTAGATAGTTTGTGGTGGTTCTTGCAGACCTGAGCAGCTCGGACCCGCCTGTGATGGAGGGCCTCGATGAACTGCTTGCTGTAAGTATATAATCTACAGCTTATGTGCCACTGGACCGCATTTTTCACTTCTCACACTATGATGTTGCAATGGATGATTGATTTTCAGAGATCAAAGGCCATGGTAAAGCGAGTGCACCCAGAAGGCAATGGTAAGAAATATGCTCCCGCCTGGCGAATCATGTATCAGTGAGTCGGCTGCGATGCTAACCATTTCATTCGTGCAGGCACCCCTCAGGTCCAAGCACCTTCTACCAATCACTGGTTCAGTTCAAAATCAGCAAAGAAGGTACTAGACTTATGCAGTGTTTCAAGATCTTGTACATGTTGTGAGCTTAATTTACACCATGTCTATCAACAGGGCAAATATCATGTTGCTCTTTTGGCTAAATAGCTGAACTCTTATAGATTGTTGTTGAGTCATTGAAATTTTTTTCTCGAACGCGCAGGAGAACTGCGTATCATTATATTAAGAAGAAAACAAAGGAGTCTAGACGACTCGAACAAACCCCTAAAGGGGGAAGGGAAAAAAAACAACAACACACACGACCATCAATGCCAAATCCCACGGAGCCCTTTGGCTCCCGCCAAACACCACACACTAGCCTCATCTCTAATATTCTGCATTATAGTGTTATGGTGAGGTGAAGCCCCCTCAAAAACACAACTATTTCTATGCTTCCAAATCCACCATGCCACCAACACGACCAAAGAGTTGAAACCCTTGCGAATGACCTTGGGCACCCCCTGTAAAGCTTGATGCCACCAAACTGTGAAGATGCAGTCATCCACACCCGGAGCTAAGTGCTGCAACCCAATCTGAGATAACACTGAAAACCACACATTCCTTGTAAACACACAATTAGTGAGCAAGTGCTGCACATTCTCCTCCTCCTGATCACACAGTGGGCAACGCTCAGGGTGATCTAATCCACGACGGGTCAAACGATCGGCTGTCCAACAACGATTTAAAGAGGCCAACCAAACAAAGAACTTGCATCGAGGTGGAGCCCAAGTTTTCCAAATTGCCTTCCACGGTTCAAACTCCACAGAACCCTCTAGAAAACGGCGGTAGGCTGATTTGGTTGAGAATTCACCAGAGGGAGACGGTATCCACAAATGTTGATCCTCTACTCCGGGAGTGAGTTCAAACCCGGATAAGATATCCCAAAGATGGAGATATTCTGAAAGAAACTCACTTGACCACCCGCTTGCAATGTCATGAATCCAAGTACCATCTGCCAGCGCCTCCTGTACAGTCCTTCGGTTAACAATTCTTGCAGTTCAACAATTGAATTGTTTTTTTAACTTCGTTTGGCTCTTTGCAGGCGCAGATGCCTCTGACTGCTGTTACTTCTGTAATCGATGGCTTAAAAAGACTATACATCGAAAAATTGAAGCCTTTGGAAGTTGCATACCGGTTCAACGATTTTGCTTCCCCATTACTGGTATAGACTTCTGTTCATAGTTTAGGTACCCTAGAAGTTTCAGATGACAATGTTCTCATGTTCTTTCATGCGGATTGTTTTCTTGTGTCATTACTTACATGGCATTACATTGATTCTACAATTTTCAGACAAATAGTGATTTCGATGCAAAGCCAATGGTCATGCTCTTGGGTCAATATTCTACAGGGAAAACGACATTTATTAAGCATCTGCTGAAAACAAGTTACCCAGGTTCAGCTTAATCTAATACAAGAACATTTGAGTTTCAGTCTTAGCCACACCGTCTGTTTTTGGTGTTAATGTCATCTGATAGTATCAGAGTGTAACTTTAGTTTGCTCTTTTCAATTGCAGGAGCCCATGTCGGACCAGAGCCAACTACTGACAGATTCGTAGTTGTCATGGTAAATGTTTGGATACTGGATTTGTTGGATTGTTATTATTTGAGCATATGAACTATGAGGGAACTTCTCTAAAATATGCCAAGCGTATATGATTGATCTTGAATTCATGTACAAATTAAAATTTTAGTATTTTACACTTTGTGCTCTCGAAATACCATTTTTGTTTAACCGATAAACTATTTTAACATTTTTACCAAGTTAGGCTAGTTCATCGTCAATGGACTGCTAAAAGTTTATCAGTGTTAGCTGAGTTATTTTTATTTTCACTGGCAAACATCAGCTCTTTCTGTTATAAAATACTAAGATGCAATAATGACATACATTGTACTCCCTTTCTTCTAAAATGCAGGGTTCACATATGAACCAATGATACTAAAGTATGTTTGTCCAGTTTAATAAGTTTTGTAGCATGAAATATGCTCAGCAGCTGACCTATCATGTGATAATTTTGATAACTACTTTTGTTTCTATGGTTAGCCATTAACATAATTTGATGAGGTTTTAATATAACAATCCAAGAGTTTTGAGAAAGAGAGGATTACAGCACAAATGGATCTGGGTTCTTTGTTTACTGAAAATATCATGTGGGCACAAAATACAACTGTTGTTTTGTTTATCCTCCTTTGTCGTGGCACTATAATTGTTCATCAAAGTTTCCTTGAATGGCTGAAGTTACATGCACCACCTGTAGAATATTTCTTGATTTATTTTAAATTGTTCATAAGAAGATTTGCCGCTGACCTTTTACATCAAATCTAATAAGTTTACATTGCCGTGTTGGCTGCTACTGTTAGTATATATTTAGATTTCTTCCATTGATATCTCAGATTAAGTTTTCTTTCATCACATCAGTCAGGATCTGATGGAAGGACTATTCCTGGCAATACTATTGCTGTTCAAGCTGACATGCCATTCACTGGTCTTACAACATTTGGGGGTGCATTTCTATCGAAGTTTGAATGCTCTCAGATGCCACATCCGGTAAGCTTTAACTGTGATACTTATACATGTAGAAGATATTCATTCGAGAAACTGATGCCTGCCTTGTTTTTTTTAAGCTACTAGAGCATATCACCCTTGTCGACACTCCCGGTGTTCTCTCTGGTGAAAAGCAACGGACCCAACGTAGCTATGATTTCACTGGTGTAACTTCATGGTTTGCTGCTAAGTGTGACCTTATTCTTCTTCTGTTTGATCCTCACAAGCTCGATATTAGTGATGAGTTCAAACGTGTCATTGCATCTTTACGTGGGCATGATGACAAAATACGCGTAGTGCTGAACAAGGCAGATCAAGTTGACACTCAGCAGGTAGAGTTTTTTGTTGCAATCAATTTGTATGGCCCATTAGGTTGATGCATTGTTTTGTTTATCGAAAATGTTAATCTTGTACATATGAATCACCTTTTCCCCTTATTCATGCTGCAGCTTATGAGAGTGTATGGTGCACTGATGTGGTCTCTTGGGAAAGTACTAAATACCCCTGAGGTTGCGCGTGTTTATATCGGGTAATTTCCGATGTCTTTTTTCCTTTACCATTCTTCTATCCAAGGTTCCAAATACCGGAACCGGAAGAAATCTCGGCCGGCGGCTGGTAACGGTAACCGGGCGGTTACCGGAAAAACCGGTCATAATTTGAAAATCAATATTTAAATTTTGAGATGTTTTGAAACCGGTAACCAAAAAAACCGGAAAAAACCGGCAAAAATTAGTAAATCAAAAATTGATACCGGCCTGTTTTTTCAGTTACCGGTCTCCACGGGTAAAAATGGTAACCGGCGGTTACCGGCCGGTAACCGCCGGGATTTTGAACCCTGCTTCTATCTATAATGCTTTAGTAAGCTTACTTCTAGAGACTGGAGGTTGTACAGCTCAAGTACACTATCAATAACAATCCTGTATGTTGAATATTTCTAGAAGTCCAAAATATATATTTGATTTACATCAGGGTGTAGATGAATCTCCACATTTGTTATCTGTGGATCATTGAAGTATACAAACAAAATGTCTGAATCCAGTATTGTCAGTTCATGGTTTTGCATTGTAACCTGAAACTCACTTCCAAACTAATATTTGCAGGTCGTTCAATGACAAACCAGTCAATGAATCAGCTGTTGGGCCAATTGGAAAAGATTTGTTTGAGAAAGAGCAAGAGGATCTCCTTTCTGACCTCGTAGACATACCTAAGAAAGCCTGCGACCGCCGGGTATGTTGTTATCTCTCATTTGTCTGAAACTCTGAATTCTTCTATGAAGTTCTTAATTTTCAAATGAATGCCTCCATTTGTATCTGCAGGTCAATGAGTTTGTTAAACGTGCTAGAGCTGCCAAGATTCATGCCTATATAATTGGCCATCTGAAGAAGGAGATGCCTGCGATGATGGGGAAAGCTAAGGCTCAACAGCGACTCATAGACAACTTAGAAGATGAGTTTGCAAAGGTACTTACAGACAACAGCGACTCAAGATTCAGTTGTTAGAATCTTTCAGTTCTTCCATTGGGCAGGGAAATCAAATGTATTTATGCTACATAATCTTCATGTGCTTGCATTTGACTTCGAACTATTTTCATTATTCTCCATCTGCGCAACATTCATGCTCGACTGATGCTTGCAATCCGGTGGAAACAGGTCCAAAGGGAGTACCATCTTCCAGCCGGAGACTTCCCCGACGTGGAACACTTCAAGGAGGTGTTGGGTGGGTACAACATCGACAAGTTCGAGAAGATCAAGCCCAAGATGGTGCAGGCCGTGGACGACATGCTCGCATATGACATCCCAGAGCTCCTCAAGAACTTCAGCAACCCGTACGAGTGAACTTACTGACCTCTCGTCAGTTGTAAGGCCTAAGAGAGAGATGTAGACGGTTGCTTGCTACCTGCCTGCCTGCCCTTTTGTCAAGACTGAGAGGATGTCACCATGTTGAGAGATGCATAAGCTGTTTCTTTTCATTGTCATTGCTGTATTGCCGTACTCGTAAGAAGGGTGGTACTTGTTCTAATACATTTTTCCATTTGAGCAGTGCGAAGGTAGCGAAGCGATATGCTCTTGTTGCTGGGCTGCACCCAACACAATGCATTATGCATCGCTGATCTACCCTATTACGGTTTTTTCTCTGTGAGGGTGGGTACAACAAACTCCACATGAATAGTTTTCTATGTAACTTGTTCTAGAATAGGAAAAAGAAAAGATCATGTTAGACTCGACGTTCTAGAATAGAAAAAAAGAAAAGATCATGTTAGACTCGACGAGGCAACTTGTTCTAGAATAGGAAAAAGAAAAGATCATATTAGACTCGATGTTCTAGAATAGAAAAAAAGAAAAGAACATGTTAGACTCGACGAGCCAACGTAAAAAAAAAGCCATTTTTCCATTGAATGAAATTATGGTGGGCACAATAAGCTGCGTTATTGCCTGAACTTAAGTTTTATGTGTGGAAATTGGCAACCCACAGAATACACATCTTTAAGGCCCTGTTTGGAATGCGGGAATTTTTCCCGATTCCTGCGGGAATTGAACTGTTTCCTGCAAAATTCCTGCAAAATTCCTGTGAAATTCCTCTGTTCCAAACAGGCTCTATCTAGAACATAGGTATTGCATGGGAATTCTAAATAAACAAAACTCGCACAAAATTTCTGCATTCCAAGCAGCTCAAGAGCTCGATTAGCTTAGCTCTTTCAACAGGTAAGATGGCGTCCCTCTCACTGACGTGCGCTCAAACGACCCCAGATCCATCGCATCGCAGCATGTTTCCCTATCCACGACCCGCACAGCTGCGGCGAATAGCCGAATATTAAGGCTCCGCTCGTTTCAGCAATAACGTTTGGTTTTTGATTTTTAACTTACTAATTTTTAATTTTATACTTTTCTAATTTTTTTAGTATTTTATAGATTTTTTTTCTGTCTTTTTAGTAAAAAAATTATAAGTCATTATCACCTGTTCTTTTTGGCTGCGGCTTATGGCTTTTGGCTGAAATTTTTAAATTTTAGCTGTTTACGGTACAGATTACATAGAGATCGATACTCACTTACAATTTTGGTTGGTACAAATGTTGAGCTTTTAACGTGTACTACGTCTAACTTGTAGACCCCATCTTAAAAAAATACTTTATTTAAAAGTTAGATACTGCAGCGACTGCGAAAAGCCGGCCAGCTGGAGGCCAGCCGAACAGGCCCTGAGTATCTCCTTGTCTCTCTGGTCGCTAGTAAGGGCGTCTCCAACAACTGGCTATTTAGTTAGCTAGATCTGATGTGGCAAGGAAAAAATAGGAGAGAGAGGAGTCACTAGCGACGAGCAAATAGCTGATCTATTTCACGTAGTTCAAGAACATAAGAGAGGAGCATGTGAGTCCAACAGTATAAAATAGTCTTTGCTTTTATCTCTCACCTTCACATCAGCTGACTATATAGCTAGTACTAGCTATTACCATTGCGGACGCCCTAACAGATGGTGCATTGGAACTGCCACCACCACAAAGCGCGCCACAAAATCATAAAAAATCCACACCCACTCAGCGACGCCAGCGCCGGAGCGGGAGAGGAAACACGCGGAGCGGAGCGGAGATGCGACGAGGACCCGGGCCGGCCAACCCAACCCCGAGACGTGGACGTGCACGCGGTCGGGAGAAATAAACAAACTGACGCCACGCCGGGTCGTGGTGGGGCCGCCGCGTCAGGCAGCCCAGCCGGGCCGTGCCGACCGAAGAGGGAGCGCGCGCGCGCACGGGAGGGGGAGGGAGGGAGGAAAGCCTAACGCGGAGTCGCCGAGGAGAAACCAAGAGAGCAAGAGGAGAGGGGAGGGGAGGAGGCGAGAGTCGTCGACGCGAGCGCGTCGAGGGAGAGACGAGAGTAGGCGATGCGCCGGTCGAGGCCGCCGCCGGCGCCGGCGGGGGCGGGGGCGGAGGTCAGGTACCGCGGGGTGAGGCGGCGGCCGTCGGGGCGGTACGCGGCTGAGATCCGGGACGCCGCCAAGAAGACCCCGATCTGGCTCGGCACCTTCGACTCCGCCGAGGCCGCCGCGCGCGCCTACGACGCCGCCGCGAGGTCTCTCCGAGGCGCCGCAGCCCGCACCAACTTCCCCTCCGCCGCTTCCTTCTCCGCGGCGCGGGTGCCCCCGGTTCCACCGGCGGCGGCCGCGGCCACCTCTAGCCACAGCAGCACCGTCGAGTCCTGGAGCGGCGGCGCCCCCGCCGCCGGAGTCCTCCCGGCCGCCGCAGCCGCGCGCGGCGGCGCTCCGGCCGCCGAGGACTGCCGCAGCTACTGCGGCTCCTCCTCGTCCGTGCTCTGCGAAGACGGCGCCTCGGGCGCCGGCGGCGACGAGGCCGCCGCGCCCCGCTGCTCGCCGCTGCCGTTCGATCTGAACCTGCCGGCCCCGGCTCCGGCGGGGGCAGCCGACGAGATGGATTGGCGCTGCGACACGCTGCTCCGCCTCTAGCCTCCGAGAACCAACCACCAGCAGCAAGAACTGCCTCTTGTTCTTGGGCTAATGCGGTGGCGCACTGGCGCTGCTGCTACTTCTAAGTGCTACTACCTCGATAGAAATGGGTAATTTTTGCTTGGGCTTTTTAGTCACCTTTTACCACTCAAGATTTGATACTCCCAGGTGATAATGTGAATAACTTTATCATGTAATCCTGGGGAAAATATCATCTTTTCGCCATCTTTCTCTGTATCTATCTATGATCTATCCACGGCTTGTTGCAATTCTGTTATCAGTTAGTAGAAATGTAATGGGAGAGTTCTAAAGAAAAGGAAATGTAATGGAAGAAAGCAAGAGGAAGTTTTACATGTGACTGGTACCTGCTACTACATTTGCTGTTCTCCATTGCAGCATTGTGTAGCATTGCCAGAAAACATTGGCATCAGCAATTGCTGTACCATTCTTGTGATATTCCTGCTCACATGACACATCATCATTCAGCACTAGCCACTGGCTAAAGACGAGCAAGGAACATCATAAATTTGGGCTAGAGTAGCTAAATGCTAATTAGGGACTTCACAAGTTTGGGCTAAAGTAGTTTGTTAGGAACATCAGTATGTTAGTTGTGGCGCATGTTCGGACTAGGGGACTTTGGTTGGAATTCAGTTCAAATCTATACCAAATCCCACTTAAATCTCCTTCATTCCAATAGGCCATCCAAATTTGACCTCCCAGGCTGCCTCGGAGTTTAGCCGACCATGGATCATAATACATTAATACTGCTCTGATGTATGTTCTTGACCATGACATGCTAAACTCTGCTGAATCCATATCTAGCAGCAGATGCATAACTCTCCTCTGAATCTCTCCCTGGTTTGTGTTTTTTACCAGTCCGACTGCGACCAAGTTGCGAGCTTGAAAGGCCTTCCGTGCTTATGCTGCTTCTATGGCATGATGTGCGTTTTCTTGGTGCTAATCTCAACTTCAGAGTCGGATGCAATCGCGTGTAGCTGTAGTCTGCTTGTACTGCGTTTCCATTTGGTACAGCTGATTAGTGCTTACGCACTGCCAGACGTGTGTCGATCCATGGTAGAAACGTGTAGAATACCAACATAAATTGCCACTCCTGCGCTGTTGGCGATGCCTTCCAAAGTTTCATTCAGAGTTGTGTCATGTGGCGCCTTGGTAGCATGTCGGCCCATTACTCGGCAAAAGACTCACTTTACCGAGGAACACGCACATTAGAGTAGCATAGCAGAAGCAACTGCAATGGATTTGATTGACGTGGTTTTAATAATTCATTAAGTATAGCCTTAATACTCAATTAAGACCTTAGATCAATATGGTCGTAAGCTTTCAAAGAGGGTCACTGTATGTTCACCTGACTAACTACCACTCAAAGATCTCACGAACTGGTACATGCGAATAAAGCATGTGCTTTTTCTCCCTCCTAACCGCACGATGAATCGCCCCTACGCCTCTAACGACAACCACCTTGTAGGTGTCTTATGATTCTCTTCCACTGATAATAACCGAACAATTATTATCAAGATACTATCGCTGACAGCAACCGTTCGCTCGACTGGACGGGACAAATCAACAAGGCATCTGCTCACGTAGACAACCGATACCTCTTCGACGCTACTTAAAGTTGGCGAGAGGGAAACAACGAATAACAACAAAAGAGAGGAACAACAAACAAAGACACAGGTAGTCTATTACAGAGGCAAAAAATAGCAATCTAGGGCTAGTAGTATCCTCTTTGTAATATCTCATTAAGAGCATCTTGTAACTAATTCATAGCAATAAAGATAGTCTCTATTTTCCTCCTAAATCCTTCTGAGGGACTTAACTTTTTTCTTACAATTCATAAAATCGGCGATTTCATCATCGACATCGATAAACAAAACATTTCAGCTCATTACTTGGCAAAAACTCACTTTACTGAGGAACATGCACATCAAAGTAGCATAGCAGAAGCAAATGCAGTGGATTCGATAAATAAAGCAATTAAAAGATAGTTTTACAAATAAACTTAGGACACAAATGAACTTAACTCTGACTTATAACAGGGATCACGTCCTATGGTGAAACCATAGACGAAATGCTATCTCCATGTACATCTTCTAGGATTGTGTTGCCATAGCGAAGCTTCCAGTTCTATCCTTCTATTGCATGAAGTCAGCCATCTCCTTCATCTTGATGTTCAATGAAGAACCCTCCTGTGTCTATCATGTGTAGCAATCTAACAAAGGGGAATATAATAGAGGGATGAGTACAAAAGTTACACAACAAGTCCAATTTAGCAAGCCAACAAGAATATGTCCAATAATCTTGCCTTCATATATACTTCTACTGAACCATCGAGGATCAAAGTCTACCAAGACATCATGCATATTGGTAAAAGACATTTGTTATCAAAGATCAAGTTTTAGATTATAAAATCTATGAACAGGAGACAACCATAGGTTGTTAGAACCTCCTATAGTTTCCTTTCTAGTCACGTTCGCAGTTCCTGCCCGGAACATGGAGTGACCATCCACAATTCATACACTCTGCAAAGGTGTGCCACTTTACCCATACGCGTCTTAGTCTTTATGCCAGATCATTTAAGACACTTCTTTTGATATGCGGTAAGACTAAGGGTCTGTTTGGTTCATGACCAGAAGTTGCCTAGCCACAAGTTAGACGAGCCACAGTTTTTAGGTAGTTGTTTGGTTCACTGACGCAACTGTGGCATGCCACACTTTCTTAGCACCCGGCCCCACACGTCATAGACTCAGTTTCTTGCCAAACTTTGCCACAAGTGTGGCTTCGATTTTGTTAGCCACACTTTCTGTGGCAGCCACACATTGCCTAAGCTTAGGCATGGCAAGCTTAGGCACCAACCAAACATGCCCTAAAGACACAAAGCCTTTCATCGGTCCTATTTGCCAATATCTCTACCCGCTAGTACAAAACTATTGACATTGTAGATGGACATCGTCCGCTACACAACCGCGCATATAGAGCCAAACCACCATCGGCGGTTCGTGAGTCCTTTATGGGTACTGACACCTACCCAAGCGTTCCTTAGCTTACGCCCGTCCCATATTAGGTTATGTGGTTAGCGCGGATGTTACGGCGTTAGATCGTCTCCTATCAATTGTTATTTAACCTTACAGTGATAACCCATATGTAAGGGAGGCCTTGACAACCAAAGTTCCATATCTGGCAATTTTTAGCATTAATACTTCAACATAACCGTGGCAATATATGATGATAAAGAAGCAGTGATCGAAATGCTTACTAAAATAAAAAAAGCATGATAATAAAATTGGTTAATTGCAGCAAACTGAAGGAACTAAGAGCGAAACCACAGAAAAAGTTGGTTGATATTGGTAAAATACATTATCTGATCTCAATAGCTTGTTAAACGAGAACAAAATTACTTAAAGTTTTTAAGTAAAAAATAGTAGAATGATCATATGTAAGTTAATACATTACCTTCTAGTATTTACATTCTTTAAAGTTCATACAAGGATGAATCACAACATTACTGGTAATTTTCATTAATTCTTGTTTCTCTATGTAGCAAATAAGTATATCATTCATAAAATCATTACCAATTGATTGAAAAGGTTAATTAGATATTTGTATGTTCAACAGTTCAAAAATAAATATAATAGAAAAATATGTCCATTGGCTTATTACTTGCTTGACATTGTAGTCAAATACTACAATTTTGCCTCTAATTTGCAACGACCTAGACTGGTATTTCAAAAATCAAAATTTAAACCCTAAGTCTTAACTCTACAATTCGACAAAAAATCCAATAATCTTCACATTGAAACTATAACTTATAAATTTAGATCCCTGTTCTTGAAACAAATAGGAAGAATTGAGAGAAATTTAGAGTAAAGTACACACTGATCAGGTGGATCTAAGCTTCCTTCGGGCGACAAGGGTACGATGCAACAGGGACTAGGCGACGCCACTGCGAGATGGCAGGCGAGGGTGGCTAGTGGCGCCGATTTCTTCCGTTCTTTAGTGACAAGTCACTATCTAGTTGGGTGCGGCTGTGCGGCGGACATGATGCACATCTCTTGACTGACTATGTGAGACGAGCAAATGTCGATGGCTGCTGTGAGGTGACACGTCTTCCCTCTTGGACTGGCTCAAGGGCTAGCTTGGCCTATAGTTGCATCATGGGCCAAGGGAAGTAAAGGCTCCTCGTAGAGTGCTGCTAGCTACTGAAAATTTGGGTCGCTAGTGTTCTCTTCGTTGGGCTTCAAGGGAAAAACTGGGTACAGTGAGTTTAAGATAGGGGGTTCACACATGGGTTGAATGTTTTGATCCCTACTAAAATTTTTTTGGACTCGGTGTCCTTTGACACCAGGTCTAATACCTTGGTTCCGTCCATGGGTATAGCGGTATGGGAGGAGGAGGCGGCAGACAAAGGTAGTGGTGGCTGGAGCAGTGGAACGGCAGCACGGTTGGGTTAAGCGTTGTCACGGCCATGGCTAGAGACGGGGGTGGAAGGAATTGACGAGGTTCCAAGAAACGTTCGCTTGGGGAGGCAATGCTCGCTGGCCGGGGACTTGGGCTCTCATTTTTGTTTAAATTTATGGTTTTTTTTACTATTTGAGGCTTTTTTTATACTGTAGCTACTGATAGCATTTTCAATGTAATTAAATTTAAAAAATTTTGAAATAAAAAACATGTTATCCCATCACGGACAATGCAAAGAAACACGGGAAAAAAAGAACGGCAGAAAAGCCCAAGAAAAACCAGAAACCTAAAAAAAGGATGAAGTTAAAAAAAAATAGAAGCTAGAAATTAAAAGCTAAAGCTCAAACGTGCGGAGGTAGAGGGGAAGTGAGAGCTGGGTAGGTGTTTTGTCGGAAATCTCTGGGTAGGTGTTTTGTCGGAAATCTTTACTATTTTGGCCTCCCGTGCCAATTTTTTCAGTTCTTTATGACTAATTTATAAATTCTGTTTTAAAAATATTTTATTTAAAAGTTAAGTACTGTAACTAAAGTGAAAAGTCAGCTTTAGGGGAGATCATTCGGGGTTTTTTGTGGCTTATAGCTGAAAAACACTGTAGCTAGCTGAAAAAAACACTGTAGCTGACAGAGGCTTATTTAACATAATTAAATTTTAAAAAATTAAAAAAATATGTTAGCCCATTACGTATAATACAAACAAATACAGGAAAAAAAGAACCGGTAAAAAAGCTCAACAAAAAGTCAAAAGTTTAAAAAAAAACAAAATTTATTAATAATAAAAAATAAATCGAAAACCAGAAACTAAAGCTCTTTTAATCACCATCTTAAAATCCGAAAAGAACAGCCTACAAAACGCCCCGGCACGTCACGTTTGTGGATAGAGCGAGCGAGCGAGCGAGCGCGGCAAAGGCGAGGCGAGGCAGGCAAACCTTGCGGTCGAGAAGTTCGAGCGCTCCCCAGCCTCCGGCTCCACCCCCGCCGCCTCCTCTCCTCTCATGGCCACTGCCACCGCCTCCCGACTCGCCGTCCCCGCGCCGCGGCCGTCGCCGCCCGCGCCTGGACGCCGGCGACCCGCCCCCTTCTCCGCTCCCTCCCGCACGCGCGCCCTCTCCGCCGCCTCCCGCGGCCGCGTCCTCTGCTTCGCCGCCCCCGCCCCCGCCCGCCTCCCCGCTTCCACCGCCGACGCCGGCCAGGACCGCCTCCAGAAGGTAACCGCCCGTTCGCACAGCCCCGTGCTGTTTCCATCAACTCTAGGCGTACTCCTGTGTTCGTTACTATTCGTTATTAGTACTTAGAAGTAGCCGTCGAGTTAGTGAGTGGGTCACTGCTCACTACTTGTAACTTGTAATTTTGTAGTTTTCTCACCCTAAAATTTGACTAGAATTACCAACTCCGTCATGTTTGAAATCACCAATGCGTAGGCTGCTGTAGTTTATTCGTTCATTTCGTCTGTGTCTTGGTCTGCTAGGTTCCCATTTCCAACATCAGGAACTTCTGCATCATTGCGCATATTGACCACGGGAAGTCGACGCTGGCGGATAAGCTTCTCGAGCTGACCGGGACGGTGCAGAAAAGGGAGATGAAAGAGCAGTTCCTGGATAACATGGACCTGGAGAGGGAGAGAGGGATCACCATTAAATTGCAGGTCGGTGAAAACAAAGTTGTGATTGGTTAAATGAGATGAAGTCATGATTTCCTTCTCGTACTTTGCTAAATAGATTACTTTGTGTGAATGCGGAGAGCAAGGATGCAAAATTATGCGAAATCAGTTGCCTCTGGCATAGAGAGCTGTTGTGAACTTGTGATTTTGTTAGCTTGCTCTGTCATTATCTTGCTAACTCTCGTCTGGACTGCGGTTTCCTAGGATATTCTTGATATTAAGTGTTTGCTATGTTCTTGGTTTCATAATGTTGTTCTAATCATTTGTTATTTTAGGCAGCTCGGATGCGTTACATCATGAACAATGAGCCTTACTGCCTGAATTTAATTGATACACCAGGCCATGTCGATTTCTCATATGAGGTATAGTGTTACTGTTTTAATTTCAATCCGATAGATGAGATTATGCTGCTGCTAGGCAGCAAAGATAAATTCTTTCTAGAAAGACCAGCAATTACATGAAAATTTTACTCTGCTGAAATTCATAAGGCCTTTTAGTGTGTCTGAGAAGGTACTATGGTAAATTTAGATGCTAGCATGTTTTCAAGATTTGGAGTTGATTAAATCATCTTGCGGAGTGTCTGACTGGTTGCTAGGTTTCCCGTTCTCTTGCTGCTTGTGAGGGTGCACTTCTGGTCGTTGATGCGTCTCAGGTGCAATATATATTTCCTTCCTATAAGTTCCAATAACTATGTGTGTGAAAACATTTGCCTTCTGCGTTCCAGTGCACAGAAGCTAGCTAACTGTTTTCACCAGCTTCCACTTCATCTTTTCACAAAGTAAAATATATCTGGTGTGATAATGCAGGGTGTTGAAGCCCAGACATTAGCAAATGTGTATCTTGCGTTGGACAACAACCTTGAAATCATACCGGTCAGTTTTAACTGTCAGTTTCTAGGCGCAATAATGATTTTCCTGGCTATGTTCTAGTTTTATAAATATTTACCTTTCACTGTTAACAAATCCATATATATTTGACTTTGCCTGAGACTTTGAGATGCTAGTTTTATTTTGAATGTTGCATGTTTGCCTTAATAGAATTGGATGCAAACTGAGTAAAGATGACAACCAATATACTGTTTGAGCGAAGCTTATCTGCTTATGTGCCCCTTTCAATCGGCAATAATGAAAAGTTGTTGTAACATAGCTAAGCTCTTGTTTCATTTTGCTCTGTGTGGATGAATACATTTAAGTCTTTACCTGTTTGGCCTTATGAAATGGACAATTTTACATGAAATCTTGTTACAGCTTCTCAATTTTTTTCTATTTGACAGATGACTTTGTATTCTAGTTTAGGTTCTAAACAAAATAGATCTTCCTGGGGCTGAACCTGACCGTGTCGCACAGGAGATTGAAGAGGTACTCTGAAAGTATTGCCCCTTTTTAAGACTTGTCTTCTAGCTGGATCCTGCTGAAATCAATTTCTTCTATTTTCCATTCGAAGTTGTGGCCCATTGGTTCTTACTAGTACAAATTCATCCTTGTCTTTTTTGTTCTCAGATAATTGGAATGGACTGCAGTAATGCAATTCAGTGTTCAGCAAAGGTTGGTTCTCATTACCTTATTGTTCTTATTGTGCGGATTTACTTACACAGAACGTATTATTTTTACCCTATAAACAGATATTATCTGCTGTATTTGTATTAACTTCAGTTCTGGTTTATTTTGTGTAGGAGGGCATAGGCATCACTGAGATACTAGATGCCATCGTGACCAAGATCCCCCCACCACAGGATACTGCAAGAAATCCTCTTAGGGCTCTTATATTTGACAGGTACCCTTTAAGAAGTTGGTCTACTTAGAATTTTCTCGGTGAATGATTCGAGTGCTAGAATTGCATAGATAGGCAACAGTACTTGATCTCGATCATTTTCTGCATATGTCTGAACTCTTGTTTCATTGTTTGTCTATGTGGTTTCAGCTATTATGATCCATACAGAGGCGTAGTTGTGTATTTTCGAGTTGTTGACGGCAGTATAAAGAAAGGGGACAAGATATGTTTTATGGCCAGTGGAAAGGTAATTAAAGCAAAACTGAAATCTTTCTAGAAAACTACTGTGTTTTGCTATGGGTACAAATTTTTTTTTTGGAAAAATAGTTTCGTTGCACTGTAAAAGTACCACTTTGGTAACATACAAGGTTCCAAAATCCAGAATCAGGGGAATACCATTGGATGACCGGTAACGGTTACCGGAAAAAAACCAACCAAATTTCAAGCGTCAAAATTTGAATTTGAAACCGGTAACCGGAAAAACCGACCGATTACCGCCCAAAAAACTAGAAAACCCGCTAAAAACCATTTTCCTAATACATTCCATTAGTGTTAAACAATGTAAACATCATTAGGAAAGCTAATTTTTACATTCAAAATTTTAAATTTGAATTAAATAAAAAACCATTGGTTTTTATTCATGCATATTAACCTCAAACAATAGGTAATCTAGCACAATAATGACCTAAACTAACCTACCAACTGCATTATGCAGTCCTAAACTCAAATTTCAATTTGAAATTTTTCGGCCACTATTTTTTCTACCGGTAGGCGCTGGTATTTCCGGTTACCGCCAGGTTTTCTAACCCTGGTAACATACCATCTGAAGTTTACATCCCAGTATACCACAACAAACAGACGCCATTGCGTTAATTGCCACTTCCATTAGGTGTTTCACAATTATAATATCGTTTTACTATTATTTTTCCTGAAAACCAATTCTACCCCTATCTTCTTCATCATCCTTAGCTATGCAGAGTGTAGAATGCTATACTGAGCTTATTGTCGAAATAACAGGAATATGTTGCTGATGAAATTGGTGTACTATCCCCCAATCAGATGCTAGTTGATGAACTGTATGCTGGCGAGGTAACTTTGGTGCTACCATGTTGTACATGGAATATGACTCTTGAAGATTATCTTTTCTGTTTGTCTGTCTCTTGGTTTCAAGTTTAGTTAGTTCTGAAATGGATCTACCCTTTCATCAACAAGAAAAACACATCTACCATGTATTTATCATGCCAGATTATTGGTTTAGCTGGCTAAATATGTTTGCGATACACCATTAATTCTATTCATATTAGTACTAAATAATTTCTGTCGAACAAAATTTCATTATGTCTTGATGACTCCTTCACAGGTGGGTTATCTCTCTGCTTCCATAAGATCAGTAGCAGATGCCAAGGTCGGTGATACAATCACTCATTCTTCAAAAAGAGCAGATTGTGCTTTACCAGGATATTCAGAAGCTACTCCAATGGTTTTCTGTGGCTTATTTCCTATAGACGCGGATCAGTACTGTACTTTCTCCTTGAAATAATTTTTCGTTCTTTTCTGCAGAAGCATAATGTATATCGTATTAAACATTGAAGTTGGTGATAGGTTTGAGGAGTTGCGGGAAGCATTGGAAAAACTCCAGCTAAATGATGCTGCTCTAAAGGTGGGGTTCCTGGCCTACCTATCCATGCAAGACCATCATATTAGCATGAATGTATTGTCAAGCTATTTTGGTTTGTTTCTGTTTCTAGTACTTGAAGGACAGAGCATTTTTTTCTTGACCCAAATCCTCATATTGTAATGCATCTGTATGAATCTTCAAAGAGCAAACTGATCTAATATAGTCCATATCATTATCATTACTATTATAAAATGAGTTCGTGGTCGTACGTCCTTTCTCCTCCAACCGTCCCATTCTCAACTTCTCACCTCTACTTTTCAACTGATCAGAGTAGTTCTCTTCTATAGCATGATTCTCTATATATCATTACTATTATAAAAGAATAAGTTGGTGGTTGTACGTCCCTTCTCCTCCAACCGTCCCATTCTCAACTTCTCACTACTCTCTACTTTTCAACTGATCAGAGTAGTTTTCTTCCATAGCATGATTCTCTATATATCCAATAAATTTCGTTGTAACGCACGAGCATGTGACTAGTCAGATGCAATATGCGAGTGCAGTTGTGTTTTCACAAGCTCATAAGTTTTTGCTCTATAGCAAGCCAAATGAGTTCTTCTGTAATTTCTGACAACTTACTAACCAGGAATCTTCAGTTTATGCATCATGCAAAAGTTGAAATGTGCATGAGATAACTATATTGATGCACTTGAATACGAAGATAGTCGTAATTTACACCTTACTAGTTAGAGACCCATGCGTTGCAACGGAGTCATAAAAATGGTACGACGGAACTTACTGTCTGGCCAACTTCATACATCAAATATTGGAGAGCAAGTGGCAGAGAGTAGGGTGGTCAGAATGCGCGAGGAGATAGGAAAAGTGGAGGGGTTGGGCGGTTGTATCCTGAGAGAGAGGGGAGGAGAGAGACGAATGGTCCAGATCAAATCGGATGGCTATAGAGAGGGGAAAGGAGAACGCACCGACGATCATCAACTCCTCTTTATATAATAGTAGAGATACTGTCAATTGAATGTAAATACTGTAATAGGATAACCTGGATTCGGAAAACCCATGTTTCCTGATATCTAACACATATATGAGAAGACCTAGAAATTCTTGTATTAAAATATGAAAAACAATGCTAGGTAATAAAGGCAGTGTCTTCAGTTATGAATAGCTGATCAATGTTTGTTATAGACATGGGCCTTGGGCCAGTTGGGTTATTATTAGGGATAAGAGATTGGTTTCTATTTGAGTTAGAGATTGGTTTCCTTGTATTAGAGATAGGGTTAGAGATATGATTGGAGTTAGATTCATCTGTTAGGGGGAGCCATCTATATAAAGGGGCTACCGCATGCTATTGTCATTAAGCAGAGTAATAATAAAGTCTTCCCCGTCTAAAGTTCTCCTCTCTCTCCCTACGCCGACTCCATCCGGCCATCTTCTTGGTGGTGTTTACCCGTTATGAACTAAGGTTCATAACAGATTGGTATCAGAGCAGTCGATCCCTTTCCACGACTTCTGCTACCATGGTTTCTGCGATTCGCCCTACTGCCGAGTCGTTAGCCATGATAAAAGCTAGCGCCAACGAGTTGGCCAGCATCAACAAGAAGATAACGGACAGCCTTATCAACGCACATGCCATCCTTGAGAGGATGGAGAATCGATTGAAGGAGCAACAAGAAACAAAGAGCAAGACACAGGATCATCCAACATCAGATTCACAACAACAAAAACAAGAAGATATATCATCCACTGATCCAGTTTCGAGCGCTGCCGAGGGAAACCACATCTCCCCCGAAGCACCGCCATCCCATCACGCCGCTCCTCCCTCGGTCACAGCGCCTCCCGCAGTGTCGTCTCCGCCGTCCACGCCGCAGCGACCAACCGCCGTCGCCGTCGTCGTCCCAGGTCGGCAAGATCGGGATCGGGCAGGCTGTCTCCGCCGCTGCCCGGGCCGCCAGCTCCGCCTCCGCGTCTGCGCTGTCCTCGGTCGCCCAGGCCGCCTCCGCCGCACCTGCCCGCACCGCCGTCGCCGAGATCTCTTCGGCCGGCCTTGCCGCCGAGTGAACGGGGGACCAGGTCGCCCTCGCGGCGGCCATCCGCGTCGCCGCCGCCGAGGTCTACCTCGCGTCATCTTCGTCTGCCGGAGAAGACGTCGAAGCCGACAGCCGATCTGCGTCACGCCGCATCGGTTGGAGCCGCCGGGCTGCTGTTCCGCGGGCGGCCGTTGCCAAGGCCGCCGCCGCCTGGACCGCCGTCGCCCGGGGCACTTCCGACCGCGTCGCAGCCGCCGCCCGGGTCGTTCCCGCCCGAGCCGCCGCTCCGCCACCGCTCCGTCGGCCTCCGGGCCGCCCGCTCCGCAGGCCGCCGCCTGGCCGCCTCCGCCGCCGCACGTGCCGCCGCTTCCTCCGCCCGTGAGCCGCCGTCGGCCGAGTCACCGCCCGGTCCACCTCCGCCTGGGCTGCCGCCGCCGCCGCTCCGCCGGCCGCTCACTCGGCTGCCGCCCGCAGGCCGCCTCCGACCGGGTCACGCCGCCGCGGCGCCGCCGCTCTCCCGCCCGCTCCGCCTGCTGTTTCGCCCAGAACCGGGCCGATGCGGGAGAGGAGTGTCGGTCGGTTTTTAACCGACCGGATGATTAAGTCCCAAAAAAAAAATGTTCCACTTCTACATGCTAAGAAAAAGTGTTAGATTTCCAATCTAATTTACAAAATTTAGGCATGGAGTAAAAGAGATGGCAGAAAAAGCATGAATAACAACACGAGAAGAAAAAGATTTTCATTAATTGAAAAAGTGCAATGCATTTGATCTGTAACATTGAAATTCTTGACCACTTATTAGCATTTTGTATTACATTTCTTCACTTTGTTTTTCTAAGGCCATATCTTGGTTATTGATGCAGTTTGAACCGGAATCTTCAAGTGCCATGGGGTTTGGCTTCAGATGTGGGTTCCTTGGTCTTCTTCATATGGAAATTGTTCAGGTTCTCACAATCTACTTTGCTCTTGCCACTGCAGCTCATATTACAATCATGGTTACTTGAAATTTCTACAATATAATGTTCTCTATTTTCAGGAAAGGCTTGAGAGAGAGTACAACTTAAGCTTAATAATTACTGCACCCAGTGTGGTTTACCATGTCAACTGTGCCAATGGTGAAACTGTAAGTTCTATAACCTGTTGTTTAGATTAGTATTTGTCGGAGGTGCAAGAACTACGCTGTATCCACAATTAATATATTTTCAGAGAACTATCTACAGTTTGTGTTAAGCATGTTAACAAGGATAACCTCATGCACTTTGACATATTCCATCTTAAATCCTTATTAAAGAACGTTCTATTGTCACACCAAGGAAATATGTTTTAAGCACTTCATTACAGAAAATGAGTTTATGGAAGCCATTAGCAATTGTTACTTGCTCAACTGATGAAATATGGGTGTCATACAAAAGTTCCTAATTTTGTAGTTGCATGAAATACATACAGAAAAGACCCGTTGCTGTTGTCAACCACAACACTGTAATACATAATTCATATGATCAGAGGGAAAATGTACAGTTCAAGAGGCCAAATGAAATCATGTATCTTCACAGAGTGTTCTAATACAGTAATACTTGTAACAAATTTCAGGTTTTCAGCATAAAGCCAGGTAGTGCTGTGGAATATCGATATACGCTTGATTATTTTTCTGAAAAATCCACAACTCTATCCGATATTTGCTTGTGTTCTTTTTCTTTTGAGATCTCATTGACCTTTCATGGTGACTAGAGATGAGATGGGAACATATCCGGCCACTCTCAGTGTTTTTGCTCTGAAAAGTTCTTCAATGATGCATGCTATAAGCAGATGAGCTAAACAATCCCAGGGTGCATAAATTTGTATTTAAACTTGGCCGACATTGCTAAATTAAAAAACTCGACCCGCGGGGGTTAAGACGACCCCCGGGCGTTAATTCGACATTGCTAAATTAGACCTCCTTATAATAAAGTAAATAAAACAGTTACTTATGCATTTGACTAGTAAACATGCCAACCTTGTTTATTTGGCATTGCAATGTTAATGCACGTACATGCTTACTTATAGATGTCATATAGGTCGAATGTTCAAATCCATCCTTGCTTCCAGAACCTGGGAAACGGAGGTCCATTGAAGAACCATATGTAAAGGTTGTTTTTGTATACAGGCTTTCACCATCCATTTTCAGTCATATATTATTTTTGCTGAACTTTGAGAGTGTTGTATTCTACATGTTTCATTCTCCTGTTTGGTGTCTGTTTTTTCTGTTTTAGATTGAAATACTTACACCAAAGGAGTATATTGGCCCAATAATGGAGCTTGGTCAAGACAGAAGAGGTGAATTCAAGGAAATGAACTTCATTACAGAAAATAGAGCTTCAATTGTTTATGAGCTACCACTAGCAGAGGTATGATATCATTCATTTGACCAAAAACACATAATTGTCCACCTCGTTGTAACTGTGAAATGTAAATATGTAACTATTTTCATGGAGCAAATAAAAGGGAAAAAACTATGAAAAACAATCAGATGCATACCTTAATGTATCTGCAAAATACACAAAACACTATGCAAAGAGGAGTTTCAGATAGAGATGATATAATTGTTTTATCCATGTTGTTCAGGCAGTTTGAAGTGTTGCTACTTCATAATGATTGTACCATATGCATCACAGTCACTATTACCTTCATCCTAATGCAACCTGCCCACCTGATTCTGCATTTTATGCATTACTGCATTTCGAGTAAGCATGTTGTATCTATTGATGCTTCTGTAATGTTGTTTCTTTGTGCTTGACTTTGCGAAAGCCGCTTCTTTATTTTGTGCTAGTATATACTTAAAACAGTAAACAATGATATATCTTCCAAAGCATATTCCTTGACTCACTGCATTTCATCAATGCTAGTATACCAATATGTCTCGTGTACTCTGGTGATTATGCAGGCACTGTATACTTGAAGCACACTTGCTTACTCTTTTCTGTATCAAGAAATTAATCCATTTACTCAGTGGATTTTGTATATATATTTATCTGTAACCATTATGCAGATGGTTGGTGATTTCTTTGATCAACTGAAATCTCGAAGCAAAGGATATGCTAGCATGGAATATTCACTTGTCGGGTACTTATCAACCCACCCTCCCCTGTCGCTTTTCTTTGCATATTCCACTAGCCCTCGAGTCCAGGGCACTAATGGTCACGATGTAGCAATTGCTTATGTTAAAAGGCATCTTGTCCTAACAATTACACTAAAGATTTGAAGAACAACGATGAGTAGAGATGACTGCTTTTCCCAAACAATTTAAGCTTATGTCTAAGATGGGTAATATCAAGTTATGGAATTTTTTTTCTCGAACACGCAGGAGAGCTGCGTATCATTATATTAAAGAAGAAGGAAATAAAACCCCGGTTACAACACCACGCACACCCAAAGGAACAAAAAATTACAAATGAGCCTTTTTTCTCAAATAACTCACGACCTGGAACGACCTAGCCCCTATGAACAAAGGCCGACAAGAAAGAGAGCCCTCTCGCTCCAGCCAACGCCCAAAGGTGGGCCTCCTCCTCAGCAAGCAGCAAGGCTGTAGCTATATTGGCGGTAGAGGCTTCAAAAACACATTTGTTCCTATGCTTCCAAAGAGTCCAAGCCCCTAGGATGATGAGGGAGTTGATGCCTCGTTGCAATTTGCCATTGACCATTTCAGCAGCTCTATACCACCAGTCCTCAAAAGAAGCATCATGCATTGTCGGCGCTAGAGTTTGCAGCCCAAAGTGACTGAGGAGGGAGAACCAGAATTGCCTTGCAAACACACAGCTAGTGAGTAAGTGGTCAATTGTTTCCTCAGCCTGGTCGCAAAGAGGACACTGAACTGGATGTGGAAGACCACGCTTGGCAAGACGGTCTGCAGTCCAGCAGCGCTTGTGAACCACAGTCCACATAAAGAAACGACAACGCCCTGGAGCCCAGGTTTTCCAAATACGACCAGAAAACCGAAATTTGACAGAACCTTCGAAGAAACCTTCATAAGCGGATTTAGCCGAGTAAAAACCTGATGAAGATAGGCGCCAACGGTGTACATCCGCAACTTCTGGCTGTAGTTCAACATCAGAAAGAAGATCCCAGAGATTTATAAATTCAGCAAGGATCCCAACTGAGAGAGCTCCCTGTATATCTCGGATCCAACTGTGATTAGGCAAACCATGGAGTACAGTGAGCTTGTTAGCCTTTCTTGCCGGAACAGCAGCTACCAGGAGGGGTGCAACATCCTCGATGCGTTGTCCAAATAGCCATCTATCCTTCCAAAATAAAGTGTTGGCACCATTACCAACCATAGTTTCCATGGCCATAGAGAAAAAAGACCGAACAGATTCATGAACCTGAATTCGAAAACCGAACCAAGGCCTTCCTGGGTCTGTTTTTTGCAGCCATAACCACCTCATCTTAAGAGACCAGCCGAGGAGTTTGAGATCTGAAATACCCAATCCACCAAGCTCACGGGGTCGCTCAACTTTTGCCCAAGCAATTAAGCAGTGACCACCTTTGGCGTCTTTTCTTCCCCTCCAAAGAAAGCCTCTTCGAATTTTGTCGATTGCCTTAATAGCCCATGCTGGAAGCTCAATGGCCATAGAGAAATAAACAAGCATCGCAGTGAGCACATATTGGATCTGAACTGCTCGTCCAGCCCGAGTCATCAAGTCCGCTTTCCACCCAGGAAGTTGGTCTGCTATGCGATCAATAGTGGGTTGCAGCTGTGCCTTTGTCAATTTTCTTAAAGAAAGAGGAAGTCCCAAATATTTGGATGGGAACTCCTGTATCTCACAGGGCAAGCGCTCCTGTATCATGGCAAGATCCAGCTCCGAACACTGAATTGGGAAGACATTACTCTTCTGAACATTCGTTTGAAGACCCGAAGCGTCACCAAAGAGTTGCAAGATAGCCAAAACCGTATCAATCTCATTTACAGCCGGCCGGAGGAAGATCACCACATCATCGGCATAAAGGGATATGCGGTGTTGTGTTGGCCTAGAGGAGAGGGGCTGCAGCAGTCCTTCCTCCGAAGCGCGCAAGATTAAATGACTGAGAACATCCATGACGAGAATAAAAAGCATTGGTGATAAAGGATCTCCTTGCCGCAATCCTCTCTGATGTGAGATGAAGTCACCGGGGGTCCCATTCAAGATAATCCGGGTGGATGAGGAAGAAAGAAGCCCACTGATCATATCACACCAAATCTGGCCAAAACCCAACTTTTTCAAGACCTCCAGGAGAAAGGGCCAATTGACTGAATCAAAAGCTTTTGAGATGTCCAATTTGAGGAGGATCCTTGGCCGCTTTTGCTGGTGAAAGAACCTCACTGATTGTTGCACAAGCATAAAATTATCTTGAATAAAACGACCTTTGATGAAAGCACTTTGATTTGGGGTCACCATGTGCTGCAGGTAACCAGCTAGCCTATTAGCCAAAATCTTTGTAATCAGCTTGGCAAAGCTGTGCACAAGACTTAAAGGCCGGAAATCTTTGACATTCCATGCTTCATTCTTTTTTGGGAGAAGAGTAATATATGCTGAATTCAGCAGACGAAAATTCCTAAAATTTCTGCTCCAAATGGCTGAAATAGCTACCATAATATCCTCTTTAATGATTGACCAGCAAACCTTGTAGAATCTTCCAGTAAAACCATCTGGACCTGGAGCTTTATCCGAAGGCAGCTGCTTTATAGTATTCCAAACCTCATCCGCAGTGATAGGAACTTCCAGAGCACTAAGATCAAGAAAAGGAATTCCTAACATGTCCAAATCAATAGAACGGTCCCTGATCACACTAGAGCCAAGCAGGTTATTGTAGAAATCAAAGATCAACTCTGCTTTAGCATCATGTGCTGTGACAGTTCTGTCCCCATCCGTGAGCTTGGCAATAAAGTTCTTTCTCTTGCGATGTCGGGCATGAAGGTGGAAAAAGGCTGTGTTAGCATCACCACCCTGAAGCCAATCTATACGAGACCGAATTCTTGCAATTGTTCGCAAAAGCGAAGACAAAGCAAGAGAAAGTTTTTTCAGACAGCTGCACAGCCAAAGTTCAAGAGGGGAAAGAGGGCGATTGTCTTGTGCAATCTCAATTTGATGCAGAACTTCCCTAGCAAGGGCAAGCTGGGAACTAATATGGCCAACCTTGCTTTGGCTCCAACTCTGAAGTCCCCTTGCAGTAGCTTTGAATTTCTTGGACAGAGAGATCATTGGGCAGGAGCTCGCTTGCACAGAAGACCATGCGTGCTCAACTGCCATCTGGAACCCGTCTAGCTGTGGCCAAAAGGATTCAAAGTGGAACCTTCTTTTCCCTGCCTTATTATCTCGCAGCCCAAGTAACAAGGGGCAATGATCAGAATCTTCAGTAGCTGCGCTTTGCAAAAGGCAGTTAGGAAAAAGTTGTTCCCAATCCACCGTACAAAACACTCTATCCAATTTGACTAGAGTAGGCGAGTCTTGGCCATTAGTCCAAGTATATTTGCGACCATGAAGAGGTAATTCTTTAAGAGCCAAATCATTCACAAGACGCCGGAAGCGACCCATCATAGCCCGGTTCAGATTTACGTTGTTCTTGTCCTCATCCTTTAAAATGAGGTTGAAATCCCCCGCAATCACCCAAGGGCCGGGGCAGGCTGACCGAATGTCCCTCAGTTCTTGAAGAAACAAGATCTTATTGTCATTTCCTTGCGGCCCATAAACACAAGTAAGCCACCAGGCCTGCTGGTCTGCTGGACAGAACTGCACACTGGCACTGAAAGAGTCGACTCTAGATGCACTAGCCGGTCCAAACTGAGATTTCCAAGCAATAAGGATGCCCCAACTAGCACCAGCCGAAGGCAGCTCAAAAAAATGGGAGAAATTCTGGCCAAGCATAGAGAGAATTGTCCACCTGGAAATTGACGACATTTTGGTCTCTTGGAGACAAACAATATCCGCTCTTGAGGACTGAACCAAAGTACGAACAGAATTCTGTCGTGCAGAGGAATTAAGTCCTCGCACGTTCCAAACCAAAATGTGAGACAGATTCATTTTCAACTGGTAAAGAAGCGACCAGAAAGAATCGACAATTAGCACTCCATGGTACACCCTTCGTCATTATCATCCGGAGGAACCCAGCCAAAAAGTGCAGCCAAAGCTCGAACCTGAGAAGAAGAAAGGGGCTGCCCAAACACTTTGGCATAATCCTGCAACGCTTGTTGACTGAGTTTCTCCTGCGTTCCAATAATCCCCAGAGTTCTCATCACCTTTTTCTTTTGTTGATTAGGCTCAAGTTTAGCAGGAAACTCAGGCCCTACCCCTCTCTTATTCAGTCTACTGCTACGGCGCAAGACAGCGCCTGACGGGAGTTGAGCGGCCGGCCGTTTTTGAGTTGCCGGCGCAGGAAGCAAACTTTGAGTGGCTTGGGTGACCTTGGCGAGGAAGGATTTTACAGGTGCTGAAAGACTTGGGCTGGAGTGTTGCCGCTGGGGATGGCACAGACGACGCCTGACATAGACCCGCGAGAAGGACCGGGCGGAAAGCTCTTTTGCGCGCGAAGCAACAGCACACTCCTCCGCGCGAGAACTTGGGGTAGCCGGGACGAGCTGCATGGCGCTGGTCACAGCAGCAACAGGAGACTCCAGCGAGGGCATCTCTGCGCCAGATCCCAACGCCAGAGGATCATCCCCAATCCGCATGCTTGGAGGGTCACGAAGAACAGGGGAAGACCGCGCTGGGCTGGGGACCACAGGGTCGGCCGTCGCGATCGCCTTCTCCAGAGGATTTGCTGTGTCGGGGGGGACAGCGCAATCGTTCTTGGTTCTGGGGACATCTCCCAAAGGCGCCCTCGTCTCGGGAAGAGGCGGCTTGGAGCTGTTGCCGCCAATACCTGTAGAGGGGAGCGGGGGGGTGTCGCAGGCTTTGGATGCCACGTGCCCAGCATGCAACCCAGTGGGCCCAAGGCGAAGCTTGACCGGGATGCGACCTCTCGGGCGGTCTCCGGCGCTCCTCCTCGCCGGCGAACTGCTGCGGGGATGCGGCGGAGGAGAGGGCTGCAACTGCCGAATTCTGGCCGCCGCCTGACCGATGATGGTCGCAACACGGCCGATGATGGTCGTCGCCTGGTCAATGGAGGCGACGGAGAGCGCACGACGAAGAGACTCCTCAGCTTCGGCGACCTCCAGCCCGGAACCACGACCAGCACGAACCGAGGTTTGCCGAGAAAAACCACCAACATCCGCCGGACCAGACGAAGAGGTCAGGCCCGCCAGCTGCAAAGGAGAAGAGGAAGCTTCCGAAGTCGACGAGATACGCCGCCAGACCGAGGTGCGTCCCCGCGACGAGGGAGCACCGGGGCAGGCAGACGAGAGGTGGCCAAGTTCCTTGCAGCGGAAGCAGCGGACCGGACGTCGACACTCTGCCGCACGGTGCGAAGCGGAGAAACAATTGAAGCACTTCCCACGAAGGTCTGCCGGAACCGGACGACGAGAATCGCCAGGAGGATGGCGGCGCCTACTCCGAAGCCGGCGGCGACCAACCACCTGTGTCCATCCATCTCCACTCGGCTCTTGAGGCAGCTTCCGGGCGTGAAGAGTCTCAGCGCGATCGGCAAGGGAGCAGGAAGTGCAAGCGCGCTGGTGAACCAGAGGCACCAGCTCCGGCAGCTCGGGCACCGCCGCACCCTCGCCGACCGGCCTGGCAGAGGACAACACCACATCGCGGAAGGAGGTAGGTTTGGAGACTGCAGGGGAGACGGGAGGGGAATCTTCACTCCAACGCTCCAACTTCGAGCGGCCGACCGTGGGAGAAGTCGGCGCCTGGGGAGAGGGAAGAGAGGCCAGCGCTAGGGGAGGCGAAGTGAAGGAGGTGGCCGCCGGGTCCGGGGTGGACGACGGCGTGCTGGAGGAGGCCGCCGGGTCCGGAGTGGACGTCGGCGCGGAGAGGCATCTTTCCGCCATACTTTTAGATTCAATAAGTTATGGAATTTAATATTTGATCTTAGACATGTCTTGATATATGGGATGCATATATTAGCACTTGGAAGGACTCTACTGAAATCATTACTTTACCAGTGTTAGTTGTACTGCAGGTCTACAAGATTTTTCTACATTAGATTTTAGAACTATGGTTACTCATATATTGATCCACAGCTTCCTTACCCGGCCATTGTTTTAACACCCCCATTGGTACTCTTTTGTTAGTGCTCAAAGTTCTCTGTGCAAAATTAGCAGAGATATATGTTTGCCTAATTGGCAGGTACAGGGAAAGTGACCTAGTAAAGCTGGATATACAAATCAATGGTGATCCTGTGGAGGCACTGTCAACAATTGTACACAGAGATAAGGTGCTGCAATTAAGTTGCTTACTAGCTAGTGTAATTGTATTCATGTAACCTTTGGTTTCATCATTGTATTTATATATAGGAAAACTTGGGTATAACTTTGATAGATATAGCTCTTGGGTCTATGCACAATCACACACATCCTTACAAGATATAGCTCTAAAATTAGAAAGATAATTTATGCTGTTCAGAATCACCATGGATGTGAACATGCTTATGGCAAACTGAAAACATATAGTAAGAGCTTGGAAATATACTTGCATTTTCAGTATGCAACCACACTTATTGTTATGGATATAATTGTGTTAGTTTAGTATTAGTCCCGTATTGTCATTCCTTTTTTACTTTCATGTACCCATATCCTCTGTATAAAAACCTTTGGTCTACAACAGTAATGCATCAGGTGTTTTTCTCAAATCCTAACACCTATATATGTATGCTTACTATTCATTCTATGATTCTTCTGCAATTAACTGTACTTCATTGCAACGGTTTCTCTTGCCAACTTGATTTGAGCAGTAGCATCTTATACTTGCTGGTTTATGCAATAGTTTCTCAAGCCAATCTGATTTTTGAATATTTTTGTAGGCATACTCTGTCGGAAGGGCGCTTACTCAAAAGCTCAAAGAACTCATACCTCGGCAAATGTTTAGAGTACCTATTCAAGTGAGATTTATCTGTCTTGTTCTCTCAGATTTCTTTACTATATATCTGCATAGCAAACTAGGCCAGGCAATAGTTGGAGATTGTAATCTGTGGTCAAGGCTACCTAAGATGTTTCAACCTACTTTTGGCAACCTATATCAGAAAGAACATCAATCAAATTCTTGGTTATTATCAATCAAATTCTTGGTTATTGAATTTATCTTGCATTTTAATCGTAAAATATAAACAAGCGATTGGCACCATCCCTTCCTTGGCCTTCTTTTAGCCAACATCCTTCATTCCTTCTTCACCAGAAAAATTTTACTTCAGCAACTTGTAGGAAAATAGGAGCAACCAATCTGCTTCCGAGGAAACAAAAATACCCAATTCTTATCCCTAGATGGTTTTTTAATAGCAATCAGATGCTAATCAGCACCTTGACAGGCATGTATTGGCACAAAGGTCATTGCAAGTGAAGCCCTGTCAGCCATCAGGAAGGATGTCTTATCGAAATGCTACGGTAAACAGAACACTAACTTGCACTTTGAAAGGCAACGCATCATAAAACCAATTGAATGCTCACTCCTGTCTCATGTTTTTTCATACAATGCACACTTGACTCAAATTTTTTACTAGTAGTTATTGAATGGTGTGTTTTTTAGAAGGAAGATTACTGCATTTTTGCCTTACATATTTGCGAAGATTTATTCACAGCATTATTTCCTTTCACTCGCAGGGGGTGATATATCAAGGAAAAAGAAGTTGCTGAAGAAACAGGTAATCTTTTTTATCAACTCGCAGTTCAACAAAAGTTAACTCTGGTTATTGTTTGGGCTTGGTCAAAGCTAGTTGCCTTAAGATAATACGGTCATTTAATATTTGCGAACAGGCTGAAGGAAAGAAGAGAATGAAAGCAATCGGAAAGGTTGATGTTCCTCAAGAGGCATTTATGGCTGTGTTGAAACTGGAAAAGGAGGTCCTGTGAAGGAGCGTATGTGATTCCTGTGAAGATCTCCGTTTGGGCGCGAGTATACCTGGAAGTTGAGAGTCTAAGAGAACAGTTCATTGTTTCCACCTCGCCAAGCGCCGGACCAAAGAACCAACTGACTATAGATCAAATATTTGAACGCAAGCAACTAATATGACATTCACTAATTTTGCTTAGCATGTCAGGTTATGAAGCCAAAAAAAGGGTGTGTTTAACACAACTTAAGCAGACACTTGTACGTTATTCTTACAGAAAAGAGAGCATTTTGCCATCTTGTTTTGTCATTGTGTAATTCGATCCCTTGTAATGGTACGTTATGTACGTTTGTTTGCACTCGAATATATTTCCTCAGATTCTTAATATGTTGCTGATGCAAGCATGGTCTGTCTTGGATTGTAATTCTATGCTTAGGTAGTTCTAAGAACTCTCACCACTTTGTGACGCAACTTGGAAGTGGAGTGTAGGCCTAGATGGATTATATTAGGGACAGGCTATTGCACGTTTACTACTATAATTCAAAGCGTGCTTATTCGCGACGGGTGACTACGCGATGGAACACCAAATAGCACAACCACCTCTGCCTTTGACAATTGGCACTGCCTCAAGTGATCTGCCGGCTCAGCGCAAATTTCTCTCAGTTGGTATAAGGTTGACGTCATTTCCGGCCTCTTCTTTTTAGTTTTTAAAAACTACTTTTGATTTTTTTACGATAACTAGTTTTTAAACCAAATATCTTTTTAAAATAAAATTTATAAGTTAATTGTAGTATACATTATAACAACTTTATTTATATTGCCTAAAATCATACATGAGTTATTTGTATCTCTCTTACGAACAGCTAAAAACCGCAGTTATAAGCCGAAACTAAAAAAAAATAGTATTAATGTAGACACTTGAACAGGCTTTTGTAGTATGCGGCGTAATATTGTTCTAATCACAGTAACTTCTTTTTCAATGTCTACTTTATCCTCAGATTAAAAAGTGGTCTTACTATTTTTTAAAGTGAATGTTTTCGAGTAGCCTTTAGGGTTATTTTTTCAGGGGTAATAACCGGCCGAATCTACTTGACCATTGCAGACAATCGTCAAAAATCTAAACCAATGTCATCATCGTTCACTAATTCGTTTTTTAGTGAAAATGGTTCACCAAATGTAAGGAGTAAGGACATGCTGCTTACTCTTCTAAATAACGATAGAAAGGGAAATCTAAGCCTTAATAATCTCGATCCACCGGTTGTAAAAACCTGTGAACTGCACCTCGTCAAACCGGCCGACAAGCTCGATCGGGGCGGGGTAAATCGCGAGCGGCGGCCGGAAGGAGACGGCAGCCACCGCTGCCCAGTCCACCGGCGGCACCGCGACGGCGTCGAGTCGGAATGGAAGATGGGAGTAAAGCTCACCGAGCGGATGGAACCTGGGCCGGCCGGGTGGAACTGGATATGGGCCGAATGAGGCGAGCCGGGCTAGCTGGGCCTTTTCTTTTGAAGATTATAATTGGGCCTAATCTAGTAAGCTACAAGATTGGGCTAAAACGATTTGGGCCGGCCGATGGCGATGAATCTGTGCGACCCAATTCCGTACAAGATTGGGCTAAACGATCTGGGCTTTTTTTTTTTTGCTTTGACGTTAACCAATGTTGTTTACTTCTTTCTTCTACCGCTTCGAGCAGAAACAGCTGAGTACACTGCAGCATGATATCGATAAACAGCTACCGAGGGACGTATCACCGATACGAACCTCAGGGTTCTTGTATACTTCAGCGCTAGTGAAAACATGTAAAAATAACTTATTAGGCTCCGCTCGGTTGGGCTGAAAAATTGTAATTTATGGTTAAAATTACACTGTAAGTCTGTAACTAACTAAAATTACACCGTAGTTGAAGGTGACTTATTTGGCGTAATTAAATTTTAAAAAATTAAAAATTAGAAAAATATGTTAACTCATTACGGACAACGCAAACGAATACGAAAAAAAGAAAAAAAAGCTAAAAGCTCATAAAAAGACGAAATTTATAAATAGTGAAAAATATACCAGAAGCCAAAAGCTTAAGCCAAAATGAGTGAGGCGTAATACCACAGGGTCCACAAACAGCTAAGCAACAACGGAAAACATTTTTTTTGTAAGGAAAAACAAAACAACGGTAAAGAACAGAACCTAGTGAGATCGCCTCACTGATTGCAACGCCCCTGCATGCATCGGACATTGCTGGACACAAGGATCATTATGCACTTATTACGCGTTGAAAATTTGTCCAATACGCACTCTGCGGGAGGAAGCTAAGGTAAGCTAGCAAAGCACCACCTCCTCAACACAAATATTCTTTTTACAGTTTCTCGATCGGAGTATTACTTTCTGAGGGTTTATTAATGGATTACATCACAAATATCTTCTTCAAGTGATCCCTAATTCGTTGCTCTTTATGACCATGAAGAGCATGCATGAAGTGGCATCCCCAGCTAGCTAGCTTAATTGATGATGGTTACTACTGTTGAGCTGGTTGCTGGTTTGCACTTTGGAGAAAGGAACGGTAACCACCTCGCAGGTTCCTCACATTCTTGAATCCCTGCAAATCCAAAGGACAGGCTAGTTAGTGGACCTTCTTGTTGGTTTATCAGTTACCCCCAGTAGATTTGGAATCGAGATGGCCAGGCCTTACGGCGTTTAGAAGGTCTGTAGTCGCGAGCTTGGATCGCACGCCTGAGTTGCAACCCTACGCGAGCATAAGCACCGGGATTATATCTATATCTACTCCAAATGACAAGATACGCAAGGTAAAACTACTGACGATAAAATGATCACTACTGCTAGTTTCCTTGCACTTAATTTGCACCAGTATATATACTATTACATTACTAGCTTCAGCTTTAGCCTTGGCTGAGAGATGCTAGTTAGTACTTAGTACTATATACTTTTGAGTATGAATGATGATAACGGAGGGATCAAGGATCATGAGTTACCACAATCAAGCTCTCTTCCTTCCCGTAGAGCGCAGCTACTTCCTCTACAAAGTGTGGATTCTTCTCCTTCCCTTCATCAGGTGAAGAGAACAGGTAAAATCATCCGGGATAAAAGAAAGGGGAATCACAATTTTTTGTTGAGCAGGGCAAGAAGTAAGAAACGGACCGTGGGGAGTGACGGCGAGGTAGTAGGGAACGTTGCGAGAACCGGTGGCGTGCCCCTTGTCGAAGTCCACCCGCATTCTGAAGATTTCACGCCACCAGTTTCATTTACCGGTGATCGATCGCACGCACACTGATGGAATCATGGAAGCTTCTCCTACATACTAACATGGTACTGGGATGTATACGATGGAGTATTCAGTATTCACCTGACATCGAGATAGTGGTGACCAGAGCTCAACAGCTCGCGCGCTTGGTCGGCGTCGACGGTCGGGAGGCCCTGCTCCTTGTCGCTGCACATCACAAATTCACAATTAATTAAACCAGTTAATCTACAGGTAATCTCTTTCATCACAACAGATTTCTTGTTAGCTTGTACAGCATGCATTGCAGCTCTGCCGGTCAACCTCTGCACCAAGATGATGGAATGGGATCAAAGCAACAAGCCAACAACGGATGTGGTCAACATAGATGCAACAGATGGCAATGGCCTCGCCTAGCTGGTTGGTTACCTGCTTGTCACAGAAGACGCCATTGATGATGATTGGTTGATTATGGCCTTGCCTAGCTTGTTACTGCTCCAACCTACTCGTGTCTCAGCATCCGGCATCACTTCGTTTATATTGGCATTTGGCAATGCAGGATCAGGATTGCATTGTTTTCCCAAAAGTCTTCTCCTAGCTGCCTATGGTGCTGTGTCGTCATTGCTTATGTAGCTACAGCAGCATAAAGAAAACAAAACAATGCCGAAGCTATATATATACAGCCTACACTACAGCAACATCAACATGTATGTAGCTAGGTTGGATTGGGCTGACTTGAGCCGGTCTGATACTTTCTTTACAACCCACTTGATGACAACTACTTTTTCTTAAAGAAAAACCCCTACTTGATGACAACTGAATCAGCAGGAAGTTGAACTTTTGTGCGCATAATAAACAAGTGGTCTCTATTTTCCTTTCTTTTTGTAGGATTCAATTCAACGAGAAGCAGTCTATTTCATTGTAATCCATAAATAAGATTGTTGTGTCGTGTGCAAATTTTTTTTTAAAAAATTATCTTATATGAATGTGATATGATATCCTACAGGTTGAAGTCAACTTGAACTGGAGGTGCTTCCAGCGAAGCTTAAGCAGTGAACAATTGATATTGGTGTAAACCAAACAAAACCCTGGGCAATTGATTAAAGGAACTGCCATGTGGGCCGCGACCCGACGTCGGCTTCGACGACCAGGGCCTGATTGGCAACTAAACAAGATTACAGAGGATGAAAGGACCATATTGCTATTATTGCTCTAGAAAATTCTTTGTTGTATGCCCGACAGCAACTGGATTCAGTTGTGAACAAAGGTAAGCTCCTACACAAGTTCCACGAACCCTCACCTGTAGCTAGGGATGGCAACTGTGCCCGTTTATCTATATACCGGTAGGTAAATACCTTAATGGAGCTGAGTATGGGATATTTTCATCACCCACGGGTATGGAAATAAGAGGAACATTCTACTTGTCGGGTAAATGGGCACAGGTATGGGTAAGTTCTACCCGTATCCGCCCCGCCCATTTACTCACGATATAGATCGACAAGTAGCGCATCCATTGCAATGTCTCTAATTGCTATTGATTGTTATAAACTTTTGCATACATCTAATTGTTATTGATTGTTATAAACTTTTTTATAGCTATTATATTTTCTAGCAATAGCTGTTGTTTATATGTACCTATCATTAGTTCAACTCTCAGATGGTGACTCTTAGTTCGCGGGTAAACAGGCATGCCCACGGGCGAGGGTAAGGGTGACGTTCTTCACCTGTTGTCCTTCGCGGGTATGCCCGTGGGCGTAAATCGGTGTCGCAGGTACGGGTATGGGTGAGCACTACCCATACCCGCCGCGCCCGATTGCCATCCCTACCTGTAGCCTCCTCTTCACTCGATTTTTTTAAAAATAGCCCCCTCACACTCAAAATTTCAAAAATAGCCTCTCTTCCACCACGGCAAGTCTAGGAGGTAACACATGCCAACTAATGTGGTACCAGACAGCATTAGATGCGTGATGCATGGGAGACACGCAACAGGCACATGCTGCATTCCCTTATCGTAGCAGGTAGCCTGCCGTGCTCCTCCACTGCGATAGGTGGCCTGATCGAATGTTAAAAAATATGGTATTTTTAAAAACTTTTTCTTGCATTTTGCTGGCATTCAAATTTCTTCAGAATATTTATTTGAAATCTTTTGGGTTTTCTGACATGCGAATAAATATGTTGAGAAATAGTATCCAAGTAAATAACTGGGAATAACTCCAAAATGCAAGCAATAAGCCTAACAAAAAAATAAAATTATATATATGGGAATAATTCAATACAGTGAATTACAAATTCTAAACTAATTTTAAATTGAACTTCAATCCAAACCAAAATCTTGAAATCAAATTCAAGTCAATAAAATGAAACGAAAAGAATAATAGAGCAAATCTCTAAATGTTCAAACCAAAAATTCCTTCTTTTAATTTAATTAACATACAAAATCCCAAGGTTGGATATTCAAAAAAATTTATATATACAATTCAGAACAAAATAATAGCAAAATCGAAACCCAAGGGCAAACTAAATAAAATAAAAAATAGAGGAATATTAGATTTGTATCTAGATATTTGAACCAAGATTTGAATTGAAAATCCAAATATTGAAATCAGTAATCTTAAATATGAAATGGAAATTCAAATTAAAAATCCAAAATTCAAGATTTGCTAAAGCTTTTCATTTTTCTCTCATTCTTTTCCCTCTTTCTTCTCTCTCTTACATGTGGGCCCTCATCTTTTTCTCTCTCTTCCTCCCTCCCTCTCTTTTTCCCCCTCTGCCATTGGGCCTGGGTCCCCCGCCTCCTTTCTTTTCTCCTTCTTCTCTCTCCTCGCTCTGTCTTCTTCTTCCTTCGCTTTCGCTCCACCTGATCGCCCAGCCCCGCTCTCCCTATTCACCCGTCGCCTCCGCATCAGCCGCATCACCTCCTTCACGTCGCCGAACCACTCTCGTCGCATCCATGCCTAGCCACCGGCGTCTTGGCGCTTGCGCCCACGTTGCCGCCCTCTGCGTCCTGCGCTGCACGTCGCCACTCCCACTGTGCGTGTGTCGCCATCATGTCGCCGACGCCGCTTCCGTCAGCCATAGCCCACCTGGCCTCCCCGTTGCGTCGTCGTCTCTCTCTCCGAGCCCGTTGCCATGCCTTGCCATCACCCACCACGCCCACATCGCCAGTTCGTTCCGCCACCTATAAAATCCGTTGAAGCCTGTCATCATCTTCCTCACACCCCACTCCTCCTCCCACCACAAGGAATTGATTTCCTGTGCCTCACAGCTCACCGGCGACGCCTTCTTCCCCAACACCGACCAGTGGGAGGGTCGCTGATTGGATCTACGCCAAGTCGATTCCGCGCTACCAAAGCTTTCTCGGAACACCACGTTGCCATCCCCACCCTCGGCCGAAGTAATCAGCCGGCACCGTGCGCCACCATCGCCCGACACCGACTCACGCCGCCAGCCAGCCTCGATGCCCTCCGGCCCCACCAACTCGTCGATGAGCATCCCTGTGGTCACTCTTGCTCGTGCTCCCCCTATCTAGCTCCCTCCTCCCTCCGGCCGCTGCCGCCATCAACGGTCTCCCCACGCCCGGCCGCTCCCCACCGTCGCCGGCCTGCCATGGCGCCTCCCGACCATGCTCGTCACCTCCCTCGCTTCCATCTGGCACCGGGATCCCATTTTGCCAGTCGCCACCACCTCCCCAGCCGCCCCTCGCCGGCACCGTCGCCCGCCTCTCCTGTCCAATTTCCCCTCCCTGCCTCCCCTGTTTTCTGTTCGGTCGAAAGTTTGATTCCAGCGCTTGCCTCGTCAAAAAATTGATTCCCCCTTTGGATCACAAGTGAGCGACCGCTCAGTTGGTCAGCTAAGCCGGTTGCAAATATTAGGTCTTGTGTTCGAATCCCATTCTCCACCCTTTTTTGTTTTATTTTTATTTAATTCATTTCAATTAATAAAAAATTAAGGAAAATTAGAAATTAATCCATGGAAGCTAATAAATTTGATTAAGACATAAATAAGATTATTTAAGATTTAATATTAGATTAATTATCATATATGAGTAATTAATATGGTTTAAATATTTATTTAAAGTCTAAATATTAATTAAAGGCATTAGTAAAAGATGGCTTTGGTAAAATGTCCAAATTTAATAAAGATCCCAATTAAAAATATACTCAAGTTAAAGCTAAGGGAAATAAATGGGATATTATGATTAACTATAAAAGCAATGCTTTAAATTAAAGATTACCCTTAATTATAATTAAAATATATGCCCTAACATTTAACATGCCGCTATTAAATAAATCTCAGCGGTTGATTTAATTAAATAATAATATTGAAATATGACCCTATATAACAAGCTCGGCCCCAGATAAATAAATTTAAACTAAAAATAAAGCTATGCCTAACTAAGTGTAGATAAAGTATTAATGATACCAAATCCGAAGGGAATTTTTAATTAAATATCATTTGGCACGTCTATTGAAATCCCTAGGGTCATCGATAATTAAAATAATCTTGTTAAATTGCATTTTAATTGGCAAGCTAATATTAGAGCCCCATAAAATACTACCTTCGAAATTGCTAGAAATAAAAACTCTAAAATTAATTTGATTCATGGAATAGTGCTCAACACCCCAACCAAACTCTTACAATTGCCGTAGGTCTAACTTGATTCATGGAATTTCCTTGATAAATATAAAATAATAAAAGAAGTTATTAATTAAAAGATCAAATTATGCTATTCTACTGTCGGCTATACCTAGCCATTCTTGAACCAAAAGAAGAATATTTCCATAAATATTCCTTCACTATAAACCTTCCTTGGCACCTGTCTCGATAGATTTCCCTTTTATCACTTCGCTCCAACCCCTCTAACTCCGTCAATACTTCACGCCCAATCAACCTTGCGTTTTGGCTCACGGAATACGGTGGTTTGTGCTCACCCTCGCTCACCCAATTAATCCAGAATCAGAAGTCAGATCGCTACGCTTCAACAATACACCTTGCCATGATGATGAAGAAGATGAAGAGGACAAAGACTAGGTCACGAACCCCTAGTTGGCTATCTGTGGGCTCGTCCTGAGGGTCTGTCAGACCCAGATTTTACAATCCGGAATCTACTGTGTTTAAGTGCACTATTCCCTGGATCAGTAGATAGTGCACACAGTTACAGTTCTGAATATCAAAGTACATATCATGCGGAAACATAATTAAAATAATAAACTTACTCATGGGCCGATTAGGCCGAAATCAATAAATTGCAGCAGCGGAAGAACGAAGCACACAGGTGAGACCTTCAGGACATGCCCACAGGCAGCCAACTGGAGATTTGCGACCTAGTTCTCGACATCTTCATCTTCTTCGCCATCATGATCCAAAAGTATTATTGAAGCGTAGCGATCCGATTCCTGCTTCTGAATTTGCCGCAAAAGCGAGCGTGAGCACTCCGACCCCGTGCTCAGCGAATCAACACACAGAATGCAGTATATAACATGTATGGCTAATCAAGGATGGCTTAAGTTTATTTTCTTTTGCGAAGAATGCTTTTGAATACAATTATATAAAAATTCCTTAAGACCTAGCATTTTGAACACACGTATATGTTGTAAATGAATGCAGTAATAATAGTGATTCAGATTCCATCCACTGTTACATGGCATCTGCACCATATAGCAATTCTTCAGCGTTATAGCCGCTTAACTCACCACTGGGACGACACCCAGGACAATTCCAAACTAGGGCCTTACACTGCCCTTCCACTTTTCCAACCCATCATAAAGCATTTTGAAATAGAACTATATCTGGTTAAGTTCCCATGTCCGCCCTTGACCGTGGGCACGGCTATTCGAATAGTTTTAGACTCTGCAGAGTTTGTACACTTTCACCACAAGAGACAATCAACTCGTTGCCCCACACGATTCTTTAGACGTGTGGTTGAGTAGACCATCACAGTGACTTTTCAAAGTACCTCGCCCCTTCCATCATTTCACCCTATGGGTCGCTCCCACTTGCGGTGGGTCCCATACGTTGTGCGGGATGTCCTCCTTCTGAACGTCTAGCAGCTGGCTCCCCACCCCTGCTAGCCCGCCACAGCAGAACTTCACCCTACCCGGGTGTCCCATTCAAGCCGTCTCATCGACTGCCGCTTGCACTATCCCACACCACCTCCTGGAAGGATGACTTCTAGGGTCCGGTAAATCTACTAAGCCAAGTCATACTTTACGAACTTGTGGTTGTACTGTTTTACCCGGGAGGTCATGACAAGATTCGGTCCTTAGTGGTATCTGGGCGGTCTATCACTAACCACTTTGTGCTTCCACTGCACCACACTCACACCATCCAACCAATCCGCCCAGATATTTAAGCAAGTTGGGGATTTTGAGGGTATAAAATAGTCATGTCAAATATACCAGTCATTCCCACCATGACTGCCCAAACCATCTTCTCATCATTAAAAGCGATCATGATGTATGGGGCATTTCAGCGCCCCCTGAGTATTAATGCAACACTAAGCATAGCATATAGCTAGGGACTTATTTTTAAAACATTACTATTATAATTTTGCTAGGGCGACAAGGTTCACACATTCAATTACTCAAAGGAGGGGGTAATATTATTCAAGGTAAACAATGGCATATAACTAGAATATCAAATTTAGCATGTATTTGCATAAAAATAACAGCATGCAATTTGTTAATTTAAAACAAAGTAATTTGCAGAAATGTAGGTTCAACATGATCAAAGTATTGACTCGCCTTGGGCACAGTGGTCGGGATCCGGATTCTCTGGTGCTTCTAGGGCTTAACCTTCGATTCGCTCTTGATCACGCCTGATCCGTGGAATCTTCGAACTTCAGTTTCTAATTACGCGACAAACGACTGAATCCAAAAAGAAAGCAAATAACTCAAAAGATCCAAATAACTCCAAGTAAATTCAACTTTTGTATTATTATGAGTTATTGGGTGATTTGGGTAATTTGAGGCAAGGCTGGTGGCAGAGAATGATGTCTTGACCTTTTATTAATAGTTTCTTTCATTATTTTTATATTTATCAAGGAAGTTCCATGAGTTAGGTTAGATCTATGGACTGGTGTAGGAGTTTAGTGTCCCAAATTTTATCTTTTGGTTATGCATTCCTTGCAACTCGGGTTATGGTAAGGGCAAACTGGACTGATGGATGAGATAGGTACTTATTCTACAAATCTCTTAGTCAAAAGTATTATAACACCTGGATACCTTTATTAAGTTTTTGATTAAGTGTTTACTTTGGGAATGTTTATTTATATTAGATAGGTCATTTTAATGCCCGATGCCCTAGTGCTATTACATTTTAGTATCTATATATTAAGATGGCCTTTTAGAGGTGTAGGAATGATAGTCATACTTTAGATGGTTACTTTTACCTCCCTTTACTATTCAAACCTGCTACATATGATTACATTTTGTTACCTCTACTACTACCTAAGATTTCGTGGTCGGCAATATGTTAATGTTAGGGTTTATATTTTCAATAAGGCCTAAGGTGTTTTAAAAAATTGAACTAACATATTTACTAATGGCGCATATATGTCATCAACATTTTTCTAATTATTTATCTATATTCATTTGCTTATGAATGTCTCTAACTTCAATGGACATCCTTTTTCATATACTTTGAATATTTTGCTTAATTCATGTTCCTGGACTGGTTATTATTATTCACTAATTCTAACGTTAAGATTTAATTAGTGGTATCATTATCATTTTATTTGCACCTTTGTTATTATTAAGCTTAGCTTTATTTTTAATTTTTATTTACCTAGCAAAACTTGTCATACAGGGTTATATTTAAGTGTTTGCTAATTAGGATTTACTTATTGGCAGTATTTTAAATATTGACCTAGGTTCTAAGTATGATTAAGGGTAGTTTCTAATTTAGAGCCTTGACTTTGTATATAAGTATAAAAACCTTTTAACTTTATTTGGGAATTTCTTTTCAACTGAGATCTTATACTAAATTTCAATACCAACCAAGGAAACTTTTCTTTACTAATGCCTTTAATTAACATTTAGTCCTTTCAACTTATTTATGCAAACCACATTAAATATCACCAAAAATTCAATGGACCTCTAAAATTTATGATTTCAGTTCCACTGGACAGATCTTGAATTTACATGAATTTAGAAATTTGTCTCACCCAATTTGGAGTTAAAATGAAAAAGTTATGATTATTTGAAGTTCTCAGATTTAATTAATTCCAGAAAATATAAAATATCTGACAGGTGGGACCACTGGTTATTTTAATATTTTTATCTTTTTATTATTTCGTTTAATCCTGAGTCTCTGACCAGTGGGGTCCACATGTCAGCGACATTATACACTGACGGGTGGGGTCCGACTGTCAGTGGGCCGGCGGTCCCGCAGCGGCTGACGAGCGGGGCCCACCTGTCAGCGCAGAAATTAAAAGAAATGCTTGACCGCAGGCGCGGAGCCGGAGGCTCGAACGCGCGCCGCGGGAGCGGGAGGGGGAAGAGATGTGCGTTGAAAGCCACTCGGACGCCCGAGCGATGCTTACCATATAAGGGTAATAAACTCCTTTGAAGTAGCTCCGGGAGGGAGCCGGGCAGAGGAAGAAGAAGACAGCGGTGACCGGCGACGAGCGGTGGTCGGGGAGGCCTGGGGTTGCGTGATATATAATCCCCGCGCACTGGGGAATCTCCTGGTACAGTCGGCGGGGAAGGAGGGGCACGGTGGCGTGCCGGCGGCGTGCGACGGCGGCGGTCCAAAGGTGGCTTCCGATGCCGGCGAGGTGGAGGCTACGGGAGACCCCGTGGGGGAGGGGATCAGCTGCGCCTGAGCTTCACGATGCTCTGAGAGCAAGGGATTGGGCTACGGTGGTCGGAATCGGTGGTGGCTTGGTTGCCGGCCGTGGGGAAGACGAGGGCGTGGGCGGGGTTTGAGGGCATTAGAGTTCGATTGCGCGCAGAGGAAGAAAGGCAGAAGTGTTGCGGCGCGATTGCGACTCCTGGGAGGGGCTTTTATAGCCGGTAGAGAGGGCGCGTGGCGAGGCGGCGGAGATCACCGTCCTGTTGCCGCTGGAGGGGGGGATGAACCAAATCTCTCCGAGATTTGTAGGAGAGAGGTGGCGGGAGAGGTTCGCCTCCCCTCCTGTTTAATTTGCCCGCGAGGTGAGAGAGGGAGAGCGGGTGATCTGCTGCGGAGACGCGAGAGAGAGCTGGCGCGAGGGGCGCGGCCGCGTGGAGAAGAAGCCGGGGAGGAAGAAAGAGAAGACGCGCGCGCGGGCGGGTCCACCGACCAGCGGGAGTGAGCGGGCGAGGCACCGGGCCCGCGGGCAGGAGCGGTCCACCGCGTAGAGAGAGCGGCGCGGGGCGGGAATGCGGGCCCGCGTCAGCGGCGTGAGGCGCGATGGAGGCGCGCGCGGGGTTGGGCTGCGGGGCGCGGGCGCTGGCGCGCTGGGCCGTGCGGCGCCTGACTGGGCCGGGGTGATGGCCGGCCCGGCCGACTTTCCTTTTTCTTTTTCTTTTGTATTTTCTTTGATTTTCCTATTGGGTATTTATGTGTGTGTATATATTCACTTCCTTGCTCCCTGTAATTCTACATCAACTATTTTGCTGATATTTATTTTATAAAGATTATTTTCTTGTTATATATATATATATATATATATATATATAAATACATATGTATATATATTCTTGTAGATGCTTATTTACATTTCTCCTTTTTGGCTCCTATTCTCCTTAATACCCTTGTACATTATTTCTCCCCTTTCTTTTCTGGATCATCTTCTCAGATTCTTAATTTAGATTTTAAGTTTCCTTTATTTGTATATTCTTATGTGTAGCATTAATATTATTGATTTTAGTTTTGGTCTGTATTGAATTTCTTTAACTTTTGAGAGCTCAATAAGAATTTAAAAATACCACGAAAATCCAAATTCAAACATTATAATAGACAAAATAACTCAAACTCCATATTTTCAAATTTAAAACTTCAGGATGTTACAGGGTCCCACCTGTGTGCTTCATTTTCGCTGCTGTATTTTATTGATTTTGGCCTAATCGGCCCATGAGTAAGTCTACTATTATATTTACGCTTCCTCATGATATGTATTTTGATGTTCAGTATTGTATCTGTGAGCACTATCTATTGATCTAGAAAATAGTGCGGTAGAATCACAGAGGATTCCAGATTATAAAATCTGGGTCTGACATTCGGTGTCTCAAATAAAATGTACTACCAGACAGACTGGGTTAATTTCAAGACTCACAACGGTGTAGTCGAGATGAAGTACTGGAATGAGTGCACGAAGGATATATGAGATAGTTTAGGTTATATTATGATAAATCAGTTGGGGGGAGCATTCTCGTGCTATCTTGGGCTCACAACCATCTCAAAGTGGTGACACCCATTGGAGGGTCTATGCCAAGCTAAGTCCCCAAGCCAACTCCAGACGAGACATGTGAGGCCGACTCTAGAAAGGTCCAGGCCTAACCCCGGACAAGATACATGAGACCGACCTTGGAAGGGTCCAGGGCCAACCCTCATGGAGGTACGTGAGGCCGATCTTGGAAAGGCCTGGAGCGAACCTCAGGCGAGGTGTTTGAGGTCAACCCTGCAAGGGTCCGGAGCTAACTCTGGAAGAGGTACGCGAGGCCGACCCCAGAAGGGTCTGGTGCCAACCCTGGGTGAGCTGACCTTGAAGTCTCGGACGTGGCGGGGGCCATGTGAGGCAAATGATGCAAATAACCCTAGGAGTAAACTAGACCCAAAGGGCAATCTTGTAACTTTACTTGTCTTTCCATCTCTCTATAAATAGGACCCTATGTAATGGAGGAGGGGAAGCCATTTGTAATCTTAGAACACTCTTATTGGATACACTTGATGGTTGTGTGCTTCTCCTTAGGTCCCTTCGCATTCTCGGTGGTTTTCGTATCCAACTGAGGGTGTTTCTAAGTTTACTATCTGCATTCGTACCGATGACAATTGGCACCATCCACGGGGTCCGAACAAGAGCCGCATGCTCCGGAAGCAAGCAATACGCAGTGGGCACATTGCATCGGCTTTCACGGCATGCTAGCTCGGTGCTTGTTAAGAGGTACTGACCCATCCCACTGATCCATCCCGGACCAGTGGGCATCGTCTGCCTAGGGGGGCCGAGTGCTAGTCCACCACGAACCAGAGTATCCATGTGGGTTGCAAGCCCTCACGTCTTGCCTTCACACATCGGGCTCTCCCTTTGATCAATGCCACACCAGCCATGCAATCTTAGCCACAACCACAGCCTCAATAGCAGCAACAAATGCCACATAAACAACCAACACCACCATGTGGAGTGACATCTGTTAGCACTCGGCAAGCAGCAACTGTGCAACAGTCACAGGAAGCACATGCCCCTCGGTCTATCCCCAAGACTAGGCATCAGGCGCCTGCAAGGTTTGCTCTAATGATATCCACGCCTGTTGGGGTCAAGGCTCACAGCACAACCCAAGTCCCCTTCCAATCCTCTAGTGTGTACGCTCCTTTGACCGGCTGCCTACCTTCGTTCGACACTCGCCTCCGGCTAGCCACCTGCCTCCGCACAGCACTTGCTCTTGGCCATCTACCTCCTCTCCTCAGTGCACGCCACTAATCATCTGCCTACATCCTCTCCTCGGCGCATACCATCAACCCAGTGACCCCCTCCACTTGGAGTTCGCCTCCAGTCGGTGACTTCCTCCACCCAGTGTCCGACCCCCGACACCGAGTGCCACCTTTCCCTGGATTGGCTGGCCGTGGGGGCTTACCCATGCTCATCTCTCCCCTCGCTGGGGACCAGGCGAAGCTGCGGAGCATGGCCACCTCTTGGGGGGACACCGACTCTTGCCAACCACTCCTGCGACCTGCTCGTTTCAGGATTTCTAGCGTTGTGTCATGCCTGCGACACCCTATCCCCATTGCAGTGCCACCACCCCTGAGCCCCAATGCCGACCACCCCTGTTTCCTTCCTCTCCACTGCACTGAGCCAGCCCGTTCCATTGTGTCCCCGCTTCACTTGTTAGTCCATTGAGTCATGTGCCATGGCGCTCGCCCAAAAGAATTGTTAGAATACAAATGTAATCTTGAGCATAATGTTTAGTTACTCTGCTATTGAAGTTTTTGTTTAGTCAAGTCTACGCAGGAATAAAGCCGGAATGACCGGACTCTAGTTAGGGCCTGTTTGGGACTGCTCTGCTCCAGTTTTTTCAGCTCTGCTCCAGTTTTTTCAGCTCTGCTCCACCAACTCCACCATGGAGCAGCTCCACTGTGGAGTTTCTAGAGCAGGTGGTCCTGTTTGGCACGCAGCTAGCTCCAGCTCCAGGAATGTGAGGTTTCCCTGAGAAAGGTCCAATGTGCCCCTGAATGATGTTTGGTGTATGTTTTGATATCTGCAGAGCATATGTAACTGATTTTTTTGTTGACAATTGAAATATGATGTAAAATATTATAATCGCAATTAATTTATTCGAGAAAACCAAAAAACAAATATTTTGGTCAAATAATTCTATCCTTTTGTCCCATAAATTGCAACGTGCATGATAGATAATTAACAAAGTCCATCATTCGAATACAAATAATTGTCCATAGATAACTAGAGAGTAGTTTAAACCAAAATGACTACGAATGCAAGTGTTCCGATACATAATTCTAGCTCCAAGCTAGAGAATTGAATTGCTGATGTTTGCTGCAGATACATATACAGCTTGTGCCTCATACTTCAGTGTTGCAGCCTTCCAGGTAATGGCAAACATGCAGGACATATTTTAATCTCCTAATAGGGAGGTGATTGCATATCAACATGAATTGATCAAGTTGTATGATTACATTTGTTTGAAGAATTGCAGCTCTTACAGGCTCCCCAAACCATCGCCCTAGTGAGTTCATAGATGGCAGTATGCTCCTGATAAGTGAATAGTCTGAATGCTACACTCAGTTGACTGCTATGATCACATAATAGTCTGAATGCATTCCACCATTCCCACGAGTCTACTACTTCACTCTGTAATTTAAGAGGGGGGCCAATAACCAAGAGAGTTATGTGGCATGTGCATACGCTAATCCTTAATAGTCTGCTGCCTAACATGATCAGTCTAGAGGGATCAAAAGTTCACTGTGTGGTTATTATTCTTTACTTTGCCATGATCTTCATCCGAAGGTTCAGACTTCTCCAGAGGTAACCTAAGCCACAACTTAAGAAAGAAACAGAACAAATAAAAGTTAAATGTTAAACAAATATAAACATATATATCATACATACAACAACCGAAATATGGAATTGGAGATGGAGGACGATACCTGCATATTGGTCAGGCCTTGCAAAATATTATTCACAACTCTAGCATAATTGGCACAAGAAGATCTCCTAGGAGGAGGAAGAACGCATGCCTGCAAGGAAATGCGCCACAATTCACCTCTTTTCTAGGATCAGAATATGCATATGAACCGATCAGGCTTACAAAGTCACGCCAACTAGGGAAATCCAAAGATTTTGTGCTGAATGGGAATTATTCATGTTTATAGTTCTTGAGGCACAATGACACCCTGACAAGCTTGATGACGAGGGAAATTCTTATGTTATGCCAAATTGCCAATTGCCAATTTACAGTGCCCAAATAATGTCTTGCACTTCCTAGTTGTACACATGATACATTCTATGCCTAATTATGCGTAACATCTATTGGTTAGAATCAGGCTGACGAGTGAATTACGAGCAATGTGATGCCAAATAGACCTGTAAGGAGAGATGAGACGCCCACGCGATCTCCTGCTTCAGCGTGACCTCCGAGTCCAACCGGAGCTGCTCGTCCTCCGAATCCAAATCAATCCACGCGCTGATCTTCCCGACGATGTGGCTGCTCCACTGCGACGGCCCGAGGACGAGGTCCGATGCTGCCACAGGCAGGACGGCGCGGGCGTGGGCCGGTAGTCGGGATCAACCTGCAGCGCCGAGCAGAGCAGTGTGAGTAAGCCTCGGTCTCAGAGGGCGGAGGCGAGAAGGTAGCAGTAGGAAGCATAGTACTTACGAGTGGGGCAAGGAGGAAGTCGAAGGCGGAAGAGAGCGAGCGGGAGAGGACGGCGGGGAGGCCGTCGCCAGCGGGGAAGTCAAGCACCTCCACCCCGCAGTAGCGGGAATCGCTCTTGTCCCCCGCGCGCTGCCCCAGCGGCATCTTCGCCTGCTATGTCCTATTGGTGTCCGCCTCCGGCGCCGCTCGCGCCGCCGCCGGGGAGGAAGGGGAGGGGGTTCGGTCGGGTTAGGGTTTAGGGGTTTTGCCGGCGGAGGAGAGGAATGCGCCTGGCCTTGCGGTGCGGTGTGCTTCTGACTCCACTCCCAGCAGAGAAGAGCGGCGGCGAGCGCGGCGCGGGTGGGGGTAGAGATGGAATGGATACCTGATACCCGAATACCCGACGGGTTTTACCCGATAAAGAGACGGGTATAGAAAATTTTATGTACCCATGGGTATGTTATTGGGCGAAATCCTCTACCCGCCGGGTAGACGGGTGCGGGTGTGGGTATATACTACCCATACCCGCCTACCCGCGGGTAATGAATACCCGCATTAGACAACTAGACATCCCACTCAAATGTTAATTTTATTATCTACTTGTTGTTGATTGTTTATTTGTTTGTCATATGTTGATATGGTCATGTCAAGTATGTTGATGTGATGTACGAATTTTGATCATTAGACGCTTTTGTGCTTGGCATGTATGATTAATGAATGTCTAAATTGATGATATTCTTATGTGTTGAACTGGTTATGCTTGCGGGTACGGGTTACCCGTCGGGTAGTAATACCCGCGCGGGTACGGGTATGGGTAAATTTTCCTACCCGCGTGCGGATACGGGTAACCCGACGGGTAAATTTACACCTAGCGGGTACGTGTATGGAATGGCAATACCCGATGGGTATTTACCCGTTGCCATCTCTAGTGGGGGGGAGGAGAGCGGCGCGCGGGTGGGTGTGGAGGAGAAGGAAAAGAAATCGAATCGGTATGGAGGAGAGGAATCGTGTAATGGCAGTGGTGGGTAATTTTTCCCTAACTCCATGAGGAGATACAAAACTTCAGTTTCTGGAGTATCCCTTGAGGAGCTCCAGAAAAAACATGGAGTAGGCCTTCAACTCCACCTTTTTCTTGGAGCAGAGTTCTTAGAGTTGGACCCGTTTGGCTAGACAAGTTTGGAGCAGAGTCGAAAAAGCTGGAGCGGAGCAGTCCAAACAGGCCCTTAGTAGTAGCAGATTTCAGTTTAGTGGCGCACTAGTCGTTTTTTCTGGTTTTTCAGTCCGAGTCTGAAGGAGATTCAGCAGGAGATCCTGCATTTCCGTTTTGACTAATCTTTGCATGTAACCATCAATTAGTGTTAAATAAAAGTCTGAACAAAACCCCCAGATCGCTGGTGGTACAGGGCAATTCGCCTAAATCATCTTTGCCTGTGTTCCATTCACTCGTTCTCCCTGTTGTCGGATTTTCGTCAGAGTACAGTTTACCCCCGAAACATCCACCTGAGAAGCTAGTGAGTTCAGAGAGTGATCCAGTGAGTGATTGCCGATAGCCAAATCTAACATTTGGTATCAGAGCGCGTCTAGATTCATGTCCACGTCCAAGACTCCAAGCCGCTACACGCCACCAGGGAGGAGGAGCAGCACGGGCGACACCGGTGACAGCTCGGGCGGCGAAGGGATCTTCTCGCCGGCGATGTCACAGCAGATGGGGAAGGAGTCCGGGGTATCTTTGAGGTATCCAATCCTGACGAGAACCAACTATGCCGATTGGGCAATGTTGATGAGAGTGAATCTGCAAGCCCAAGGCGTTTGGGGCGCCATAGAGCCCGGAGGTGCGGATTTCAGGGAGGATCGCCTGGCGCTTGCTGCGATTCTCCAGGCTGTGCCGCGAGAGATGCTGCGGTCTCTTGCGAAGAAGGACTCCGCAAAGGCTGCCTGGGAGGCTGTCAAGATGATGAGGGTCGGCGTCACCCGTGTGCGGGAAGCGAGGCAGCAGGCACTGCGTCAAGAATTTGATGCCATCCGTTTCAAGGATGGTGAAACAATTGAAGATTTTGGGATGCGCATTTCTGGCCTGGCAAATGACATCTGCGAGATGGGAGGAGAACTGGAGGAAGTACAAGTGATCAAGAAGGTGCTTCAGGTAGTGCCCTCGAGGTACCGGCAGGTAGCAATTGCCATTGAGCAGTTGCTTGACTTGAAGACGATGCCGTTGGAAGAACTCGTTGGACGCCTGTCGTCGGTCGATGATCGATATGACGAAGGCGAAGACACCGGTAGCACGCATCAAGGCGGGAAACTCCTTCTCACGGAGGAGGAGTGGATGGCACGTCTGAAGCAAAGGAACCAGGAGGGTTCCTCCAACACCGGCGGCTCAGGAAATGGCTCCGGCGGCTCTGGGAGTGGATCCGGCGGCAAGCAAAATCGCTGGCGCCCGAAAAACTCCAACTTCCAGAAGAGCCGCGACAACAAGGAAGGAACACCGAACGGTGGCACGCGGGATCGATCGAAGGTGAAATGCTACAATTGTGGGAACTTCGGGCATTTTGCGAAAGAATGCCGCAAGCCACGACGAGAGCACAAGACACAGGCGAATTTGGCGCAGACAGAAGAGGAGTCGACTCTCCTTATGGCGCAAACATGTGCAATCACCACAGCCCGCAAGGAAACACTTCTGCAGATGTCGATTGCTGAGCAGGTACATCTGGATGAAGTGAATGCCAAAGGGATTGAGCTCCGGGAGGAAGAAACCGACAAGTCCAACTCAAACACATGGTATCTTGACACAGGTGCTACAAACCACATGACAGGCACCAAGATGGCATTCGCAGAATTGGATACTCATGTGACAGGGACAGTGAAATTTGGGGATGGTTCACTGGTAGGCATTTGTGGGTGCGGGACTGTCCTTTATGCCTGCAAAACTGGTGAACATCGTGTCCTTGAGGGAGTGTATTACATCCCCAAACTGAAGAGTAATATAATCAGTATCGGGCAGCTGGATGAACAGAAGTTCAAGATCCGCATTGAAGACGGCATTCTCTCCATCCGTGATCAGAAACAGTGCTTACTGGCAAAAGTCCCTCGGAGCATTAATCGGCTTTACCTCCTCAATCTGAAGGTAGTCAAGTCGGTATGTTTGGCGGCAGCTTGCAGTGAAGAAGGATGGCGTTGGCATGCTCGTTATGGGCATCTCAATTTCCAAGCGCTGCGAAGACTTGCTCGGGAGGAGATGGTACGTGGATTGCCAATGGTTGATCAGGCCAATCAGTTGTGTGATGGTTGTCTTGCAGGTAAACAGAGAAGAACGCCATTTCCAGCTGAATCGCAGTATCGGGCACAAGAGGTGCTTGAATTAGTGCATGGGGATCTTTGCAGCCCGATCACCCCGGCAACACCAGGAGGCAAGAGATTTTTTTGCTGCTAGTAGATGATATGAGCCGTTTCATGTGGATTCGGCTGTTGTCGTCAAAGGATCAAGCTGCCACGGCAATAAAACAGTTCCAGGCTACTACCGAGGTGGAGAAAGGGAGAAAACTGAAGATGCTCCGAACCGACCGAGGAGGCGAGTTCAACTCAGTGGAATTCGGGGAGTACTGTACCAATCAAGGTATCAAGTGACAACTCACTGCTCCATATTCCCCGCAGCAAAATGGAGTAGTTGAGCGTAGGAACCAAACTATTGTGGCAATGGCACGAAGCATGTTGAAGGCAAAGAACCTGCCGTGCTGGCTGTGGGGAGAGGCTGTCGTTACAGCAGTGTATCTCCTAAATCGCTCACCGACAAAGAGCCTGGATGGTGTTACCCCTTTTGAAGCGTGGTATGGCAGGAAACCCGGTGTGAGCCATCTGCGGGTTTTCGGTTGCATTGGTCATGTGAAGACAGTAAAGCCAAATCTCAGGAAGCTGGATGATCGCAGCACCAAGATGATTTTCATTGGCTATGAAGAAGGATCCAAAGCATATCGAATGTATGATCCATTGGCAAGAAGAGTCAGTGTAACCCGAGATGTAATGTTTGATGAGGCAGCCAGCTGGGTATGGGATGCTTCCAGCAAATTACAAGAGTAGGAGCTCGGGAGTGATGATTTTTCAGTGGAACACTTTGTCATTCCTGTCACTGGAGGGAGAGGAGGAGTATCTGAAGACACAAGGACTGACAGTCCAGTAGAGCGTGATGGTATTGGGGGGGGTGTTTGATGATACACCTGCGACCTCAGCCCCAATTGTCAATACCCCATCAGACAGATCATCAATTCCTTCAAGAACCGAATTCTGCACACCACCAAGTAATACCTTCACTGTTTCAGATGGGGTTCCAAGGCGTTATCGAAGGATTGAAGATCTAAATGCTTCAACAACTCCAATATCCAACTTTGATTACAGTGACCAATGCTTGTTTGCTGAGGAGGAACCAACAAGTTTTGATGAAGCTGAGAAGGAAAGCTGCTGGCGCAAGGCAATGCTTGAAGAAATGAGCTCAATAGAAGGTAACAACACTTGGTACCTTACTGATTTGCCAGCTAGTCATCGTGCAATTGGTTTAAAATGGGTATTTAAGATTAAGAGGGATGCCAATGGAGTGGTAGTTCGGCACAAAGCCAGATTAGTAGCAAAGGGGTATGTGCAACAACATGGAGTTGATTTTGATGAAGTGTATGCTCCCGTGGCAAGAATGGAGACTGTGCGTCTGTTGATTGCAGTGGCTGCACAAGAGAAATGGGAAATCCACCATATGGATGTAAAATCTGCATTCCTAAATGGGGAGTTAGAAGAGGATGTCTATGTAGTGCAGCCTGCAGGTTTCATTGATGAGGAAAATCCAAATAAAGTCTTAAAGTTGAGAAAGGCTTTATATGGATTAAGACAAGCACCCAGGGCTTGGAATTCTAAACTGGATTCCAGTCTTGCAGCACTCGGTTTTGTCAGGTCAGTAACCGAGAGTGCAGTATACACCCGAGGAACTGGGAATTCAAGGCTTGTGGTAGGAGTATATGTTGATGATCTTCTCATTATTGGTGCAAAATCTGGAGAGATAGCAAACTTCAAACAACAGATGATGGAGTTGTTTGAAATGAGTGACTTAGGGTTGCTGAGTTACTATCTTGGAATGGAGGTCCAACAATCCAAGGATGGTGTCATGTTATCTCAGTCAGCTTATGTAGCTAAGATATTGAGAAAAGTAAGAATGGAAGGCTGTAACCCCACTCAAGTTCCTATGGATCCCAGAGTTAAACTGAGCAAAGAAAGTACTGGAGAGTGTGTTGAACCAACACTATACAGAAGTGTGGTAGGAAGCTTGAGGTACTTGGTGAATACAAGACCTGACCTAGCCTATTCAGTGGGTTATGTGAGTAGATTTATGGAGAGACCTACAACCAAACACTGGGCAGCTGTTAAGCAAATATTGAGGTATATTGCCGGAACTCAGAATGTTGGGAGCAGATATGGAAGAAAGCAAGATGTAGAACCACAGCTAATGGGATATAGTGATAGTGACATGGCTGGGGATATCGACGACAGAAAGAGCACAACTGGATTTTTGTTCACTTTTGGGAACAGCTTGATCAGCTGGAATTCGCAAAAGCAAAAGATAGTTGCATTATCCACTTGTGAGGCTGAGTATATTGCTGCCGCAACTGCAGCTTGTCAGGGCATTTGGTTGTGCCGTCTGATTTCAGAAATACAAGAGAAGGAGATAAGTTGTGCAGTGTTGAAGATTGATAACAAGTCAGCAATCAATCTGTGCAAGAATCTAGTAATTCATGACCGAAGCAAACACATTGATACCCGTTTCCACTTCATCAGGGAATGTGTTGATCAGCGGAAGATTGCAGTGGAGCACATTCGGTCAGAAGAACAACTTGCAGACATCTTAACAAAACCACTCGGGCGGATTCGGTTCAGGGAACTGAGAGCTAAGCTCGGGTTGGAACAGGTTTGAAGATGATGCTTCAAGATTAGGGGGTGAATTTGTTAGAATACAAATGTAATCTTGAGCATAATGTTTAGTTACTCTGCTATTGAAGTTTTTGTTTAGTCAAGTCTACGCAGGAATAAAGCCGGAATGACCGGACTCTAGTTAGTAGTAGCAGATTTCAGTTTAGTGGTGCACTAGTCGTTTTTTCTGGTTTTTCTACAGGGCAATTCGCCTAAATCATCTTTGCCTGTGTTCCATTCACTCGTTCTCCCTGTTGTCGGATTTTCGTCAGAGTACAATTTACTCCCGAAACATCCACCTGAGAAGCTAGTGAGTTCAGAGAGTGATCCAGTGAGTGATTGCCGATAGCCAAATCTAACAAGAATCACTACGCCAACCACCATTCGTCCCTACCCTGGACCTCCGTTGATGCCATCGCATGGTCTCAGCACCACCATCATGGCACCAATGATCACCAAGCTCCCTCCTCCTTTATAAAGCGGTGCATCTTGTTCCTTGCACCTCCACTCACCTCTTCTCACCATCAATCAAGTCCGAGAGCCCCCGAGGCCTCTTCGTTCTCCTCTCCGATCAAAGCGCCACCACCAAGCCATCTCAAGCTTCGTTGCACCTCAGTTCAATTTCCCTCATCTAGAACTTCGCGTGTACTTCCCGAGGATGACCTGACCACCCCCGAGCCCTCCCTTCTTCCCCTGCAACCCTCCACGTTGCTCCCCTCACCACTGATCGGGTCATCGCCGCTAAGTCATCTACCTCATCCCCCCTCACCACTGATCGGGTCGCCGCCGCCAAGTCATCTACCTCATCCCCCGAGCTCCATCTTCACTTCCGGTGAGCCCATCTCCACCCGTATATGCTCTCCTAGCTTTGAATCAGAGTCTGTTGTGTTGTAGCGACTCTGTGCTGTGATCCCTATTCTGCCGTTGTGCGGACTCACCGCCGGCTACCCTAGCCAGCAAATTGGCTCATGCCAACTTGCCCATAGGTGTGCGCCATACCATAGAGCCCATTTCTAACCATGCTACCATCTGCCAGAGTCCCCACTGCCGGTGAGAGGCTTTCCTTCTCTTCGGTGTGGACAAAGTACTGTAACGACGTGTTTAATTTAGAATGCATGATTAATATTAGTGTAATGATGAGGGTTAGTATGTTTTAATCTCTTTGACCCGGGGGCATACACACTTAATTAAGACTCAAGTGGACCCCGTAGCCTATTTAAAAAACCTTTTAAGCCAGTTTTAAAAGTTAGAACCACTGACAAGTGTGCCCAAATTACTATTGGCATAGTAAATACCTGTCAGGCCCTTAGGCATTTCTTTGTTTAAAAATAAATTAGATTTAAATTAAATACTGTGGGACCCCTTGTCAGCCTCACAGTAAGGATTTTCCAATAGAAAGTTATTCAAAATTTAAATAAAATATGTGGGCCTCTCATGTGTGAGAGTAACCTCTCTCATCTTTCTTTTTCTTGAATTAAATTTTGTTCTAAACTTTAAATGACTCATTCTCACTTATTTTAACTCCAAATTTAATGAAATTTGTTTCTAAATTTAAGATATATCTAACATAATTGGTTTAGTTCAATTTAAATTTTTGTTTGAATTTACTTATTTTTGCTCTCTTGTGTGCACGTTTTTCGATGTGACTACCCAAGTAGAGCACGAGGACACCGAGGGGCCATATTCCAGCAAGCTCAAGAATTCCAAGACCACCCTGTTTGTAAGCCAGACGAGTCAATACTATGATCATGTCGAACCTATATTTTATGTTAATTTATATTCATTTAAATTACCAAATTACATGCTAGTAACTGTTATGCAAATGTAAGTTTAACTTTAGATAGATACATGCCTCCTTGTTATTACAATATTGTTAGACCATCCTTAACACTTGAATCACATAATGCTTATCACCCTAAATACTTAACGATAACTTTACTAGCTATAGGTCACACTTAAGCATACCGGGATATTAAATTGCCTTATCATCACCTTTAATTATGAAACTTATTTTGGGTAGTCATTGAGGGAAATGACTGGTGTATTTGAGATAACTTAGTTTATACTTCTCAAATCTCTAAAACTTATTGTACCATATCTGGGCCGATGGTATGATGGTGGTACAAATATAGCACGAGAAATTGTGAAATGTAGTATGTGTTGTCCAGATAATTTTAAGGATTTAATCCTACGACGACCTCTAAATGTAAAATAATATAACCACAAGTCTATAATGGGTACAATCTAACTAAATAATTTGTATTCATCAGTTCAGGTTACACCCTTGGAGTGCTCCACAAGTCGTGTCGCTGGTGTAAGCCACCATGTGGCATGAGAGGGGGTCTGTGTGTGGTGGACGTAACCACTCTTAGATGAAATCTTAGTGGGTGTAACTTACACTATGGAATGTATTGTAAATACTTTGTGAGATCTTCTTGATTCACATATCTAAATAAATATGTGAAATATAACAAGTTGATTATTTCTTGTGAGTAAAGTATATAGTCTCTGCAGACCATGGTTTAGTTGTTCACAATATATAACTAGAAGTGTTAGACCGTGTGGCTAGGTCTAGAATATTTGTGATGATAAATAATGAACAATGTTGTTTATTGATGTTATTTAAGACGCGTGACGTGTGTGGACTCTGTCAATCAAGTTGAAAAGAATTTATGCCGGAAATAGATGTTGCTTTAGTCTTTGCATGTGTAAGGTAACTCAGAAGCGATCGTGGTCTAGGATGAGGACATGGAGATGGCTTGGTATAAAGTTATGGTCCAAAATTGGATAATGTGACATTAGTTAAAAAAAATCCATATTTCGTAAGGGTTTCAGGTCGATTATTTGTTGGAATTGGATATGAACTCGTGGTCTTAGGAATAAGATCATAGTTTAGGCCTATAAATAGAGATGTGGTTAGGTGATAACCCTGATCAACTCGGCTTCGGCTTCTGGCTTATTTTTCACTATTCATAAGTTTCGTCTTTTTTAGAACTTTTGGCTTTTGTTGAGCTTTTTTGCTGGTTCTTTTTTTCCCTATATTTGTTTGTATTATACGTAATGGGCTAACATTTTTTTTATTTTTAAATTTTTTAAAATTTAATTATGCTAAATAAGCCTCTGTCAGCTACAGTGCTTTTTTCAGCCAGCTACAGTGTTTTCAGCCATAAGCCACAAGCTTTTCAGTCGAACCGATCATCACCTTAAAGTTGGAGAGATACAATTTTTATACTAAGGTTTAAGGATCCCAGAACGATACTTTATAAGTCCAAACATAATAATTTAGAAAATAAAAATAGATATGATACAAAGCGACACGTCTCTCTGCGTCCTCGGTACCACCGCCGGTGAAGAAAAGCAGTCCGCGCAGAAGCCAATCGTGGAGTCGGTGGTCGTCTCGCCCGTCGTGCTTCTCCGTCCAGGGTCCACACGCGTGAACGAAAGCATGTCACGTGCAACGGCCACCGGCCGAGGGACAGGAAATAGCATAGAGCCACGTGGCAAGGAAAGACAGATGGAAAACGACGGCTTGTTGTTTTTCTTGCTACAGTGACGCGTACCAACACTTGAAGGCGGCTTTTATTTTTGATTTGCTATAGTTTGCTACAATGCTAAATAATATATTTTTCTTTTTTGCTTTCTTTTGTTTGTGTTATTGTGTGTTGGCAGATTAGACAATCAAAAAACAATAAATTTAAAAACTTCCACTATAAATTATAATCATCCAACCTTCTTGATTATCATTAATAATCTTACAAAAAGCTTATCTTTGATACAAACCAGGTGCCTCAAGAAGTCAAGCCACCTGCCTGCTCTCATCTCACTCCGTTTGTCCATTTGTGATGATAGTTTGCAGGGGCCTGGCCAGCAAATGATTAAGAAAACGATTGCAAACCTAAAGCATCATCGAGAAAAACGAGTAAGTGAAAACAACAGAAACTGCAGATGTATCGGGTCAAGAAGAGCATCTCTCCCTTTCTTGCCCCCACATTAGCCGTCTACCTAGTTCTTCAATCAGCGAGTCAGTGAAAACAGTAGAAACTGCAAATGTATCGGGTCACAGCCCTTATCTGTTCTCCAGGTGAAAGCCTAGCCTCAGTGAGGCGGGCGACGTCGGCGACCCTCGTCGCTTCTTTGATGGCGTCGCCTTGGAGTTTCATCTTCGCGCAGAATAGACCGGAGTTTGGGTGGCTCAGTTGGAGGAGATTTAGGGTTTGGTTGAAAGCAAGGACGAAGAAGAATTCTGAAGCTTAGTCTTTCTAGCTTTTTCTTAGTCCTTAAGCTCTATTTCGTGCGGTTGTGTAATCCTCAGTGTTGAGGCTTTGAGCCTAAGAGCTCGTTAACTTTTGACTGTATATATCCCAAGTGAATATAGAGGCCGGATTTTATATCCTTTATCTAAAAAAGAAGAGCACCTCTCCCTTTCTTGCCCCCACATTAGCTGTCAACCTAGTCCTTGTTCTTCAATCAGCCATGTGCATAATTATTATACGCCTCTTTTCCAGGTTGATGTTTTGCAAGCATTGCCTGCTGATGGAGACATAACAATTCGATCAGGCTATTTTCATTCAAAAAAAAAACATGCAGCCAGTGCGGCAATCTTCGCGCAACAGCAAAAAGACAACATTCGACTATTTTTGAGGATAAAAACAGTCAGATTTTGAGCCGTTAGATGGAGATCCAACGCCCTAGATCATTTTTTTTGGAGGGGGCCATTTTTTTTAGAGGGGGACTTGTATGAGTGGATCCGTTGAATGAAGATCTAACACCGACATTCCTCAAAAAGAAACAGCAACAAGTTGAGAAGTTACCCACGTCTTTCCTTGGCCTTGTTCTGCGCCAGTTCCTCTCCAGCCGGGCTGTCAAAGGGGACAAGACCTTCGCATGAAACATGTGGAATCATAGTAAACACAACGTTCCAAACGGGGCAGCCACCATGACAGTAATAGTGAGTAAACACTGATGCTATAATGATACTCCGACCGGATCCACCGCTAGAGACGACAAGACAAAGCGCAGGCTGGACAAACTGCAAACCTTACTAAACCTACCTTGCTGTATGCGGAGCCAGCGATAACTCAGTACTCTATTCTTCACATAGCAAAAGAGCAAGCAGTGGCTACGAACCAGCCATGGCTTTCCTTGGCCTTGCTCTTGTGCTGCTGCTATCCTTCTGCATCGTCCCTCCCACAAGCTCCTGCACAGAGGAGGAGAAGATCTCCCTCCTCCAGTTCCTCGCTGGGCTCTCCCGGCAGGCGAACGGCGGCCTCGAGGTGTCGTGGCGAAATGGCACGGACTGCTGTGTCTGGGAGGGCATCACCTGCAATGGGAATGGGACGGTCGTTGAGGTTTCCCTAGCATCTAGAGGCCTTGATGGGCACATTTCACCGTCCCTTGCTGGCCTCGCTGGCCTGTTGCGCCTCAACTTGTCCCACAACTCCATCTCCGGCGGCCTTCCGTTGGAACAGTGTTAGCGTGATCTCGGTTTGTTAGTGTGATCTCTGTTAGCGTGATCTCTGGGCCCCACAGTTTGTTAGCCCCTCTTGTCTTCATCCGGTGGCATGGGCTACATATTGTACTGTTTGTCCATTGAGCAATACATTCATTCACGCAAGACACACTCTCTTCTTTCTTGGTATCAGTTTCTTTTCCCCATTCCTGTGCCTTCGCTTCCGCAATCCCTAAACAGCCGCCAGCCGCCATGGCCGCCCTTCCCCTGGCCGAAGCCGATCGCGAGGCCGCCGCCGCCACCGATCGCGAGGCCGCCGCCGCCCGCGACCGCGAACGGGAGGCCGCCGCCGACCGCGCTCGTCAGCGCGCTCTCCTCACCGACGCTGCAGCCGCTGCCGCCCAGGCTGCCTCCGACGCCCAGGCGCGCGTTCGTGCTGCTGCCGCCGCCCTGGAGAAGGAGCGCCAGACTGCCGACGCCCTCGCGCGTGAGGCCGCCTCCGCCCGGCAGCGCGCCGCCCTCGACGCCGAGTTCGACGACGACGACGGCCAGGACGTTCCCTATGGCGCTCCCTCCGACGCCGCCTCCCTCGAGGCCCTCGCGGTGGCCAACCTCCACGCCCAGGCTGCCGGCGTCCAGAACATTCGTGCCTTGGTGCCCGTTGTTCTGGACATCTCCTCGTCCCACTACACCAAGTGGCGCGACCTCGTGCTCCTCACCCTCGGCCGCTACTCCCTCGCCGACCACGTCACGTCCGACGACGTCCTCGACACTCCGGCCTGGCACCGCATGGATTGCGTCGTGCTGTCCTGGATCTACGGCACCGTCTCCACCGAGCTCATGGACCTCATCCGCGTGCGCGGCAACACCGCTCGGTCTGCCTGGCTCGGCATCGAGCACCAGTTCCTCGGCAACCGCGAGACGCGCGCCCTGCACCTCGACGCCGAATTCCGCACCTTCGTCCAGGGCGACCTCTCCATCACGGACTACTGCCGCAAGATGAAGGGCATGGCGGACGCTCTCGCCGACCTCGGCGAATACATTCCCGATCGCACCTTGGTCCTGAATGTTCTCCGCGGGCTCAGTGCAAAGTACGCCTACATGACCCCCCACTTCAAGCGGCAACGTCCATTCCCGACCTTCGGCGAGGTACGTGACGATCTCCTCCTGGAAGAGCTCACCCTGCCGGCCGCCTCGTCGGTCCCGTCGTCGGCCCTCGTCGCTACCACGCCCCCACCTGCGCCAGCCGCACAGGGTGCTGGCAACACCCAACGAGGCGCCGGCACCACTCAGGGCCGCCGACGGCGTCGCGGCGGCGGCAACAGCGGCAAAGGCCCTGGACAGCCACCCTCCAGCCAAGCCGGCGCGCCGTGGCCGTCCTTCTACAACCCGTGGACGGGCACTATTCAGATGTGGCCTCGTCCGCCCACTGCTCCGACCGGCGGGCCTGCACCTCGCCCCGCCCCGCCCGCGACGCCCCACGCCATGCTCGCTGCTGCCCCAGTGCCCTTCGGCTTCTCTCCGCCGACGCCCCTGCCGCACGGTCCGCTCCCGCCGAACCCCAGCGTTCCGGCCGTCCACCTGCCGTCCGCGGCAGCTCCCTGGACACCTTGGGCCGGGGTCTCCTGGGACCAGCAAGCCTTGGCGAACGCCTTCAGCACCATGACCGTCCAGCCCCCTGCCACCGGCGAGTGGGTTATGGACTCGGGCGCCTCGTCCCACATGACTCCCGACATCGGTAACATCTCCTTGTTCCGCCCCCCACGTTCCTATGTTCTGCCTTCCATCATTGTTGGCAATGGGTCTGCTCTTCCTGTCACACACACTGGCACCACAGTCCTTCCTGGTTCTTTCGTTCTTAATAATGTTCTGGTTGCTCCAAATATTATTAAGTCCCTTATTTCTGTGCGCCAGTTCACTACTGACAATCACTGTTCTGTTGAATTTGACCCATTCGGCCTCTCTGTGAAGGATCTCCGTTCCAGGAACGTGATCGCCAGGTGCAATAGCTCCGGGCCGCTCTACTCCTTCCATCTGCCGGTGTCGCCGTCACAGCCCCACGCTCTTCTCGCCGATGTCTCCTCCTCCGTCTGGCATCGCCGGCTTGGGCACCCCGGCAATGAGGCGTTCTCCAGACTCACTCGCTCTTCGGCTATCTCGTGCGCTAAAGCTCCCTGTGACCCTCTGTGTCATGCGTGTCAGCTTGGTCGTCACGTTCGCTTACCTTTTGTCAGCTCCACTTCTAGGGCAGCCAGCATTTTTGATCTTATTCATTGTGACTTGTGGACCTCTCCTGTTTTGAGCGTCTCGGGCTATAAATATTATTTAGTCATTCTTGATGATTGCTCTCATTTTGTTTGGACGTTCCCCCTGCGTCTCAAGTCTGACACTTTTTCTACCCTAACTAACTTTTTTTCTTATGCGGCTACCCAGTTCTCCCGCACCGTCAAAAGTGTCCAGTGCGACAATGGCCGCGAGTTCGACAACTCCTCCACCCGCAGTTTTTGCCTCACACACGGAGTTGTCCTTCGCATGTCCTGTCCCTACACATCCCAGCAGAACGGTAAAGCTGAACGCACTCTTCGTTCGCTCAACAACATGGTGCGCTCACTTCTATTTCAGGCATCTTTGCCTCCCTCCTATTGGGTCGAGGGTCTCCACACCGCCACTTATCTTTTTAATCGTCTTCCCACCAAAACTCTTCCCACCGGCACGCCCCACTTCGCCCTCCACGGCTCTCACCCCTCCTACACCCACCTTCGTGTGTTCGGTTGTGCTTGCTATCCTAACCTTTCTTCTGTCGCTCCTCACAAACTCGCTCCCCGCTCGACTTTGTGTGTCTTCCTCGGTTACTCCTCCGACCACAAGGGATACCGGTGTCTCGACCTTTCCTCTAACCGTGTTATCATCTCGCGGCATGTTGTTTTCGATGAGACCCAATTCCCTTTCTCCCATATCCGTCCTTCGCTTCCTAGCGACTTCGAGTTTCTCTCTGACTTTGCAGTTCAGTCGGTGCCCATCGGCCCGCCTTGTCTGCCCTTTGGTGCAGGTACTCGCCGCTCGTCTCCCGCGGATTCGACGCTTCCCGCGCCACGCGCGGCCGCGCCGTCTGCAGCTGGCGTCGCCCCGTCATCTCCCGCGCCATGCGCGGCCACGTCGTCGCCCGGCCTGCCCCTGGCGTCTCCCGCGCCACGCGCGGCCACGTCGTCGCTCGCGCCACGCGCGGCCACGGTCACCGCACCCGACGCCCTTCCGGCATCCTCCGCGCCACGCGCGGCCACGACGTCTCCCGCGCCACGCGCGGCCTCGCTGGTTCCTGCGCCCGCCGCCCCACCCGCGGCCACGACAACTTCCGCGTCCCCCGCGGCCTCTGCGCCCGACGTACCCCCGGTGTCCCCCGCGCCCCGGGTCGTTTCGACGCGCACCGGTACCCGCGCGGTTGACGCCATCACGCCCGTCACCAATGCACATCGCATGGTCACGCGCGGGAAATCCGGGTTCCGGGTGTCCTCGGATCCGTTGGTCCTCCACGCGGACACAGCGTCACCACTCCCGAAGACCTATCGCAGTGCGCTCGCCGACCCTGCTTGGCGCGCCGCAATGACTGAGGAATTCGACGCGCTCCAGGCCAACCAGACCTGGGACCTGGTTCCCCGGCCCCCTGGCGTGAACATTGTGACTGGCAAATGGGTGTTCAAGCACAAGTTCTGTGCTGACGGCTCCCTGGACCGTCACAAGGCCCGCTGGGTTCTTCGTGGGTTCACCCAGCGTCCCGGCGTCGACTATGATGAGACGTTCAGTCCTGTCGTGAAGCCGGCCACTGTTCGCACAGTGCTGACTCTCGCCCTGTCTCGCGACTGGCCCGTCCATCAGCTCGACGTCAAAAATGCTTTTCTGCATGGTACTCTCTCGGAGACGGTGTTCTGCTCTCAGCCAACTGGCTTCGCTGACTCCACGCACCCCGATTGGGTGTGCCGCCTCAACAAGTCATTATACGGCCTCAAGCAAGCTCCTCGCGCCTGGTACAGTCGCTTCGCCACTTACCTGCTCAGCCTTGGCTTCGTGGAGGCCAAGTCTGACACCTCACTGTTCATCTTCCGGCGCGGCTCCGACATGGTCTACCTCCTGCTCTATGTGGATGACATAGTACTGACAGCCTCTTCTCCAGCATTGCTTCGTCGGACTATTACAGCTCTCCAGCGGGAGTTCGCCATGAAGGATCTAGGCGTTCTTCACCATTTCTTAGGGATCTCCGTTCATCGTTGCTCATCGGGTCTGTTCCTCTCCCAACGGCAGTACACCTTGGATATTCTGGAGCGCGCCGGTCTGGCGGATTGCAAGCCTTGCCTGACACCGGTCGACACTCAGTCTAAGCTGTCTGGTTCCACCGGGTCCCCTGTCCATGACCCAACTCACTACCGCAGCCTGGCTGGAGCTCTTCAGTACTTGACGTTCACTCGTCCGGACATCTCTTACGCCGTTCAGCAGGTTTGTCTTCACATGCATGATCCTCGGGAGCAGCATCTTACTGCGGTGAAGCGCATCCTTCGCTATCTTCAGGGGACCGTCGACTACGGGTTACTCCTTCGCCGCACCACGCCTTCTGAGCTTGTCGTCTACTCTGATGCCGATTGGGCCGGGTGTCCCGACACGCGCAAGTCCACCTCGGGCTACGCTGTGTTCCTGGGTACTGCTTTGGTCTCCTGGTCATCCAAACGCCAGCCGACAGTCTCTCGGTCCAGTGCGGAGGCTGAGTACCGCGCCGTGGCCAACGGCGTTGCTGAGGCCGCTTGGTTGCGGCAACTCCTTCAGGAGCTCCACAGTCCTCTCCCTCGGGCTTCGTTGGTGTACTGCGACAATGTCAGCGCCATGTACCTTTCGTCGAACCCTGTTCAACACCAGCGCACTAAGCACGTGGAGATCGACCTCCACTTCGTCCGCGAGCGGGTCGCTGCCGGTGATGTTCGTGTTCTTCATGTGCCCACCACGTCGCAGTTTGCCGACATCTTCACCAAGGGCTTGCCGACCTCCGTCTTCACCGAGTTCCGGTCCAGTCTGAACGTCTGTCGAACCGACGTCCCGACTGCGGGGGGGTGTTAGCGTGATCTCGGTTTGTTAGTGTGATCTCTGTTAGCGTGATCTCTGGGCCCCACAGTTTGTTAGCCCCTCTTGTCTTCATCCGGTGGCATGGGCTACATATTGTACTGTTTGTCCATTGAGCAATACATTCATTCACGCAAGACACACTCTCTTCTTTCTAACAGGTCATCTCCTCCAGCAGAATCGTCGTCCTTGACGTCAGCTTCAACCTCCTCAATGAAGGCCTGCAAGAGTTGCCATCGACGACTCCTCACCGTCCTCTGCAGGTACTGAACATCTCAAGCAACCTATTTACCGGAGAATTTCCACCAATTGTATGGAAAGCAATGAAGAATCTGGTTGCGATCAATGCCAGCAACAACAGATTTACTGGGAAGATACCATCTTCTTTCTGCGTCAACATGCCGTCCTTAACCATGCTCGATCTCTCTCACAACCAATTCAGTGGGGCCATCCCCCCAGGGCTAGGTGATTGCTCCATGCTCAGAACGCTCAAGGTTGGACACAACAGCCTCAGTGGGACTCTACCAGATGAACTCTTCAACGCTACCTCGCTGGAGTCCCTCTCCTTGCCCCACAACGGTTTGCAAGGAGCACTGCCTCCAGCACATTTAGCCAAACTAGGTAATCTGGCTATCCTTGATCTTGTGATGAATGGGTTCAGTGGCAACATCCCAGATTCTATTGGGCAGCTCAAGCGACTGAAGGAGCTCCACTTAGACAACAACAACATGTTTGGAGAGCTGCCGTCAACTCTGAGTAAATGCACGACTATCACAACCATCAATCTCAGAAAAAACAATTTCTGTGGAGAGCTCACAAAGGTGAACTTCTCCACCCTATTAAATCTGAAAAAGTTAGACCTGATGTCCAACAACTTCACTGGCACCATTCCAGAAAGCCTCTATTCTTGCAGCAATCTTACCGCACTGAGGCTATCTACCAACAACTTCCATGGCCAGATTTCACCGAGAATAAACAATCTGAAGTCCCTCACCTTCCTATCACTTAGTTACAACTTCTTTTCAAATATCACAAATGCAATTCAGATACTCAAGAGCTCTAGGAACCTCATTACTCTGCTAATCGGGGGCAACTTCAGGCATGAGACCATGCCAGAGTATGAAATGTTTGATGGCTTTGAGAATCTTCATACTCTTGCCATAAATGATTGCTCGTTGTCTGGAAAAATACCTCATTGGATATCAAAGCTCAAAAAATTGAAAGTATTATGTTTATACAACAACCAACTCAGTGGACCAATACCTGCGTGGATAAATAGCCTAAGCTTCCTCATCCATCTAGATATAGAAAATAACAGCCTCACAGGAAAAATCCCAACAGCATTGATGCAGTTGCCAATGCTGAAATCAGAAAAGAGCATAGCCCATTTAGACCCAGAAATCTTTGAGTTGCCTATGTATGATTCTCTATCACGTCAATACAGCACGATCAGCTATTTCCCAAGGACGCTGAACCTAGGCAACAATAAATTCACCGGTGTGATCCCCCCCGAGACTGGTCAGTTGAAAGCGCTCCTCAGACTCAACTTGAGCTTCAACAAATTATATGGAGAGATCCCACAATCGATCTGTAACCTCACGAACCTGCAGTTACTAGACTTGTCTACCAACCGTCTGACAGGTGTAATCCCTTCTGCACTGGAGAACCTTCACTTCCTTGCTGAATTCAACATTTCTAACAATGACCTACAAGGTCCTATTCCAACTAAAGGCCAGTTTAGCACGTTTCCAAACTCCAGTTTTGCTAGGAACCCAAAACTGTGCGGCCCTATGCTTATTCACCATTGCAATTCAGCAGCAGAAGTTCCAGTTTCAATTATCTCCGCAAAACAATGCAGCAGCGAGGTCATCTTTGCAGTTGCCTTTGGTGTGTTCTTTGCTATAGGAGTGCTATTTGATCAGGTAGTCTTATCCAGATTTTTTGGATAAGCCTACTTCAATTGTAAATTTGTGCTAGATTATATGTATGCAATTGATAGCTAAACCCAGCAACAAACAGCCACAACTTCATAGTTGTTCTCACCATCTCCAACAATGGCCTGATATCGAGTGGCTCTAACTACTTTTACTGCTAGTCTGCTACTAAGTTGTACCAAAAGTTGAACTCGGAATCCACCTGCAATTTCTACTGTGTCTCCCTGTCTGTAGCCAATTTGTACTTGGACCTTACATCTTGTTATCCTTTCCATCAGCGTTCACATCTTTCAATCCACCTGCAATTTGGAACTTGTTAATATATTTGTGGGAAGCTGTCATATTGTTCGCTGGTTGATCGATAAAAGTATGCAGTATTTGTTTTTCTAGCAAGCAGCCTTTGATTACAAGGTGTTTGTTACATTGTTACTAATATGCTAGAGAAAATGTTGCGGTGCGCGAAATGAAGTGGTGGGTGTCCTGGGTGGTCGATGTTTCTTTTGATCAGGGGTGGATCCGGGATAGAAAAGTAGTCATTAATTAATTGAACCGTGGAGTTTATACCATGTTACAAATAATTACCGTGCGCTCAAAGGATGGTGAGAATGGGCTGAGTTGGTTTGGGCAGAAAATGCAGAAGTTCAACAACCATTTGAGTTACTGACCGCCCTGGCTGTCTCCAAACATCGGACAGCCCAGTTCAACAACAATTTGAGTTTGAACTTCAAACCTAAACATCATGACCATGCCAGTTTGTAGTTTTTTTTTCCTTACTGCTTCACTGCTCCCAGTTTGTAATGAATGAAGTTGTTCACAGTGACACACATGGCGTTGCCCTTTGACATGTATTCATGATAACAGACCGCTGTCTGAAACTACATGCCTGAAATCAAGAGAAGGGCCCTCGCAATGGCGCACATTAACTAACAGAAAAACATCGGAACAGGATATGCCGCATTAGTGAGCCCGCGCCAGTACACTATTTATTAGAATATATGCTTATGTCTACATTGGAAAGACCCTACAGGTAATGTGATTAAAAGGTTTCCGAAAGCATGCCATATATATGCAGTGGTGCTGTCTCCATTTACCTTGGCATGCAGGGGAGGAGGAAAAACAATCACGAATGTATGTTGTCCTTCTAAAAGAACAATTAATATTCACATGTGAGAGAGCATAAATCTGATGGATCGCCTCTACTTTTGTTTCTGCGAAGCCCCAACAAAGCGTCGGCACGATCGGTCAGTATCGGCTGGAGCCACTGCACACGAGCCGATTGTTGTGGTGGTAAGAGCACACTGATTGTTTCCTGAAACACAAGAATGTAATGCAGCAAGTGCGGAGTCAGGTCTTGTACGGTTATATATGTTGCAGCACCTTTTAAAATTTTGACTTCAAACTTATAGTATGTCAGAAGAAAAAAGTTATAAGTTTGACGTGAATACTAACATTTGTGTGTCAGAATTCTTTTCTTTTCTGTTCTTTTTGAAACAAGAAAAATCTGACAAGAAGTAAACCAGACAAAGTATTTCGAAGTGAAATAGACAAAGGCCCCTTTCAAATAGCGTTGGCTCCTAGCTTTTAAAAGCCATAAGTTATTTGGAATGCGTTGGCTTTTTAACACGACTTTTTTCTGTTTCTTTTTGTTTGTTTTCTTTTTCCTTGGTATCATCCGTGGAGATATAACTGCTTTTCCCCCCTATTTTTTCTTTTATTTTGTTTAATTGAATATCTTAAGAACACTAGCAGCCGTTACAATGCTATTGTAACTAAAAGCCACAACACTTTTGAACAGGGACAAAGACCAGTGAAAAAACCTGAAACATTTCTGTTAAATATAAACTGTTGAATCATTTTAACACACTGAAGGGAGAAAACAGCAGAGAAAGGCATATAGAAATGGAGGAGGCATTCCTGATTTCTTAGCAGGATCGGAGAAAGTGAAAAGAGCAACATGATTCTCGATCGAGTTTCTCTTGGAAAATACATATACCTGACAAGAAGAAGCAAATGAGAGGCAGAGAGAATAGCACAGCACCTCTTGGGGAGAAGTAACCCATGTTTCCCTTCCCAGCCCAAAAAGAGAAGGGAAAGAGAAGAAAACCTAAAAGTACACCATCTTTAAGTATGTATATATGGCTGTTTGCTGTGCATGGGAACTGATGTCTGGGTGTATGTAACACCCCACGTTTTCAACTAAATTTAAGTGATGTTATGAAACTAAATGAGATTAATTAAATAAGTAATAAATAAATTACAAAGTAACGTAAACTTTTCCAGTGTATTAATCCATTGGAAACCTAAAGAGTGGTAAATAAATAGAATGCACTCACAAATTTTATCTTCGAGAATTAATACAATCTAAGTACACCGGATTGAGAAATACAATTAATTAAGTGACAACTAAAAGTGTTTGTTAACTTAAATAAAATATGTAACAATCTGCATTACAATAGTTAATTAATTACAATCCATTTACAATAAATGATTAATCCATTAAGTGATAATTAAAATTGTTTCTCAAATCGAATAAAAATATTAACAACCCATATTACATCAATATAACAGTCCGAATTACATCAATTAAATTCCAAATTACATCAAATTTATAATTCTCGATCTCAATCAAAATAATCGCCCCCATAAAACAAATAATTGCAGCACAATTACATCAATATTTGCTAAACTGGAGTAATAGACACCAATTTAATTGCAAGAAAAACAAATAACAAGAAGACCCAAAAAGATCAAACAAAAGAAAAAAATTTAAAAGCCAACTTGCTGTCAAAACCCTAGTGTAGTAATCGAAATGGGTATTTTGCTCATTAGGTGTAACACCCCGACCCTCCACAGGGTCCAAGATGCTACCACTACACCCTTACCAATTCGAAAGTGTTGCTATTCCACTTTTAGCACCACCTCTATTTTCTGTTAATACCATTACCCACAGATATCAAACCACAATTTAACTGTAGGATAATTGCAAAAACAACTAACTTTGTATTTCACACACCATAATATAAACAAGCTTTGGGTTCAACTGCTAACAAAATAAACCCTAGGTTCAACATAAAAGCTCAGTATACGCCTAAACTGTTATTTTACAAGTGCAGTGCCAAAAGGACTATCCCCATTCCATGCATGTCGTCATCCTTCACCTAAAAACAACGACAAAGCAAGAGTGAGTCCGGAGACTCAGCAAGCACACGATAAAACAGTAACATCACTTTAGTCATTTCAATCAACTTCATGAACTGTAAGCTGTAATTCAATTTTATGTCTGTAAACTGTAATTCAATGCTGTAACTGTAAACTGTAATTCAATCATATGTCTGTAAACTGTAATTCTACTATGTAACTGTAAACTGTAAATCATAACTGTAACTGTAAACTGTAAATCAACTGTAACTGTGAACTGTAATGCACAACTGTCTGTAAACTGCAAATCACAACTGTCTGTAAATGTATCACTTTCTGTCACTGTAATGCAATGCACTATCATGCAATGCATCTGTATGCTCTGTAACTGTAGCGTATACCGGTATAGCGGAGCGTCCACCCGTCGATGGACCACTCATTTGCCTACCTCTGTAGGTCTTATTCCAGAGCACTTCGGAGTAGTCATATGACTTTCTCACCGACCTGGCTCTTATTCAAGAGCTCTCCGGACTAGTCATGACTTTCTCACCGACCTGGCTCTTATGCATTTTGCATGATGCAATATGCCTCAAATGTGAATGTCTAATCATAAACATTACTCATCAAAGTATGATTAGCACATAATCACATGCATCATCTCATAAATACTGTAAACCATGGCATGGGAACACGAATAACGCTCATCACAATTTACTGTCTACCATGCACTTGCCTGTTAACTTGGCGGACGGTGCGTGGACGGCACCAAACTCGAACCGCCACCTGAACAAGCATTAATCATCTCAATCATCACTCATGCAATACATTCAATTACGAGTAAATAACATCGCTCTAACGTCCAATCGACATAACCCACTCCTGTCTCACCGGGCAACCTCTCATTGACCCGATGTTTAACCAGTCTATAAATTGAGCGATCACATTATTTATACTCGCCGATCAATTTCTACACGTTTAATCTCACTTTAATCAGTCATACTGTTTAACCTCAAATTATACTTTCCTTCTCCCCTTCTGCCACAGATTGACCAAATCAACAGTGGCAGTACCAATTTCGTCGTCCAGGCATTCATATTAATAAACGATACCTAACTGACCACATGCATCAATTATAATGATCGGTATTAATAATGCCCGACTCGGCAAATAAACAGGGAGAAGGTTTCGAGGCGTTACCCTAGCCCCGAGCGACAGGATCGGGGTACTCTTGGCCGGATCTGACAAATCTGACGGCAGGTCACCCTTTTCCCTTTTTTTCCTCTCTCTTCTCTTTCTTCCTTTCCTCTTTTCTTCTCTCCCTTTTTTTCCTTTCTCAGCCGGCCAGCACTCCTAGCCTTCCTCTCTTCTTCTCACGCCGGCCCTCTCTCTCTTTTTCTTCCCACGCCGACGCCTCCCCCTTCCTTTTTCACTCGGCGGCAACTTCCCCCTCACTCCCTCACTCCCGCGCCTCCTTCCTCACACAGCCGTGCCCTCCCTCTCCTTCTCCCAGATGGCCGACGCGGCCTCCCCCCTCTCCTCTTTTCCCCGCCGGCGCCTGGTCCTCCCCTTCTCCCTTGCACGGCACGCGGTCGGAGGAGCAGGGGGCAGCGACGGTGGCGACCGGTGGACGGCGAGCGGAGGCAACGGCGCGCGCGTGTGGACACGAGAGAGCGGCGGCACCAGCGTTGGGCGACGGCAAGGCGCGCGGCAGCAGCGGCGCACGGGCGACAGTGACACGCGACGCGTGCACGAGCGGCGGCGGCGGCGCCGGCGGCTAGCAGCGGCGACTGCAGCGCGCGAGGGGAGCAGCAGCTGCAGGTGAGCACGGGGATGGGGAGAGCAAATCGATTTTTGCCTCCTCCCCCCACCTGTCTATCTCTTTTATGGGGCACGGCATGGGCCGGGTTGGGCTGGGCTGGGCCGAGATATTACATTAGGATACCACATCGTCTGGGACCAATTGACACCTCTCACAGTTGTAGAATTTCATCATTTGGTGTTAAAAACCAACCTAAATCTATTCTAAAATTCCATTTCACAGCTATTCAACCAAAATAGCCAAATCCAACCCCCATGCACAGTGAAAATCACTGGTTACACAGGAAATGCACAGAGATCACAGGAGAGAGAGAGAGAGAGTCCAAGCTAGGCAAGAGAGAAAGAGAGAGGCATTTCCATTGACGATCACAACTAGCAACTACTTGACCAACACCACCACTATTCCCCAACCCTTCCCAGATCCACCCAAAACCCCCAAATCCACCAGCTAGCTGAAGGGAAGGAAGGAGCAGAGGAGCAAACACTAGCTGCTAATTGAAACCTAGTGATCCGTGATAGTTTCATGAGTACAACCATGCAGCCAATACCCCATTGTTCATGCAACAGCCAAAGCAGCAGGATGGCCATACCTTTCTTCGGGCGTGCTCTTGTGCTGATGCTCTCAATGGCTTCTCCCGCTAGCTCATGCACCGAGCAGGAGAAGGGCGCCCTTCTCCAGTTCCTCGCTGTGCCAGGACGATGGCCTCGCCGTGTCATGGCGGAATAATACAAACTGCTGTATGTGGGAAGGCATCACCTGCAGTGGAAATGGGCGGTCACTGAGGTCCTGCAACCGACATCCTAGTGTTTATTATACCCCTAATAATAATGCTTATCAGTTGAATCGTCTGGATTGAAAACAAGAAAGATTTCTTGATAAACAGAGCAAATACAGATCGACAGCGGCAAAGTTTTAAATGAACTTTAACAAATGCATATAAATTTTTTCCACAGTTAGTTGTAGTCCACATGCCAGGTGCAATACTACTCTTTCATCGTTATCAAAACCAAATGATAGGTTCATGAACGATTCATCGACAGTCAACAGATTCAAAATGAAACTACCACGAAGAGTATCAATTAACACAGCATCCCTCTACAACAAAAGATTAAAAGGGAAACAATAGAGAGCACAGACCGTGCCAACTAAGTACGTATAAACTACTCAAGTGTCACAAATAGTCAATTGACATCTAGGGCTCTAGGCTTCGTCAAGCTAACTACTCCGCTTACTTCAAGTGCAAACAATTCTGATTACTACATAGTATAATACAAGATAACACACCGCTGGGGCCAGCAAAAAGGAAACAAATTGTTAATAGATACCTGGTCAGCGAAATAGCAGGAAGTAAACGCATCAGGTCAAGAAGAGCACCTGAACCTTTCTTGTTCCTTACTTAAGTTTATCGCTCTTCAACCATGTATATACACTGGACAAGTATTCCTCCAAATTATACGCCTTCCAAAACAGTGTTCTTGCAAACACTAGCTGCTGATTAACTGAAGCTTCGCAATTCATCGTAGCAGCAGGTTGGCCGTGAGAAAAACCATGCACCCAATACCCCATTCTTTGTGCAAAAACCAAAGCAGCCGGATGGCTATGCCTTTCTTTGGCCTTGCTCTTGTGCTGCTTCTCTCCTTGGCCAGCTCATGCACCGAGCAGGAGAAGGGCTCCCTCCTCCAGTTCCTCACTGGGCTCTCGCAGGACAGTGGCCTCGCTGTGTCATGGCGGGATGACATGGACTGCTGCACATGGGAAGGCATCACCTGCAATCGAAATATGGCAGTCGTTGAGGTCTCTCTGGCATCTAGAGGCCTTGAAGGGCACATCTCACCCTCCCTTGGCAACCTCACCAGTCTGTCACGCCTCAACCTGTCCAGCAACTCTTTTACCGGTGGCCTTCCATTGGAAGTGATGTCTTCCACAAGCATCGTTTCTCTCGACGTCAGCTTCAATCGCCTCGGCAGCGGCGGCCTGCAAGAACTGTGGCCGTCAATCCCTGAACTGCCTCTGCAGGTACTGAACATCTCGAGCAACTTCTTCACCGGAATGTTTCCATCCACCACATGGGAGAAAACAAGGAATCTGGTTGTACTCAACGCGAGCAACAACAGTTTTAGTGGCCGGATACCATCTTCTTTCTGCATCAGCTCTCCATCCTTTGCAGTGCTTGACCTTTGCTACAATCAATTCACTGGCCATATCCCCTCAGGGCTAGGTAAATGTTCTGCACTTAAAGTGCTCAAGGTAGGTCACAACAGCCTCAGTGGGACTCTCCCGGATGAACTCTTCAATGCTACTTTAATGGAGTACCTCTCTTTTCCTAACAACGGTTTGCAAGGAACACTAGATGCTGCGCATATAATCAAGCTCGGTAATCTGAATCACCTTGATCTTGGGGGGAATGGGCTCAGTGGCATGATCCCGGATTCTATAGGCCAGCTCAAGAGACTCGAGGAGCTTCACTTGGACTATAATAGCTTGTCTGGACAGCTACCTTCAGGTCTGAGCAAATGCACAAACCTCATAACCATCAACCTCAGTAACAACAACATTCAAGGAGAGCTCAGCAAGGTCAACTTCTCAACCCTACCCAATCTAAAAACTTTAGATCTTTGTAGGAACAACTTAACTGGCACAATTCCTGAAAGCATCTACGCATGCGGTAATCTGACTACATTGCGCTTATCTTATAATAAGTTCCATGGCCAATTATCAGAGAGAGTAGGAAATTTGAAGTTCCTCAACTTCGTATCACTTACCAGCAACAATTTTACAAATATCACTAATACACTTCACACCCTGAAGAGCTCCAGGAACCTCTCAGTCCTGCTAACTGGGCGTAACTTCAAGCAAGAGGCCATGCCACATGATGAAATCATTGATGGTTTTGAGAATCTTCAGGTTCTGGGCTTAGATAATTGCTTATTGTCTGGAACACTACCTGTTTGGCTATCAAAGTTCACAAATATGAAGATCTTGTTGTTATCGAACAATCGATTCACTGGGCCAATACCATCTTGGATCAACACCCTACACTTCCTGTTCTATCTAGACATATCAAACAATAGCCTTACAGGGAAAATCCCAACAGCATTAACAGAGATGCCAATGCTGAAAACAGAGAAGGTTGCAGCCTATATGGGCATGAAGTTCTTTGAGCTGCCTATTTATCTGACCCCAACATATCAATATCGCATGCTCAATGCTTTCCCTCGACTCTTAAATCTAAGCGGCAATGGCCTTACAGGTGCCATTCCCCTGGAGATTGGTCAGTTGAAAGCACTTGCTTCACTCGATTTGAGCTTCAATAATTTTTCTGAAGGGATCCCACAATCGATCTGCAACCTCACAAACCTCCAGGTGCTAGACTTGTCTTCCAACCATCTCACAGGTTCAATCCCTCCCGCACTGAACAGCCTACATTTCCTTTCTATGTTCAATATTTCTAACAACAACCTAGAAGGGCCTGTTCCAAGTGGAGGCCAGTTTGACACATTTTCAAGTTCTAGTTTTGATGGAAACCCAAAGCTATGTGGCTCTATGCTTACTCACCACTGTGATTCAGCAGAAGCACCTCCACTTTCCACTCTCTCCACAGAACAAACTAGCGAAAAGGTCGTCTTTAGTATTGCTTTTGGTGTGTTCTTTGCTGTAGGGGTGCTATATGATCAGATTGTTCTATCAAGGTTCTTTGGTTAGCTCTCTACTCCAGTTAACATATGGGTTTATGATAATTTGGTCAGATTTGGCTGCAGTTCAGGTTTAGTAACATTTCTGGTAACAAGCTTCGTGTAGTTGTGAACCAAATTTAGCTCCTATTCAGGTCGGATTCATGGGTGACGAGTGATCCATTTCACGAACATGTAAAAGTATGTAGCTATGTAAGATGGCTTGGAAGTTCAACCAAAAAAAAAGTAAGATGGTTTCAATTGAAGGAGTCTAAATATGTCAAAAACTCAATCTTATCGGAACTCCGTGTAAGTAGTAACTTTAATCTCATCATTTACTTTGGTTGCTGAACAATAATACTAGGCAGTTAAATGAAATCATGCTAAATTTCTAGGTACATATGAGCAAACAAGACGAAATGTAAACAGCACTAGCTTAGCTACGATTCGCAATGCGGCACAACGCAGCGAGTCAAAAAAAATCGCAAGACTATAACATCCCATTTTTGGGAGTTCAAAAGTGCTTGAAATAAAAATTCAAATTTCAATTCAAACCAAACTCAAACTCAACTCAAAGTTCAAATTCAATTAGTTTTTTCCAAAAATCCGAAGCCCAATCTTGGCCTGGACCAAGCCCAGCCCGTTCCCCTCCCCTCAGCTCATCTGGCCCTGGTCTTGGCCCAGGCCGGCCCATCTCCTCCCCTCCCTCTCCGTTGCCGCCCCCTCCCCACGCCGTGCCGCGCGGGCCCCGCCTCCCTCGCCTAGCTCCGCGCCGACCTCACCTAGCCCTGCCCTCCTGCGCCAACCGCCGGCTCCGCCCACCTCGCCCTGTGCCGCGCCGAGCGTTGACGCCGCCGCCCTCGGCCTCCATGCATGCATTGAAGCCGCCCAACGACCGTTGCCCCCCCCCCCCCCCCCCCGGGGCGCGGCTATTTAAGCCTGATTCCTTGAGCCTCCTCACACCCCACTGTAGCCCTCCCGTTCTTCGCCTTGGTCGAGCCAAGCTTCCTTCGAGCATGCCCTTGTGTTCGCCATACTCCTCTCTTCCTCTCACAGCTCGCCGGAGCCCCCCTTCTTCCCCAACTCCGGCGCCCGGACGATCGGTCGCTTCTCCGCCCCTCTGACCGATTCCTTCCGTCCGAAGCTTCCTCGTGACCACCTCCATCAATCCCCGCCGCCGGATTGGACCACCATCGCCTCCTCATCGCTGGTGCCGTGCTCCTCCGCCGTGCCACCTCAGGCTCCTGTCGCCAAGTCCCACCGCCGTCTCCCCGGTCGCTCCAACCGCACGGGTGAGTTTCTTGAGCCCCGTAGATGCTTCCAGAGCCTTGCTTTTGCTCGCCACACAGCCGGCGCCATGGTGGCCGTGCCTCCGCCGCACGCCCGCACCCCTCACCGTCGTGCCGCCTCTCCGGTGCACCTCCGGCCAAGCTGTAACCACCCCTAGGTGCGGTACGGCAGGGGCAACCCGTCTTTGCCCTCGCCGACGAACCACGCTCTGCTCAGCGGGAAGAAGACGCCACTACAGCGCCCGGTTAGATTAAGTTTGAATCCTAATTAGTGCTAATGACCATCATTAGTGCTAAATCCAGGTTCGACATAGCCATCATCTCTCTTTTTTTTCTGCACAGAAATTGGCAGGCAATTGGATGCTGGGTTTACAAATATTCGAGTAACAACAGTTGAACAGATTCGAGCAACAAGGACGCTAATTACGCGCCTCCGATTTTTCCCAGCAAGGTTTTTGCGCGACGTACCTCGGGAGTCGGGAGCACTGCACGTGCGCCCTCGCCTCCGGCACCTGTCCGCCGGCACGCGCGCCGCGCTCCGAGACGCCGCTGCGCCGGGTTGGGTCGCCGCTGCGCCGGGTTGGGTCGCCGCCTCCCGGGGGAGGAGAGGTCTGGGCGGCGGGGAGAGATGGACATGGTTCTTGGCTTCTTGCGCTGTGTCCGCGGGCGTGCTATCCACAGAGCGACGGGAGACGAACGGAAGAAGCGGCTTTGGCCGAAGCCTGGAAAGCTTCTTCTGATAGGCCGAAAGGAAGTACTACTGTATAATCAAGGCCCGGTGAACCGACCATTCGTCTAAGACAAAAAAAAAAGTACGTGGCTGAGTGACATGGAATCAAAGCCTTTTTTGTATGGATAATCCATTTTTTATTCGAAAATACATAAATATACCCGCGAGAAATTTTTTTACAAAAATAGTCTCCAGTCGCCTCCCCATTGGGCGACTTCTGCCTTTCGCCCAACCGGAAGGCGACAAAATATGTGTCGCTGGTTGGTCGAGCGACTGCAAGTAGTCGCTTTCCTATTAGGCGACTGCATGGCAGTCGCCCAATGGATGGGCGACTTATAAGCGCAGTCGCCCAATGGTGGGGTGACTTTACTCAGTCCCCGTGATTTTTTAGAGTTTTGTCAATTTTGTAGTTTTATACTGGAAAAAAATATGGTATAGTTGTAATAAAAGTTTATGTTTATTGTATGTTGTAGGTGCATTAAAAATTTTGAGAATTTTTTTAAGAACAATTGACTGTAGAACGTTTGATATATACATTGGCAAGTGATATTTTTATGTTACTTCATTAGTGTACGAAGAGAACTGGTATGTTAATATTGTTAAATGACTTGCTATCTGAATCATTGAATGCGAACACACGAGATAATAACCTTATGTGAACAGAAATAAACTTAATAATACAGTTGGGAGTAACATACCACTTTCCCTTCCTCGCCACATTTTGTCTACTGGGTGTAGCGTGGTTGTTTCCCCTTTTTCTCGCGCCTTGAAGATGGCTCCGCTGCATCCTTCTTCCTGTCACTCTTGGACTTGAGAGCTGCCTCACGAGCTTCAAGCTCTTCCTCCTGACGCTTGATGGCTGCTTCACGCAGACTTAGCTGCTCCCGCCTCCTTTGCAGCTCATCCTCCTTACCCTTCAGACGGATTTGGTCTACCCTCACGCGGCGCTCTTGCTCAAGCCGCATCTGTCGTTCCACCTCGCGAGCCTGAGTCATCTTGACAAAGTATTGTCCTTTGTTTTCCACCTCCGTTGGCCGGTTCTGTGGCCATGCCGGCGGCACCTGATCCACCCATTCGATGAACTTGCAAGGCTATGTGTGGCGTGGTAGATGTCATGGATCAAGTTGAAAAACGATAACGAGAAACAAAGGATTTAGTTGTCGTCGTTACCATGAAGTCGTCATCTAGGTCTGGACACTTGAAGAACCTGCGGCCGTAGTTGGCTTGTTGTACTGGATCCGTCCAGACGCACAACATCGTCCTAAAGCCGCAATGGCACTTCGGGCGCTCATGCCACTCCGGCACTCCAAATGGGTCGGACCTCCAGGAAGATATTGTTGTGTAGTAGTATTGTGATGCCTTGAGGAGGAGATGTGGTATGGAAGACATAGGAGGGAGGCCTTTATGTAGGCAAGTTATCTGCTGCAGTGGGCATAGTTCATGGAGAGGACCACATGGGAATCTTTTTGTTTTTTAAGGATTCCAGTGTAGCAATAAATGTCCCTATGAAGACTTTTTAGAGCCTGTAGTCTCGTAATAAATTCATAGTTTGGACCATTGAATGTATGTGGTACAACGTAGCCTTTTTAGTCGTTTGCAGGAAACAGTCGCTATGAAGGCTTTTCACTGCGCAAAGCTGGCATATTTTGTCATCTCACTACGAAAGCTGGCATATTTTGTCATCTCACTGAGCAAAGCTGCCCGTTTTGTCATGTCACTGAGCAAAGCTGCCCTCTTTTGTCATGTCACTGAGCAAAGCTGCCCTCTTTTGTCATCTCACTGAGGAAAAGCTGACCTCTTTTGTCATGTCACTGAGCAAAGCTGGGCCGTGTTGTCATGTCCCTGAGCAAAGCTGCACTCTATTGACATCTCACTGAGCAAAGCTGCCCTTTTTTCACGTCTCTGAGCAAAGCTGGCCTCTATTGTCACATTTCAGTGCAAAGCTAGCCCCTTTTTTTGTGGTCACTGCATTAAGCTGTCCCGTTTTGCTATAAGTAGCACGGTTGGGGTCCCATGACACTGTAAATCGAACAAAGAAGTATCCTCTCTTTCGTGGTGAAACATACTATGTCGGAAGCCGAGGGGCCAGTGAGATTTGGGTCACCGAAGGAAGACATTCCCTTAGAAAGGATGGAGATGTTTGGTCCACAGTACCGATTGATACCAAGCCGGCGTGCTCAACCAGCGTGGCCGAAATGCAGACACAATGAGTACGCGGTCGTCCAGATCTTGGATTCCCCGAACGATGGCGGGCGACGTTTCTTCCGATGCTCACGCTCCGGGGTACAAATTAGTAATATTACATTTTTTATTGCTTATGGACCCTCGAAGTTTACCGTCCTTTTTTTGCAAATGGCAAAATGCGACTTCTCCCGCTGGATCGACCCTCCTCATGAACGGTATGTTGATCGTTATGTGGATACATTATGGGCTCGAATATGGGACTTGGAGTACCGAATGGAGAGTCTCACTGAGGAGAACAACGACCTCCGCGAACAGATGCAACGCGAGAGGGGCAACGAGGAGGTCGTGAATATAGGAAGCTCTTATGATCCCACATGTTGCTGTGCGAACCCGAGCTGCATATGTGCATGCCACTACCACGACGGCCAGCCACGTCCGAGGCGGCCCCCTCAGCAATTCTCCATGTGAGTGCCACGATGCTCGTTTGGCATGTAGGTCACGAGGGTTATGGTTGTGTCGTATTTTAGTTGATGTATTTGTTGATGTGTTGATGCTGTGGCGGTAGGACTGTTTTGTTGATGTGTTGGGTGTACTACTTTCCATAAATTCTGTATGTGCAATGTATGTGTTGTTTCGTGTTGTAAGTGCGTGACGCCTTCATTTTCTGTGACCTTCATATTCTGTTATCTACGTGGAGTTGTTATCACAAGCCACAAAAAAATTGCAATACTTAAAAGGGAAATAGTACGTTCCACGAAATAAGTGCATTACAGAAAAGGGATGTAACATACAAGGTTTACAAATGATACATGAAATTTAGCATGCATTACAACACCAACTACTGATCCGGACATGCATTGCATCGTCTAGCTGTGTGCCCCTCCTGACCGCATCGCCCACAACGTGCACCAGATGTTCCAGCTTGTGATTCGTCCATGTCATTTCTAATACGTCGGCTCTGTCGCCGACCCTTCCCACCCTTCAGCATGTTAATATCCGGAACCCAGGTCCTCGCTGAAATGTCCAAAGTGGCGAAGTTTCCCACCGCCCTGAACCCCCGGAGCTCCCCACACCAAGCTTGCAGTATTCTCTCCTTGAAAAAGTACTCGGACATGAAGTTGGAAGGATCCATGCCCACAGTTCTGCATGCAGCGAGGACATGAGAGCATGGCCTGTGTAACAACTTAAGCTTGTTGCATGTGCAGCTAGGTTCGTTTGCATGATCTCCAAGGCATACCTCGTGAGTAATAAGTGAACGAGATGTCCCAAATCCGGCTCTGTCACGGAGTATCACCTCGAAACGATGCTTCCTGTTGCCCATGACATTCACTGTGTGCAATTGACCCTTCTGTGCCTTCGTCTCCATGTACGCAGTAATTTTTGACGAATACAGGGCTCCGGGATTGGCCGCATGAAGTGCGGCACTCACGTGCCTCTCCCTGAAGTAGCGGATTGTGCTGTGAAGAACACCTTCCACGATGGCGACAAGGGGCTGAGAACGGAGACCCCTGAGAACCCAATTGTACACCTAGACAAGGTTAGTTGTCATTATTCCGTACCTTGCGCCATCCGTGTCGTGCAACAATGACCGCTTCTCCAATGGTTCCCCCTCGATCCACTGTGAGAAGCACTTGATGTTTCGCGCGCTCCTCCTTCTTGGACCACTTGGGTTAGACTCATCGATTGCTGGCAAGCATTGCGGTTGTGCCACCCCAGGAGTGACTGGCCCCTTGCTCCTCTCGTCGATGTTCTTCCTGGTGTGCTCATCTAACAACCCCCATAAAGCATCAAATTTTCTCTGCTGGTTCTGCCTAGCCAGCCTCTTGAATAGCTTCATCAAAGATTGTTTCGGGAATTGCTTGAAAAAGTTTGCCCCTAAGTGACGACTGCACCACCGGTTCCTCATGTCCGGCCAAGGAACGCTCTCCTCAGGGTCTTCTTGAAGTTTCCGTATCGCCTTTATAATACTGGCGTGGTGATCATGGATTACGCACACACCAGGACGGGTGCCTACAACTCCAGCCTTCACATGTCTGAGAAACCATAGCCAGCTCTCATAATTCTCACTCTCTACAAATGCAATAGCCAGCGGCAATATTTGATTGTTACCGTCAACGCCTATGGCCGTCAGGAGCTGCCCTTTGTATTTGCCTGTCAAGAAGGTCCCATCTACAGAGATCACTGGCAGCATGTGCTTCAATGCTTCAATGCTAGCAGCAAATGCAAACAATGCTCTCTGCAACACTGCAAATCCCGGTGGACTTATGGACGGCTTCTCGTGCACGGCGATGTACGTCCCCGGGTTCCTTTGTTGCAACACCTTAAGCATACGAGGAAGGTTGTCGTACGCCGCCTCGAAAGTGCCAAAACGTTTTTCCAACGCCTTTTGCTTGGCACGCCACGCCTTCGCGTAGCTAATCTTATACTTGAATTTATTCTCAATAGCTATCACAATATGTGTGGCCGCAACATCTTTCTTCTCCACTATCTCCCTATACATCAAATTGGCTATAAATCCGGACGTCATGTTACGATGCCTCGCCAAGACAGTGTTTAGAATGCAGGAGTGCGGCTCCACCTTGGACACAATCCAGTGAGTGTCATACTTGGGTCTACGTGTGTGCACCCTCCAAGGACAACCAGCCTGCTCGCACTTCACAGTGTACTGCTCCTAGCTTGATTTGACGACGCGAAATGTCTGTTGCATTGAAAGGGCCCAAAGCTTGATGGCATCCTGCAGCGCTTCCTTGTCAGCAAATATAGCATGCACCCAAACCTCTGTCTCATGATACTCCCATGGTGATTCATGCTCATCATGTGCGGAAACACCCTCCGCATTAAACCGGTTCCATTCCTGGGGGATAGGAACTTCTTCATCATCGGAACTGTCCTCCTCATCGTCCTCTACAGCTTGCTCTTCATCCCATGCCCTCTGGTCATCAGATTCCATCTGCTGCACGATATACTCATTATGCTCTCCTTCATCAGCTTGCCCAGTTCCCTCTCTATAGCTTGACAGTTGTAACTCTCCTCCATGTACCGCATCGGCTTGCCCAGTTCCCTCTCTATAGCTTGACGGCCGTAACTCTCCTCCATGTACCGCATTGCCTTCATCACGAGCAACTTCAACAGCTCCACCAACGTGCGGCCCGCCCGAGCTGCTAGCACCTCCCGAAGCATAAGCGAACGCACGAGCTTGCGCAACTGCTTGTAGTGAGCACGGTTGCACAAGCAGGACACACTCGTATCCACGGCACCGGCACCCTTGCACAAAGCCCTTCCACGAAGCAGAGCGCACCAATGTCTTCAACTCCCATCTGATGTCAGTGGGAGACCGGCTCCAAAGCCCTTGCACAACGACGCTGCACACCTCAGGGTCCAATGAAAAACTCTGGGTCAGCCAATGCTGCACATCTGTCATTCGAGCATTCTCGTCATCCGGAAGTACGAGAGTGACTTGCGGAAAATCGCTCAAATCCACACCATTCGGACCTTCACGAATAATTCCAGTACCATAATACACTCTCAATGTAGTACTTGCCATAATAATGTAGGCCTACATGTATGATTGAAATTTACGACATATCAAATAACATCGTACAACACTAAACTAAACTTACTATACTAAAAAGGGTAGTAAAATTTCTATACTACAAAATGTTCCATACTACAAAATGTATACTACATCTACAATTTTTACTAACACCAATATTTCATCTAAATAATACTGTAAATACAACATAATTAACAAAAATACCTGGATCCAAATCGATGGAATAGCTTCGACTTCTTCTTCCTCCCTCACCTCCTCCTTCAACCCTGTCCTCCTCTACTTCTCTTCTCCCCTCCCCTCCTTCTCTTCCCCTCCTCTCCTTCTCTTCCCCTCCTCCCTCTCTTCTTCTTCTCTCGTTTCTTCTCTCGTTTCTTCTCTCTGGCTCTCTGGGTAGAATGAGGGAAAAAAGAGGTAGGTGGTAGTGGGCGGCAGAGGTGGAATAAAAGCAGCCTTGTCGTCCTACCGTTGGGTGACTGCAATTGCAGTCGCTCAACCGTACATCGACTGCATAAGTCGCCCGACGGTTCAGACATTCCTTTAATATCGCTTCCCGGTTGGGCGAAAGGCAGAAGTCGCCCAATGGGGGGCGACTGGAGACTATTTTTGTAAAAAACTTTCTCGCGGGTATATTTATGTATTTTCGAATAAAAAACGGATTATCCGTACAAAAAATTCTGGAATCAAACATTATCGATTTCGATCAATGATACTGTTTAAATCATATGATTTGGATATACGAAAATGATACGAGTGAATTTGTCATAAAAATATTTTTATGCTATTGCACTTTACAACTTTGATTAGATATATGATAAGGGAATTTAATAGTCGAAGAAACATCTTGTTAACTTTGAAAATTATGATCAAGGAAGTAGCACAGGCTTCCCTAGAGAAGCACACCTTCCCTTTTCTTTTCCATAGTAAGAAGCACTGGAGAACCCCTTCCCTTTTCTTTTCCATAGTAAGAAGCACAGGAGAACCCTAGCTGCCAGAGCTTGCCGCCGGTCGCAACTTCAACAATCCACCGTCAGCCCCTCTACCCTCTTTGCCGGCATTTATGCCAGTGTTGAGCAGGTGGGGACCATCGATTTTCACAACTAATATTTTTTCTTTAGTATTCTTTTGTTTTTCTTCCTTAGATTAAGTTGTTCTACTTTGTCTTCTCTAGCGAGTTCTTGGCCAGATTTTATTTACCTATGATAAGTTTTATTAAACCGACTCACCTGGATAGTGTGGATTCAATCTAAAATTTGTAGATTGGATAGAGTGGAGACTCTCTGTGATGGTGTCGATCTCCGGTGTAGGCGTCACTATTCCAGCTATTTATACCGAGCTCAGGTCAACTTCTCCACACTATCCAATCTACAAATTTTAGATCTTTTGTTCAACAACTTCACTGACACAATTCCAGAGAGTCTCTACTCTTGCAACAATCTTACTGCACTATGGCTATCCTCCAACAACTTCCACGGTCAACTTTCACCAAGAATAAGCAATCTCATGTCCCTCAAATTCCTATGACTTAATAACAACTCCTTTATAAATATCACAAATGCACTTCATGTCCTCAAGAGCTTCAGAAGCCTCGTTACTTTGCTAATGGCGACCAACTTCAAGGGTGAGGCCATCCCAGAAGATGAAACAATTGATGGTTTTCAAAATTTTAAGGTTCTTTCCATAGCTGATTGCTCATTGTCTGGAAAAATACATTATTGACTATCAAAGCTGAAAAAGTTGGTGATATGATTGGTGTTGGTTGGGTACAGGTCTGAGGATCGAGGGTAAGACACTCGCCTTTTATCTACTGGCCATGTCGACGCATAGGTTCTGAGGCCTATTGAAGAAGAGAGGATGACTAGAGAACTTTGTTTATTTCTTTACTTGATGATAACGATATAATGTTGTCCCTTTTATAGGGATAACTAAACTTAACCCCTAAGAAACCTATTGTTGTGGCTACTACCAAACAATAAGTAGGAGAGTAGTGGAGTGGTTGAGATGAATGGACAATGCTTGCCCTCTCTCCATACGCAGGGCATGTATATATATTTTCATAAAGTGTAATTACAACTTTGCCCTTATAGTCACACAACTCCCACGAGGGTATACACATCATTACAAATATCATATTAGGCCTTACAATTCATTAACAGGCCGGTTGGGCTTGGGTGGGGGCCATACCTACGACACCTATCTTTATATTAAAGAAAATAATTCTAATAATAGAACATTTATCTATAATACATAGAATAAATCTAAAAGAAAATACATTTAAATAATAAGAAAACAAATTATTATATTCCTAATCCAGTACCCATGGGGTACTATTCACACACTGCTACAGTACCACACACGGATACTGTTCACACATTGCTATAGTGTCGCGGTACTGTTTACTCAATTACTGCGGGCATCATCGGGATCCTAGGCCACAACATTGCACCCCCCGAGACGAGACAGCTCGTCCTCAAGCTGTCAAATGATATGGTCGGTGTTGGTTGGGTACAAATCCAAGGACCAAGAGTAGGGCACCTGCCATTGAACAGTCGGCCATGCCACCGACAAGACTCTGATGCTTAGTTGAAGAAGAGGAGAGACTAGTAACTTTGTTTATTAATTGCTTGATTATGAATGGTGTAGCTCATCTCTTTTATATAGGTGAGGTTAGCCCCTAACAATATGAAAACTAACACAATCTAATGCAACTAATCAACTAAAGATAATGTCACATCCATATTATCTAAATATAAAGATATACATCTATCATATTTCTAATTGAAGATATGCATCTAACCATTTCTAATCCGGCCGCTACAGTGCACATGATATTGTTCATGTGCTACAGTATACACGGTACTGTTCACGAGCTATAGTGCATGCCTCGTCGGATCCTAGGCCATAACATTTGGAAGGTTTACTTTTATACGACAACCAACTCAGTGGACAAATACCTCCCTAGATCAATAGCCTAAGCTTCCTACTCTATCTAGACATATCCAAGCCTTATAGGGGAAATGCCAACACATTGATGGAGATGCCAATGCTAAAATCGACAGCCTATATAGAACCACGATCATTTCAGCTGCCTATTTATGTGACTCCAACACTCCAACACTTCAATACCACATGGCCATTGCTTATCCTAAATTGCTGAATCTAGGTAAGAATAAATTCACCGGTGTGATATCCCCGAAGATTGGTCATTTGAAAGTGTCAGAGACGTAGTCCAGGATAGCCTAGTTTCTCTCCTTGACTTTCTCTTGTAACTGAATGGGCAACGTTCCCACGTCTCCTAGAGTTTAGGATCGGCTGTTAGTGTCTAGTGGACAGAGAGCTTTGGCTCATGTATATGTACCTTCGCCTGACAGTAATGGAGTAAGAGCGTTTCTCTCCAACTCTTCACTCTTACATGGTATCAGATTTCTCTTGATCCTTCCTCTTCCGCTGCTCTTCACCATGGCCAGTCCTACTCACTCCGTCTCCTCTGTTGGAACCAACCCCTTCGGCAAGGCCGCTGAGCCCGCTCCGCCTCCTGCTTCCATGCTTATTCTGCTGAACATTCAGAGCCACGTCCCAATCGACCTTTCCATGGATGAGGGCAATTTCCGTCAGTGGAGATCATTCTTCGAACTCACGTTCAAGAAGTTTGGTCTTGTCAACCACATTGACGGCACTGTCGACGTCGCCGCTATGATCGACGAACCGGAGTGGCTGCAAGTTGATGCGTGCATCGTCTCGTGGCTCTATTCCACGGTGTCCAAGGACATCTGGAACGATGTCTTCAAGCCGCGCAACTCGGCGTACAGCGCCTGTACTGCCATCACCGGGCAGTTCCTCGACAATAGTCTCCAGCGCGCCGTCTACGCCCAACAAGAGTTCCACAGTCTGTTCCAAGGTGACATGTCCATTGGGGAGTACTGCGGCCGCCTCAAACGCCTCGCCGACACGCTCTTCGACTGCCGCGCCACCGTCTCCGACCCGGCGCTCGTCATCAACACACTGCGTGGCCTGAACAACAAGTTCAGTCAGGCCATCGTCGTGCTCTCCACCATGTCCCCGCCGCCGACGTTCCTCTACACTAAATCTTATCTTCTGCAGGAAGAAAACCGCATCCGGCATTCCCTGCAGATGGAAGCCCAGACTGCACTTCTGGCGGCGCGTGACACATCCTCTTCCACCAAGTCTGCACCGGCCCCTTCCCTGCCTCCACCTGCTCCTGCGCACTCCGGCTCCACTGGCGGTGGTGATCGTCGCAAGAAGCGCAAGGCGAACACTCGCTATCGTCAGGTTGTGCCCGGCAACGCCGCCCCCAACCACACCCCACCACCACAGTGGGCCTCGGCCCACAATCCGTGGCAGGGGGTGGTTCAGGCCTGGCCTCTCAACACCTGGCACCCGGGGATCCTTGCGCCTCACCCGGGTGCGAATCCTCCTTCGGCCATCACGGCCGTTGCTGTGCCGCCCCAGCAGGATGCCGGATCACTGCCGCCCGGCCTCTACTCCGCGCTCAACAACATGTCCTTCAACACATCCAGCGGCGGAGGTGGTGATTGGTTCCTGGACACAGGTGCCACAGCGCATATGGCTTCCACTCCTGGTATTCTCACCACCCGCACTTCATCTCCTGTTCCTCGATAGATTATTGTCGGCAACGGCAATCTTCTTTCGGCCTCGTACACTGGCTGCACATCTATTCCCACCACTTCCTCTCCTTTACAGTTAAATAATGTTCTAATTGCTCCTCAATTGGTAAAAAATCTTATCTCTGTCCGTGCTCTAACTCGCGACAATTCTGTGACTGTTGAATCTGATCCTTGGGGCTTTACCATCAAGGACCTTCGCACCAGGATGGCTCTCCTCCGATGTGACTCGTCGGGCGAACTCTACCCCCTGCGCATGTCTGTTGGTGCTGCCTCTCCACGATCTGCGCAGACGCTCCTTGCTTCGACCGACGCTCCACTGTGGCATTCCCGGCTTGGTCACCCTGGTCGTGATGCACTTCGGCGTTTATCCCACTCGATCGGCTTCAGCTGTTCTCAGTCTAGTCGTCATACCTGCCATGCCTGCCGTGTTGGTAAGCATGTGCGGCTGCCGTTTACAGAGTCCGATAATGTTTCTTATTTTCCATTCCAACTCTTGCATTGTGATGTATGGACTTCACCAATTATGAGCAATTCAGGCTATAAATTTTACCTTGTCATTCTTGATGATTTCTCCCACTATGTGTGGACATTCCCTCTGTGCCATAAATCTGATGTGCTGCCAACCCTCATTTCGTTTCATTCCTTTGTTGGCACACAGTTTTAGCACCACATTCAGTGTTTCCAAACTGACAATGGGAAGGAATTCGATAACTCTGCCTCACGCGCATTCTTCATCAAGCACGGCATCGTGCTGCGGTTGACCTGTCCATATACGTCTCAACAGAATGGCCGCGCCGAGCGTGTTCTTCGAACCATCAATGACAACATGCGGGCGCTCATCTACCAGGCCTCCCTCCCTCTTTCGTTTTGGCCTGATGCCGTTGCTGCCTCCACCTACCTCCTCAATCGACGCCCTTGCCGTCCCCGTGACAACGCCACACCCTATCAGCTTCTGTTTGGCGCACCGCCCGACTATGGTCATCTACGCATCTTTGGTTGTCTCTGCTACCCTAACACTACAGCCACTGCCCCGCACAAACTCGCACCGCATTCCGCTCGCTGTATCTTCTTGGGGTATCCCATGGATCAACGTGGCTACAAGTGTTACAACTCGGAGACAAAACGCGTACTCATCTCTCGACATGTTTATTTCGACGAGTCGTGTTTTCCCTTTGCGCAGATCTCCGCACCAGATCCACCAGCAGTCCACCGGTGTTCACCGTGCATTCCGGATGTGATCCAGGTGCCTCTACCCCCACGACCGCAACAACCTCGGACGCACTCGACGGGCCCTCAACAACCTGAGGTCTCGCCCCCTGCTGATCGTCTGGCTTCACCAGCACCGGCCCTGCCGCAGCACCCGATGCCGTTACCCTCGACCTCGCCATCGGCTGTTTCGACGACGGCGCCTGCATCCACGGCAACTACACCACCACCAGCTCCGTCAGCGCCTCGGCATCACATGATCACCCGTGCGCGTGACGGCATTCGCGTACCAAATCCGAAGTATGCCAACGTCGCCACGACCACGGCACCCACGTCGCCCCCGTCCTCTGTTCACGCGGCACTTCGTGATCCGGAGTGGCGTGCGGCGATGCAGGAAGAGTTCCAGGCGCTGCAGGCCAACAGGACATGGACACTGGTCCCTCGTCACAGGCAAATGGCTCTTCAAGAACAAATTGCATCCCGACGGCACGTTGGAACGGCGCAAGGCGCGATGGGTTGTCCGGGGATTCTCTCAACGTCCCGGGGTCGACTTCCATCAAACCTTCTCCCCGGTGGTCAAGCCCTCCTCCATACGCACGGTACTTCACCTTGCCGCGATAAGACGATGGCCAGTCCACCAACTTGACGTCAAGAACGCCTTCCTTCACGGCAATCTTGCGGAGCGCGTGTACTGCCGGCAGCCCGCAGGATTCGTGGACGAGTCCCATCCAGACCATGTCTGCCTCCTCGTCAAGTCTCTATACGGCCTCAAGCAAGCGCCACGGGCATGGTTCCAGCGCCTGGGCAATTATCTGCGCTCCATCGGGTTCATCTCCACCGGATCCGACACATCCCTATTCGTCTACAAGCGAGGCAATGACATTGCCTATCTCCTCGTCTATGTCGACGATATCATTCTGACGGCGTCATCGGCACAGCTGCTGCACCGCGTCATCCAGGAACTCTGTCGCGAGTTCGCCATCAAAGACCTCGGCGCGCTTCGATTCTTCCTCGGCGTCCAGGTCCGTCGCGATGAAGCCGGCTTCTTCCTCACGCAGGCTCAATACACGGAGGAAATCCTCGATCGTGCTGGAATGGCTAACTGCAAGCCTGCCAATACGCCTGTTGATGCAAAGCAGAAGTTGTCTGCTGATGACGGGGCTCCGGCGACCGACGCGACGTTCTACCGCAGCATCGCGGGAGCTCTGCAGTACCTGACCCTGACGCGTCCCGACATCGCCTACGCGGTCAATCAGGCGTGCTTGTACATGCATTCTCCTACGGCCACACACTGGAACCTCGTCAAGCGCATTCTCCGGTACCTCCGCGGCACCATCGACAGCGGCATCACGATCTCGAACTCTCCGTCGACTGAACTCAAAGCTTATTCCGACGCTGACTGGGCCGGATGCCCGGACACACGGCGGTCGACGTCGGGATACTGTGTCTTCCTCGGCGAATCCCTTGTCTCTTGGTCGTTGAAGCGCCAACCAACGGTGTCCAAGTCCAGCGCTGAAGCCGAGTACAGGGCCGTCGCAAATGCGGCTGCTGAATGTTGCTGGCTGCGCAACCTTCTTCACGAGCTTCACGTCAATGTCAACAAAGCGACTGTCATCTACTGGGATAACATTTCTGCAGTATACCTATCGGAGAATCCAGTTCACCATCGACGAACGAAGCACGTAGAGCTTGACATACATTTTGTCAGAGAAAAGGTCGCCCTTGGCCAATTCCGGGTTCTGCACATCCCAACTCGCCATCAGATTGCCGACATCATGACCAAGGGCTTGCCAACGCCATTGTTCCAAGAGTTCAGGGACAGCCTGTGCATTCGGTCTCCCCATGCTCAGCCTGTGGGGGGGTGTCAGAGACGTAGTCCAGGATAGCCTAGTTTCTCTCCTTGACTTTCTCTTGTAACTGAATGGGCAACGTTCCCACGTCTCCTAGAGTTTAGGATCGGCTGTTAGTGTCTAGTGGACAGAGAGCTTTGGCTCATGTATATGTACCTTCGCCTGACAGTAATGGAGTAAGAGCGTTTCTCTCCAACTCTTCACTCTTACCGAAAGCACTCCTTTCATTCAATTTGAGTTTCAACAACTTATACGGGAGGTCCCACAATCGATATGCAACCTCACAAACCTTCAGGCTTTAGATTTGTCTAACAATCATCTGATAGGTGCAATCCCTGCTATATTGGAGAACCTTCACTTTCTGAAGTCAACATTTCGAACAATGATATAGAAGGGCTTGAACCAATCCCCTGCCTAGCGCTCCTGCCACCTGATAGATGATCTAGCAGGTCCAAGTCTGAACCACCAATGGAACCCGCAATTATGGATGCCGCATTGCTGCTATGTTTTCATTCTAGACTATGGAACATACAAGATAGAAGAAAAAAAAGGAAGAAAAAAAGAGAAAAAAAACCTTTTCTTTCTTGATCGTCGACACGGAATTCCCAGAAGAAGACTTCAACTATGCGTTCGCGGGGCAGTAAGCCACTAGCGATCTGAATCAACATCTCCACCAGTCGAGTCACGCCTTCATTTTTCTATTTGCAGGTGTCCAGGTGCGAAACACGAGGTAGGACTATACATAAACAAGAAATTTTGGGTGTGGCGCTAATGAGATCAGGTGGACACTGCACGTTTTACTATTAGACAGTCCTGAATTGGGGCGCAAAGAACGCGTCTGTAGTCTGACCCTGATGAGTAGCCTCAACGTGCGAATTTTGGACACATTTAGACCCCTAAACACCCGAAATTCTATTTTTGGCCCCCAAATCAAAAAAATTCCAAATCTGGACCCCCCCCCGAGCGCACGTTCGCCCTGAAGCCGCCACGTGTCCGGTCGTGCGGTGTGGTACCGCACGACCGCACTGTAGCACGGGTCGTGCGGTACCACACCGCACGACCCGCCTGCCCCGAGCGCCGGCCGCGCGACTGCCCTCTCGAGCGCGCGACCGCCCGCACCGACCGCGCGACCGCCCGCACCGACCGCGCGTCTGCCCGCCCGACCGCGAGATTCCCCGCCCGACCGCGCGATTCCCCTGCCGACCGCGCGATCGGGACACGTGGCGGCACACAGAGGACGCGCGGTCGGGAGGGGTCCAAATACGGAATTTTTTTGGTTTGGGGGCTAAAAATGGAATTTCGGATACTTAGAGGTCCATATGTGTCCAAAATTCTCAACGTGCACGATGTGTTGAAGTCAATTGTCTTGACTTGGACATGATTTTATCTATCTGTTCTCAAGAGATCGACGAGCTCTTGTGCAAGTGCAATGCTCCCTTACATCTTACCAGCTGCAGCAGAGCCCACACAGACACGCCAAGCTGTTGCTCTTCCGTAACCTCTTGTGTTTTTATTGGCTAGGTTCAAAATAGCTCGGCTTTGGCTTATCACCCTCTAACTAGCTTTTAAACGGTGAATCTTTTTAAGGCAAGGTCCATAGATAGATTGTAGTAGACACTATACCGAGTTTAGTTATATCGACCATTATCACATGTGATTATTTTCCTCTACGTACTATCTCTCGCAAATAGTCAGAATGCAAAACCTAAACTAAAAGCTAAAACCACAGCCTAAAAGAACCCACCCAAATTCAAAGGGTGCAATAGCTTCAGCAACCAAGAGGCCACACGACCGTCTACTACCTAGTTAGTGGGGCTCGAACTATAGTCATTAGCCACAAGACACCTGTATGGTACCAATTGGACTAACCACTTATTGGTAACCTCTTGTGTTTTTCTTGCTATTTCTGCCCTAACAAACCTTTCTCCAATTGGCCTTGTGCCTTACAATAGTGTGAAAACTAAAATGGCATGCATCTGAGCAGAGATGCAGGTGCTAAAGTGTAAAATAGAGATATCAAGAACAAATGCACAAGCTCCATTGAAGGAAAAAAGACAAGAAAACAGATACAATGCAAGTGTAACTAGAGATGCCTATTGAGTTGAATGCGGGCCTGTCCTTTTCAATTTTTAAAAGCTGCCTTTTAACTTTTCTACAGTAACTAGCTTATAAGTAGAGTATCTTTTTAAGGTAGGATCTATAAATTAATTGTAGTATACACTGTAATGACTTCATTTATATCAGTCAAAATCGTACGTGAGTTTCTATTACTACGTATTTTCTCTTACGAACAACCCAAAAGTCATAAGCTTCAGCTATAAGCCAAAACCAAAAAGAACATGCCCTGCATCAACCAGTTCACCTAAAAACCTAAGTTGATGAGGAAAGGAAAACAATTCAATTATACTTCAATACTACTCCTCATGTATAGGCTTCCTCAAGCCTAAGACGTAGAATAGAAGTACACTATAATTATCATTATTTAATTATGTTAGTCAGATTTTGAACTTAAGATATCTTGGCTCTGATACCATATTTAGTTGGATGCACTAGACAGCTCACCTAAAAGTCTAACCTGATGAGGAAAGGTCGACCAGTGGTTGGCAGTCTGACCGGTGCGGCCTGACCACCATGTGGAGTACGGTCAGACTGGTGGCTGCGGCTAGAGAACAGTGAAAATGGTTTTTGAGTGGTTTGAGTGTGTGCATGGTATGGATGCCATTTGTGGGTTGTGTTGAGTTGCATGATTTATTATTTTGACTAACATGAGTCAAGTGCATGGAATTTATGTTTGAAATGGTTGCTTGCTCTTTAGATGTGTAGGTGGCTTGGAGAACATTAGCAGTAAATAACAATGGATTGGACTAGGCATGGGGGCTGAGATCCAAGCGGTCATGTAAAATCTGGGTGAAGCTACATGGCTCAAGCGGGAGGCACAGAGAAGACAAAGATCATGAAGATATGAGTTGGTGCATGTGGTACGCCAAGTGACGAGGTTGATGCAAGTAAAGACAATTCAGGGGAGATTGAAAGTGGGAAGACGTGACATACGGAGATGTTTTGAGGTAAAGGTAAAGACAGAGTCAAGAGAAGGTGACCAGAAGCTCGTCGGGGGTATTTTGGTAGATGTCTAAATATTGGGTTGGCGGCTTAATCAAAACCGCGGTGCAGAGAGGCACAAAGAGAAGTTGTTTAGATCAAGGAGAGTTGGAATTGCTAAGTGAATCAGTTGCTAATGTGTTAACGGGTTGAGTCTTGTAAACGTTTTGAAAAGTGTGCATTTCTGTATAAAATCTGTGTTAGTGGGGTTAACAAGTTTCCCCGGTGTCTTAATGGGTTGGACCCATTAGGGTTATTGCTGGTTATTAAAGGGGAGGAGAGGAGGTGTTAGATATAAGGATTCTAACGTTTAGATTTTTTTTACCACATTGTTTCCTTCCATGATTGTGTGAGAGAGAACTTGAGAGAGAAAATAGTGGTGTTTTTTGCTGCAACTTGTAATCATTCATGAGCATGTAAACTTCATCATCTGCTAGAAATAGATCAAAACTTTGTCTCAATCATATTTTTGTTTGCATTCTTGCTTGATTTTGCTTGTTCTTGAGCTAGATTTGTGATTTCATGTTTGTGAGAGTTCTAGCCCGAAGGCCTGCTTAAATTACCTTGATAAGATATGTGAGAATAGATCTGAAAGACCTTATGCGTTAGATCCTCACGAGTAAGAAATGATTTGAGTTTTAGGATTTTGAGTGTTCTTGTAGCCTAGATTCAATTCTCTTCGTTTTAGTTAACTCGAGCCCAAGATCCTTGTGATTCTTGATTAGTTTAGGTTCCTAATGCATTGAACAAGTCTTATGCAAAATTGAAAGTGTTTATATGAGAATTGAACAAGTTCTTAAGATTTTTGTATATTGTCCCAAGAAGTTTTTAGGTACGGGAACAGGAGCTCGATCAGATTATCCTTGGACCAACGATCAAATTGGCCTTATGGCTATGGTCAGACCGGCCCATCTATGACGGTTTGACCATCCTTAGGCAGAAGGTTGCTGATTTTATTGGTTAAGGTGTCTAGCCTTGTTTGGTAAAGAATGATTGGCGCAATCTGAACTTTGTCACTTATAGTCATTTGAGTGAAAATTTTGAATACTATTAGGAAAAAGTTTCAACAATCATTCACCCCCTCTAATTATTGGTATCTGGTATCGTTCTACAATTATTAACACCAACTATTCAATTAAAGTGGCCCCGTTTGAAACGATTTCAGCTTCTAACTTCTTAATTTCGTCCTTTTAGCTTTTTGACTTTTTTTGTCTTTCCTTTTTTCCCCTTATTTTTCCCCCTTATTCTTTTATATTTTTTATTTTTTAAATTTAATTACTTATAAAAAGTTAATAGCTGTTATAGTACATTTTAAAGTGTTATAGTAAAAAAACAAAGCTAAAAGCCCTGGCTTAAACCAGTAGGAGCGGGGCCGCTTGCATCACAACCTGATTCAATTCTACAGACCATGTCCACACAGCAATCAACTCTCAAGTGATCAGTCGGCCAGCCACAGTGCCACTGCCTGCCCTCACACGCTACCTAGCTTTTCTTCAAGCACTTCTGAAATCTGAATCCAGATGATAACCACTTGGTCGTAGTCCATGGTCTACAATAATGCAGCAGTGGAGACGGGAGAATGGAAAACAACTGCAAACGTAGACATCAGCCAAAGCACACATGACAGCAGAGTAAACGCCTCGGGTCAGGAAGAAGGTGGAAGAGAGCACCAGCAGATCATCCTCCCACCCACCCCATCCATTGAGCTAGAAAACTGCCCTTATGGCCCTCCACTTGTGCCTTTTTCATTCTCCAAACATGTACGCGTATTGACCGCGACGCCGATGATTGCGCCTCTCGAAATGATGCTTCCCATGTACTGTCTCGCCGATCGAATCTTGCAAATCTTCAGCGATTGTTTCTATCGCTGATAAGCGCCTTTTCCTGTTCACCACAAGGGATGCATCAAGAAGCGAGTTTGTTTCAATCTGAAATTTTGTCGGTATTAGTGGCAACAGGATAGGTTTGTTATAGCGCAGCCGGTAAGAGAAACCATGTCAGATCATATGTCAGATCAACTAAATTAAGGCATGCTGTACCAATTCAATAAGGATTGAATCAAGGATGACTGCAAAGAGCAAATATGCTGTACGGTCAGGAAGGTGTGGCATTTAGGCTTCTCAATAGATTAAGGGTGGATTTATTTGGATTTATGATTTAGTTTTTTACAGTAATTAATTTTTAAATGGGGTATCTTTTAAGTTGGAGTCTACAAGTCGATTAAAATAGATATTGTCCTAACTTCGTCTATATTAACTAAAATCGCACGTAAGCATCTCTCTCAGTACTTTCTCGTGAATATCTAGAGTTTAAAGATTTAAGTTAAAAGTCATAAAACACAGCCCAAAAAACCCACCCATAGGCAACCACTAGTGAAACGTCATAGTGTGAACTAAGAAATTGCTGTGGCAATTGTGTAAAATCCTAATGATTATCGATAGGCTATAGCATGTAATCCTTGACCCATTTTTCTTTGTGATGACTACGACTACAAGGGACAAGACAAAATGGAAGCAAGAGCCGCTTCTTTCTCACCCCCTCATGCTCTTGCTTGATTAGACCATTGATGCTTTATCCAGCCAGGGGACTTAGGACACAAATTAAGCATCTGGTTTCCATGCTAGTTTCATCAGAAAACCATGCAGCCACTCCATTTTCCGTACAAGAAATACAGCAGCAGATTACCCATACCTTCCCTTGCCCTTGCTCTTGTGTTGATGATCTCCTTGGCCTCTCCCACCAGTTCCTGCACAGAGCAGGAGAAGGGCTCCCTTCTCCAGTTCCTCGCCGGGCTCTCGCAAGACGGTGGCCTCGCCGTGTCATGGCGGAATGACACGGACTGCTGCGTGTGGAAAGGCATCACCTGCAATGGAAATGGTGCGGTCACTGAGGTCTCTCTGGCATCTAGAGACCTTGAAGGGCACATCTCACCATCTCTTGGCACCCTCACCGGCCTGCTGCGCCTCAACCTGTCCCACAATTCACTGTCTGGTTACCTACCGAAGGAATTGGTATCTTCCAGCAGCATCATTGTCCTTGATGTCAGCTTTAACCGCCTCAATGGAGACCTGCAAGAGCTGCCATCTTCAGCCCCCGTTCAGCCTCTCCAGGTACTGAACATCTCAAGCAATTTGTTTACCGGACAGTTTCCATCCACCACATGGGAAGCAATGAAGAATCTGGTTGCGCTCAATGCCAGCAACAATAGCTTTACTGGGCAGATACCAACCAATTTCTGCAAGAGCTCGCCATCCTTCGCTGTGCTTGAACTCTGTTACAACAAATTCAGTAACAGCATCCCCCCTGGGCTTGGTAATTGCTCCATGCTCAGAGTGCTCAAGGTTGGCCACAACAACCTTAGTGGGACTCTCCCGGATGAACTCTTCAATGCTACCTTGTTGGAGTACCTCTCTTTTCCCAACAATGATTTAGAAGGAAAATTTGATGGTACACATGTAGTAAAACTCAGTAATCTGGTAGCCCTTGATCTTGGAGGGAACAACTTCGGTGGCAAGATTCCAGATTCTATAGGTCAGCTCAGTAGATTGCAGGAGCTCCATTTGGACCACAACAACTTGTATGGTGAGCTGCCATCAGCTCTGAGCAATTGCAAATATCTCACAACCATCGACCTCAGGGGAAACAGCTTCAGCGGAGATCTAGGCAAGGTCAACTTCTCCACCCTGCCCAATCTACAAACTTTAGATCTTGGCATGAACAACCTGACCGGCACAGTTCCGGAAAGCATCTACTCTTGCAGCAACTTGACTGCGCTACGGCTATCGTACAACCATTTCGATGGCGAGCTATCATCAGGAATAGGCAGTTTGAAGTACCTCTCTTTCTTATCACTTACCAACAATTCTTTTACGAATATCACAAAAGCTCTTCAGATCCTTAAGAGCTCCAGGAACCTTACCACCCTGCTTATTGCTATCAACTTCAGGAAAGAGGTCATTCCACAGGATGAAACCATTGATGGTTTCGAGAATCTTAAGGTTCTTGACATAAGTCAGTGCTCATTATCAGGAAAAATACCACTTTGGCTATCAAAGCTCACAAATTTGGAGATACTAGATTTGTCTAACAATGAACTGACTGGAGTAATACCAAGCTGGATCAACTCACTAAACCACCTCTTCTCTCTAGACATATCAAACAACAGTGTTACAGGAGAAATCCCAATCACCTTGATGGAGATGCCAATGCTACGATCAACGCAGAATCAAACCTATTTGGACCCATGGTTCTTTGAGCTGCCTATTTATACCGCTCCATCACTTCAATACCGTGTACTTGCTGCTTTCCCAACAGTGCTGAATCTAAGCAACAACAGCTTCACGGGTGTGATTCCCCCACAGATTGGTCAGTTAAAAATGCTCGTTGTACTTGATTTCAGCTTCAACAACTTATCCGGACAGATCCCACAATCAGTTAGCAACCTCACAAGCCTGGAGGTTCTAGTATTATCCAACAACCATCTGACAGGTGCAATCCCTGGTGCACTGAAAAACCTGAACTTCCTTTCTGCATTCAATGTTTCTAACAATGACCTAGAAGGGCCTATTCCAACTGGAGGCCAGTTTACTACATTCCTAAATTCTAGCTTTCAAGGGAATCCTAAGTTGTGTGGCCCTATTCTCCGTCGCAGTTGTGATTCAGCAGCAGTAGCATCAGTGTCCAAAAAACAACGCAACAAAAAAGCCATTTTTGCAATAGCATTTAGTGTGTTCTTTGGAGGGATTGTAATTCTTTTGCTGCTGGGGCGTCTCCTTCTCTCACTCAGGGCTGCAATTTTCAAAACCAAAAACAAAAGCGACACTCCTGGAGATGTAGAAGCAGCTTCATTCAGCTCTGATCCAGAGCGTTTGTACGTAAAGATGCCACAAGGCAATGGAGAAGAAAACACGGTCACATTAGCTGCCATTGTGGCAGCTACAAATAACTTTGACAAGGAGCACATCATTGGGTGCGGAGGTTATGGACTAGTCTACAAAGCTGAGCTACCTGATGGCTCCAAGCTCGCCATCAAGAAGCTCAATGGTGAAATGTCCATCATGGAAAGGGAGTTCACTGCAGAGGTTGAAGCACTCTCCATGGCACAGCATGAAAATCTTGTGCCATTGTGGGGATACTGCGTCCAGGGAAACTCGAGGCTCCTCATATATTCTTACATGGAGAATGGCAGCCTGGATGATTGGCTTCATAACAGGGATGATAGCGCCAGCTCATTTCTTGACTGGCCAACGCGGCTTAAGATTGCACAAGGAACTAGCCGGGGCCTTTCTTATATCCATGATGTCTGCAAGCCTCACATTGTCCACCGTGACATTAAGTCCAGTAACATCTTGCTTGACAAAGAATTCAAAGCTTATGTTGCAGATTTTGGGCTATCAAGATTGGTCCTTCCGAACAAAACTCATGTCACAACTGAGCTAGTCGGCACTTTTGGTTACATCCCCCCTGAGTATGGGCAAGCATGGGTTGCTACGTTGAGAGGTGATATGTACAGTTTTGGAGTGGTCCTGCTTGAACTGCTCACAAGACGGCGACCTGTTCCGGTCCTGTCTACATCAAAAGAACTTGTTCCATGGGTGCTGGAGATGAGGTCTGAGGGAAAGAAGATTGAAGTCCTGGATCCAACACTCCGAGGCACAGGGTATGAAGAACAAATGCTGAAGGTTCTTGAAGCTGCTTGCAAGTGTGTCAACCGTGATCCTTTCATGAGGCCAACTATCATGGAAGTAGTCTCCTGCCTGGACAGTATAGATGCTGACCTGCAGATGCAAAACACAGCCAATACAGAATGCAGTTAGACATGATAGACAATCTTGTGCTTTCGGTGCACAGAGTTGATGTAGTTTTCACTAGAACTACTACTTCTGACTAATCTCATAGTTTGTTTTGTACAGATCCTGCCAGTTTGCCATTTTGAGCTTATTATACTTTCTAGGAAACCATTTTTGTAATTTACCCCCCCCCCCCCCGGGGGTTTCCTTGAAGTATTATGCATGATAAGTTTCGTAAGCATGGGAAACGTGTATAAACAAGTGAAAAGATTGCACTGTTCCTTGAGTTCCCCACTGAAAAAAGGTAAAAATGGTTCAGTATGATTTTGCTGCCCAGGGGTTCCTGCGCCCCATTTGCGAAAGCATGTTGCATTGCTCCAAAAATACAAAAAGAAATCATGGACATAGTTTACATAAAGTTATGTAAACCTACAAAATCTCAATATGAAATATGTCCATATTGTACAATACCAAAAAAGAGAAGTAGTCAAGCATGCACTATTCATATGTATGCAAGTATTACTTAGTCTTTTTTGGTTCTCAATACCAGAGACAAATTTGATATTGAAAATTTGCAAGTTTACTTAAGTTTGTGTACTACATTCATAAATTTTTGTTGGTATTTTTGGAACAATGCATCATGCACTTTATGCAAATGTGGGCGTGGGAACCCTTGGGCACCAACAAATTTCCCAAAATGGTTTCCATTCAAGCGCCAATACCCAGACATTTGTGCTGTCAGCTGTTTGTTCCAGTTCAATGGGTTTTAGAAACCAAGAGTTGGAGGTGGAATGAAAGGATACCACAAATATTTGGTCCAAGCATGCAATGCGACTATAATGTTCGGAAATTGAAATGTTGACTGAATAAAGTAGTAAGCTCTCGTCAGCATGTAACCAGCAGCTGAACATGAGGAATAGCGATCAGAAGTAGCAACCATGTCAAAAGATTCACGCGGTGAAGAAACCACGGGCATTGCAGCACGCAGTATCGCCCTCCGGCATATACACCGCGGAACGGTATCCTCTCGGACTGACGCGCCCGCCGCCCGCACGGGCTTTTCGACGACCACGGTCGCCGTCCAAGAAACGACATTCGGGTCGGCATTTCGCCGAACAGCCTGTGCGCGCTGCTGACGAGACGGCGCCCTGGCGTCCCACGCGGCAGCTCCCCCAGACCCAGACCCGCATTGCGTCCAACAGTCGGAGCGAGTCGCCAGTGCGCACGTGCTCCGGCGCGAGGGTTGGAAACGCGGCGGGCGGGTGGCTGCAGGAGAGAGAGGCGCTTCCACCTTTCAGTGAGAGGTGGAGTTGCGACTTGCGACTCGCTGGACGCTTGAAGCCTGGGACTGAGGCTCGATGTAGGATGGAGAATTGGAGATACTGTACAGTTCAGTTCTCACAGCCAGGAATACGAAAAACAAAATCCCACATTCCAATTAGAGCCTTAAGATGTCACTTTTGGTCAACACCGAATTTGAATTCGCGTTTCCTCTGAAAAAAACCTAACTTAGTTCAAGGAAACAATAAATTAGTTCCTTTCAAGAAAATAATATAGAAAGCGACTAAACAACAGTATACCATTGTAATGATATTACATGTTTCATGCCGTTTCAACAAGTTACATGAAAAAGGAAAACAAAGGAACGCTATACTGTTCCAGCCTCATTAGCGAGATAGCTCTGTATTGTTGGATTAATTGTGATCGAATCTGGGGACTACAACTATCCACCCCAAGCATCAATGACTTTGGGTGGATTCTTTTTGTTACGACTGATGGTTTACGGCTATAGCTGATAGCTTTTAGTCTTAGTATAAATGTTTGTGCTAACAAATCGAATGCCGATAAGCTACTTTGAAAATACTATTTTGATAAGTTGCTTTGAAAAAGCGATAGAGAAATCGTCTCGTTTATTTATTCCGGGAAGTCATAAGCTATAAGTTAAAAAGAATGGCCTCTTATTCCTCATCACATCCACTCAAGCATAGATGACTCCATACGCCTTTGGGTGGGTTCTTTTGAGCTAAGACTTATGACTTATAGCTGTGGTTTTTGAATTCTGACCTGTTCGTAAGATGCAGTACACGGAGGAAAATAGTCACATGTGATTTTGACCGATACAGTTGAAATCGATATAGTTTGTACTATAATTTACCTGTAGACCATGTCTTAAAAACATCATTTAACAGTAAATTACTATAGAAATAAAAGCCAAAGCTAAACGTAAGCAAAAAAAGTGCCTTTATTTATCTTTCTCCCTCCATTTCCAATACTCCCAATTCCACAACTAGATCCCTTCTCCCCTAAATTCCCTCTCTCTACACACTATGCATCTCTCCCTATCCGCCCATCCAAATCTATCCCACCCCTAAATCTCCTCTCTCCACACTAAGCACCGCCGCCGATTCGTGGCCAAGCTCCGTGGCACAGAGGTTAACCAAGTCTCAGCAGCAGCCAAGCACAAGTAGCACGTGGTGCCACATGCGGAGCAAGGCATGGGTATGAAGAACAAATGTTGAACCACGGAACCGTATCCCCTTGGACTGACGCGCCCGCCGCCTGCACGGGCTTTTCGACGACCACGGTCGCCGTCCAAGAAACGACATTTGGGTCGGCATTTCGCTGAACAGCCTGAGCACACTGCTAACAAGACGGCGCCATGGCGTCCCACGTGGCAGCTCCCCCGGACCTGCATTGCGTCCAACAGTGAGAGCGAGTCGCTAGTTCGCACGTGCGCGGACGCGAGGGTTGGAAACGCGGAGGAGGGTGGCTGCAGTAGGGTGGAAACTGATTAGATACGGTGGAATAGACTTAAAAACAAATACGAATTTATATTTTTTAAAATGAATATGAATACGAATTCGGATATTTTCAAATACGAATACAAATCGAATGTCGTAATGGATACGAATTTGAATCAAATATGTACTTAATTCGGTTGAATACGAATATTCTCTTATAATTTCTGTAACAAATATCGGTAGAACAAATTCATAACGATTTTACCGATTTTTCACCGGTTATTGACGATAAGCATAGAAAATAGATCAAATACGAATCAAATAGTCTCGAATATGAATATGAACATTTTCAAATACAAATTTTGTTTACCGCATTTGTATTTTCTCGAATGCAAATATCAGATAAAACGGATTATTCGTTATCGTTTTTCACCCCTAGCTGCAGGAGAGATAGGCGCTTCCACCTTTCAGAGAGAGGTGGAGTCGCGATTCGCTGGATGCTTGAAGCCTGGGATTGACTGAGGCTCGATGTAGGATGGAGAATTGGAGATAGTGTACAGTTCAATTCTCACAGGAATACGAAAAACCCATATTCCAATTAGAGCCTTAAGATGTCACATTTGGTCAACATTGAATTTAAATTCGCTTTTCGTCTAAAAATCCTAATTTAGTTCAAGGAAACAATAAATTGGTTCCTCCCAAGAAAATAATATAGAAAACGATTAGACAATAGTATACCATTACAATAATATAACAAGTTTCATGTTGTTCCAACAAGTTACATGAAAAAGAAAAACTAAATAATACTATACCATTCCAGCCTCATCACGTGGATAGCTCTTTATTGTTGGATTAATTGTGATCGGATGGATCTAGGGACTGCAACTATAAATTATAAACTAAAAAGAATGCCCAATAAACCCAGTCACATCCACTGAAACATAGATGACTTCCTACGTCTTTATCTTTCTCACTCCGTTCCCAGTACTCCCGATTCCCCAACCAGATCCCATCCCCTAAATCCCCTCTCTGCACACTCGCATCTCTCCTCATCCCCCATCCAGATCTATCCACACTGAGCACCGCCGGCTGATTCGTGGCCGACCTCCGCGGTACAGAGGTTATCCAACTCCCAGCAGCAGCCAAGCACAAGTAGCACGTGGTGCCGCATGCGGAGCAAGGCATGGGTGCGGCGGCGGCAAGCATGCACGAGAAATACCAACCTGGATCAAAGCATTTGAGATTGCCCATTGTTTGGAAAAATACCTCTTTGGATATCAAAGCTGGGGAATTTGGAGGTGTTACTCTTAGCTAAAAAGCAGCTCACTGGACCAATACCAACCTGGATCAACAACCTAAACTCATTGTCCTATTTAGACATCAAACAACAGCATTACAAGGGAAGTTCCAACAGCTTCACTGTTCTATTTAGACATCAAACAACAGCATTACAAGGGAAATTTGTAATACCCCAATTATGCATGAGGGGAAATGATAGCATTTACGAGTGAAGTTTGCCGTCAGACCCATCGACTTTTTGGAGTGTCGATTTAGTGTCGCGCGCAGAGGTTCCCAGACCATCCCAGGACGATCGGCACCGTCTAGAGAGCCGTATAATTAGCGCTCTCAGAGGTTCCCGGACCGCCTAGGGACAGTCGGCACCGTCTCGCGTTTCGGGTGTTCATCATCCGGCAGTTTCTACCTTACCTTTTACTAACTTACTATTGCAGTAAGAGAAACCCCAAAGCTAGCTCAACCTTGGACCAAAATGCCCCTGAGCAGTCAGTTATATGAGAGAGGAATAGGAGGGCGCTGCGGTCATTTCATAAATACAAAGGGGCAGCCCCATATAAAGCCAGCACCTCATGGCAAAGCCATTTTATTCCCCCAACCGTGAGACCCAGCCCCATTTTCACCATTCTTTCCCAACTGAGAGCAACAACCAAGGTAAGTGCATAGCAAAGAGGACAAAGCCAGTAACAACACACTCTCCATTTCCTTCTCACTGCCAACCAGGAAGCCAAAACACAAGCACATCCCCAAAGCTTGCCACAGCGAGTAGGAGCATAAGAGGAAGCCCGAAGGAGGAGAGGCAAGCGGAGCGGCCGGCCCGGACGACAAGAGGAGGAATCAACTGCACCCTCAACTTCGTCATCGCCTTCTCACCCCATCCAACCCGAGCCAAGTGAGGTTTCCCTTCCCCAATCATGCGCATGGTAGAGGAATAGCAAGCAATTATAGAGAGAGTGAGCCAATGTGGCGCTCGGTGGCCATGGTTATGACCAAGGTCGGCCGGAGCTGCAGGCTTGGACGGCGAGCTCGGCTCCTGCGGGGGCGAGGCCTAGTGCTGTGGAGCCGAAGCCGGGGGTCGGTGGAGTGGGGTGATGACCGAGGGCAGCGGAGGCGGCCGACGGCCGTTGGCCGTGCCGGCCGGGCGGCGGCGTCCAGCGTCCCACCACCACACACGCGCGCAAGGGGAGGCGGGTCCGGTCCCGGTCGGATCCGAGGCGCAGCAGGGGAGGCAAGCAGGGGGGCGGCCGCGCGGTGGACCTGAGGGGCTGGCGAGCCGTCTCGCCACCGGAGTAGCGCGCGGATGGGGGGTCCCGCGCGTAGGAAAGAGGGAGAGAGAGAGTGGGGGCGGTGGAGGAGGAGGCCGGCGGCGGCCCCATGGTCGTCGGCGACGGGCCCGGCCGCGCGCCGCCCCGGGGCAAGACCGGTGAGGGGAGGAGGAGGCCCCTTCGGCCAGTTAGAGCAGAAAGAGAGAGGGAGATTTGGGGAAGAAGAGAGGCCTTTTGGCCAGATAAGAGTGGAGAGAGAGAGAGGGTTTGGGGAGGAAGAGGAGGGCCTGTTCGGCCGAGTGGGATAGGGGAGAGAGAAGCCAGGTGAGGTGGGGAGAAAAGAAAAGGAAGGGAAAAGAAAGAAAAAGGGAAGAAGGAAAAGAAAAAAAAGGAGAAAAGAAAAGAGGAGAAAAAAAAGAAAAGAAAAAAAGGGGGTTCGGCACCTGCGCGACAGGTCCCTCAGAACCCGTGCGATTGCGTCTGAGGTCGGGGTACGAGTTTAGGGACGTTGTTCTCCGTTTAAGCTCTGGATTTTCGTTTTGCCGTTGAGTCGGGTTAACGTGTACGCAGGTGGAGGTCTTGGGTCGGAGCCGTCCACGCGTCATTCCCGAGGATATCCAGGCAAGTGCATTGTAAAGCGGTGAATTCGGGTAGTGATTTCGGTTAAAAATTGAATGATGATGCACTGCTTATCTTGATGAGGTAAGTTGAATATTTGTGGATGATGCATGCTTACCATGTTAGGGTAAGTTAAAGAGCCTTGGATTGCATAATGAGAAATGATGCACGGTAAATGTCGAGACATGCTATGTTGATATGCATAACTGATCTTGCATTGCATGCATGTCATGAAAAGAGAGAAAGTTGGTCCACGTTGAGTGGACGCTCCACGGGAGTGGAGCTGGGTCCCCGTATGAGAGTTACGGGCAACTGAGGTCCCCGTATGAAACAGGACGGGCTTGAGGTCCCCGCATGAAACAGGGCGGGCCTGGGTGGGCATCGACGGGTGCACACTCTGCTGTACCGGTATAGGCTAAAGAGTTGAGAAAGAAGTGCATGAGCATGTGCATGGGCATATGCATGACGATCGGTTGATGATAACCTAAAGAGATAAGAGAAATGTGCATGTGCGTGATGAATAGATCATCGGAATGTAAAGAGGTTAAAAGGTAAAGTGGTTAAATGGAAAAGTGATTAATGAAACTGAAATGATAATGGTCTAATGAATGAACCTGTTATTTGCTGTTTTGCTTTGTACTTGCTGAGTCGGTGGACTCAGCCTTGCTTTGTTGATGTTTTTAGGTGACCGTTGAGGACGACATGTACGGGCGGGAGTAGCACATGGATGACTGGCACGAACCAGCAGCACTTGTGTATCACCTTTGTCAGTGTACTTTAGCTTTGTTAGGCTAGAGTAATCACTAGAAATGCTATGATGTAACTGAACGCAATAATATAAATGAATTTAATGTTGGTTTAAATTCTTCTAGCATTGATGAAATGGTAAGAGTAGCAGAGGTGGTAGCATCTTGGCCCAGGATGGGGGGGTGTTACAAAATTCCATCAGCTCTAAGCCTCTAATGGATATGCCAATGTTAAATTCAGAGAATAGTATAGCCCATTTGGACCCAAGAGTCTTCGAGCTGCATGTCTGTGTATGATGAGGACATCCCTACGTTGTCTACCTCTCTGAATATTCATGAAGCACCAAAGAGCCCAATTACTAGAGCACGAGCCAAGATTTTAAATAAACAGGTGAATTTGTTTCTTAATGAATTTTCTTGTATTGATGAGAACACTATACTACCTTATTTAAGTTCTTTATGCACTCTTAGGTTTGAACAATATGAAGATTTTGGAACCTAAAGGGAGATGAGAGAGGCCAGTGCTAAAGTTGTCGTGGAGGAGCACAAGAAGACACACTTCTTTCGATCAACAAGAAAGTAGAGCAAGCATCCATTAGCCAGCAAGATGTTACGTCCATTAGAGCATTACTTTTGTTAGTTCGAAGCATACGTGTGAACATGTATTAAGAGAGTTGGGTTCGGTTTGTAGGCCGACTAATAAATTACTTCGGCCTCCCGAATAGAATCGTATGGGCCGTCGGCCTGTGCGTGTATTAGCTGGCCGCCGCCGTATAAATACCTGCACGGACGGACGGGAGAAGACAGAACGAGATTTTGGAGAACACAATACGTGACGTGTGGATGGATGACTAGATAATGAATTGAGATGTTAGCTCATGCATTGTACATGTTTCTTGAGTTTTTGATAGCCACAAAAATTCAATAGAAATTTGAGAGTTCTTGCAAATCGAGATCGTTCAACCTTTTCACTGGGAATTGGGAGCGCGATAGGGCTTTCGCTTGGTGGTCGTGAAGTCCGGCGCGTGTGATCTTGCGAATTAAAGAGCGTTCGTTCTTGCATTGGCAACGGAGGATCGCTACGATTCAAGAGAGAGCACGTGAGTATCTAATCCTACGTCGAGAAGATCGGACGACCCCGTATCAGTGTAAGTCCATCACATCAATACTACATACCCACTGCTTTCCCTAAGGTGCTGAAACTAGGTAACAACAAATTCACCAGCAAGATTCCCAGGAGATTGGTCAGTTGAAATCCCTACTTTCACTTAAGTTGAGCTTCAACGACTTAACAGGACAGATCCCCCAATCAATCTGCAGTATCACAAACCTGCAGGTGCTAGACTTGTCCAATAATCTCATAGGTGCAATCCCAGCTGCATTGAACAGCCTACACTTCCTCTCCACATTCAACATTTCTAACAATGACCTAGAAGATCCTATTCCATCTGGAGGCCAGTTTGACACACTTCAGAATTCCAGCTTTGGTAGGAACCCAAAGCTCTGTGGCTCTGCGCTCATTCACAAATGTGGTTCGACCGAAGCACCTCCAGCCACCATTATGTCCACAAAACAAACCAGCTACAAGGTTGTCCTTGTGATTGCCTTAAGCGTGTTCTTTGGTGTAGGTGTGCTGCATGATTAGATAGTCTTATCAAGGTTTTTATTTCTAGAGTAAGTGTTCAAGAATTCCGATAGATTGTTTTGAAAATACGGTAAAAAAATTTAGAAAAATCAATAAACTATAAATCATAAACCAAAAATAATATGACGGATGATCCAGCAGGTCTAAGTCTGAACCACCAGTGGAACCCGCAATTATGGACGCCGCAGGTCTAAGTCCATTCCAGACTTGGACTCCATTTACCGTAAGCCACTACCGATCTGAATCAACATCGCCACCAGTCGAGTCTCGCCTCCATTTTTTATTTGCTAGTGTCCTGAATTGGGGCGCAAAGAACGCGTCTCTAGTCTGACCCTGATGAGTAGCCTCAGCGTGCACGACGTGCCGCAATTCAATCGTCTTGACTTGGAAATGATTTTATCGATCTGTTCTCAAGAGATCGATGAGCTCTTGTGCGACTGCAATGCTCCCTTAGAGCATCTCCAACAATGTTCTCTAAATTTTATCCCTAAATTATTTTTTAGAGGACACAATCTAGAATATAGAAGACTAAAAATATATAACCTCCAACAAGTCCTCTAAATATGGTCCCTAAATTAAAATCTGGGTCCACAAAAACTACCAACCAAAGAATTTAGGGGATCGGACGGCGCAGGAGCGTTGGGACCGATTTAGGGGATGGTGTGCGTCCTCCATATATGGGGGACGAAAAATCAGGGATGGAGTCCTCTATATTTTTGGGTACCATTTAGGGGATCTGTTGGAGCCCTTTTTTTTACCTTTTCTTCTAAAATATAGGGGATATGAGCACTTTAGAAGATTTGTTGGAGATGCTCTTACATCATACCAGCTGAAGAGCCCACGCGGACACGCCAAGCTCTTGCACTTTCGTAACCTCTTGTGTTTTTATTATTCAGAGAACGGTTTTGCTATTGCACAGTTGACTAAATTTTTTTTATCTTTCAGTCACCTGAAGTTACAGTATACTAATTTCTTTCATCTGAAGTTACACTCTCAATCACCTAAAGTTGTAGTATAAAAAAGTAACTGAACTCCTTTCAGAGAATCAGAGGGTGCAATAGTTTCAGCAACCGAGAGGCCGCACGACCATCTACTACCTAGTTAGTGAGATTCCAACTATAGTTGTTAGCCACAAGACACCTGTATCGTACCAATTGGACTGACCACTGATTGGTAACCTCTTGTGTTCTTCTTACTATTTCTGCCCTAACAAACCTTTCTCCAGTTGGTATCGCTGATACGCGCCTTTTCCTGTTCACCACAAGGGATGCATCAAGAAACGAGTTTTTTTTTTCAATCTGAAATTTTGTCGGTATTAGTGGCAAGAGGATAGGTTTGTTATAGCGCAGCCAGTAAGAGAAACCATGTCAGATACAAGTAAATTAAGGATTGAATCAAGAATGACTGCAAGAGCAAATATGCTGTACGGTCAGGAAGGTGTGACATTTGGACTCTCATTATATTATGGGTGGATTTTTTGGGTTTATTATTTAGCTTTCTATATGAACTAATTTTTAAATGAAGTGTCTTTTTAAATTGGGGTTTATAAGTCGATTAAATTAGGTATTATCCTGACTTTATCTAAATCGACTAAAATTGCATGCGAGTATCTCTCTTTATACTCTCTCGCACGAACAGACAGAGTATACAAATTTAAGTTAAAAGTCATAAGATATAACTCAAAAAAATCCACCCATACGCGACCACCAGTGAAACGTCGTAGTGTGAACTAAGAAACTGCTGGGGCAATTGTGCAAAATCCTAATGAGTATCTATAGCCCATAGCATGTATTCCTTGACCCATTTTTCTTTGTGATGACTACAACTACAAGGGACAAGTCAATGGAAGCAAGAGCCGCTTCTTTCTCACCCCTCATGCTCTTGTTTGATTAGGCCATTGATGCTTTATCCAGCCAGGGGACTGAGGACACAAATTAAGCATCTGGTTTCCATGCTAGTTTCATCAGAAAACCATGCAGCCACTCCATGAATGCTTTGCCTTTGAATGTGCAGGATCGTTTGGAGTCAACTGTAGTCAATGGCGGTGATTGGAGCTAGGCTCATGGAGGAGTTGAGGCCCAGAATGATCAAGGATGCTGGGTGAGACGGTGAGCTCAAGCATGGCACGAGAAAAGCGGGAATGCTGAAGGCGAGTTCGAACAATGAGATGACACCAGGTGGTTTGCACGAGCCAAGTAAGCCGTGGTTCGGTGGAACCGGGACAGTAGAGAATTGGCGGCACGTGGCAAGCTAATGGTGTACCTACATGTGGCAAGCATGGCGTTTGCTTGCAAAAAAGGTGATGATTGGGTCAAAAGGGGACATTTCGGTATTTTTGATCAAAATACCGGAAACCATTTTGGATCAAAACCGCGGTGCATGGGCGATGCATTGGAGAGTGGTTTAGGTCAAGATGGAGCTAACAGATCAAGGCTAAGGATTTAGCGAATGCACGTTTATGCGCTTTGAAAAGCATGTATAAATGGATTTAAATGAGTAAAACCCGTGTGTGTGGTTAACAGGTTTCTCCCATTTTAATAGTGGATAGGATCCATTTGGAGAGTAGGTGCCTGATTGCTCACCTATAAAAGGGGTGCTGATAGAAACATGTTAGGTTAACCATCCCACTCCTCTCATGTGCTTTCTTGTTTAGGTTTAAGGTTTTGATAGTGAAGCACATGGTGTACTCTTTGTCCTCTAAGGTGGAGTGGCTGTAGACTTAATCTTCTCTAGTGAGCAATATATGAATATTTGCTATCTCTATGGATCTTTTTTGATTTGGTTGTTTTGTTCTTGATGTGTTCTTGATTTGGCCTCAAAGTTTGATTTCTTGAATCCAAGGATTTTAAGTCAATTTCTTTGGTGTTCTAACTTGTTGTGATATGTGGGAATATTTCTAGACTCATCTTGGTCATCATTCACCCACAAGCTAGTTTGATTCACCGATTTCGATTTTGACTCGGTTTTTGTTGTGACTTTCCAACAAACTGAAAAAGTCTCATCTTTGGCCATGATTTTAATGATCGTTTGTTGGAATAGGTTCACAATACCCTAGAGAGAATATCTGCAAAGTTTCGCATCATTTGGTCCTTTGGATGAAAAGATCCTTCGGTTTTTCGTTTTGTTTCTGAACTGATACAGTCGGCAAAGCTGGTTCTGTTCTCTATCTGAAACTTGATCAGATTTAGACCACATTGGTTTCGACCACAGTCGAGTTCTAGACTGAACTGCGTTGCTTTCGACCATGTTCAGATCTTTCTATTACCTCTCATTCTTTTATTTTCATTTTGAATCTGAACAGAAACAGCCATCGCAATCTTTGTCTGGAACGTCGATCGGTTTTACGATCAAGTTGGTTACAACAACAATCGAGTTCCAGATTACATCATGTTGATTTCAACCATGTTCATCATTCTGAGTGCCTCATGTTTTTCTGTCTTCGTTTGAGTATGGACTGAAATAGTCGCGCTGTTCACTGTCTGAAATCTCGATCGCTTTACGATCGAGTTTCAGATCGCATCGCGCTATCTTCGATCATGTTCAGTCTTACAATCGCTTCACATTTTTCGACCACGTCAGTTGTTCAATCACTCGTTGGCTTACGACCACACTGGTTACGACCACTTTGATTATCTTGGTTGCAAACTGGTTCTGACCGTCAGTTGTTCAACCACTAGTTGGTTTACAACCATCCTGGTTATGACCACTTTGATTATCTTGGTTATAGACTGGTTCCGACCATGTCGGTTGTTCGACTACTAGTTGGTTTACGACCATACTAGTTACGACCACGTTGATCATCTTGGATGCAGACTAGTTCTGATCACGTTGATTGTTCGACCATTTGTTGGAGTTCGACCTACGACCACGTTGGTTTCAACTGCACCCATTTTCGATCATGTTGATTTTGGTCTTAGTGGTTATCAACTACAGTGATTTCCGTTCGATAGTCGATTTCCAACCACGTTGAACTTTTGACTATACTGATTTCTAATGTACAATCAATTTTTGACTACGGTGATGTCCGTTCGATAGTCGATTTCTGACCACATTGTACTTCCGTCTGGTAATCAAATTTATGACCACTTTGTCATCTCTCGACCACGTTGTTGAACTTACGACCACGTTGAGGTCATTGCTCATTATCAGGAAAAATGCCACTTTGGCAGTCAGCTCACAAATTTGGAGATACTAATTTTGTCTGACAATGAACTGACTGGAGTAATACCAAGCTGGATCAACTCACTAAACCACCTCTTCTATCTAGACATATCAAACAACAGTCTTACAGGAGAAATCCCAATCACCTTGGTGGAGATGCCAATGCTACGATCAACACAGAATCAAACCTATTTGGGCCCAAGGTTCTTTGATCTGCCTGGTTATAGCACTCAATCACTTCAGTACCGTGTACTTGCTGCATTCCCAACAGTGCTGAATCTAAGCAACAACAACTTCACGGGTGTGATTTCCCCACAGATTGGTCAGTTAAAAATGCTCGTTGTACCTGATTTCAGCTTCAACAACTTACCTGGACAGATACCACAATCAGTTTGCGACCTCACAAACCTTCTGCCAAAGGCCTTGCCCATTTCAATTTGAGTTTCTAATTTATTTTTTACTATTTTTAGATTTCGTTTTTTTTCTTCTAATTTTAGCTTTTTTAGTTTTTTTGCCGGTTTTTTCCGTATTCATTTGCATTGTTCATGATTGGCTAACCTGTTTGTTCTTTTTTAAAAAAATTAAAATTTAATTACGTCAAATAAATTACCATCAGTTACAATGTAATTTCAGCCAACTACAGTGTAATTTCATCCATATGCCACTTTTTTCAGCTGAAATGGGCGGGCTGTTTAGATTTTTCTAAGAACCATCAGACAGGTGCAATTCCTGCTGCATTGGAGAACCTTCACTTCCTTTCTGACTTTCTAGCTTCTAAAAGTTATTTTTTGAAATTTCTATAATAACTAACTTTTAAATGAAATATTTTTTAAGATGAGATCTATAAGTTAATTGTAGTACGTACTATAGCGACTTCATTTATGTCGATAAAAATCGCACGCAAGTTTCTGTTACTCTATACTCTCTCTCACGGACAATCTAAAAGTTATAATTCACAGTCATAAACCAAAATAAAAAAAGGCCAAGCTCAACAATAGGCTGAAAGGTTCTCGTTAACAAAAAATAATAATAGGCCAAAAATAAATTGCAGAGTATCGTACCGAGCCAAATCAAGCTAAATGCACATCGGGACCTTTACTACTGTGTCGCTGACGACCAACCCGAAACCGGTACCGAATCATTCGTCGCATAATATATGTGAGCCGATCCTTACATATGATTAGAGTTATTTTTGCTCGACTATGACTGATGATTTATACCTACTATTGATGATTTTTATTTCTAGAATAAATGTTTAAGAATTTTGATAAATTATTTTAAAAATACGATAAAATCTTAAAAAATCAATAAACTATAAATCATAAACCGAAAATAATGCGATGGATGATCCAACAGGTCCAAGTCTGAACCACCAGTGGAACCCGCAATTATGGACGCCGCATTGCTGCTATCTTTCTATTCCAGACTTGGAACATAAAGGAAAAGTGAAAAAAAAACAGGCAAGAAAAAAGAGAGAAAACTTCAACTACGCGTTCACGGGGCATAAACCACTAACGATGAATCAACATTGCCCCCAGTCGAGTCTCGCCTCCATTTTTGTATTTGCAAGTGTCCAGGTGTGAAACGCGAGGTGGGACTATACATAATCAGGAAAATTTGGGTGGGGACGCTAATGAGATCAGGTTGCCGCTGCACATTTTACTGGTCCTATTTTTTTCAACTTCTAAAAGCTATTTTTCGGTTTTTCTATAATAATTAGCTTTTAAATGAAGTATCTTTTTAAGATAGAGTCTACTAATTAATTGGAGTACATATTGTACAGACTTCATTTATATCGGCAAAAACCGCACGTCAGTTTCTGTTACTTTATAATCTTTCGCACGAACAGCCCAAAAGCCACAAGCCGCAGCCAAAAGCCATAAGCTTCAGCCAAAAAGAACAAGCCCACTATTAGACAGTCCTAGGCACAAAGAACGCGTCTGTAACATCCCAAAAAGGGAACTATTGTATTTGCGTAAAGTATAAAATCTTTTAGTTGTTCTTCCAGTAAATCTTAAAGATTTTGGCATTATTCAAATTTATTGAGTTGGTTTCTTACTGAAAAGCTCTATTAATAAAAATTCAAACCTTGGAATCAAGAACCAAAGTTTAAAGTTTAAAAATTGAGAAGATCCAAAACTCCATGGAAATTTTAATTTCAAATTTAAATTGAAATTCGGTACGCAAAACCAAGAATGGAAATTAAAAATCAATATAAAATCTTTCCATCCAATTTTCATATTTGAAAATTCAAATTTGGAAAATTAAGAAGTATTTCTCAAAGTTTGAATAATTTTAAAAATCAAAATGTTGATATCCAAAATTGGATCCAAGTTGTCAACTTCAAATCTACTCACAAATCTAGATCTGAAATTTAAAAATTCGGATATTTCCTTCTCAAATTTTGGGCCTGGCCCGTTTCTCCTCCCAGCCCTGCCGCTCATCTATTTCCCCCCTCCCCGGCCACTTCTTTTCTTCCGCCCGGCCCACTCCTTCTTCTTTCTCCTGGCTTCCTCCTCCCCTGTTCTTCCGACTCGTCGCCCGCACCGGCACCCCGGCCGCATCACTTCCGTCAAACCAGGCCACCCAGCCGCGTCGCTCCGCCCTGGTTTCGCCCAGCTACAGCCGCCCGATTCCGCCCCCGGTTTCGTGCGCCGCCCCATGTTGTCGGACACGCCGCCCATGTCAACGTACGCCTCACCCATGTCGGCACCACTCCCCCGAGCGCACCCACCAGTGGAACGACTGCTCCCCTTCCTCGCCTATAAGAAACCCCAAGCTCGCCTCCTTCCCACTCCTCCTCCTCCCTCCATCCAAGTTCGCTCAGGCCGTTTGTGCTCGCACCGGTAGCCGCCCCTCCGCGCCGCCCCCTCTCTCCGATGACCTTCTCCGTGAAACGACTGTGTCACGGTGAGCCCCCTGCCACCCGTTGCCTCCCCTCGCGATTAATTGGGAAACAAAAGCCCAAGCACGCCGCGCCCTCTCCCTCTTCGTTTCCGACTGGTCGTTGCCGTTTTCACCGCCGACCACCCTCCCGGGCTTCTTTCCCCAATTCCTCATGGCAGGAGCTTCTCCTCGGTGTCCCAGAGCTACTCCAGTGGCCGGCCGAAGCCCTCTGCCACCCGAGCCCTCCGGCCACGGCGACCCAACCGCGCCGCCACTCGTGCTCATCACCGGCACAACTCGGCCTCCCGCTGGTCATCTCAACCACTCCGGTAAGCTCCTGTACCCCCACTCAAGCTCATGCACGCCCCATCTCTTTCGTTCTCCCTTCCGGCCACCCGCGCCCGATTTCCCCTCACCGCCGGCCGCCTAGAGCCGCCGCCAGCTCGTCAGGGTGCCTCCCGGACATGACCGTCACCCCCATCGACTACAACCTGGTCCCAGGATTCCATTTCGCCGGTCGCCGCTGCCTCCCCGGCTGCTCCTCGCCGGCGATGCCGCACGGCTCCACCGCCATGTCAGCTCCCCTATTTCCAACCAAAGCTGCCCCTCTCTCTGTCTATCTCTCTTCTGACTTGTGGGCCCGGCTAGTAAGTGCCTCCAAGTTCTTGCATGCATGTCCCAATACTCCTTGGCAAATGACTAACTTATAAATCCATATTGTATAAATACTCAAAAGGGCAACTTTATAAAATCTGAGCTGCAAATAAAATGGGAATGAAAAAGATTGATGCAATTAGATTAAAACTAAGCCTGGATCAATTGTATGCCAATTTAGATTAATAAGTTAAAGTTAATTAAAGTAAGCTCATGACATGAACTATTTTCCTATTACTAAGAAACTATCATGAAGTTAATAAAGTAATAATAATAATGATAACAATATCATGGCCAAAGGATTTAGTTTTGAAACTTGATAAAAGATTCATACCCATATAATCTTGTCTAAGTCTATGACAACTAAGAAAATGATAACAGAAATAATTATTATGATAACTTGAATAAATGAAATATTGATTTTAAAACTAGTGAAGACTCAAATCACCCTGCTTATTAAATTTATCTCTCAAAAATCATTGGCATGCCACATAAGATATCAAGTGTGGTTCACTTATCGCTAAAATCATGACAGCTATCTTTTCAAGAGTACTTAAAAAATAGTCGTAGTAAAGACTTCCACATTTATCCTAAATGCTAAGATTTAAAATAACAGATGTTTGCGGCTGGGAGTTCATGAACAAGAAAAGAGTAATAACTAATCTTTGTCTCGCGCCCAAATCTCCAATCATTATCTCAGGATTTAAAGATCTAATGGTCAAAAGTAATTAATAATAAAAGAAATCACTTTATCGAGAAGGTCCTTGTTAATTCATAACTCTCCTTTCCAGCAAATCACAACCATTGGCCATTTCAAATAAAGTTGTCCACCAAGCAGAATAATTGACTTTAGGAATTGGCAATTACAATCTTAAATAAGCATTGCCTCATGAAATATCAAAGTTACATCGCGTAATTAAAATCATACTCATTTTATGTAAACCTTCGCATCCTAAAAATCACAAAGTTCTGATCCTGTTTACTATCTCTGATAACCTCTTCCATCTGTCCATAAGTCCTGCCTGACTCATGAAACTTCCTTAATAAATGTAAATCAATTAAGAGAAAGTCATCAAACAAAAGATAAAGCCTCACCTTTCCCGAATCGACTATGTTTGGCCACTTTCTTTTCCAAAGCAGATAATTCCTGTAGATACTTCTTCACTTTTGATCCCTCGTTATTCAAAAATTTTCTCTCACGGTAAAGCTATTCATACAACTCATTCTCTCACTCAAATCTAGCTACCGCTATGTTTTCAACACACTAATCCGAATCACCTTTCTATTCTCAAATCGTAATGAATGTATAATTCAAATTAAGTTGGGCATTTATAGTGTTGGATTTATTTGATCTTTTTTTCTTTGCTGTGTATTAGAATCTGAAGACTTGACAAGGTGACACATTCGAATAGGATCAAGACTTGGGTAAAAGTAAGGGCCAGTAAACTGACTGAGCAGGCTTTTGAGTTGGATCAAGGCCATGGTAGATCAAGCAAGGCAAGTCATCACTTGATCATATTGATCCTACATTTTATGCAAAATTATGTTCCTTTAAAATTATCAATTTGCATGCTTAATTTACTATGTAAAGGTATGTCAAAGTTTAAGGTAGCTACATGCCAACTTGATGTCGTATTAGAATTTAATATGCCATTCCTTGATACTTGAATCATCTAATCCTTGTCACCATAGATATTAATGGTAGCTTTACTAGCTATAAGTCATATTAAATGCCATGCAAGTCTTGTCAAGTCCAGGGTGCTAGTTGCCCTGATCATCAATCTTTAAAAACATAAGAACTTGTTTTGGGACAGTCACGGGATGTACGTGGCTGAATACTTTGTGACTACTTATTTTATACTTCTCAAAACCCTCAAAACCTACTATACCTGTCTGGGCGGGTGGTAAGAGTGGTTGGTGCGGAAGTAGCATGAGAATATGTGGTTTGTGGACTGAATCGCCCGAACGCATTAAGGACATAATCATGTGACGACCTCTCTGTGTAAAACAGTACAACCATAAGTCTACAAATTGCAACTTTGCTAAGTAAATCTATCAAACCCCCGGAACTCATCTCACCAGTAGAGAAAAGGAGTGGAATGTTGCAAGGGCAAGGGGAGGCCTAAAGGGACACCAAGAGGAGGGTGAAGTTTCCAGCCGTGCTAGCGTTGTGGAGAGTGGAGTTTGAATGCTCTAGTTTTCATGGTTACATCCCGTGCAAAGTGTGGGACCCACCGCAACTGGGAGAAGCCCATAGGGTGAGATGACAAAAGGGGCCAGATATTTTGAAAAGTTACAATGATGGTCTACTCAACCACATGACTAAGGAATCGTGTGGAGCAACGAGCGGATCGTCTCTTGTGTTGAAAGTGTACAACCTCTGCAGAGTATAAACTATTCGAATAGTCGTGCCTACGGTCAAGGGCAGACATGGGATCTTCCTCGAGTTAGTTCTATTTCAAAAACCTTTGTGGGTGGGACAAAAACCTATCAGAGTGATGTACTCTGACTTTGACTTTTTCCTGGAGGGACGTACTCCAGCGTGGTTGATAAGATGGAAGTGACATAATGATCAAAAGCTAGCATAGGTGGATGGAACCATGTAATTGGTGGATGGAACCTACACTGCTTTAAATATTGCACAAATTCAAACTCTTTAAAGCGTGTTTATAAAATGCCAAGTCATAGGAATCTTAATTATGATTATTGCAAATGTCGCATTAAGCAAATAAAAGAACCTCAAGCCTCATTTGATAGCCTTGCATCTATTATTATTGCATTCTGTGTGGTGGCTTGCTGAGTACCGTCATACTCACTCTTGCTTAATTACCATCATTTAGTCAGAAAGGAAATAAAGTCAAGCCCTGCGATGCTTAAAAAGGGGTCGACAGAGCTGGAAGACGATGAGACCATGAACTAGGTCGTGAACCCCAGTTGGCTGCATGTGGGCAAGTCCCACAGGTCCCATCTGTGTGAAGTTTCCGCTGCTGCATTTTATCATTTTCGGCCTAATCGGCCCATGAGTAAGTATTACTGTATTATTTACGTTTCCGCATGATATGTTGTCGATATACAGTAATGTATCTGTGAGCACTATCTACTGATCCAGGGAATAGTGCGGTGGAATCACGGAGGATCTGGGTTTGCTAACCCGAGGTCCGACAGCGTCTGTAGTCTGACCCTGATGAGTAGCCTCAACGTGCACGACGTGCTGCAATTCAATCGTCTTGACTTGGAAATGATTTTATCAATCTGTTGATGAGCTCCTTGTTCGAGTGCAATGCTCCCTTACATCATACCAGCTGCAAAGCCCACGCGGACACGCCAAGCTCTTGCTCTTCCATAACCTCTTATGTTTTTATTATTCAGAGGGTGCAATAGTTTCAGCAACTGAGAGGCCGCACGACCATCTACTACCTAGTTAGTGGGGCTCGAACTATAGTCGTTAGCCACAAGACACATGTATCATACCAATTGAACTAACCGCTGATTGGTAACCTCTTGTGGCATCTTATCTGCTCATATGCATCCCATTTTAGTTTTTACACTATTGTAAGGCACAAGGCCAATTGGAGAAAGGTTTGTTAGGGCAGAAATAGCAAGAAGTGTAAAATAGATAAATCAAGAACAAATGCACAAGCTCCATCAAAGGAAAAAGACAAGAAAAACAAATACAATGCAAGTGTAATTGGAGATGCCTATTGAGTTGAATGCACCAGCCAGTTCACCCAAAAAAACCTAAGTTGGTGAGAAAAGGCAGATAATTCAATTATACTTCAATACTGCTCCTCACGTATAGGCTCCATTAGGCCTAAAACGTGGAATACAATTATATTATAATTATTATTTTTTAATTACGTTAGCCAGGTCTTGAACTTAAGATCTCTTAGCTCTGATACCGCATTTAGTTGGATGAACCAGCCAGCTCACCTAAAAAGTCCAAGCTGATCATGAAAGATACACAATTCAATCTACAATAGATACCCATGACAGAAACTCCTACAACATGATACAGCAACTGGAAAGAAATTTCCCTACAAAAAATAAAGGGAAATAATTAATGTGCAACAACACCTATTAAACAGCATCAAAATAGTATAATCTAAAGAAATGCGATTATTAAGAGATGTAGAATATGTTTGTATTGAATAATTGATATTTTGGTTGAGTTGGAATTAATTTTTGCAAAGTTTTTAGAAAATTCAGATTTCATATTGTGCTATCAAGGTTCAGGCGGTCAAACCACCTGATGGCTAACAGTTTAACTTTAATTATTTGGAAAAGGCTAAAAGCTACTATAGTGTATTTTTAGTCACTATAGTAAAAAAAAAGAGTCAAAAGACATGGCTTAAACCAGTTGGAGTGGGGCTCAGAAGCTTTGCACCACAACTCTCAAGTGATCAGTCGGTCAGCGACAGTGCCACTGCCTGCCCTCACACGCTACCTAGCTTTTCTTCAAGCACTTCTGAAATCTGTATTCAGATGATAACCACTGCAAACGTAGTCAACAGCCAAAGCATGTATTCCTTGACCCATTTTTCTTTGTGATGACTACGACTACAAGGGACAAGTCAATGGAAGCAAGAGCCGCTTCTTTCTCACCCCCTCATGCTCTTGCTTGAATTAGACCATTGATGCTTTATCCAGCCAGGGGACTCAGGACACAAATTAAGCATCTGGTTTCCATGCTAGTTTCATCAGAAAACCATGCAGCCACTCCATTTTCCGTACAAGAAATACAGCAGCAGATTGCCCATACCTTCCCTTGACCTTGCTCTTGTGTTGCTGATCTCCTTGGCCTCTCCCACCAGTTCCTGCACAGAGCAGGAGAAGGGCTCCCTTGTCCAGTTCCTCGCCGGGCTCTCGCAAGACGGTCGCCTCGCCGTGTCATGGCGGAATGACACGGACTGCTGCGTGTGGGAAGGCATCACCTGTAATGGAAATGGGGCGGTCACTGAGGTCTCTCTGCCATCTAGAGACCTTGAAGGGCACATCTCACCATCTCTTGGCACCCTCACCGGCCTGCTGCGCCTCAACCTGTCCCACAACTCACTGTCTGGCTACCTACCGCAGCAATTGGTGTCTTCCAGCAGCATCACTGTCCTTGATGTCAGCTTTAACCGCCTCAATGGAGACCTGCAAGAGCTGCCATCTTCAGCCCCCGTTCAGCCTCTCCAGGTACTGAACATCTCGAGCAATTTGTTTACCGGACAGTTTCCATCCACCAAATGGGAAGCAATGAAGAATCTGGTTGCGCTCAATGCCAGCAACAACAGCTTTACTGGGCATATACCAACCAATTTCTGCAAGAGCTCACCATCCTTCGCTGTGCTTCAACTTTGTTACAACAAATTCAGTACCAGCATCCCCCCTGGGCTTGGTAATTGCTCCATGCTCAGAGTGCTCAAGGTTGGCCACAACAACCTTAGTGGGACTCTCCCGGATGAACTCTTCAATGCTACCTTGTTGGAGTACCTCTCTTTTCCCAACAATGCTTTAGAAGGAAAATTTGATGGTACACATGTAGTAAAACTCAGTAATCTGGTAGCCCTTGATCTTGGAGGGAACAACTTCGGCGGCAAGATTCCAGATTCTATAGGTCAGCTCAGTAGATTGCAGGAGCTCCATTTGGACCACAACAATTTGTATGGTGAGCTGCCGTCAGCTCTGAGCAATTGCAAATATCTCACAACCATCGACCTCAGGGGAAACAGCTTCAGCGGAGATCTAAGCAAGGTCAACTTCTCCACCCTGCCCAATCTACAAACTTTAGATCTTGGCAGGAACAACTTCACCGGCACAGTTCCGGAAAGCATCTACTCTTGTAGCAACTTGACTGCGCTACGGCTATCGTCCAACCATTTCCATGGCGAGCTATCATCAGGAATTGGCAATTTTAAGTACCTCTCTTTCCTATCACTTGCTTACAATTCTTTTACGAATATCACAAAAGCTCTTCAGATCCTTAAGAGCTCCAGGAACCTTACCACCCTGCTTATTGATAACAACTTCAGGAAAGAGGTCATTCCACAGGATGAAACCATTGATGGTTTCGAGAATCTTAAGTTTCTTGACATAAGTCATTGCTCATTATCAGGAAAAATACCACTTTGGCTATCAAAGCTCACAAATTTGGAGATACTAAATTTGTCTAACAATGAACTGACTGGAGTAATACCAAGCTGGATCAACTCACTAAACCACCTCTTCTCTCTAGATATATCAAACAACAGTCTTACAGGAGAAATCCCAATCACCTTGATGGAGATGCCAATGCTGCGATCAACGCAGAATCGAACCTATTTGGACCCATGGTTCTTTGAGCTGCCTGTTTATTACCCTCCATCACTTCAACACCGTGTACTTGCTGCTTTCCCAACAGTGCTGAATCTAAGCAACAACAACTTCACGGGTGTGATTTCCCCACAGATTGGTCAGTTAAAAATGCTCGTTGTACTTGATTTCAGCTTCAACAACTTATCTGGACAGATCCCACAATCAGTTAGCAACCTCACAAGCCTGCAGGTTCTAGTATTATCCAACAACCATCTGACAGGTGCAATCCCTGGTGCACTGAACAACCTGAACTTCCTTTCTGCATTCAATGTTTCTAACAATGACCTAGAAGGGCCTATTCCAACTGGAGTCCAGTTTACTACATTCCTAAATTCTAGCTTTGAAGGGAATCCTAAGTTGTGTGGCCCTATTCTCCGTCGCAGTTGTGATTCAGCAGCAGTAGCATCAGTGTCCAAAAACCAACGCAACAAAAAAGCCATTTTTGCAATAGCATTTAGTGTGTTCTTTGGAGGGATTGTAATTCTTTTGCTGCTGGGGCGTCTCCTTCTCTCACTCAGGGCTGCAATTTTCAAAACCAAAAACAAAAGCGACACTACTGGAGATGTAGAAGCAGCTTCATTCAGCTCTGATCCAGAGCGTTTGTATGTAAAGATGCCACAAGGCAATGGAGAAGAAAACAAGGTCACATTAACTGCCATTGTGAAAGCTACAAATAACTTTGACAAGGAGCACATCATTGGGTGCGGAGGTTATGGACTAGTCTACAAAGCTGAGCTACCTGATGGCTCCAAGCTCGCCATCAAGAAGCTCAATGGTGAAATGTTGTCCATCATGGAAAGGGAGTTCACTGCAGAGGTTAAAGCACTCTCCATGGCACAGCATGACAATCTTGTGCCATTGTGGGGATACTGCGTCCAGGGAAACTCGAGGCTCCTGATATATTCTTACATGGAGAATGGCAGCCTGGACGATTGGCTTCATAACAGGGATGATAGCGCCAGCTCATTTCTTGACTGGCCAACGCGGCTTAAGATTGCACAAGGAACTAGCCGGGGCCTTTCTTATATCCATGATGTCTGCAAGCCTCACATTGTCCACCGTGACATTAAGTCCAGTAACATCCTGCTTGACAAAGAATTCAAAGCTTATGTTGCAGATTTTGGGCTATCAAGATTGGTCCTTCCGAACAAAACTCATGTCACAACTGAGCTAGTCGGCACTTTTGGTTACATCCCCCCTGAGTATGGGCAAGCATGGGTTGCTACGTTGAGAGGTGATATGTACAGTTTTGGAGTGGTCCTGCTTGAACTGCTCACAGGACGGCGACCTGTTCCGGTCCTGTCTACATCAATAGAACTTGTTCCATGGGTGCTGGAGATGAGGTCTGAGGGAACGAAGCTTGAAGTCCTGGATCCAACACTCCGAGGCACAGGGTATGAAGAACAAATGCTGAAGGTTCTTGAAGCTGCTTGCAAGTGTGTTAACCGTGATCCTTTCATGAGGCCAACTATCATGGAAGTAGTCTCCTGCCTGGACAGTATAGATGCTGACCTGCAGATGCAAAACACAGCCAATACAGAATGCAGTTAGACATGATAGACAATCTTGTGCTTTCGGTGCACAGAGTTGATGTAGTTTTCACTAGAACTACTACTTCTGACTAATCTCATAGTTTGTTTTGTACAGATCCTGGCAGTTTGCCATTTTGAGCTTATTATACTTTCTAGGAAACCATTTTTGTAATTTATCCCCCCCCCCCGGGGGTTCCTTGAAGTATTATGCATGATAAGTTTCGTAAGCATGGGAAACGTGTATAAACAAGTGAAAAGATTGCACTGTTCCTTGAGTTCCCCACTGAAAAAGGTAAAAATGGTTCAGTATGATTTTGCTGCCCAGGGGTTCCTGTGCCCCATTTGCGAAAGCATGTTGCATTGCTCCAAAAATACAAAAAGAAATCATGGACATAGTTTACATAAAGTTATGTAAACCTACAAAATTTCAATATGAAATATGTCCATATTGTACAATACCAAAAAAGAGAAGTAGTCAAGCATGCACTATTCATATGTATGCAAGTATTACTTAGTCTTTTTTGGTTCTCAATACCAGAGACGAATTTGATATTGAAATTTTGCAAGTTTACTTAAGTTTGTGTACTACATTCATAAATTTTTGTTGGTATTTTTGGAACAATGCATCATGCACTTTATGCAAATGTGGGCGTGGGAACCCTTGGGCACCAACAAATTTCCCAAAATGGTTTCCATTCAAGCGCCAATACCCAGACATTTGTGCTGTCAGCTGTTTGTTCCAGTTCAATGGGTTTTAGAAACCAAGAGTTGGAGGTGGAATGAAAGGATACCACAAATATTTGGTCCAAGCATGCAATGAAATGAGAATGCAATGCGACTATAATGTTCGGAAATTGAAATGTTGACTGAATAAAGTAGTAGGCTCTCGTCAGCATGTAACCAGCAGCTGAACATGAGGAATAGCGATCAGAAGTAGCAACCATGTCAAAAGATTCACGTGGTGAAGAAACCACGGGCATTGCAGCACGCAGTATCGCCCTCCGGCATACACACCGCGGAACCGTATCCCCTCGGACTGACGCGCCCGCCGCCCGCACGAGCTTTTCGACGACCACGGTCGCCGTCCAAGAAACGACATTCGGGTCGGCATTTCGCCGAACAGCCTGTGCGCGCTGCTGACGAGACGGCGCCGTGGCGTCCCACGCGGCAGCTCCCCCAGACCCGCACTGCGTCCAACAGTCGGAGCGAGTCGCCAGTGCGCACGTGCTCCGGCGCGAGGGTTGGAAACGCGGCGGGCGGGTGGCTGCAGGAGAGAGAGGCGCTTCCACCTTTCAGTGAGAGGTGGAGCTGCGAGTCGCGACTCGCTGGACGCTTGAAGCCTGGGAGAAAATTGTTATTATAGGACACGAAACAATGGGCTTCGCTATTATAGGACTCCAAACGTCGACTTCGCTAAAACGACCCTTGAAACATTGACACTTTGTTATAGATGATATTTGGTCTTTTTAATCTCTTTTCTTAACTAAAATACATGTATTTTGCTATGATGTGACCGTATTGCCCTTCTACCTCATTCACGTAAGAGATCGACCTTTCCTTTCCTTCGTACGAAATATGTACTACGACCTCAGATATTGCCCGCCCCTCGTTCATGAAGATCTTGAGCACGCGGTCCTGCGGCTGCAGCTGCTCCGCCGTGTCCATGACGAAGGGCACGTACCGCTCCAGCGCCATGTCCGTGTGCTCGGCGTCGAAGCTGAGCTCCAGGGACTCGCGCGGGAACCGGTGGCCGCCGCCGCCGCCCTTATTGCCGTCGTCTCCGCCGGTCTCGATGGACGTCTACTTGAACTCGACGCCGTCGAAGGCGTCGATGGTGGAGTCCCCGGGCTCCATGCACAGGAGCGTGCTCCAGCTGCTGCTCCCGTCGGGCTCGCTGCTGCGGAAGCGCGCAAGGCAGAGACGGCGCATGGCGCGCGGGTTGATCTTGGTGGCCAGATACGTGCGCGCGGCGTCGAAGAGGTGGTTGTCGTTGTACCGCAGTCGAACTGGGGGCGGATGACGACCGTGTGACTGGGGGCGGGTTGAATGAGGCAGAAGGGCAATACGGTCACATCATGGCAAAATATATGTATTTTAGTTGAGAAAAGAGATTAAAAAGACCAAATGTCATCTATAACAAAGTGCCAATGTTTCAAGGGTCGTTTTAGCGAAGTCGATGTTTGGAGTCCTATAATAACGAAGCCCATTGTTTCGCGTCCTATAATAGCAATTTTCTCGAAGCCTGGGACTGAGGCTCGATGTAGGATGGAGAATTGGAGATACTGTACAGTTCAGTTCTCACAGGAATATGAAAAACAAAATCCCGCATTCCAATTAGAGCCTTAAGCCTTAAGATGTCACTTTTGGTCAACACCGAATTTGAATTCGCTTTTCCTCTGAAAAAACCTAACTTAGTTTAAGAAAACAATATATTAGTTCCTTCCAAGAAAATAATATAGAAAGCGACTAAACAACAGCATACCATTGTAATGATATGGCACGTTTCATGCCGTTTTTAACAAGTTACATGAAAAAGAAAAACAAAGGAACGCTATCCTGTTCCAGCCTCATCAGTGGGATAGCTCTTTATTGTTGGATTAATTGTGATCGAATTTGGGGACTACAACTATCCACCCCAAGCATCAATGACTTTGGGTGGGTTCTTTTTGTTACGACTAACGGTCAGACAAAGTGTCTACGAATGTGAGGCGATCAAACGGAGTCTCCGCTGTGAGGCGATCAAACGGAGTCTCCGCTGTGAGGCGATCGGATGAAGCATCTACGACCACGAGGTGATCGAATGATGTCTCGATCGACCGCCAAAGCGTCTACGATGATGAGGCGGTTAGACGAAGCGTCTACGACCATGAGGTGGCCAGACGAAGTCTCAAAAGATCGTCAAAGCGTCTACAACCACGAAGTTGTCAGACGGAGTCCCAACCATGAGGCGGTCGAACGAAATCTCGATCGCGAGGCAGTCGGACCAAGTCTCAACGTCGACAAAGGTGGTCGAACGAAGTGTCTACGACCACGAGGTTGTCGGACCAAGCGTCTACGACCGTGAGGTGATTAGATGAAGTCTCGACCGCAAAGCGGACGGACCAGGTCTCGACGTCAACGAATCTCTACGTGCGCAGTCTGTCCCCCACCCTTTGGACTCGATATCGACGAAGGCAATGGTAGGCGATGAAGGTGGTGGTGAGATAAATCTCTGCACGTGTGATCCATCCCCCACTCTTCGAACTAGGTGTCGACGAAGGCGGTGACGGGACAAAGGCTCGATGTGCGTGCGCTCGTCTCCTACCCTTTAGACTCGCTGTTGATGAAGGTGGCGGTGGGGCGAAGCCTCGGCGCATGTGTTTTGTCCCCCACCCTTCAGACTCGGTGAGACAAAGCCCCTACGCACATGTTCCATCCCCCACCCTTCGGACTCGGTGGGACGAAGCCTTTGTGTGTGCTCTCCGTCCCCCACCCTTTGGACTTGGTGTCAACGAAGGCGGCAGTGAGATGAAGCCCCCTACGTGCACGCGCTCTATCCCCCACCCTTCAGACTCGGTGTCGGTGAAGGCGGTGGTGCGACGAAGCCCCTGTGTGCACACCCCGTCCCCCACCCTTCAGACTGGGTGTAAACAAAGGCGACAACGGGACGAAGCCCCTGTGCGCACGTGCTCTGTCCCCTACCCTTCAAACTCGGTGTCGACGAAGCCAGTGATGAGACAAAGCCGCACGCTCATCTACAACCGCAAGATGGTCAAACAAAGCGTCTACGACCATGAGGCGGCCGGATAAAGCATCTACGACCACAAGGTAGTTGGACAAAGTGTCTACAATCATGAGGTGAACGGATGAAGTCCTGACCATGAGGCGGTCGGACTAAGCATCTACGACCAAAGGGCGATTGGACGAAGTCTCAACTGCGAAGTGGTCGGACGAAGCGTCTACGATCACAAGGTGGTCGGATGAAGTCTCGACCGTGAGGCAGTCAGATGAAGCTTCTATGACCACGAGGCGGTTGGACAAAGTCTCAACATCGACGAAGGCAGCGACAAGACGAAGTCTTTGTGCATGCATGCTCCATCCCCCGCGCCTTCGGACTCGATGTTAATGAAGGCGGCAGCAAGACAAAGCTTTGTGCACGCATGCTTGTCTACGACCGTGAGGTAGTCGGATGAAGCTTCTACGATCGTGAGACGATTGAATGTAGTCTCAGACCGTGTGGCAGTCAGACAAAGCGTGTATGACTGCGAGGTGGTCAGAGACGACATCCACGTAGAGCTCGGTAACAGCTGTTATAGTACATTTTTAGCCGCTATAGTAAAAAAAAATCAACATAACTTAAACCAGTTAGAGTGGGGCTCGGAAGCCTTGCACCACAACTCTCAAGTGATCAGTCGGCCAGCCACAGTGCCACTGCCTGCCCTCACACGCTACCTAGTTTTTCTTCAAGCACTTCTGAAATCTGTATTCAGATGATAACCACTGGGTCGTAGTCCATGGTCTACAATGATGCAGCAGTGGAGACAGGAGAATGGAAAACAACTGCAAACGTAGACATCAGCCAAAGCACGCATGATAACACAAAGTAAACGCCACTAGTAAAACGTCATAGTGTGAACTAAGAAACTGCTGGGGCAATTGTGCAAAATCCTAATGAGTATCTACAGGCTATAGCATGTATTCCTTGACCCATTTTTCTTTGTGATGACTACGACTACAAGGGACAAGTCAATGGAGCAAGAGCCGCTTCTTTCTCACCCCCTCATGCTCTTGTTTGATTAGACCATATTCAGCCAGGGGACTCAGGACACAAATTAAGCATCTGGTTTCCATGCTAGTTTCATCAGAAAACCATGCAGCCACTCCATTTTCCGTACAAGAAATACAGCAGCAGATTACCCATACCTTCCCTTGCCCTTGCTCTTGTGTTGCTGATCTCCCTGGCCTCTCCCACCAGTCCCTTCTCCAGTTCCTCGCCGGGCTCTCGCAAGACGGTGGCCTCGCCGTGTCATGGCGGAATGACACGGACTGCTGCGTGTGGGAAGGCATCACCTGTAATGGAAATGGGGCGGTCACTGAGGTCTCTCTGGCATCTAGAGACCTTGAAGGGCACATCTCACCATCTCTTGTCAACCTCACCGGCCTGCTGCGCCTCAACCTGTCCCACAACTCACTGTCTGGTTACCTACCGCCGGAATTGGTGTCTTCCAGCAGCATCATTGTCCTTGATGTCAGCTTTAACCGTCTCAATGGAGACCTGCAAGAGCTGCCATCTTCAGCCCCCGTTCAGCCTCTCCAGGTACTGAACATCTCAAGCAATTTGTCTACCGGACAGTTTCCATCCACCACATGGGAAGCAATGAAGAATCTGGTTGCGCTCAATGCCAGCAACAACAGCTTTACTAGGCAGATACCAACCAATTTCTGCAAGAGCTCACCATCCTTCGCTGTGCTTGAACTCTGTTACAACAAATTCAGTAACAGCATCCCCCTTGGGCTTGGTAATTGCTCCATGCTCAGAGTGCTCAAGGTTGGCCACAACAACCTTAGTGGGACTCTCCCGGATGAACTCTTCAATGCTACCTTGTTGGAGTACCTTTCTTTTCCCAACAATGGTTTAGAAGGAAAATTTGATGGTACACATGTAGTAAAACTCAGTAATCTGGTAGCCCTTGATCTTGGAGGGAACAACTTTGGCGGTAAGATTCCAGATTCTATAGGTCAGCTCAGTAGATTGCAGGAGCTCCATTTGGACAACAACAACTTGTATGGTGAGCTGCCGTCAGCTTCAGCGGAGATCTAGGCAAGGTCAACTTCTCCACCCTGCCCAATCTACAAACTTTAGATCTTGCCCTGAACAACTTCACCGGCACAGTTCCGGAAAAGCACAGCTTGACTGCGCTACGGCTCGCGTACAACCATTTCCATGGCGAGCTATCATCAGGAATAGGCAATTTGAAGTACCTCTCTTTCCTATCACTTGTTAACAATTCTTTTACGAATATCACAAAAGCTCTTCAGATTCTTAAGAGCTCCAGGAACCTTACCACCCTGCTTATTGGTATGAACTTCAGGAAAGAGGTCATTCCACAGGATGAAACCATTGATGGTTTTGAGAATCTTAAGTTTCTCACAATAGATAATTGCTCATTATCAGGAAAAATACCACTTTGGCTATCAAAGCTCACAAATTTGGAGATATTAAATTTGTCTGACAATGAACTGACTGGAGTAATACCAAGCTGGATCAACTCACTAAACCACCTCTTCTCTCTAGACATATCAAACAACAGTCTTACAGGAGAAATCCCAATCACCTTGATGGAGATGCCAATGCTACGATCAACGCAGAATCAAACCTATTTGGACCCAAGGTTCTTTGAGCTGCCTGTTTATACCACTCCATCGCTTCAATACCGTGTAATTGCTGCTTTCCCAACAGTGCTGAAGCTAAGCAACAACAACTTCACGGGTGTGATTCCCCCACAGATTGGTCAGTTAAAAATGCTCGTTGTACTTGATTTCAGCTTCAACAACTTATCTGGACAGATCCCACAATCAGTTAGCAACCTCACAAGCCTGGAGGTTCTAGTATTATCCAACAACCATCTGACAGGTGCAATCCCTGGTGCACTGAAAAACCTGAACTTCCTTTCTGCATTCAATGTTTCTAACAATGACCTAGAAGGGCATATTCCAACTGGAGGCCAGTTTACTACATTCCTAAATTCTAGCTTTGAAGGGAATCCTAAGTTGTGTGGCCCTATTCTCCGTCGCAGTTGTGATTCAGCAGCAGTAGCATCAGTGTCCAAAAAACAACGCAACAAAAAAGCCATTTTTGCAATAGCATTTAGTGTGTTCTTTGGAGGGATTGTAATTCTTTTGCTGCTGGGGCGTCTCCTTCTCTCACTCAGGGCTGCAATTTTCAAAACCAAAAACAAAAGCGACGCTACTGGAGATGTAGAAGCAGCTTCATTCAGCTCTGATCCAGAGCGTTTGTACGTAAAGATGCCACAAGGCAATGGAGAACAAAACAAGGTCACATTAGCTGGCATTGTGAAAGCTACAAATAACTTTGACAAGGAGCACATCATTGGGTGCGGAGGTTATGGACTAGTCTACAAAGCTGAGCAGAGCTACCTGATGGCTCCAAGCTCGCCATCAAGAAGCTCAATGGTGAAATGTCCATCATGGAAAGGGAGTTCACTGCAGAGGTTGAAGCACTCTCCATGGCACAGCATGACAATCTTGTGCCATTGTGGGGATACTGCTGATGGCCCTCTAGGATCTCCTAGGGTTTAGATCTAGGGGGTTTCTATTGCGTTCGGGTTTTTGAGTGCTACACTGGGAGGGAGAGATGTGTACTAACCGTCCGACGGCGTGGAGGAGGAGGTGGCCATCTCGCGTTCGCTCGGTGAAGTCTGCGCACGGGCAGCGACGGTCGGGGAAGAAGGAAGACGACGGCGGCGGCGGCGGAGATTCGATGAAGGAGACCGGTGGTGCTTCCCGTCGCTTCAGCGCCCCCTCTTACAGATCGGGTCTTGGGTTTGTCGGTGGGGTGACGGCGGCGCGGTCAACCTCGTGATGCGAGCCGCCCGGCCCCCACCTCTGTTTATATGGCGCTGGCGACAGGGGCCCACCAGCCAAACGGGCTGGGCGCCCCCGATCAGGGCGCGGTCAAAGGGTGGGCTTTGGCCGTTGGGCCAAAGCCCTGAGATCACTCTAACATTCTCCCCCTTGATCTCAATCTATACTTTATCTTTTAATTACTTTTGACTTTACACATTCCATCACAGATTAGTGCATAGAACATGTCTCATCGTCACGGTCAATCGCCGATAGATTCAACAGCTACAATACACCTCTCTGTTCTGAAATAGTTACTTTAATCTTTTGGGCCATCTTTTAGTCCAGGAATCATAGGCTTTCCCTTAAACCCATGCCGACTACATGTTCTCTGAACACGTTGGGTGGTAAACCTTTAGTAAGCGGATCCGCTAACATCTTTGCGGTACTTATATGCTCTAGACTTATAATTTGATCCCGAACTTTATCTTTCACAACATAGTACTTTATGTCAATGTGTTTGGCAGCACCATTTGACTTATTGTTGTGGGCATACGTTACTGCGGGTTCATTATCGCAGTACAACTTAAGTGGTCTATTGATGTCGTCAACCACTTTTAAACCGGGTATGAACTTCTTTAGCCAGTTCACCTGCCCCGTAGCCTCATAACATGCTACAAACTCGGCATACATTGTGGACGATGTAGTGACGGTTTGCTTAGAGCTTTTCCACGATATAGCTCCTCCAGCGAGAGTGAATACATATCCGGATGTAGACTTTCTATCATCTCCCGCAAAATCAGAATCTGTATACCCCACTATATGGAGTAAATCTGATCTTCTGTATGTCATCATGAGGCCTTTTGTTCCTTGCAAATAACGCAAGACTTTCTTTATCAATTTCCAATGTTCTATTCCAGGATTGCTCTGGAATCTGCCAAGTAACCCGGTAACAAATGCTAAGTCAGGGCGTGTGCACACTTGAGCATACTGTAAGCTTCCGACAGCTGAAGCATATGGAACCGCTTTCATTTGTTCGAGCTCGTACTGGTTCCTGGGCATTGAAAATCCCCATATCTGTCGCCCTTGACTATAGGTGCAGGTGATGGACTACATTTATGCATACCAAACTTCTTTAAGACTTTCTCTATGTATGCCTTTTGTGACAGTCCCAATATCCCCTTGTTTCTATCTCGGTGAATTTCGATCCCTAGAACGAACGAAGCTTCACCAAGATCTTTCATATCAAAGTTTGAGGACAAAAACTTCTTTGTCTCCAGTAGCAGACTAACATCACTACTAGCTAGCAGGATATCATCCACATACAGGATTAGGAAGATAAACTTCCCATCTTTAAACTTTGCATAAACACAGTTGTCCTCTACATTCTCTTTAAACCCAAATTTTCTTATTGTACTGTCAAACTTCAAGTACCATTGTCTTGAAGCTTGCTTTAACCCATAAATCGATTTCTTTAGGCGGCATCCCATTCTTTCATTTCCTTCCACGACAAAACCTTTCGGTTGTGCCATGTAAACATTTTCCTCCAAATCCCCATTAAGAAATGCCGTCTTTACATCCATGTGATGTAACTCTAAATCATAATGTGCTACTAATGCCATTATGATTCTGAAGGAATCTTTACATGAGACTGGAGAAAAGGTCTCATTGTAATCAATCCCTTCTCTTTGCGTAAAGCCTTTTGCCACAAGTCGCGCTTTGTATCTTTCTATATTCCCTTGGAAGTCAAGCTTTGTCTTGTAGACCCATTTACAGCCTACTGTTTTGGCTCCTTTAGGAATAATTTCCAAGTCCCAGACTTTATTAGTCTTCATGGACCTCATTTCCTCTTCCATGGCCTCAAGCCATTTTGAGGAATTTTCGCTTCTCATGGCTTCTTCAAATGAGGTGGGATCATCCTCCATTTGAAATTTCTTTGTATTATAAATCTGATAATCATCAGAGATAGCTGATCTTCTTACTCTTTGAGACCTCCTCGGGGCCTCCTCATTTGGTACATTTTCTGTTTGAGGCTGTTGTTGCTCCCCCTCATCTGTGGCAATGGGTTCTATAGGATCCTGAAGAACAGGTTCCTCATTATCATTCATTGTTGCCACAGGAGGAACAATAACAGGTGCTGGCACAACAGTGTCTTGCACCGTCGGTGCAGCGACAACAGGTAGTGTGAAGAATGGCTCTTGAATCATCGGAGTGGGCGCATACACCCGCTTCTCTTCAAGGTCAATCTCACGAGCTACCATGCTCCCCCTCATCATCTCATCCTCTAAGAAGACAGCGTGTCTCGTTTCTACAAACTTTGTATATCTGCCTGGACAGTAGAAACGAAAACCTTTTGACTTTTCAGGGTAGCCAATGAAATGGCAACTCACTGTTTTGGGATCAAGCTTCCCAAGGTTTGGGTTAAATACTTTAGCCTCAGCAGGACTTCCCCACACACGTAAGTGGTTTAGTGAGGGAACTCTCCCTGTCCACAACTCGTACGGTGTTTTGGGCACCGATTTACTAGGCACTCTGTTGAGAATATGAATGGCGGTTTTCAACGCCTCCATCCATAAACTCAATGGCAGTGTGGAATAGCTCATCATGCTTCGCACCATATCCATCAGGGTACGGTTGCGTCTTTCAGCTACTCCATTTTGCTGAGGTTCGCCCGGCATAGAATACTGGGCCACTATTCCATTTTCCTGTAAAAACCTTGCAAAAGGTCCAGGAACTTGTCCATATGGGGTATGTCGACCGTAGTACTCCCCCCACGATCAGATCGGACTATCTTAATCTTTAAATCGTGTTGGTTTTCAACTTCAGCCTTAAATATCTTGAATTTATCCAAGGCTTCATTTCTTTCTTTGATTGGATAGATATATCCATAACGGGAGTAATCATCCGTGAATGTTACGAACGAGTCATAACCATCCACACTTTGTACAGGAAAAGGACCATAAATGTCTGTGTGAACAATTTGTAGAACTCCTGTGCTTCTTTTAGCGTCTTTTTTAATTTTCTTTACATATTTTCCTTTAATGCATTCTCTGCATTGCTCTAAGTCTGAGAACTCTAATGGAGGAAGAATATCATTCTTAACTAGTCTTTCTATTCTCCCCCTCGAAATGTGGCCTAAACGACAGTGCCATAATTTCGACGACTCATCTAGAGTTCTCTTTCGTTTTCTGTTTACATTCGTAGACGAGGATTCAATCACTTTCTCGCACGAGACGTTTTCATTATCGCATACGACATTCACATCATCACATAATGACAACAAATAAAGCTCGTTCTGTAAAATGGCAAGACCAACACATTCTTTATTAAACATTATTTCACACTTGCCATTTCCAAAATTACAATTATAACCATCTTTGTCCAAATTTGAAACACTAATCAAATTCCTCTGTAAAGAGGGAACAAAAAGGACATCTCTAAGTAAAAGATTGGAGCCATTAGCTAACTCTAATGAAAGATCGCCAACGGCTTCAACTTCAGCTTTGACTCCATTTGCAACTTTAATGCATCATTCGTTTCTTTGCGTAGTCCTCGTCGAACGGAATCCCTGTAAAGAATTAGCAACATGAACAGTTGCTCCTGAATCAATCCACCAAGTAGATTTCGAATATTGCACATACAGGGATTCATTTATAAAGGTAATAATGTCCTCACCTTTCTTTGCCATTATCATCTTTAAATAATCAGGACAGTTCTTCTTGTAATGTCCCGTCTTCTTGCAGTGAAGACACTGATCTTTGTCTACAGCAAATTTATTCTGTTGGGGCTGATGGACAGAGGCTTTTCCCTTGTTCTTTGAGAAGGAGGTACTGTTAAAGTTCTTTTTCTTGTTATCCTTCACATAGTTGATGGATCCACCATGTGAGGATTTAATTCTTTCCTCCTCTTGCACACACATAGCTATGCATTTCTCCAAGTCCCATTTCTCGGGCTGCATATTGTAGTTGACAACAAAAGTGTCAAACTCTTTTGGCAAGGAATCAAAAACCAAATGAATAAGGAACTCATCCTTGAGAGCCAAATCCATTGGTTTAAGCTTGGATGCAATGTTGCTCATCCTCAGTATGTGCTCTCTTATGCCACTGCCACCTCCAGAGTACCTCTCTGTCACAAGCTGCTTAATCAGCTGTGTAGCATAAGTCTTTGAAGAGCCAGTAAACTGGCTCTTTATCCTCTCAAGGTACTCTGTGACAGTGTCACACTCTGCGATTGAGCCCACAATAGCAGGCTCAATCGTGTTCTTTATCACAGCCAAACATTTCTTATTTGCAGTGACCCACTTTTTATGATCAAGATCATATGACATCTTTATGGGAGCATAGTCCCTCTGTCTGGTCTGCCAAGCAGCATCAGCCTCATATTAATCTCTCACCGGTGCCACAGGCTCTGTGGGACACTGTGTGGTGACTACCCAGTCCACCTCAGCCAAGATGAAGGCCAGGTCAATCTTTTTCTTCCATTCACCGTAATTATCTCCTTTGAGAACAGGGATATCCCTGATGTAGCCCATCAAGGAGTATCCTCCTGAAACCATAATCCATATACAGTGAGAACATTTAAAAATTAATAACAGCAAAATTATATGCCTTATTTCCAACGTTGGTCGAAAAATACGACATACAATTTAAATCAATTTTATCTATGCATTAAATCTACATCACCGTTGGGCAGAAATAGAAATAATGCATAAATCATCAATTAAAAATTATAATACTGTTATTATCAACGTTGGTCAGTAAATAACAATATCATAATTATCTGGAATTTATCTCTATTTTTCCAAAATTAAATTCTCCCGTTGGTTCGAATTTAATAATGAAAATTAATCAATATTCATTTTTTTTGCAGCGGAAACTGTAATTATTCAAAATAATTCATTATTCAGAAGCATTAAACTGTACACATTTAATCTCTGGAAAAATTAGCATGTTGGTGCAAAATTTACAGAGATTTTAGTTCAATTTTCATTCAAATTCATCAAAAAATGCTTCTGAAAACAATTAAAATCAATTCTCTGCATTTTACTGTTCATATGGCCATTTTGGCCCATTCGGCCCGGCCACGGCCCACGGCGTGCCGGCCTCTTTTTCCCCCCGCGCGGCCCAAAGCGGCCTGCTCTGCCCGCGCCTTACGCGCGCGCTCCCGCGGCCTCACGCACGCGGCGGCCCACTCGGCCGCGCCTCACGCGCGCGCGCTCGCGGCGGCCCGCTCGGCCGGCTCCCTCGCGCAGCCTCGCGCGCGGACGCGCTCGCCCACGCCTCACGCGCGGCCCGCTCGCCTCGGCGGCCTGCTCGGCCGGCCTCTCTCGCGCGCCTCACGCGCCCACGCGCGCGCGGACGCCGCGTCGCCCCCGCGCCCGGCCGCAACCTGGGCCTGGGCCGGGAATTCTCTCGCCCGCCTGGGCCGAATCCCGCCCGCGCGGCTCGGCGCGATCTCAGCCGTCCATCGCCATCCGACGGCTGAGCGGCGATTTCGCCCGATCAAAACCGCCGCGACGGACGCCCCCGAAAACCCTAGGTCATTCTCTCCTCTCCCTCTCCACGCGCGCGAGCGGTCTCAACGGCGGCGGCGGCGGCGACTACGTCCACCCCGCCGGAGAAGGAGAAGAAGAATCGGCGCCGCCGCGGGCCCTCTCGCCGGCGTGCGCGCTCCCCTGAGAGGGAGCGCGCCGCCGTCGAGCGGCTCCGTGTCGGCGCCCCTGTCCCGCGCGTCGACGGTGGCCCGTACGCGGAGCGCCGGCGAGCCCAAGGCTCGGCCGATCTCCCGCACGCCAGCGATGACGACGGCGGCCCCGGTAAGTCCCGGTCTTTTCTTTTCTAGGGTTAGGGTCCGGGTTAGGGTTAGGGTTCTTCGTTCCCCTCTTTTCTTTCTTTTCTTTTTCCTCTGTCTAGATCTAAACCTAGATGGCTCTGATACCATTGATGGCCCTCTAGGATCTCCTAGGGTTTAGATCTAGGGGGTTTCTATTGCGTTCGGGTTTTTGAGTGCTACACTGGGAGGGAGAGATGTGTACTAACCGTCCGACGGCGTGGAGGAGGAGGTGGCCATCTCGCGTTCGCTCGGTGAAGTCTGCGCACGGGCAGCGACGGTCGGGGAAGAAGGAAGACGACGGCGGCGGCGGCGGAGATCCGATGAAGGAGACCGGTGGTGCTTCCCGTCGCTTCAGCGCCCCCTCTTACAGACCGGGTCTAGGGTTTGTCGGTGGGGTGACGGCGGCGCGGTCAACCTCGTGATGCGAGCCGCCCGGCCCCCACTTCTGTTTATATGGCGCTGGCGACAGGGGCCCACCAGCCAAACGGGCTGGGCGCCCCCGATCAGGGCGCGGTCAAAGGGTGGGCTTTGGCCGTTGGGCCAAAGCCCTGAGATCACTCTAACAACTGCGTCCAGGGAAACTCGAGGCTCCTCACATATTCTTACATGGAGAATGGCAGCCTGGACGATTGGCTTCATAACAGGGATGATAGCGCCAGCTCATTTCTTGACTGGCCAACGCAGCTTAAGATTGCACAAGGAACTAGCCGGGGCCTTTGTTATATCCATGATGTCTGCAAGCCCCACATTGTCCACCGTGACATTAAGTCCAGTAACATCCTGCTTGACAAAGAATTCACAGCTTATGTTGCAGATTTTGGGCTATCAAGATTGATCCTTCCGAACAAAACTCATGTCACAACTGAGCTAGTCGGCACTTTTGGTTACATCCCCCCTGAGTATGGGCAAGCATGGGTTGCTACATTGAGAGGTGATATGTACAGTTTTGGAGTGGTCCTGCTTGAACTGCTCACAGGACGGCGACCTGTTCCGGTCCTGTCTACATCAAAAGAACTTATTCCATGGGTGCTGGAGATGAGGTCTGAGGGAAAGAAGATTGAAGTCCTGGATCCAACACTCCGAGGCACAGGGTATGAAGAACAAATGCTGCAGGTTCTTGAAGCTGCTTGCAAGTGTGTCAACCGTGATCCTTTCATGAGGCCAACTATCATGGAAGTAGTCTCCTGCCTGGACAGTATAGATGCTGACCTGCAGATGCAAAACACAGCCAACATAGAATGCAGTTAGACATGATAGATAATCTTGTGCTTTCGGTGCACAGAGTTGTTGTAATTTTCACTAGAACTACTACTTCTGACTAATCTCACAGTTTGTTTTGTACAGATCCTGACAGATTGCTATTTTGAGCTTTTTATACTTTCTAGGAAAGCATTTTTGTAATTCACCCCCCCCCCCGTTCCTTGAGGTATTATGTATGATAAGTTTTGTAAGCATGGGAAACGTGAAGTGAAAAGATTGCACTGTTCCTTAAGTTCCTCACTGAAAAAAAGGTAAAAATGGTTCAATATGATTTTGCTGCCCAGGGGTTCTTGCGCCCCATTTGCGAAAAATGCATGATGCATTGCTCCAAAAATATGAAAATAAATCATGGACATAGTTTACATAACGTTATGTAAACCTACAAAATTTCAATATGAAATATGTCCACATTGTACAATACCAAAAAAGAGTAGTCAAGCATGCACTATCCATATGTATACAACTATTACTTATCTTTTCTAGTTCTCAACACCTGAGACGAATTTGATATTGAAATTTTGCAAGTTTACTTAAGTTTGTGTACTACATTCATAAATTTTTGTTGGTATTTTTGGAACAATGCATCATGCACTTTATGCAAATGTGGGCGTGGGAACCCTTGGGCACCAACAAATTTCCCAAAATGGTTTCCATTCAAGCACCAATACCAAGACATTTGTGCTGTTAGCTGTTTGTTCCAGTTCAATAGGTTTTAGAAACCAAGAGTTGGAGGTGGAATGAGAGGGTACCACAAATATTTGGTCCAAGCATGCAATGAAATGAGAATGCAATGTGACTATAATGTTCAGAAATTGAAATGTTGACTGAATAAAGTAGTAGGCTCTCGTCAGCATGTATACCAGCAGCTGAACATGAGGAATGGCGATCAGAAGTAGCAACCATGTCAAAAGATTCACGCGGTGAAGAAACCACGGGCATTGCGGCACGCAGTATCGCCCTCTGGCATATACACCGCGGAACCGTATCCCCTCGGACTGACGCGCCCACCGCCCGCACGAGCTTTTCGACAACCACGGTCGCTGTCCAAGAAACGACATTCGGGTCGGCATTTCGCCGAACAGCCTGAGCAACCTGCTGACGAGACAGCGCCGTGGCGTCCCACGTGGCGGCTCCCCAAGACCCGCATTGCATCCAACAGTGGGAGCCAGTCGAGGGTGGCTGCAGTAGGGTGGAAACGGATTAGATACAATGGAATAGACTCAAATACGAATTCATATTTTTTTAAATGAATATAAATACGAATTTAAATATTCTCAAATATGAATACAAATCGAATGTCGTAATGGATACGAATTCGAATCGAATATGTACTTAATTCAGTCGAATAAGAATATTCTTCTACAATTTCTGTAACAAACATTGGTAGAATAAATTCATAACGGTTTACCGATTTTTCACCGGTTATCGACGATAGGCATAAAAAACGGATCAAATACGAATCAAATAGTCTCGAATATGAATACAAATATTCTCGAATACAAATACGAACATTTTTTAATATGAATTTTGTTTACCACATTCGTATTTTCTTACACTTCTTCCCAAGTTCTCTACCATAGTAAATGACCACGCGTTTCATATCCTTGGTAGAAAGGCAAACCTCGTCTGGATCACTAACGATGGAACCGTCATCGGATTTGTCCTTGGTGTTACCCATGGAATATCCTCAAACACCATGCACATGCCGGTGAAATCCGAGAACTCCTTTTTCTTGCCTTTCCGATCATCCTTGTCATCATTCGTCTCTGAATCCATATCGCTCATATTGACAGTCTCATGAGTAATAAGGACCCAGTTGACGAACCTGCGGTAGTTGAGCTTCTTCTCCTCGTGAGCTCGAGAAGACTTGTGGTACTCTTTCTCCTCCTTGTCCTTTAGCTTAGGCAGTTGCTCTAATGTGGTTTCGCTTACCACACTCAAAGCAGAAGAAGTAACATCCACTCTTCATATTTCTTGATAGGCTTTTGTGAATTTGGTGGATAGGAGAGCTAAATCTTCCTCAGATAACTTCTCAAGTTGTTCACTACTCAACTTATGCAAAGCGGACAAGAAAAAACCAAAAGAGCCAAGATCCAAAGGTCAAGAAAAGCCATTCATCACGGGGTTGATCACAAAAGTTATCGACTGTATCTTGGGGAGATGTGAAATGAAGTCAATCTCATATGTCTTCAACCTCGAATAAAACTTATCTAAGGTAAACTCACTCATGACAGTATTGTCAGTGATGGAAGTAATCTTCATTCCCCAAATATTCACATCTAGAGCACTAAGCACTAGGTGTGCATTCTCAGAATCAGAATAAGTCAAGCCAACTGCACGAAGATTGCCGAGGATCTTGGTGAACCTAGAAAACAATTCATCTATAGATTCACTGGGCTTTTAATCAAACATAGAGTACTCTTTCTTGAATTGGCTCTGCCTCACTTCCTTGATCGTTATGGAGCCCTCATGGTAATCAGCTAAAGTCCTCCAGATCTCGTGATCAGAAGTCAAGTGAGCTACTCGTCAAACTCAGATCTATCAAACCCCTAAGTCAAGAAGTTGCGCGCCATGTTGTTTGCCTATACATCTAGAGTGTTTGCTGGAGTAATCTGGTAATCGGCAGGCACAACATAGTCTACCATCTGAAATTAGTTGCCCTTGGAGCAAGCTGGTGATAGCATGGTTGAAGCTGTATGCCAATCCCAGCATGAGCCGGCAATCCCTCAATGACGATCGCCACCTTGAATAGGAGCAGAGATCTAGAAGCATTGCGCTTGCCTTGTCCAAGGCTTGAGGAACAAGGAGAAGTGGGAATATTCAATGTAGTGACTCCGGATGACCTGGTTCCGAAGCTCTTCCAAGGCGAATGCGATGAGAAAATTTTTTGACTGGAAGTTGTGAATCGAGAAGCCGCAACGAGGAATGCCCATCCTCTCCTCAATCGCCATAGCTGCTTCTTCCTTAGAAACTGGTGGACGGTTGCCGCCGACGTAGGCGACAAGAGCGCGCTTAAGGTGGTTCTCTAGTTCCACGTGTGCGAAGTTGCTGCTGCGTGGGAGTAGAGAAAGGACTCAGGACTGGGAGGGTTGTTCGTGCGATAGGAGATGAACTGGGCCTTCCAAGTGGGCCGGGCTGCGAGTAGACAGAACTAAAAGTTGAGCCGTTAGGCTACATATTTGGGCCGAAAGTTTTGGTCTGGTTCGTATCATCAGCTGGGCCGTATCCGTTGGGACTTGAACACAGGCTTTCAAGTTAGTCGAATTATATTGAATTCCTCCCAAAAAAATTGGTTGAATTATAGTACACTTTTTTGAGGGAGAATTATAGTACACTTAATTATTATTTTTTAGAGTACGGAGGTGTTGATATCATGGCTCTAGTTGATCTTTTTAAGTTTTAGAGGCGTTCATATTAACTTGTATTGATGGCTTTCAGTTTTAGCTGATGAATAGTAAGAGTTTATAGAGAGATATTTTCATGCGATCAGTATCTACCATGATCTACTAACAGACCCTGATTTTAAAAAATAATCTATTTAAAAGGTAGGTACTATAAAAAAATAATTTACTATAGAAAAATTACTTTTAGAAGCTAATATGAACAAGATCTTTCTCCAAAATAAAAAAAGGAGGTTTAACCATCGGCGAGTTCAATAATAGGCTGAAAGGCTCTCGTTAACCAAAAAGTAATAGACCAAAAATAAATTGCAGAATATCGTACAGAGCTAAATCAAGCTAAATGCACATCAGGACCTTTACTGCTGTGTCGCTGATGACCCACCCGAAACCGGTACCGAATCATTTGTCGCATGATATATGTGAACGAGTAAAGTTCATTATCCGTCCTTAAACTTTTTATGCTGTGTCATCCCGGTCTATAGACTTTTAAAGTATGTCATCTCGGTCCTTAAACTTTCAAAGTGTGGCAATTTCTTTTGAAAATCTATGGACCGGGATGACACAGCATAAAAAGTTCACTGCTACAACTACATATGATATTGCCACACTTTGAAAGTTTAAGAACCGGAATGATATACTTTAAAAGTCTATGGACCGGGATGACACAGCATAAAAAGTTTAAGGACCGGTAATGGACTTTACTCTATGTGAACCGATCCTTACGAGCAGCGCTGTAAATGCGTCGAGTTCGAGCCAATTTAGTCTTTCAAACTTAAATTTGGCAGAAGCTTGAGTCGAGCTCGAGTTGGCGTCTAAGTCTGGATCTGGACTCGAGCTCGGTTCGACCTAAACTCGAGTAGGCTCGAGCTCAACTCGTTGAAGCTCGATAATAATTAAAATAATTTATTATGCACTATTTTTCAATAATAAGATAAATTTGAGTTCAAACTCGGCTCTAGTAAACTCGATAACAATCAAAATAATTCAAACATATACCAATTTTCAACAATAAGAAAAGTTTGAGTTCAAGTTTGGCTCGAGTAAGCTCGATAAGTGTTAATACGTATCACTATTTAAACTCAAATCGAGACTCATGAACTATTCAAGTTCGGCTTGGTGAAGCTCGTGAGCTCGAGATCAAACTCCAGTTCGGCTCATTTAAAATTCGAGCCGAGCTCGAATCGAGTCTAGAACGAGCCGAACTCGAGTAGCTCATGAGTTTTGAGCTTTTTTACAGCCTTACTTATGAGATGATCGGGTTTGTTCTTTTCGGCTGTAGCTGATGACTTATGATTATGGTTGATGATTTTTGTCTCTAGAGTAAACATTTGTACGAATGAATCGAATGCTGACAAGCCGATAAGCAGTTTTAAAAATACTATCTCAATAAACCACTTCGAAAAACGACAAAAAATTATCTCATTTATTTATTCAAAAAATGAGCTATAAATTATAAACCGAAAATAATGTGACGGATAATCCAACAGGTCCAAGTTTGAACCACCAGTCTAACCCACAATTATGGACGCCGCATTGCTGCTATCTTTCCATTCCATACTATGGAACATACAGGAAAGAAGTAAAAAGCAAGAAAAAAGAGAGAAAAGTTTAGGGCGTTGCTAGCATTCGTATGTTTGATAGGAGTATTTTCATCGGATGCTCCCATGCAACATCCTTGTATAATTTTAATCATTATATGCAATAAAAATATTTGATAAAAATCTTAATATTGCACTTGTTATTGTTGATTGTTGCACATATAAAATCAAAATATTACAACAAAAATAACAATAATTAATCACCGTCCATATCGTAGACATCAAAGGCGGCGCGTAGCTTGGCCTCGAGCTTGCAGTCCTGGCGGCCACAAGCGTGAAAGACGGCTAGCACTCCTAGGTCGACGAAGCCATCACGATCAATGTCGAGCTCGTCCACCATGGCGGTGGCCTCGAGGCTGCCCGAGGAGGAGCTAGGCAGCAGCGAGATGGCGGGGAGACCATGGCAAGCTCAGACGGGAAATCCGGCCGTCATCACCATAGAAGCAGTTGATGTTAAAGAGCTGTAAGAGAGAGAGAGAGAGGTGAGCAGTGGATTTGTGGTTCAAATTAGATAGGATGAATGAATAAGAATGCGTGGTTGGCACAGTACGGTGGGTTAGTCATGTGAGCGACAGTACGGTACGGTACGTCCAATTTTTTTAATTCCACCGTAAGTACGCTAGTGATTCCGAAAACTTTTTCTTTGTTGATCAACGATAGGGATAAAAACGGTCGGAAACGGTCGGAAAACTCCTCAACCATTTTCTACTTCTACATTTGAATACGAAAACGAAATCGAAAGCAGTAAAGCCGGACACGAAAACGAACGCGAACTTACGGAATATCGAGAATTTCGAAAACGAACCAATTCGAGCGGAATTATGTCGAACACGGTCGGTATACGAAAATTCAATACGGAATACCGACCTGTAGGACCAAGTGCATAACAATTAACAAGTGACCAAGTACATAACAATTATCAAGTGCATGATTAAGTTCAAGTGCATATAATAATTAACAAGTGCATGACCCTTGGTCTTAACTCTTAACTCTTAAGTATTAACACAATAGCCGACACAAATACAAATACAATACAAGTCTAGAACAAGCAATTAACAGCTAGCAGAACATCTACAGTTCATCAGCATCATCCATGAGGTCAGGATCGCTTTCCATATCTTTTGCTTCCTCATCCTCCTCAGAGTCCTCATCCCCCTCCTTGTCCTTTTCCTACAAGTTTGCAAAGTGAATTAAAATTAGATGTAGCAATAGCATATTTCACTTTTCACCCCTATACATACTACAACACACCACAATCTGTACTGTATTGTATACAATACATAAGCATGTCCTCTACTCCTCTTTACACTAGCATACAAATTTTTGCATACAAAAAAATTGCAGAAACACGTTTGCAGATTCTATACTTACAACTTCACACCAATAGATTGGATATGGTCTCAGCAGAAGCATGAAATGCAGAGAAATAGTATGCACAAAAAACAATCATTGATATATCACCTAATCACAAAAAACAATCATTTATATATCACCTAATCCCTCCTTGAATAAATATCATGAAGTACTGGATCAATTAAGATACAGCTATATGCTATAATTCAATCAGCAAGAACCATTATATTTACAAAATGCTGCACAGTTTATTTTCCATATGGCTCTGCTGTTTCCATAGAAGGATTCTTTGCCAAGGGAGCATTAGAAACTAGCATGTTGCAGATACCAATTCTAGCATGATAAGCAAGTGATATAACAGTAGTAGGCCTGAAATTACCTTTGTGTTTTTTAAACAAAACCATTTATAATGCCGAAGTTAATCCAGGAGGGCTCAAATGTATATCTCCAATAGGAAGTTTAAACTAATGGCCTAACAGTAGTTAGACTATAGACCTTTTTGATATAAGCCTGACCTTTTTTTCTGTAAAGATGAACACCGGAGAGGTAAAAAGAATGAGTGTGGCAAGTAGCACTTGACATTTTGCTTGAAACGTCATCCCCTGTTCTGACCATTGAGATTTAGTAAAGTCTAAGAGCTACCATATTTTAGCTTTTTAACTCTGTTTTAAATCGTAGAGATAGGAGTGACCATTGAGATTTGAGACTATGCTTAGTACTACATCCAGCTGAGATTGACTAAGATGCTATTTCTACTACTTAGTCACATACTCACATACACTTCAAACTGCATGCAGTCAACTGAGATGTCAACTTCTTATACACATTCATGGAAGTTAAATAAACATACACATACCTCAATTTTCAGTTTAGCCACAACATTAGCCAAAGCCTCAACCTCAAGATCACTCACAATTGATCCAACCATTTTAGAATCTGAACAAAAAATGAGAAAGAAAGGAAAATAATCAATGCATTATTCTGCTGCAATTATAAGTGTCTAACTGAAAAAAAAGATAAAAATGAGCACCTTTTCTTGCTGCAGCAACCCAATCCTTTGTGCAAATTAATGCCTGTACCATCTCGGGATCAAGACGACTACGATAGGGATCAACAACACGACCAGCAGCACTAAAAGCAGATTCGGATGCTACTGTTGATACCTGTATGGCCATTACATCCCGAACAATTTGCGAAAGGATAGGATAGTCTTCTCTCTTGTTTTTCCACCATGCTAAGATATCAAACTCACCAACAATTTTTAGAAGTGGTTCTGCAATATACCTCTCCAACTCATTTGACTCAACCATAGCAAGTTTACTTGCATCATATAAGAATTCTTCTAGGTCATGGTCTACATTTCCCATTAATATATCAGCTGTGTTACTAGGTCCAGGTGCAGCCCCTTGACTATTTTTCTTTGATGATGCAGGAGCAGAACTAACATAAAAGTTGTACAGTTTCTTTACCACACTAACAAACTCATCAAGTTCAAATTGATAATGATCACCATAGAACTTCTTCATATAGTACTCTAGCAGCCTTTTCTTATACCTAGGATCAAGAAAACAGGCTACAGCTAGAGCAATGTTGGAATGCTGCCAATATTTCTCAAATTTCTCATTCATAGCAATTGCCATATCTCTAATTGTACCATCTCCACTAATGCACCAATCATCAAGCAAGAGCTTTATATCACAGAAACCTCTATAAAATAAGTTTGCAGTAGGATATGAAGTGCCAGAGAGAATTTCAGTGAGATCATAAAATTTCTTCAAGCAGCCATAAATTGTCAATGCATTGTCCCATTCAGCAGAAGATGGAGAAATCTTGGCATACCTTTTACGATTTGAAGACTTCAGCCTAATAAATGCATCCTTGTAGTACAAGGCATCTCTCAGCATTAAGTAGGTAGAATTCCACCTGGTTGAAACATCCATCGAGATACCCCTCTTTGTATCCAACCCAGCTTCGGTGGCACACTTCATAAGCTCTTCCCACTGCAATGGAGACCCTTTCACAGCTAGTACAAGTGATTTGACCTTGCTGATTGTTCCTGAAATGACTTTCAACCCATCTCTAGCAACCAAATTGAGAATATGGCAGGCACATCTAACATGAAAAAACATCCCATCACAAACTAGGGAACCGTTACCATTCTCTTTCAGATCTGAAATTATATCATTGACAGCCACTTCATTTGAACTAGCATTATCCAAAGTCAAAGCAAACAGTCTATTTTCAATGTACCATTTAACCATAACTTCAGTGAATGTCTCAGACAACTTTGCACCAGTATGCCTTCCTTTTACATTGAAAAAACCAATAATTCTCTTTTGCATACGCCAATTATCATCTATCCAATGAATAGTAACACACATGTATCCTTTATTTTGGCATGAGGTCCACATATCCATTGTTGCACTAAAGCGGCACTGGAAAGTTTTCAAGTGTGCATACAAAGTTTCCTTTTCTTCAAGATATTTGTCCATTATTTCTTTCCTAACAGTGACACGGGACTTTATCGGAAAGCTAGGACGGAGAGATTTTATGAAATCAACAAGATACTCATGCTCAACTATATTGAAAGGATATTCATGCATGGTTATTGCCAAATTCAATTTCTTCAAGCTAGCTTCTTGGTCATATTTGTAAGGCTGAACATGAGCAATTTCAGTACCAGGGTTCTTACCAATATTAAGCTGTTGTTGTCCCTCCACAACACTGTGCTTTGACTTCAAATGGTTCTTGAATGCAGTTGTCCCACAAGCGCCCTCAGCTCTGTACCTCTGCTTGCAATTGGGGAAATTGCAATATCCCCACAGCTGCTCAAACTGCTTTCCATTCACCTCTAAAATCTCCAATTTCTTGGTGAAATAATTCCAGACAATCGATGTGCATTTCTTAAACCTCTTGCCAGAAAGGTGAGCCTGCTCTTCATCCTCGTCATCCTCTTGGTCATCATCTTCGATATTAATCTGAGGGGCTGATGCTGTGGTTGTTGCTGGTGCGCCATCTCCACTGCCACTGGTGTCAACATTTGGAGCTTGACTTGCAACAGAAGAAGCCATCACTGATGCTGCTGTAGCTGGACTTTCACAAGTTGCATTAGAGCTAACACTTTGAGATGAAGGCCTTTTACTCCTTGATCCTGCCAAGAGCCAAGTGAAACATTGCTAAATCAGTGCAAATAGCCAAGCTTCATCAATCATCACTGCCAAAATCTTTAATCTTTAATCTTGTGAGTATTGTTATTGATGCCTCCATTTTCTTTTTGGAATATCTTACTTCTCTAGTTTCCTGTTGAACTTGATAAATCTTTAATCTTCCTTTCAACAGTATGCCACAGTACTAATATATATATATATATATATATATATATATATATATATATATATATATATATATATATATATATATATATATATATATATATATATATATATATATATATATATATATTGTTTACTGCATGACTCCTTTCTCAGCTAATTAGGCTCTCTTAGTTTCATTGTGCAAGTCTTATAATCTTCTTACAGTGAATACGACAGCACATAACGAATGTTCAACCAGTTAAAAGTTTAAGCAATAATGATAAGATGATAAGTTGACAACTTTAGACCATGATAAATGAATTCTATTATCAAACTAAATACCGTTAACTACAGTTCAGCAGACCTCCACACAACAAAACTCCATATCTTGTTGCTTGTCTAAAAATTCACCAGCTAAAAATGCTAAACTATGTAACATAAAGAGTAAATGGGTTTCTAATAAATACAAGTCACTAAGAATACAAGATCACACAAGAAGTGGTAATTGCAAAGAGATGTTGATATGACTTGAAATGGTAAGAGGCACTGGTCAACAACCTCCAAGTGTACTTGAACATTAAGGATGTACAGAAATCAATACTTCAATCAAACAACAGAAACATGACAATATCGTAATAATAAATGTCACAAATGCGCTTAAAACAGTAAACTCTATCCATATCAGTAAGTTAATCGACATGCAACACACACAATACAGCACACGGGGCATTCACAAACATCTCCCTACGAATCCTTCTTCCCTTCATCATCGGCGTAAACAATGTTGGTAGCTGTTGTGTGCTGTAACATCGGCGTACACAATCCTTCTCCCTACGAATTCTACAAATGTTGGTAGCTGTTATTGCCTCTGCTTTCTCCCAACCCTACTCCAATTATTGCTGTAAACAATGCAAGAAAATACATCTCGTTGAAGTTACCTGCTGCTGGAGCCGTTGCTGCCGCTGCCGATGCTTCCGGCGGCGCTAGAAGGTGGCGCACGGCTTTTGTCTTGGTCTTGCCCTTCCTCATTGCTGCAGGACCAGATCCACCTTCTCCAGTGGGGGGCGCCATCGATGGGCGTCGGCGGCTTCAGCGGCTGCACGGGCGCGCCGGGCTGTGGCGGGCTGGCGGCTGAAGCACGACGCGGAGGTCTGCGCTGGCGTTGTAGAGGGAGTAGACGGCGACGGAGGTGACCGCGAAGGCAGGGCGGGTGGGGCGGTAGACGAGGTAGAGCACGAGCGCGGCCGGGGGGGGGGGGGGGGGGGGGCGGAGCTGCCGGGGTGAGGCGGCCGGATGGCACGCGGGCGGCCGGGGGGGCCGGCGGAGCTGCCGGGGTGAGGCGGCCGGATGGCACGCGGGCGGCCGGGGGGGGGGGGGCGGCGGCGCTGCTGGAGTCGCGTGCGGGGTCAGGGGTGCGGCGCCGCAGCCGAAAGGAAGGGAGGACTGAGGAGATAGCCAGGTAAGCCAGGAGCCAGCGCAGCCGCGTGCGGGGTGCGGGGGATTAGGGTTAGAATTGGGCTGGGCGCTGGCCGCTGGGCTCTGGGCTGTGAGACGGAGACGTCGGAGAGTGGATTTCTAGTGGGCTAAATACGGTTTAAACCGTATTTATAATACGGTTTATTCCGAATAAAATGTAGAAAAGTAGAAAACGGTCGGAAAACGTCTAAACCGTTTCCGCTCCGTTTTCAAATTTGGTATTCCGTATTTCGAACCGAATTCGAATTTGTCCGAAAATACGAATTCGATCGGATTAAATATAGAAAACGATGCGGTTCGGTACGGGATATTTCCGTTCCGTTTTCACCCCTAATCAACGACACGGAATTCCCAGAAGAAGACTTCAACTATGCGTTCGCGGGGCAGTAAGCCACTAACGATCTGAATCAACATCGCCACCAGTCGAGTCTCGCCTTCATTTTTCTATTTGCATGTGTCCAGGTGTGAAACGCGAGCTAGGACTATAGATAAACAAGAAATTTTGGGTGTGGCGCTAATGGGATCAGGTGGCCACTGCACGTTTTACTATTAGACAGTCCTGAATTGGGGCGCAAAGAACGCGTCTGTAGTCTGACCCTGATGAGTAGCCTCAACGTGCACGACGTGTTGCAATTCAATTGTCTTGACTTGGACATTATTTTATCTATCTGTTCTCAAGAGATCGATGGGCTCTTGTGCAAGTGCAATGCTCCCTTACATCATACCAGCTGCGGCAGAGCCCACAGAGACACGCCAAGCTCTTGCTCTTCCGTAACCTCTTGTGTTTTTATTGGCTAGGTTCAGAACAGCTCAACTTTGGCCTATCAACCGCTAACTAGCTTTTAAACGGTGAATCTTTTTAAGGTAGGGTCTACAGATAGATTGTAGTAGATACTATACCGAGTTTAGTTATATCGATCATTATCGCATGCGATTATTTTTCTCAACGTACTGTCTCTCGCAAATAGTCAGAATTCAGAACTATAAACCAAAAGCTAAAGCCACATCCTAAAAGAACCCACCCAAATTCAAAGGGTGCAATAGCTTCAGCAACCGAGAGGCCACACCACCATGGCACCATCTACTACCTAGTTAGTGAGGCTCGAACTATAGTAATTAGCCGGGGCTTTTGCTCATTTGCCCTACTCATGAAAATGCACTTTGCTCATTTGCCCCAGTTATCTCAATGACATGTGGGTCCTGGACCCACATGTCATTGAGACATCACTGGGGCAAATGAGCAAACGCACTCAAGAGTGGGGCAAATGAGCAATTTTTCCTAATTAGCCACAAGACACCTATATGGTACCAATTGGACTAACCACTTATTGGTAACCTCTTGTATTCTTCTTGCTATTTCTGCCCTAACAAACCTTTCTCCAATTGGCCTTGTGCCTTACAATAGTGTGAAAACTAAAATGGCATGCATCTGAGCAGAGATACCGGTGCTAAAGTGTAAAATAGAGATATCAAGAACAAATGCACAAGCTCCATTGAAGGAAAAAAGACAAGGAAAACAGATACAATGCAAGTGTAACTGGAGATGTCTATTGAGTTGAATGCAGGCATGTTTTTTTCAGCTTTTAAAAGGTGCCTTTTGGCTTTTCTACAGTAACTAGCTTATAAATAGAGTATCTTTTTAAGGTAGGGTCTACAAGTTAATTGCAGTACACATTGTAGTGACTTCATTTATATCGGCCAAAACTGTATGCGAGTTTCTATTATTACGTATTCTCTCTTACGAACAACTCAAAAGTCATAAGCTGCAGCCATAAGCCAAAACCAAAAAAGAACATGCCCTGCATCAACCAGTTCACCTAAAAACCTAAGTTGATGAGGAAAGGCAAACAATTCAATTATACTTCAATACTGCTCCTCATGTATAGGCTCCATCAAGCCTAAGACGTAGAATAGAAGTACACTACAATTATCATTATTTAATTGTGTTAGTCGGATTTTGAACTTAAGATATCTTAGCTCTGATACCATATTTAGTTGGATGCACTAGCCAGCTCACCTAAAAATCTAACCTGATGAGGAAAGATCGACCAGTGGTCGGCAGTCTGACCGGTGCGGCCTGACCACCATGTGGAGTACGGTCAGACTAGTGGCTGCGGCTAGAGAACAGTAAAAATGGTTTTCGAGTGGTTTGAGTTTGTGCATGGTATGGGTGCCATTTGTGGGTTGTGTTGAGTTGCATGATTTATTATTTTGACTAACATGAGTCAAGTGCATGGAACATATGTTTGAAATGATTACTTACTCTTTAGATGTGTAGGTGGCTTAGAGAACATTAGCAGTAAATGACAATGGACTGGGCTAGGCATGGGGGCTAAGGTCCAAACGGTCATGTAAATCTAGGTGAAACTACATGGCTCGAGCGGGAGGCACAGAGAAGACAAAGATCATGAAGATATGAGTTGGTGCATGTGGTACGCCAAGTGATGGGGTTGATGCAAGTAAAGACAGTTCAGGGGAGATTGAAAACGGGAAGACGTGACATACGGAGATGTTTTGAGGTAAAGGTAAAGACAGAGTCAAGAGAAGGTGGCCAGAAGCTCGTCTGGGGTATTTTGGTAGATGTCTAAATATTGGGTTGGTGGCTTAATCAAAACCGCGGTGCTGAGAGGCGTAAAGAAAAGTTGTTTAGATCAAGGAGAGTTGGAATTGCTAAGTGGATCAATTGCGAAGGTGTTAACGGGTTGAGTCTTGTAAACGCTTTGAAAAGCGTGCATTTGTGTATAAAATCTATGTTAGTAGGGTTAACAAGTTTCCCCGGTGTCTTAATGGGTTGGACCCATTAGGATTATTGTTGGTTATTAAAGGGAAGGAGAGGAGGTGTTAGATCTAAGGATTCTAATGTTTATATTTTTTTACCACATTGTTTCCTTCCATGATTGTGTGAGAAAGAGCTTGAGAGAGAGAATAGTGGTGTTTTTTTTGCTGCAACTTGTAATCATTCATGAGCATGTAAACTTCATCATCTGCTAGAAATAGATCAAAACTTTGTCTTAATCATATTTTTGTTTGCATTCTTGCTTGATTTTGCTTGTTTTTGAGCTCGATTTGTAATTTCGTGTTCGTGAGAATTCTAGCCCGAAGTCTTGCTTAAATTACCTTGATAAGATATGTGAGAATAAATCTGAAAAACCTTATGTGTTAGATCCTCACGAGTAAGAAATGATTTGAGTTTTAGGATTTTGAGTGTTCTTGTAGCCTAGATTCAATTCTCTTCGTTTTGGTTAACTCGAGCCAAAGATCCTTGTGATTCTAGATTAGTTTAGGTTCCTAATGCATTGAACAAGTCTTATGCAAAATTGAAAGTGTTTATATGAGAATTGAACAAGTTCTTGAGATTTTTGTATGTTGTCCCGAGAAGTTTTTAGGTACGGGAACAGGAGCTTGATCAGATTATCCTTAGACCAACGGTCAGACTGGCCTTATGGCTATGGTCAAACTAGCCCATCTATGATGGTTTGACCGTCCTTAGGCAGAAGGTTGCTGATTTTATTGGTTAAGGTGTCTAGCCTTGTTTGGTAAAGAATGATTGGTGCAATCTGAACTTTGTCACTTAAATAGTCATTTGAGTGAAAATTTTGAATACTATTAAAAAAAGTTTCAACAATCATTCACCCCCTCTGATTGTTGGTATCTGGTATCGTTCTACAATTATTAACACCAACTATTCAATTAAAGTGACACTGATTGAAACGATTTCAGCTTCTAACTTCTTAATTTCGTCCTTTTAGCTTTTTGACCTTTGTTGTCTTTCCTTTTTTTTTCTTTTATTCTTTTGCGTTGTCCATAATGATATAACATTTTTTATTTTTAAATCTAATTACTTATAAAAAGTTAATAGCTGCTATAGTACATTTTAAAGTGTTACAGTAAAAAAACAAAGCTAAAAGCCTCGGCTTAAACCAGTAGGAGCGGGGCCACTTGCCTTGCATCACAACCTGATTCCATTCTACAGACCATGTCCACACAGGCATCAACTCTCAAGTGATCAGTCGGCCAGCCACAGTGCCACTGCCTGCCCTCACACGCTACCTAGCTTTTCTTCAAGCACTTCTGGAATCTGAATTCAGATGATAATCAGCAGTGGAGACGGGAGAATGGAAAACAACTGCAAACGTAGACATCAGCCAAAGCACGCATGACAACAGAGTCCATGGTCAGGACGAAGGTGGAAGAGAGCACGACCAGATCATCTTTCCACCCACCCCAACCCATTGACCTAGAAAACTGCCCTAATGGCCCTCCACTTGTGCATTTTTCATTCTCAAGTAAATTGTAGAACGACGTATTGACCGCGACGCCGATGATTGCGCCTTTCGGAATGATGCTTCCCAAGTACTGTCTTGCCGGTCGAATCTTGCAAATCTTCAGCGATTGTTTCTATCGCTGATAAGCGCCTTTTCCTGTTCACCACAAGGGATGCATCAAGAAGCGAGTTTGTTTCAATCTGAAATTTTGTCGGTATTAGTGGCAAGAGGATAGGTTTGTTATAGCGCAGCCGGTGAGAGAAACCATGTCAGATCAAGTAAATTAAGGCATGCTGTAACAATTCAATGAGGATTGAATCAAGGATGACTGCAAGAGCAAATATGCTGCACGGTCAGGAAGGTGTGGCATTTAGAATTCTCAATAGGTTATGGGTGGATTTTTTGGGTTTATGGTTTAGTTTTTTTATAGTAATTAACTTTTAAATGGAGTGTCTTTTTAAATTGAGATCTACAAGTCGATTAAAGCAGATACTATCTTGACTTCGTCTATATCGACCAAAATCGTAAATAAATATCTCTATCCGTACTCTCTCGTAAACAGCTAGAGTTTAAAGATTTAAGTCATAAGCCATAAAACACTGCCCAAAAAACCCATCCATAGGCAACCACTAGTGAAACGTCATAGTGTGAACTAAGAAACTGCTGTGGCAATTGTGTAAAATCCTAATGATTATCTATAGGCTATAGCATGTAATCCTTGACCCATTTTTCTTTGTGATGACTACGACTATAAGGGACAAGACAAAATGGAAGCAAGAGCCGTTTCTTTCTCACCCCCTCATGCTCTTGTTTCCATGCTAGTTTTATCAGAAAACCATGCAGCCACTCCATTTTCCGTACAAGAAATACAGCAGCAGATTACCCATACTTTCCCTTGCCCTTGCTCTTGTGTTGCTGATCTCCTTGGCCTCTCCCACCAGTTCCTGCACAGAGCAGGAGAAGGGCTCCCTTCTCCAGTTCCTCGCCGGGCTCTCGCAAGACGGTGGCCTCGCCGTGTCATGGCGGAATGACACGGACTGCTGCGTGTGGGAAGGCATCACCTGTAATGGAAATGGGGCGGTCACTGAGGTCTCTCTGGCATCTAGAGACCTTGAAGGGCACATCTCACCATCTCTTGGCAACCTCACCGGCCTGCTGCGCCTCAACCTGTCCCACAACTCACTATCTGGTTACCTACCGCAGGAATTGGTGTCTTCCAGCAGCATCATTGTCCTTGATGTCAGCTTTAACCGCCTCAGTGGAGACCTGCAAGAGCTGCCATCTTCAGCCCCCGTTCAGCCTCTCCAGGTACTGAACATCTCAAGCAATTTGTTTACCGGACAGTTTCCATCCACCACATGGGAAGCAATGAAGAATCTGGTTGCGCTCAATGCCAGCAACAACAGCTTTACTGGGCAGATACCAACCAATTTCTGCAAGAGATCACCATCCTTCGCTGTGCTTGAACTCTGTTACAACAAATTCAGTAACAGCATCCCCCCTGGGCTTGGTAATTGCTCCATGCTCAGAGTGCTCAAGGTTGGCCACAACAACCTTAGTGGGACTCTCCCGGATGAACTCTTCAATGCTACCTTGTTGGAGTACCTCTCTTTTCCCAACAATGGTTTAGAAGGAAAAATTGATGGTACACATGTAGTAAAACTCAGTAATCTGGTAGCCCTTGATCTTGGAGGGAACAACTTCGGCGGCAAGATTCCAGATTCTATAGGCCAGCTCAGTAGATTGCAGGAGCTCCATTTGGACCACAACAACTTGTATGGTGAGCTGCCGTCAGCTCTGAGCAATTGCAAATATCTCACAACCATCGACCTCAAGGGAAACAGCTTCAGCGGAGATCTAGGCAAGGTCAACTTCTCCACCCTGCCCAATCTACAAACTTTAGATCTTTACATGAACAACTTCACCGGCACAGTTCCGGAAAGCATCTACTCTTGCAGCAGCTTGACTGCGCTACGGCTATCGTACAACCATTTGGATGGCGAGCTATCATCAGGAATACGCAATTTGAAGAACCTCTCTTTCCTATCACTTACTAACAATTCTTTTATGAATATCACAAAAGCTCTTCAGATACTTAAGAGCTCCAGGAACCTTACCACCCTGCTTATTGGAACCAACTTCAGGAAAGAGGTCATTCCACAGGACGAAACCATTGATGGTTTTGAGAATCTTAAGTTTCTCACAATAGATCATTGCTCATTATCAGGAAAAATACCACTTTGGCTATCAAAGCTCACAAATTTGGAGATACTAGATTTGTCTGACAATGAACTGACTGGAGTAATACCAAGCTGGATCAACTCACTAAACTACCTCTTCTCTCTAGACATATCAAACAACAGTCTTACAGGAGAAATCCCAATCACCTTGATGGAGATGCCAATGCTACGATCAACGCAGAATCAAACCTATTTGGACCCAAGGTTCTTTGAGCTGCCCGTTTATATCGGTCCATCATTTCAATACCGTGTATTTGCTGCTTTCCCAACTGTGCTGGATCTAAGCAACAACAACTTCACGGGTGTGATTCCCCAACAGATTGGTGAGTTAAAAATGCTCGTTGTACTTGATTTCAGCTTCAACAACTTATCTGGACAGATCCCACAATCAGTTAGCAACCTCACAAGCCTGGAGGTTCTAGTATTATCCAACAACCATCTGACAGGTGCAATCCCTGGTGCACTGAAAAACCTGAACTTCCTTTCTGCATTCAATGTTTCTAACAATGACCTAGAAGGGCCTATTCCAACTGGAGGCCAGTTTGCTACATTCCTAAATTCTAGCTTTGAAGGGAATCCTAAGTTGTGTGGTCCTATTCTCCGTCGCAGTTGTGATTCAGCAGCAGTAGCATCAGTGTCCAAAAAACAACGCAACAAAAAAGCCATTTTTGCAATAGCAATTAGTGTGTTCTTTGGAGGGATTGTAATTCTTTTGCTGCTGGGGCGTCTCCTTCTCTCACTCAGGGCTGCAATTTTCAAAACCAAAAACAAAAGCAACACTACTGGAGATGTAGAAGCAGCCACATTCAGCTCTGATCCAGAGCGTTTGTACGTAAAGATGCCACAAGGCAATGGAGAAGAAAACAAGGTCACATTAACTGCCATTGTGAAAGCTACAAATAACTTTGACAAGGAGCACATCATTGGGTGCGGAGGTTATGGACTAGTCTACAAAGCTGAGCTACCTGATGGCTCCAAGCTCGCCATCAAGAAGCTCAATGGTGAAATGTTGTCCATCATGGAAAGGGAGTTCACTGCAGAGGTTGAAGCACTCTCCATGGCACAGCATGACAATCTTGTGCCATTGTGGGGATACTGCGTCCAGGGAAACTCGAGGCTCCTCATATATTCTTACATGGAGAATGGCAGCCTGGACGATTGGCTTCATAACAGGGATGATAGCGCCAGCTCATTTCTTGACTGGCCAACGCGGCTTAAGATTGCACAAGGAACTAGCCGGGGCCTTTCTTATATCCATGATGTCTGCAAGCCTCACATTATCCACCGTGACATTAAGTCCAGTAACATCCTACTTGACAAAGAATTCAAAGCTTATGTTGCAGATTTTGGGCTATCGAGATTGATCCTTCCGAGCAAAACTCATGTCACAACTGAGCTAGTCGGCACTTTTGGTTACATCCCCCCTGAGTATGGGCAAGCATGGGTTGCTACGTTGAGAGGTGATATGTACAGTTTTGGAGTGGTCCTGCTTGAACTGCTCACAGGACGGCGACCTGTTCCGGTCCTGTCTACATCAAAAGAACTTGTTCCGTGGGTGCTGGAGATGAGGTCTGAGGGAAAGAAGATTGAAGTCCTGGATCCAACACTCCGAGGCACAGGGTATGAAGAACAAATGCTGAAGGTTCTTGAAGCTGCTTGCAAGTGTGTCAACCGTGATCCTTTCATGAGGCCAACTATCATGGAAGTAGTCTCCTGCCTGGACAGTATAGATGCTGACCTGCAGATGCAAAACACAGCCAATATAGAATGCAGTTAGACATAATAGACAATCTTGTGCTTTCGGTGCACAGAGTTGATGTAGTTTTCACTAGAACTACTACTTCTGACTAATCTCATAGTTTGTTTTGTACAGATCCTGACAGATTGCTATTTTGAGCTTTTTATACTTTCTAGAAAAGCATGTTTGTGAGCTTTTTATACTTTCTAGAAAAGCATTTTTGTAATTCATCTCCCTTTCGCCCCTTTTCCTTGAAGTATTATGTATGATCAAGTTTCGTAAGCATGGGAAAACTGTATAAACAAGAGAAAAGATTGCACTGTTCCATGAGTTCCTCACTGAAAAAAAGGTAAAAATGGCTCTATTTAGACATCAAACAACAGCATTACAAGGGAAATTCCAACAGCTCTAAGCCTCTAATGGATATGCCAATGTTAAATTCAGAGAATAGTATAGCCCATTTGGACCCAAGAGTCTTCGAGCTGCCTGTCTGTGTAAGTCCATCACATCAATACTACATACCCACTGCTTTCCCTAAGGTGCTGAAACTAGGTAACAACAAATTCACCGGCAAGATTCCCCAGGAGATTGGTCAGTTGAAACCCCTACTTTCACTTAATTTGAGCTTCAACGACTTAACAGGACAGATCCCCCAATCAATCTGCAGTCTCACAAACCTGCAGGTGCTAGACTTGTCCAACAATAATCTCACAGGTGCAATCCCAGCTGCATTGAACAGCCTACAGTTCCTCTCCACATTCAACATTTCTAAAAATGACCTAGAAGGTCCTATTCCATCTGGAGGCCAGTTTGACACACTTCAGAATTCCAGCTTTGATAGGAACCCAAAGCTCTGTGGCTCTGCGCTCATTCACAAATGTGGTTCGACGGAAGCACCTCCAGCCACCGTTCTGTCCACAAAACCAACCAGCTACAAGGTTGTCCTTGTGATTGCCTTTAGTGTGTTCTTTGGTGTAGGTGTGCTGTGTGATCAGATAGTCTTATCAAGGTTTTTTGGCTAGTCCTACTTCAGTTTACATATCAGTTTATGGCAAATTTGTTCAGATTTGGCTACTAGCTATTCATGTTTACCAACATCTCCAGTGAACAAGCTTCCTCTAGGTGTGAATCACATTCAGGTTTACAAAAAGACGAAACTGGTGGGGATTCAAGGGTGAAGAGTGATCCCATTTGGTGGAGATGTAAAAGAATGTAACAATGTAAGATGATTTGAACTGTGATGAATAAGTCCCTGTACTGTGGTCTTTGTGGGGCTGTGGTAGTTTTTGTTTTTTGACTGCTTTAGGACAGCATCTGCTTTTGCTTTAGGACAGCATCTGCTTTTAGGACAGCATCTGCTTTTGCTTTAGGACAGCATCTGCTTTTAGGACAGCATCTACTTTTAGGACAGCATCTGCTTTTAGGACAGCATCTGCTTTTAGGACAGCATCTGCTTTTGCTTTAGGACAGCATATTGACCGCTTTAGGACAGCATCTAGGATAGCATCTTAGCATATGCTTGGCTGGTTCTCAGCCTATAAATATGTATCTCCAACCCCTCAGGTTGGCATGGCATTGTGTGAGCAATAAACAAGAAGAAAATTGCCCCATCTCCTAGTGTCATCCTCTCCATGAGAGTTAGGATCTTGCTATCACCAAGAGCAAGAGTCCAGCGACTAACAAGTGGTATCAGAGCCTTAGTATCCTGTAGCCTGAGCATCTCCTGCTCATCTCCTTCTCCGGCCTCGCAGCAGCCCCGGCCGGTAGCAGCAGCAGCTCCGGCTGTCCCCGCTCACTCCTCTCCGGAGACGGACGGCAGCTCGTCAGAAGCAGCCCTCTCTCCACGCAACAGCCCCCCAGTAGCGCGCCATGTCCGCAGGGCAGTCTCAGCGCTCGGTCGCCTCGAGCATGCGGCGTCAGCAGACGGCCGAGCTCGTCGCGGCAGAGCAGCGCGAGCGAGCGGCGGCAGAGACCGCTGCGGCGGCGGAAAGGGCGTCAAGGCTGGCAGCGGCGGAGCTGGCAGCAGCCAGGGCGGAGGTGGAAGCAGCGGCGGCGGCAGATGCAGCGCGTGCGGCAGCAGCAGAGGTCAAGGCTCTGCGCGGCAGCAACAGCAGCTCCGGCTCTGTTGATGGCGGCGCCGACGCGGACCCTCAGCTGCTGGAGAGGGAGGCAGCGCAAGGGCGAGCGGCGCAATGGGTAGCCGCGCACGCCCACGAGCGCGGCGGCAGCCCAGACAGGCGCGGACGCGCCGGCGGCGCTCCTGGAGGAGGCACGCACGGCGGCGGCGTACGGGTCGACGGAGAGCGCGGCCCTCACAGGCAACGTGGCTCTCTCTCCCCGGTTCGGTACCGTGGTCACCACGAGTACCAGGCTGTCGTCAGGGACGTCGGCCCCGGCGGCGGGTGGCCTACCCTCACCAAGACCAACTACGTCGAGTGGGCTGCGGTGATGAGGGTGAAGCTCCAGGTGCGGCATATGTGGGATGCAGTCCGGTACGGCGACGTCGACTACGACCAGGATCAACGGGCGCTGGATGCTCTCATCGCCGCAGTCCCGCCCGAGATGCAGTTCTCGCTTACCAACAAGCGGACTGCCAAAGAGGCTTGGGACGCCATCGCTGCAGCACGCATCGGCAGCGACCGCGCCCGCAAGTCTACACTGCAGGCACTACGCACGGAGTGGGAGCACCTGGCCTTCAAGCCAGGTGAGGACGTTGATGACTTTGCTCTCCGTCTCAACACTCTGTTGCAGAAGTTGGTGCAGTTCGGTGACGACACCTACAGCGAAGAGAGAGCTGTGGAGAAGCTCTTCCGCTGCGTCCCCGAGAAGTACAAGCAGATGGCTCGCTCGATCGGGTCTCTGCTGGACCTCTCCACGATGACCATCGAGGAGGCGTTGGGTCGCCTCAAGGTCGTCGACATCGATGAGCCACAGCGCCCCTCGGGACCCGTCACCATCGGCGGGAAGCTCCTCCTCACTCGGGAGCAGTGGGATGCCGGCCAAGGTGACAAGAAGAAGGGGGAGCCTTCTTCCACGACAGGCGGCCGCAAGAGTGGCAAGCGCGGCAAGCCGCGCAAAGGCGCCCAGGGCGGCGATGCTGGCAAGCAAAAGCCGGCACGAGACGACTCTTGCCACAACTGCGGCAAGCTTGGTCATTGGGCCAAGGAGTGTCGACAGCCACGACGCGGCCAGGCCCACGTCGCGCAAGCGGAGGAGCAGCCGGTCCTGTTCATTGCTCATGCGAGCATCGAACTACCTCCAGCGGCACCGGCCGCAGTGGCTCTCCTCCACCTTGACGAGCCAAAAGCACACGCCCTCCTCGGCGACAGTTCCGGCAATGACAAGACCGACGGGTGGTGCCTCGACACCGGCGCCACCCACCACATGACCGGGCGGCGGGAGTTCTTCTCCGAGCTCGACTCAGGCGTTCGAGGCACCGTCAAGTTCGGCGATGCCTCCGCCGTGGAGATCAAGGGCGTCGGCTCTGTCGTCTTCGTCGCCAAGACTGGCGAGCACCGGCTGCTCACCGGCGTCTACTACATCCCCGATCTGCGGAACTCCATCATCAGCTTGGGACAGCTGGATGAGAACGGCTCGCGTGTCGAGATCGAGCACGGGGTGCTGCGGATTTGGGATCTTCGACGCCGCCTCCTTGCCAAGGTAACCAGAGGCGCAAATCGACTCTACACTCTTCACGTGCAGGTGGCACAACCCATCTGTCTCGCAGCTCGTCGGGACGACGAGGCGTGGCAGTGGCACGAGCGCTTTGGGCACCTTCACTTCGAGGCCCTGAAGCGGCTCAGTGCCACGGAAATGGTGCGAGGCCTGCCGTGCCTTGACCATGTGGAGCAGCTCTGCGACGTCTGCGTGTTGACGAAGCAGAGGCGACTCCCCTTTCCCCAGCAGGCGAGTTTCCGAGCCAAGGAGAGGCTAGAGCTCGTGCACGGGGACTTGTGTGGCCCGGTGAAACCGGCCACACCAGGAGGACGACGCTACTTCCTGCTGCTCGTCGACGACCTCTCCCGCTACATGTGGGTGATGGTCCTCGGCAGCAAGGGAGAGGCTGCGGACGCCATCAGGCGCACGCAGGCTGTTGCGGAGGCGGAGTGCGGCCGCAAGCTGCGCGTGCTGCGCACAGACAACGGCGGCGAATTCACGGCGGCTGAATTCGCGTCGTACTGCGCTGATGAGGGCATTCAGCGCCACTACTCCGCGCCGTACAGCCCGCAGCAGAACGGCGTCGTCGAGCGGCGCAACCAGACGGTTGTGGGGATGGCTCGGGCCCTCCTCAAGCAGAGGGGGATGCCGGCTGTCTTCTGGGGAGAGGCGGTGGTGACGGCCGTCTACATCCTCAACCGCTCGCCTACCAAGGCGCTCGACGGCAGGACACCGTACGAGGCTTGGCATGGGCGCAAGCCGGCGGTCTCCCACTTGCGGGTCTTCGGCTCCCTCGCGTTCGCCAAGGAGCTTGGCCACATCGGTAAGCTCGACGACAGGAGCACTCCGGGAGTGTTCATCGGCTACGCGGAGGGCTCGAAGGCCTATCGCATCCTCGACCCTGACACACAGCGAGTCCGCATCTCGCGTGACGTTGTGTTCGACGAAGGGCGAGGCTGGACGTGGGGCAAGGCGGTGGACGACGGTTCGACTTCGACTCTCAGGGACTTTGTTATCGACTACGTCCACTTCGAGAGAGCCGGGGGAGCTAGCAGCTCGTCTTCACCGAGCTCGTCCACCTCGACACCTTGCTCGCCATCAGCTCCGGCGAGTGCTCCACCACTTTCGGCACCGGCTACGCCCCACTCTTCACCACCGGCTCACCACTCTCCTGCACCGGCGGCCACATCACCGGAATCGGCCCCAACAGCTTCGGTCCACGACGAGCAGCGCACGGTGGAGTTCGCTACTCCACTGTCTCACGACGAGGATCGCGTCGACGCCTACCACGATGGCGAGACTCTGCGCTACCGTACCGTGGACGACCTCCTCGGCGAGCAGCCGGTCCCTGGACTGGCGCAGCGCGACTTCGAGGCGGAGCTGCACTTGGCATGCGACGACGGCGAGCCCCGCTCCTTCGCTGAGGCGGAGGGAGACGCGGCGTGGCGTGTCGCGATGAAGCAGGAGATGGACGCCGTCGAGCGGAACCGGACGTGGGAGCTGGCGGATCTTCCTGCCGGTCACCGCGCGATCACCCTTAAGTGGGTGTTCAAGCTGAAGCGGGATGAAGCCGGCGCCATCGTCAAGCACAAGGCTCGCTTGGTGGCACGAGGCTTCGTGCAGCAGGAGGGGGTCGACTTCGATGACGCCTTCGCACCCGTCGCACGGATGGAGTCCGTGCGACTTCTCCTCGCACTTGCAGCCCAGGAGGATTGGCGCGTCCATCACATGGACGTCAAGTCCGCCTTCCTCAACGGCGATTTGAAGGAGGAGGTCTACGTCCGCCAACCGCCGGGATTCGTCATCCCCGGCAAGGAGGGCAAGGTTCTCCGCCTGCGCAAGGCCCTCTACGGCTTGCGGCAGGCACCACGAGCCTGGAATGCTAAGCTGGACTCCACCCTCAAGCAAATGGGGTTCCAGCAGAGCGCACACGAGGCTGCGGTCTACCGGCGGGGCAAAGGCGGCAACGCCCTGCTGGTGGGCGTCTACGTCGACGACCTGGTGATCACCGGCTCCAAGGAGGCCGAGGTCGAGGCGTTCAAGGCGGAGATGAAGACCGTCTTCCAGATGAGCGACTTGGGGCTCCTCTCCTTCTACCTGGGGATCGAGGTCCACCAGGACAGCTCCGGTATCTCCCTTCGTCAGACCGCCTACGCCAAGCGCACCGTCGAGCTGGGCGGGCTCACCGACTGCAACCCAGCCCACACTCCTATGGAGGAAAGGCTGAAGCTGAGCCGCGACAGCACGGCGGAGGAGGTGGACGCGACGCAGTACCGGCGCATCGTGGGCAGCCTTCGCTACCTCGTCCACACGCGTCCGGATTTGGCGTTCGCCGTCGGCTACGTCAGTCGGTTCATGCAGCGACCGACGACGGAGCATCAGCAGGCCGTAAAGAGGATCCTCCGCTATGTTGCGGGCACCTCCGACTACGGCTTGCACTACCCGAGGTGTCCCGGCGCGGCACACTTCATCGGGTACAGCGACAGCGACCACGCAGGCGACATTGACACCAGCAAGAGCACAAGCGGGATTCTCTTCTTCCTCGGCAAGTGCCTCGTTAGCTGGCAGTCAGTCAAGCAGCAGGTGGTGGCCCTGTCTAGCTGTGAGGCCGAGTACATAGCGGCTTCCACCGCTTCGACTCAGGCGCTCTGGCTCGCTCGACTGCTTGGTGATCTTCTCGGCAGGGACACTGAAGCAGTGGAGCTCAGGGTGGACAGCAAGTCCGCTCTAGCCCTGGCAAAGAACCCCGTTTTTCATGAACGGAGCAAGCACATCCGGGTGAAGTACCATTTCATCCGCGGCTGCTTGGATGAAGGAAGCATCAAGGCAAGCTACATCAACACCACGGATCAGCTTGCGGATCTGCTCACCAAGCCTCTTGGAAGGATCAAGTTCCTTGAGCTCTGCTCCAAGATCAGGATGGTTCGATCCTCCCACAAGACAACGCACAAGACTTAGGGGGAGAATGATGAATAAGTCCCTGTACTGTGGTCTTTGTGGGGCTGTGGTAGTTTTTGTTTTTTGACTGCTTTAGGACAGCATCTGCTTTTGCTTTAGGACAGCATCTGCTTTTAGGACAGCATCTGCTTTTGCTTTAGGACAGCATCTGCTTTTAGGACAGCATCTACTTTTAGGACAGCATCTGCTTTTAGGACAGCATCTGCTTTTAGGACAGCATCTGCTTTTGCTTTAGGACAGCATATTGACCGCTTTAGGACAGCATCTAGGATAGCATCTTAGCATATGCTTGGCTGGTTCTCAGCCTATAAATATGTATCTCCAACCCCTCAGGTTGGCATGGCATTGTGTGAGCAATAAACAAGAAGAAAATTGCCCCATCTCCTAGTGTCATCCTCTCCATGAGAGTTAGGATCTTGCTATCACCAAGAGCAAGAGTCCAGCGACTAACAAACTGAAGCATTCTAAATGTGTCAAAACGCAATCTTGTCGAAATTCCTTATAACCTTTTTTTTTCAAGAATACAAACTCCGTATAACTCTAATTTCATCATTTCCTCTGCTTGCTGAACAATAACACTACATGGTTGAGCCATGCAAAACTTTTAGGTATACGAGTGAACCAAACAAGATGAGAAAATGAAGCCCTACTTGCCATAATTTGCAGCGTACAAAACAGCACGCCAAAAATCCATCGTCTATGGGTATGAAAGTTTGGGTCGCCAGAATTTTGTAATTTTGACAAGATTTGGCCTCCATTTGATCTGTTACCAAAATTCGGTAAAGCTCCCTTGTGCATCAGCTCCTCGTTCATTTTCTTGCCAAACTTTTGCTAATTCATTGCTAGATTTTAATGACACTAATTCATCCTTAGCATCTATGAGTTAGCTCACAACATAAGAATGTGGAGTCCTAATATTATCCAACTCCGAATGTAAAGCAAGGCAAGAATTATAATTTTCATTATCAGGAATTAGAGCTCTAAGCCTAGCAAGTCCTTTTCACAAGCTATTAATCACATAATCCTGATTACCAATTTTCTTACATTTCTTCTCAAATTCTCTACCATAGTAAATGACCACATGTTTCATATCCTTGGTAGAAAGGCAAACCTCGTCTGGATCACTAAAGATGGAACCGTCGTCGGATTTGTCCTTGGTGTTACCCATGGAATATCCTCAAACACCATGCACATGCCGGTGAAACCCGAAAACTCCTTTTTCTTGCCTTTCCGATCATCCTTGTCATCATTGGTCTCTGAATCCATATCACTCACGTTGACAGTCTCATGAGTAACAAGGACCCAGTTGACGAACCTGCGGTAGTTGGGCTTCTTGTCCTTGTGAGCTCGAGAAGACTTGTGGTACTCCTCCTCCTTGTCCTTTAGCTTAGGCAGATTGAACAAATTTTCACCAATCCATTTGTCGAGCCAGAAGAGGGTAGTGTTTCCATCTCCCAAGTGTGCCTCAGTTGCTGCACGAAACAATGCATGAACAATTGGTTCGTGGAACACTTGAAGGTGTGCTCATGTCTGAGATGGTTCCGATTTTTGCCACCAAAGCCATCTCATCCTCAAGGCGTATCCCATGAGTTTGAGGTCAAGGATCCCTAAGCCACCAAGGGAGAGTGGCCTGCAAACTGATCGTCATGCGACCAAGCACTGCCCTCCAAGAGCCGTGTCCCTCCCATTCCAAAGAAACACACGCCGGTGTTTGTCGATTGCCCTGATGGCCCAGGATGGCAGCTCCAAGGATAGGAGATGGTAGAGGGGGTGGTGGAAAGAACGTGTTTAACCAAGATGAGACGGCCACCCGAGGATAGCAGTTTACCTTTCCAGGTTGGTAATTTCTTTGTGAACTGATCTACCAACGGTTGTAGTTGTGTCTTGGTCAGTTTGGACAAAGATAGAGGCAAGCCCAAGTATTTGATGGGGAAGGAGGATAGCTGACAAGGTAGCATAAGACCGGCCATTTGTATCTTGGCTTCTCCACAGCAAATGGGCGTCACTGAGCGCTTTTGGAGATTGGTGCAGAGGCCGGAAGCCATCCCAAATGCCTGGAGGATGTGTTTGACTATTTGCAAATCCTGTCGAACCGGGGCAATAAAGCAAATCACGTCGTCGGCATACAAGGATACACGTTCTTGAAGCCTCGGGTTCCAAGCGGAGTGAGCAAAGAGGAGCTGCTCACTTTGTGGAAGAACGCATTCAACACCTCCATAACCAGAATGAAAAGCATTGGAGGCAACAGGTCCCCTTGCCTAAGACCCCGTCGTAGGACGTGAAGGAAGATAGAATTGGGTGGAATTGGATGTATTGCATTGAGCCTCTCGGTGGTATATATAGAGGTACAAGACTTGGGGGGCAAGATGGTACAAGGGATTGTAATCCCAATGGACTATATCCTACCAAATATATTATACTCTAACATCCCCCCGCAGTCACAACGGGAGCGTCGCAGACGGTGAGACTGGAGAAGAAGCCGAAGAGCTAACATCCCCCCACAGTCACAATCGTCGATGCAGCGCGCAAGCTGTGACTGGAGCAGGAACCAACGAGTAGCTCAAGCAAGGCGGTAGCCCTTTGTGCCGATGTCGAGGTAGCCGAGCGCGAGGGCGGAGTAGTTGTGGTCGAGGATGCCGTGCTGGAGATGGCCATGGTCGACGTAGTCTTGGTCGGGTTACCGATGTCGAGGCGTTTGCTCATGAAGCCGCGGGCGCAAAAGAGGCGCCATGGTGATGACGGAGACGCGTCGAGGCAGTCGTCGTGGAAGGGGGCGATGCCGAGGTCGACGCAGTCAGGGCCGTCGAGGATGTAGACGAAAAACAGCGATGCAATCGAGGCAGACGGGACGGGAACGGGAGGGTCGATGCCGAAGTCGATGCAGTCAAGCCGCTAGAGCCGAGGCGTGTGCCGGGTTTGCCAGACCTGGCAATGCGTCGGGGACGAAAGCACGCACTGGTGTTGCCAGTACCGGACGTACAAGGGAGATGGCCCCAACCAGGCATGGTTGTGCTGGACGAAGAAGAAGCAGTGCGGGAGCGGACGCTCCTACCCGAAGGCGAGCAGTCCGGGCGGACGCTCTTGCTTGAAGGCAAGCAGTCCTGACGCAAGGTACGGCGACGGCGGTAGGGCTCGATGCCGGCGATGAAGGCCCGATCAGCATGACGAAGACCAGGTGCAGACAGATGGCGCACAACAGGTTGCGCAGCACAGTCGTCATGCACAGGGGACGGCGATGTGGATGCAACGGTGAGGGGACACACGTGCGGTGGTGCTGCAGCCCGAGGAGGCGACACAGCAGCAACCCTGTTGCTTGGAGAAGAGGCGCGTAGTACTCGACGACGGACGTCACGGGAGCCGGGTGGATCGCGCACAATCGGCTGATCAGACCGAGTACGCGCGAGGCGGGACGACGATGGAAGGAGTCAGTGGAGGCGTGTAGTGGCGATGACAAACCGACGATGAAGACGTGCGGACGGGATGATCGAGACGCGACGCGGGAAGGCGTCCCCTCGGCATCGCGTGCCCGGCCTGGCCGCACAGTCGAAGAGGTAGAGGCCAGTGTAGTCGACGCCGATGTCGGAGTAGATACGTGCGAGGTCGACGGGCGGTGGGCGACTCAACCCTGATCAGTGATCGGGAAAAAAAGATACAGCAGCAGGGGGACCTTCCATGGGCAACTCACCGGGTACACCTAGAGCCGGTCAAAAAATCCAGCGTTTTGGTCAAAAGGAGCTCACGAGCGAGACACAGGCCTCGGGCGCTGAGAGAAACAGCGGAGGAGACTGGTTAAAAGGGCGAGTCTGCACCGACGCCAGATCTCCATCCGCCTCATGCGCCGAACGATCGGGGAAGGATCTCCGGGCGACGGAGCAAGCCTTGGGGGCGGGGCATCCGTGAGTGAGCGCCGGGAGGCGGCGGGGCGGGTCACGGCTCGGGGCCGAGCAGCGACGGGGCAGGTGGCCCCCGGCCGGCGGTGGCGCGGTCCGGCGCGAGCACGGCGGCCGGATCTGAGGTGCGACGGCCAAATCCAGGGCGGGTGGTCCAAGGCAGGCTGCAGAAGGCGCGGATTCGGCGGCAGCCCGGGAAGGGCGGTCGGCGGCGGTTCCCTAGGCGCCCAACAGAGGCAGTCGGCGGCGGTTCCCCAGGCGCCCAACAGAGGCGGTCGGCGGCGACTCCCCAGGCGAGGCGGCGACCTCTCCAGGCGAACAAGGCGGACGAGGCGAGGCGGATCTGGCGAGGAGCCGCGACGGGCGACTTCCTCTTGGCGGGGCGGAGGGGCGCGTGCGGAGGGGCCCAGTCGCGCGAGGAAGGGGGCGGCGTGATGGAGACGGCCAGATCCTCCACCGGCGGCGACGCTCCGACTGGCGTGGGGCGCGCGTCCTGGCCCGGCCGCCACCATGGCGGCTCAGGGACGGAGCGCGGCCAAGCCCGGCCGCCACCACGGCGGCGCAGGACGGGGCGGCGAAGATCCGGAAGGGGGTGACGGCGACGGCCCAGCGACGAGCCTGGGGAATGGGGCGGCGGCAGCCCGACCGCGGCGAGGACGAGTGCAACGAGGTACGCCCGATCTGCTATTTGACGACGACGACGACGGCGGCCGGATCAATAGGATCCGCCGCCTAAACAGTGGCGCTGCCCCCGGCGGAGATAGATCTCCCCGGGGGCACGCAGTGCGGAAGCGAGTGGCGGCTAGGGTTAGGAGCTAAACCTAGAGCTCTGATACCATAAAGGAAGATAGAATTGGGTGGAATTGGATGTATTGCATTGAGCCTCTCGGGTGGTATATATAGAGGTACAAGACTTGGGGGGCAAGATGGTACAAGGGATTGTAATCCCAATGGACTCTATCCTACCAAATATATTATACTCTAATAGGACGATCTTGTTGTCCGGCATTCCATTGATGAGGATTGAAGAGGAGGAAGTCGCTAGGAGCATGGAGATCCACTCACACCATTTGTCTCCGAAGCCCGTGTGTTTAAGGACTTCAAGCAGGAATGGCCAGGATACCGAATCAAAGGCTTTGGAGATGTCCACCTTAAGCAGAAAAGTTGGTTTTTTCTGGCACGTAGGTTTTTAACAGCCAGTTGGACAAATTGAAAGTTGTCATGGATGGTCCAACCCATAATAAAAGTGCTTTGATTTGATATAACCAGGACTGGTAGCATGTGCTTTAGTCTGTTAGCCAGTATCTTCGAGAAGAGTTCTGCAAAGCTATGGACCAAGCTGATTGGTCTAAAATCGGTCATAAGGATAGGCTCTTTCTTCTTTGGTATCAAGGTAATGAAGGCTGAGTTTAGACAGTGGAGGGAACAACTCTTTAAATTGAAAAGTGCGTGGAAGGCTTCCATGATACTAGGTTTGATGATCGGGAAAGCCGCTTTGTAAGAAGCTCCCATGAAACCGTCGGGACCAGGTGATTTTGTTGAAGGGAGAGGTTTGACAACGCCCTAGACTTCTTCTTCTTCTGAGAAAGGGATGTCCAGGTAGGTTAAGTTTGCCGTCGGTAGCTCCAGGAAGTTAAGGTCGAGAGAGTGATCTTGGTCAACGTAGGAGCTCGTGAGGTTTGAGAAGAAATTATGGAATTGTTCTGCAATTTCTGATTGGAGGGAGTACAATGTGCCCCCATTCGAAATTGAAGGAATTTTCTTCCTCCGGTGTGACGCGTGCAAGTGGAAGAATTGAGTGTTTGCGACACCCTCTTTGAGCCAGTTGATGTGGGAGCGTTGTGTAGCAATCGTTCTTTCGAGTGAGGCCAACCTAAGGCATTTTAATTTGAGGGCTTTGCAGAACCAACTTTCCTGAGGTGACAAGGGGCGCACCTCCTGAGCTTGATTGAAACGAAAAATTAACTCTTTTGCCATTAGCAATTGCATTTTTATGTTACCGAACTTCTTGTCCCCCCAACTTTGCAGGCTGCGCGCCGCATTCCTAAATAGCCTATCCAGGCGTTTGATGGGGTCCGAGATAAGAGGGTCACAGGTCCACGCCTCTTGGGCCGCCTGAAGAAATCCATCTTGCTTTGCCCAAAATGCTTCAAAGTGGAAGCGGCATTTGCAGGAGAACGTGGCTTGAGTGGAGATGAGCAAAGGGCAATGATATGATATCGAGGAAGATTGGGCCTGCATTCGGACATCGGGGTGCAACTCCTCCCAATCAACCAAAGCAAAAGCTCTATTGAGCCTACTAAGGGTTGGGTTGTCCCTTTCATTGCTCCAAGTGAAGCGACGGCCAAGGGATATTTCCTTAAGTTGTAGGTCATCGACGTACCTTTGGAACTGACCCATTAAGCATCTATTCAAGTTTGCATTGCTTTTATCCTACAATGCAAGGATCATGTTGAAATCTCCTGTAAGGAGCCACGGTCCAATGCAGAGAGCCCTGACTTCCCACAGTTCCTGAAGGAACTCCAGTTTGCATTGGTCTATTGCCGGACCGTATACAGCAGTTAGCCACCATGTGGTCCTGGAGCTTTGCGACGTCACCTGAATTGTGACCGAGTAAGAGCAGAGCAACCTGCTGGGGACCGACACTAACACAGATTTCCAAGCTGTGAGAATGCCACCGCACGTTCCTACAGAGGGCAAAAAAGTCAAAAGAATACGCGGAACCTAGAAGTTTCATTGACGAGAAAGGTGAAATGTGCTGCAACTTAGTTTCCTGGATACATACAATGTCAGGGTCACAATCCATGATCAACTCCCTGACAACATTCCAACGTGCACAGGTTTTCAACCCACGCAGATTCCACACCAAAATCTTACAATTATTCATTAGCTTAAGACTACACCGCAACACCTACAGATGACTCACCTAGCTAGCTAGGGTCAGAGAATTTGGAGGGATGAGGTTGAAGAGCGCGGCCAATGCTTCGATGTGATGAGAGCATGCTTATTAAGGCGTCGCTTAGGCGACGCTTAAGCGTCGCCTAAGCGGTAAGGCGGCTCGGGGGTTCAAGGCGTCGCCCCCGCCTTGCCGTTCGTCCGCCTTAGGTCTAAGTGACCCGATCGAAACCAGAGAGAGAGCGGGTAGCTGGGCAGAAAGAAGGCAGGAAGAAAGCGGCGGAAGAGATGGGCTAGGTTTACCTCTTGTCATCGCGCCGCCTTCGCATCCAGGGCGCCGTCGAGCCGCCTCCGCCTCCAGGGCGCCGTCGAGCCGCCGACGCCGCCGTTCACCCTCCACCTTGCCGGATCTGGGAGTGAGGGAGGCGGCGGCTGGGAGTGAGGGAGGCGGCGACTGGGAGCGAGGGAGGGGGACGTTGGACTGGGAGCGAGGGAGGAGGGAGGGAGGCGGCGACTGCGAGTGAGGAGTGAGGGCGGCGGCGGCGAGTGAGGGAGGAGTGAGGGTGGCGGCGGCGATTGCGAGGGAGGAGTGAGAGTCGCGGCGGCGACTCGAGTGAGGGAGGAGTTAGGGTTAGGTGGGATGCTGTGTTTATACGGTGGATCCAAACACTTGAGTCCCCAAAGATTTATGAAATTACAATTAGGTCCTTTTAAGTCCTTTATCTCTTTAGATTTCTTCTGATTTAGTCCTCAGAACTCCGTTTTCTTCGCCTTATGATATGTTTATAAGGCGTCGCCTCGCCTCACGCCTTACCGCTTAAAAGGTGTGAGGGGGGTGGGTCGCCTTACCTCGCCTTACCGCCTTAATAACCTTGGATGAGAGGTGGGTGGATGGCCGACGAGGGCGCCATGAGCCTGGATGACTGAAACATTGATGTGCTCTTCGAACTTGGAGAGGCCAAGCTTGACCATCAAACTCTTAACAGAGTCCGGGCCCAGCTCTGGGCAGGGCTCCTCAAGCAGCGCAACCAGCGAAGCCGCAGATCGTGAGGAAGGCAAGGAAGGGAGGTGCCAAGAGAGGTCTGCACAGCCACGCGTGCAGCGGTGGCGGTGGCCACCGTCTCCATCGCTGCGCAACGCCGTTCGGCATAGGGCGCTGTCCAGATGCCCGTGGGCGAAGGTGAAGAAGTGGCGCTATGGGCTGTGGCTCGAAGAGCCGTGAGGCCCCATTTCCTACCGTCCTCCATGTCCGCTGTTGCCATTGTTGGATGGGCAAGACAACTCCGAGGAAGAAGAGGCAACACTGGAGCGGTAATCCTTTACTTTGGCAATGTGGATAAATTAGGTTATATGACAGAGTCTTTTTTCATGGAGAAGCAACGGTAAATTGTCAAATATGGGGTCAAAGGGGTCTGGATTTTCTTCGTCTGGCTCTGCAATTAGCAAAGTGGCTTGCTTGGGGATTGCATTCAGGTCGGCAGTACAGGCGTCTAGCCTGAAATCGGTGAGGTCATCCCAGCTTGCCGTGTCCCGATGAAGCCGCTCAATCCAGCAGGCTAGTGATAGCATGGTTGAAGCTGTATGCCAATCCCAAGCATGAGCCGACAATCCCTTAATGACGATCGCCACCTTGAATAAGAGCAGAGAGCTAGAAGCCTGCACTTGCCTTGTCCAAGGCTTGAGGAACAAGGAGAAGTGGGAGTATTCGATGCATGGATGGCCTAGTTCCGGAGCTCTTCCAAGGCGAATGCGACGAGAAAACTTTTCGGCTAGAAGTTGTGAATCGAGAAGCCACAACGAGGAATGCCCATCCTCTCCTCAATCGCCATAGCCACTTCTTTCTTAGAAACTGGTGGTTAGTTGCCGCCGACGTAGGCGACAAGAGCACGTTTAAGGTGGTTCTCCAGTTCCACGTGTGATGTCGTGCAAGGCATAACGCAAACTACATGCTCCGGTCTCCCATCGGGATGGCCAGGCATGGCGGAGGAGAGGAAAGCTCGACGAGGTAATGAAGACCTCAGTTTTGGGAGAATGTATAACCATATTTCCAATATTTACCTTGTTACGTATGTGAAATGATGCCGTGATTGGCAAGCGTGCTGGATGTTTCTTTTGGATCAGGGGTGGATCCAAGATAAACAAATTTGTTAGGGGCACCATACAAGAACAGTACACCTTGTAAACAATACGCAGTTGAGAGTTCAGACCGTATCATATCGATGTAAACACATTCTAACAATAGAACTAACCTACTAAGTCTGTGAGATCAATGTGTTAAAAAATCATGCTATATTGCAAACTACACAAGCAAACAAGATGGAGACTAATTAAGCTAGCTGCTGTTGGCATTCAATTCCAGACTAGCCAGCCACAAGGGATCGCAAATTAGCAAATTGCAACGAACAAAATGCATTAAGCAAAGTCAGAAATCTCCATGAAATTATCAAATAGAGATCTCAGACACTAGCAAAGTCTACATAATCACAATCCGAGGCTGTAAACAACGAGGGCATGATTGCACGAACCAAGCAGCTACTCCGCGGTTTTTACAAGAAACTTTGCAGCATCTAGCCATTTACCTCGGGCCTGAGCCAATCCCCTGCCTAGCGATCCTGCCACCGGACACCGGAGCGCGCGCGCGCGCGAGCGTTGGTGCGCCGCGCCGCCGCCCCGGGTCGCCGCGTGTGCGAAGTTGCTGCTGCGTGGGAGTAGAAAAAGGACTGGGAGGGTTGATCTTCGTGCGATAGGAGATGAACTGGGCCTTGCAAGTGGGCCGGGCTTCGAGTAGACAGAACTAAAAGTTGAGCCGTTAGGTTACATATTTGGGCCGAAAGTTTTGGTCTGGTTCGTATCATCCGCTGGGCCGTATCCGTTGGGACTTGAACACAGGCTTTCAAGTTGTTGAATTATATTGAATTCCTCCAAGAAAAAGTTGGTTGAATTATAGTACACTTTTTTTAGGGAGAATTATAGTACACTTAATTGTTATTTTTTAGAGTACTGAGGTGTTGATCATCATGGCTCTAGTTGATCCTTTCAAGTTTTAGAGGGTGTTCATATCAGCTTGTATTGATGGCTTTCGATTTTAGCTGATGAATAGTAAGAGCTTATAGAAAGACACTTCCATATGATCAGTATCTACTATAATCTACTAATAGACCCTGTTTTAAAAATATCTGTGTAAAAACTAGATACTATAAAAAAACATTATTTACTATAGAAAAATAACTTTTAGAAGCTAAAATAAATAGGATCTTTCTCCAAAATAAAAAAGGAGGTTTAACCATCGGCAAGTTCAATGATAGGCTGAGGCTCTCGTTAACCAAAAAAAAAGACCAAAAATAAATTGCAGAATGTCGTACAGAGCTAACTCAAGCTAAATGCACATCAGGACCTTTACTGCTGTGTCGCTGATGACCCACCCGAAACCGGTACCGTATCATTTGTCGCATGATATATGTGAGCCGATCCTTAGGAGTAGGGCTGTAAATGAGTCAAGTTTGAGTAAGTTTAACCTTTTAAATTTAAGTTTGATAGAAGCTCGAGTTGAGCTCGAGTTGGCATCTGAGTCTGATATGAACTTGAGCTTGGCTTGACTTAAGCTCGAGTAGATTCGAGCTCAGCTTGTTGAAACTCGATAATAATTAAAATAATTTATTACACACCATTTTTCAATAATAAGAAATTTTTGAATTCAAGCTCGGCTCTAGTAAACTCGATAACAATCAAAATAATTCAAACATATACTAATTTTCAACAACAAGAAAAGTTCGAGCTCGAGTTCGGCTTGAGTAAACTCGGTACAAGTTAATATGTATCACTATTTAAGCTCGAATCGAGGCTTACGGACTATTCGAGCTCGGCTCGGTGAAGCTCGAGATCAAGCTCAAATTTGGCTCGCTTAAGATTCGAGCCGAGCTCGAATCGAGCCTAGAACGAGCCGAACTCGAATAGCTCATGAGCTTCGAGTTTTTTTTAAGCCTTACTTACAGATGATCGGGTTTGTACTTTTCAGTTGTGGCTGCTGACTTATGATTACGGTTGATGAATTTATCTCTAGAGTAAACATTTGTATGAATGAATCGAATGCTGACAAGCCGATAAGCCGTTTTAAAAATACTATCTCGATAAACCACTTCGAAAAGATGACAAAAAAATTATCTTATTTATTTATTCAAAAAATAATAAACTGTAAATCATAAACCAAAAATAATGTGACGGATAATATAACAGGTCCAAGTTTGGACCACCAGTGGAACCCAGAATTATGGACGCCGCATTGCTGCTATCTTTCCGTTCCATACTGTGGAACATACAGGAAAGAAGAAAAACAGCAAGAAAAAAAAGAGAAAACTTTAGGGCGTTGCTAGCATCCGCATGTCTGATAGGAGTATTTTCATCGAACGCTTCCATGCAACACCCTTGTATAATTTTTGTGATAATTTTAATCACCGTATGTAATGAAAATATTTGATAAAAATCTCAGTATTGCACTGATTATTGTTGATTATTGTACATGTAAAATCAAAATATTACAACAAAAAATAACAATAATTAATCACCGTTGATGTCATAGACATCAGAGGCGGCGCAGCTTGGCCTCGAGCCCGTAGTCCTGGTGGCCACAAGCGTGAAAGACGGCGAGCACTCCTAGGTCAACGAAGCCATCACGATCGGTTTTGAGCTCGTCCACCATGGCAGCGATCTCATGGCTGCCCGTGGAGGAGATAGGCAGCGGCAAGATGGCGGGGGAGACCGTGGCGAGCTCAGATGGGAAATCCGACCGTCACCACCATGGGAGCAGTTGATGTGAAAGAGCTGTAAGAGACACCACCATGGGAGCACTTGGAGCAGTTGATGTGAAAGAGCTGTAAGAGAGAAAGAGGTGAGCAGTGGATTTGTGGTTCAAATTAGAGGTGAGCTGTAAGAGACACCACCGTGGTTGGTACAGTACGGTGGGTTAGTCATGTGAGCGACAGCACATCCAATTTTTTTAATTCCACCGTAAGTACGCTAGTGATTCCGAAAACTTTTTTCTTTCTTGATCGACGACACGGAATTCCCAGAAGAACACTTCAATTACGCGTTCGCGGGGCACTAAGCCACTAACGATCTGAATCAACATCGCCACCGGTCTAGTCTCGCCTCCACTATTGTATTTGCAAGTGTCCAGGCGTGAAACGCGAGGTGGGACTATACATAAACAGGAAATTTTGGGTGGGCGCTAATGAGATCAGGTGGCCGCCGCACGTTTTACTATTAGACAGTCCTGAATTGGGACTAGAGATGGCAATGGGTACCCGAAATCCGATACCCGGTGGGTTTTTACTCTATTAGGGCATGGGTCTGAGTCAATTTCCTAACCCTTGGGTCTCTTAATGGGCAAAAATCCTAACCCATCGGGTCTGCCGGGTTCGGGTACATTCCTATAGTACCCAAACCCGTAAACCCATGGATAATATAAACCCGATTCATAGGAGTTATAAACCCAAACTCCTAAGGAAACCAGCCCAGCCCATAGCAGCCCATTAGCCCCAATGCCCCATAGTAAACCAGCCCAGCCCAGCAGTTGATGTCTCTCCTTTTGGTTTTAACTGAGTTGTGAACTATGACTTGTAATGATATGCTATGCCAGTGAACTATGAACTGAGAATTGATGGAGTGAACTAGTGATGTGCATTGTGGATTTGTCGTTGCTTGTTTCATGTATAGTAGCATATAAATTGAACTTATTGTTGACTTGCTAAGCACTGCACTGTCTGCAATCTGCACAGCTGTTGTCGGGCACGGGCGACCCGTGGGTACCCGTTACCCGAGTGGGCATGGGTCTGGGCAAAAATCTGCACCCGTCACGGGCATGGGTTTTTTAGCGGGCACATCCAACTTTCATAGGCACGGGTTTGGGATAGCAAAACCCAGCGGGTTTGTGCCCGTTGCCATCTCTAATTGGGACCGCGTCGGTACGTCGGACCCTGATGAGTAGCCTCAACGTGCAAGACGTGCTGCAATTCAATCGTCTTCACTTCGGACATGATTTTACCTATCTGTTCTCAAGAAATCAATGAGCTCTTGTGCAAGTGCAACGCTCCCTTACATCATACCAACTGCAGCAGAGCCCACACGGACACGCCAAGCTCTTGCTCTTCCGTAACCTCTTGTGTTTTTATTGGCTGGGTTCGGAACAGTTCAGGCTTTGGCTTATCACCCTCTAACTAGCTTTTAAACGGTGAGTCTTTTCAAGACAGTGTCCACAGGTAGATTGTAGTGGATAGTATACCGAGTTCAGCTATATCGGTAAATATCACATGTGATTATTTCCCTCTGTGTACTGTCTCTCACGAACAGCCAGAATTCAAAAATTGTAAGCCAAAAGCTAAAGCTGCAGCCCAAAAGAACCCACCCAAATTCAAAGGATGCAGTAGTTTTGGCAACCAAGAGGCTACATGACCATCTACTACCTAGTTAGTGGGACTCGAACTATAGTCGTTAGACACAAGACAATTGTATCGTACTAGTTGGACTAACCACTAGTCAGTAACCTCTTGTGTTCTTGCTATTTCTAACCTAACAAATCTTTCTCCAGTTGGCTTTCTGCCTTACAATAGTGTAAAAACTAAAAAGCATGCATCTGAGCAGAGGAGATGCTGGTGCTAAAGCGTATCTGGAGATGCCTATTGAGTTGAATGCATCAGCTAGTTCACCAAAAAAGTCTAAGTCGATAAGAAAAGGTAGACAATTCAATTATACTTCAATACTGCTCCTCACATATAGGCTCTCTCGGGTCTAAGACGTAGAATAGAAGTGGATTGCAATTATTATTTTTTAATTACGTCAACAGGGTCTTGAACTTAAGACCTATTAGTTTTGATACTATATTTAGTTGAATGCACCAGCCAGCTCACATAAAAGCCTAAGCTGGTGAGAAAAGGTGAACAATTCAATCAACAAGAGATGCCCACAACAGATACTCATACAACATGAGACAACAACGGGAAAGAAATTTCTCCAAAAAATAAAGGGAAATAATTAATGTGCAACAACACCTACTAAACAACCTCAAAACAATCTAATTTAAAGAAATGTGATTCTTGAGAGATGTAGAATATGTTTGTGATAAATAATTGGTATTTGGGTTAATTTGAAATTAAATTTTGTAAAATTTTTAGAAAAATTTATATTTCAGATTGTGCTATCAGGATTCAGGTGGCCAGGCCGGCTGATGGCTGGCGGTTTGACCACGATGGGTTGAGCGATCAGACTAGCCATGGACTTTTAGGAAATTGAACACCAAAAATTTGTGTAGGTTTATTTAGGGATGAGTTTGCACTAGGTTCCACTTTAATTAGAAATTAGAGCTGAAACTAGATAGAATTCAACTGAAATTCCAGATAGAGTGTTTTATGGTGGTCTTAAGCTATCAGACCGACTAGTGGTCGGTAGTCTAACCGGTGCGGCCTGATTGCCATTTGGAGTGCGATCAAACATGGATGTGGTTAGAGAGCAGTGAAAATGGTTTTTAAGTGTTTTGAGTGTGTGCACCGTATGGGTGTCATTTGTGGGTTGTGTTGAGTTATATGATGCATTGTTTTGACTAATGTGATTCAAATATATGGAACTTGTGCTCGAGATGGTTGCTTGCCCTTTGGATATGCAAGTGGCTTGGAGAATGTTAGCGGTCAACAACAACTGACCGGTCTAAGCATGGGAGCTAAGGTCCAAGTAGTCATGTAAGTCCGGGTAAAACTATATGGCTCAAGCGGGAAGCACAGAGAAGACAATGATTGTAAAGATACGAGTTTGTGCATGTGGTGCGCCATGTAACGAGTCCGATATACGTAGTGACAACCAAAGCACCATGAGCGTGTAAACTTCATCATCGGCTGGAAATAGATCAAAGCTTTGTCTCAATCATGTACTTATTTGTATTTTTGCTTGGATTTGGTTGTTCTTGAGCTGGATTTGTGATTTTTGTGTTTCTGCGAGTTCTAGCCCGAACTCCTGCTTAAATTACCTTGACATGACATGCGAGAATAGATATGAAAGACCTCATATGTTAGATCCTTATGAGCAAAAAGTGATTTGAGTTTTAGGATTTTTGGTCTTCTTATGACATAGATTTGATTGTCTTCATTTTAGAAACCTGAGCTCAATATCCTTGTGATTCTTGATTGGTTTAGTTTCCTAATGCATTGAACAAGTCTCATACAAAATTTGAAAGTGTTTGGATGAGAATTAAACAAGTTCTTGAGTTTTTTGAATTTTGTCACGAGAAGCTTTTAGGTATGGGAACAGGGGCCCAGTCAGATCGTCCCTGAACCTATGGTTAGACTGGTTTCATTGGTCAGATCAACCTTCTAGCTGTGGTTAGACCGGCCTATCTATGTTGGCCTGACCATCCTTATGCAGAAGGTTGCTGATTTTATTGTTTAAGGGGTGGGCTCTTTTGAGTTATAGTTTTGGCTTTTGTTTTTTTAATTCTGTCTGTTCATGAGAGATAGTATGCAAAGGAAAAAAAATCGCATGCGATTTTGGTCGGTATAGCTGAACTCGGTACAGTAGCTATTACAATCTACCTGTAGACCCTACCTTAAAAAGACTCACCGTTTAAAAGCTAGTTGCTGCAGTAGAAAGTGATAAATCAAAGCCAAAAAGAACCCAGCCAAGGTGTCTAGCCTTGTTTGGTAAAGCATATTAAGTGCAACCTGAACTTTGTCACTCAAATAGTCACTTGAGTGAAATTTTTTAGTATTATTAGGAAAAAGTTTCAACAATTATTCACCCCTCTGATTGCTGTTATCGTTCTACCATTCTTAATACCAACTATTCAACTAAGAAGCCTTGCATCACAACCTGATTCCATTCTGCAGACCATGTACACACAGGCATCAACTCTCAACTCTCTAGTGATCAGTCAGCTAGCCACAGTGTAGCACCCTGAAAATAGGAAGGAATTGCAGTGTTTCAAAAATTCATGAATTATCTTAATTAGCATTAAACTTATTAATCACCTTCCTAACCTGGGTTGAGGGGTTATTGAAGAGCCCCAATCCTTCCACCGTACGCATATCCCCCTTTTCTCTCCAACAGGTATACCAACCTATCTCTCCCACCCCTATCAATCTCTCTATCTCATCCGTGGCTAGAGCGGCATGGCCGGGCGGAGGCATGGCCAGGCACAACTCAGTCGGGCGTGGAATGGCCAGCGACGGCGTGGCCAGGATGGCCAGCATGGGCCAAGAACCGAGAGGCGGTCATAGCCAAGCAATGGCCAGGCGCAATGCGGGCCGGGTAGTGGCGATGGTCGGCGATAGCGGTGATGGCCCGCGATGGCAGTGGCGACGACCGGTCGTCGCACATGTCGTCATTGTTCAGCCGGTCGGGGGCACAGCCGAATCATGTTTCACACACGGCTCTATTAATGTGCGCTATAGAACGTGGTTCGCTTTGACGATTGAATGGTTCGCACAGTTGAACAGCGATTCGCACGGCCAAGGGGCTAGTGAACCCGTTTCTTTTCGATCAAGCAAATCTCTTTTGGTCTCTCGTCAATTCCAACTAGGCCGTATCTGATTCACTTGCATTCCATGCTGTAGGTTTTCACACAGCTGTCGAGGAAGCGTTCTGGCAGTTGCGCATTTCAGATCCTTTGTGTAGTGAGTCTACCGAACGTGCTCAAGGAAAGTATCTCGTGGCTGTTAACCTTTCCATTCTGTATACCACAGCTCACATGATTATTTGTCACCATTGCCATCGAGTACAAACATCATATCACTAATGCTTGCCTGGTTGTAGACTTCTAATATTGTATTCATACTATGATGTTCTAAGTTATCTTGTTTACATGCTTTTAAATTCATTAGAATACTCAGTTAATAATGTTCCAGAATTCATGCTTTTTAATAGTGTTTAGAATTCATGCTTGAATTATTAATGGGGGTAGCCTATAATCATGTTTTAAATTTAGATTTAAACCGGAAGAAATCTTTTAACATTAGGACTACTATGTTTTATTTTTTCCTGATATCATGACCCATTACTCGTATGATTTTGTATGTGAGTCATGACTGATATATATATATATATATATATATATATATATATATATATAATCAATCATCATAAAATAAAACTTGGATGGTTGCAAACCTTTGTATGAGCTATTTATAATATCCCTCTTAGAATAATTCCTAAATCACTATCGCCATAATATCATTCCTCATCGCCCTCACATCGGGAATCATTCCTTTTCATTTCCAAACTTAGCAATTCCTTCCACTTATCATTCGTAGACTTGCCTTAGTTTTCTTAAATTCATACCCTATAATCTAGTAATAATATAACCGTTACCTGGCCTAGGTTACCCACATATAGGGGATTTCCACCCACCTATTAACGGGCGTACACTTTTGTTACTCAGGATATTACACTCCGTTTGCGATTATACAGTCGAGGACGGTGACGTGCCTAGCTACTCTCGTATAATCGGGTATGTGGGAAGTAATCGCTAGTGCCATTGCCACGACTTGCTAAATAACAATCATTTTGACCTCCACTATTCCTATTACCTCTACCTTCGATCTATATCAGTGTTTATGATAATCTAGTTTCATTGTATTTAACATGTATCAATTGCTTGTTAGAATTACTTGACTTTTACTCATGTTGTTGCTACCGTTGTTGGGTACTTGCTGAGATTTCCAAATCTAACGCTTGCTCTTTCCATTCTCAGGTAAAAAGCAAGTGGAGTGATTGCAACATGCATGTGTGGGAGCACTTGAGTTTTTAGCGCCGTGGCTTGCCACTATTTATGTTATCTAATTTACTCTTTATTTGGTTAGAAGTGGACTAGTCCCATGTTTAAACATTCTTTTCAGTTTACATTGGTTCTGTAATAAAGTGCTTATAAAGTTTTATTTCTTTGTGATTCCTATTGTTGATTTTATTTATATTTTACTTTGGTAATGATGTTCTATAGTAGTATCTCATTTTGGTATGTGAGGTGTTACAATTGGTATCAGAGCTCAGACTATAGTTTCTGAAAAAAAGAGTTTTGCACGTACACGGGGCTTCGGGTTAATTTATTCATGCATGCATATCTAGTCATTGGCATATTACCATGGTTTCATATCTAATTACCATTTCCTTTTATCCTATTGCTATCATATGACATTGTTCTAATCCTACACTTCCATACAACAGTATGCCTCCAGCTAGGCATGCTAGTGCTCGGTTGAAAGAGTACGTGGGCCGAGTTCATGGATGAACTAACAATCCAGACAGCCAGGGTTAAGCTTCATCACCAACGCACTTAGCTTCTGATGCATCACTGTCACCTCCACCTGCAGGTCCTACTGTAGGCACAGCTGGTGTTCCACCATCATCTCAGAGCGAGGTGTAGTAGCTTTCGGCTCAAGTGCAGAACTTGGTGATGTTGTTGCAGACCACTCTACCGGCGATGCTTGCTAGTCATGCAGCGCCACCACGGCTATACCTGTCCAGGCACCACTTCCCCTGCTCCTCACATGACAATGAGGGATTGGCATCGTTTGGGCTTGCGGACTTTCAGCAAACCGGGGCCAATGGAGGCGGACAACTGGCTTTGCTACATGAATAAGAAGTTTGACACTATGGAGCTCACCTCCCAGGAGAAGGTGTTGTTCGCCTCCCAACAGCTGTTGGGGGATGCAGACCTATGGTGGGTTGGGTGGAGTTGAATGCATCTGCCAGTTCACCCAAAAAAACCAATGTTGTGAGAAAAGGCTGATAATTCAATTATACTTCAACACTGCTCCTCACGTATAGGCTCCATTAGGCCTAAAACGTGGAATAGAAGTATATTATAATTATTATTTTTTTAATTACGTTAGCCAGGTCTTGAACTTAAGATCTCTTAGCTCTGATACCACATTTAGTTGGATGCACCAGCCATCTCACCTAAAAAGTCTAAGCTAATGAGAAAAGATACACAATTCAATCTACAATAGATACCCATGACAGAAACTCATACAACATGATACGACAACTAGAAAGAAATTTCCCAGAAAAAATAAAGGGAAATAATTAATGTGCAACAACACCTACTAAACAGCATCAAAACAATATAATCTAAAGAAATATGATTATTAAGAGATGTAGAATATGTTTGTAATGAATAATTGGTATTTTGGTTGAGTTGAAATTATTTTTTGCAAAGTTTTTAGAAAATTTAGATTTCATATTGTGCTATCAGGGTTCAGGTGGTCAAACCACCTGATGGTCGATAGTTTGACCACCATGGGCGAGCGGTCAGACTGGCCATGGACTTTTAAGAAATTGAACACCAAATATTTGTGTAGGTTTTTTTAAGGAAGAGTTTGTACTAGGAGCCACTGTAATTAGAAACTGGAGCTGAAACTAGATAGAGTTTAACTGAAATTTTAGAGAGTGTGTTTTCTGATGGTCTTAAGCGGTCAGACCGACCAGTGGTCGGCGGCCTGACTGGTGCGGCCTGACTGCCATGTGAAGTACGATCAGGCAGGTGGCTATGGCCAGAGAACAGTGAAAATGGTTTTTGAGTGATTTGAGTGTGTGCATGGTATGGGTGCTGTTTGTGGATTGTGTTGAGTTGCATGATGTATTGTTTTGACTTGTGCTCGAGATGGTTGCTTACTCTTTGGATGTGCAGGTGGCTTAGAGAACGTTAGTAGTCAACGACAATGGATTGGGCTAGGCATGGGAGCTGAGCTCTAAGCGGTCATGTAAATCTGGATGAAGCTACATGGCTCAAGCAAGAAGCACAGAGAAGACAAACATCATAAAGATACAAGTTGGTGCATGTGGTACACCAAGTGACGAGGCCGATACACGTAAAGATAGTTCGGGGGAGACAAATGCGTGAAAACGTGACAGATAGTCATTGGGTATTACGGGCTATATGTCAAAGCATGCGGAGATGCTTTGAGGTGAAGGCAAAGACAAAGTTAAGAGAAGGTGGCTAGAAGCTCGTCCGGGGTATTTTGGTAGATGTCTAAATATCGGGTTGGTGGCTTGATCAAAGGTGCGGTGTAAAGAGGCGCAAAGGAGAAGTTGTTTAGATTGAAGAGAGCTGGAATTGCTAAGTAGATCAATTGCTAGGGTGTCAGCGGGTTAAGTCTTATAAACACTATGAAAAGCATACATGAGTGTATAAAACTGTGTTAGTGGGGTTAACAAGTTTCCCCGGTGTCTTAATGGGTTGGACTCATTAGGGTTATTGTTGATTATTAAGAGGAGGAGAGAATGTGTTAGATCTAAAGATTCTAATGTTTAGATTTTTCTTTTATCACATTGTTCCCTTCCATGATTGTGTGAGAGAACTTGATAGAGGAAAGAGTAGTGTTGTTTGCTGCAACTTGTAATCATATATGATCATGTAAACTTCATCATCTGCTAGAAATAGATCAAAAATTTATCTTAATTATGTTTTTATTTGTATTTTTACTTAGTTTTGCTTGTTCTTAGCTAGATTTGTAATTTCATGTTCGTGGGAGTTCTAGCCTGAACTCCTGCTTATATTACCTTGATAAAATATGTGAGAATAGATCTGAAAGACTTGATGCGTTAGATCCTCACGAGTAAGAAATGATTTGTGTTTTAGGATTTTGAGTGTTCGTGTAGCCTAGATTCGATTCTCTTTGTTTTAATTAATCTGAGCCAAAAATCCTTACGATTCTTGATTAGTTTAGATTACTAATGCATTGAACGAGTCTTATGTAAAATTTGAAAGTGTTTAGATGAGAATTAAACAAGTTCTTAAGATTTTTTTTATGTTGTCCCGGGAGACTTTTAGGTATGGGAATAGGAGGCCGGTCAGACTGTCCCTAGACTTACAATTAGACCGGCTCCATCAGCCAGACCGACCTTGTAGCTATGGTCAGACCGGTCCATCTATGACGGTTTGACCATCCTTAGGCAAAATGTTGCTGATTTTATTGGTTAAGGTATCTAGGCTTGTTTGATAAAGAATGATTGGTGCAATCTGAACGTTGTCACTTAAATAGTCATTTGAGTGAAAATTTCGAAAACTATTATAAAAAAGTTTCAATAATCATTCGCCCTCTCTGATTGTTGGTATCGTTCTACAACTCTTAACACCAACTATTCAAATAAAATAAGGTCCCGCTCTAAACAGTTTCAACTTCTGGTTTCTGGCTTTCTAATTTTGTCTTTTTTTGGTTTTTTGGCCTTTTTTGTCTTTCTTTTTTTTCTTATTCCTTTGCATTGTCTGTGATGATATAATACTTTATTTTCAGCCGCTATAGTAAAAAAACAAAGTCAAAAGACATGGCTTAAGGCAGTTGGGGTGGGGCTCGGAAGCCTTGCACCACAACTCTCAAGTGATCAGTCGGCCAGCCACAGTGCCAGTGCCAGTGCCTGCCCTCACACGCTACCTAGCTTTTCTTCAAGCACTTCTTAAATCTGAATTCAGCTGATAACCACTGAGTCGTAGTCCATGGTCTACAATAATGCAGCAATGGATCCGGGAGAATGGAAAACAACTGCAAACGCAGACATTAGCCAAAGCACGCATGATAACACAAAGTAAACGCCACTAGTGAAACGCCATAGTGTGAACTAAGAAACTTCTGGGGCAACTGTGCAAAATCCTAATGAGTATCTACAGGCTGTAGCATTTATTCCTTGACCCATTTATCTACAGACTAACTGCGCCCGCTTCTTTCTCTATGTCTATCACAGGACTCAGGCTCCCCTCTGCATGCTAACATACTCAGGCTTGAAGGCTAACACACGCACCGACGGTGCCGTACATGCATAGCACCATGCAGACACAAAACTTACACGACTAAATGTGCCATGCAAACACAAATAAACATTAGACAACAAGATTAAATCCAACAGTCCATGGTCTACAATAATGCAGCAGTGGAACCGGGAGAATGGAAAACAACTGCAAACGAAGACCTCAGCCAAAGCACGCATGACAACAGAGTAAACGCCTCGGGTCAGTAAGAAGATCAAAGAGAGCACCACCAGATCATCCACCCACCCACCCCAATCCATTGAGCCAGAAAACTGCCCTTCTTGACCTCAACTTGTGCCTTGCAAACCACGTACGCAAATTGACGGCGACGCCTAGATTATATGCGCCTTTCAGAATGATGTACTGTCTCGCCGATTGAATCTTGTAAATCTTCAGCGATTGTTTCTATCGCTGATACGCGCCTTTTCCTGTTCACCACAAGGGATGCATCAAGTAGCGAGTTCTTTTTCTCTCTGAAAATTTGTCGGTATTAGTGGCAAGAGGATAGTTTTGTTATAGCGCAGCCGGTAAGAGAAACCATGTCAGATCAAGTAAATTAACGCATGCTGTAACAATTCAATAAGGATTGAATCAAGGATGACTGCGAGAGCAAATATGCTGTACAGTCAGGAAGGTGCGGCATTTTGACTTCTCAGTAGATTACGGTTGGATTTTTTTTTAAGTTTATGGTTTAGTTTTTTATAGTAACTAACTTTTAAACAAAGTGTTTTTTTAAGTTAAGATCTACAAGTTGATTAAAATAGACAGTCTCTACTTCATCTATATTGACCAAAATCACATATAATTATCTCTCTGTACTCTCTTGCGAATAGCTAAAGTTTAAAGATTTAAATCAAAAGCCATAAATTAAAATATAGCCTAAAAAACCCACCATAGGCAACCACCAGTGAAACGTCATAGTGTGAACTAAGAAACTGCTGTGGCAATTGTGTAAAATCCTAATGATTATCTATAGGCTAAAGCATGTAATCTTTGACCCATTTTTCTATTGTGATGACTACGACTAGAAGGGACAAGACAAAATGGAAGCAAGAGCCGCTTCTTTCTCGCCTCGTCATGCTCTTGTTTGATTAGACACAAATTAAGCATCTGGTTTCCATGCTAGTTTCATCAGAAAACCATGCAGCCACTCCATTTTTCGTACAAGAAATACAGCAGCAGATTACCCATACCCCTTGCTCTTGTGTTGCTGATCTCCTTGGCCTCTCCCACCAGTTCCTGCACAGAGCAGGAGAAGGGCTCCCTTCTCCAGTTCCTCGCCGGGCTCTCGCAAGACGGTGGCCTCGCCGTGTCATGGCGGAATGACACGGACTGCTGCGTGTGGAAAGGCATCACCTGTAATGGAAATGGGGCGGTCACTGAGGTCTCTCTGGCATCTAGAGACCTTGAAGGGCACATCTCACCATCTCTTGGCAACCTCACCGGCCTGCTGCGCCTCAACCTGTCCCACAACTCACTATCTGGTTACCTACCGCAGGAATTGGTGTCTTCCAGCAGCATCATTGTCCTTGATGTCAGCTTTAACCGCCTCAGTGGAGACCTGCAAGAGCTGCCATCTTCAGCCCCCGTTCAGCCTCTCCAGGTACTGAACATCTCAAGCAATTTGTTTACCGGACAGTTTCCATCCACCACATGGGAAGCAATGAAGAATCTGGTTGCGCTCAATGCCAGCAACAACAGCTTTACTGGGCAGATACCAACCAATTTCTGCAAGAGATCACCATCCTTCGCTGTGCTTGAACTCTGTTACAACAAATTCAGTAACAGCATCCCCCCTGGGCTTGGTAATTGCTCCATGCTCAGAGTGCTCAAGGTTGGCCACAACAACCTTAGTGGGACTCTCCCGGATGAACTCTTCAATGCTACCTTGTTGGAGTACCTCTCTTTTCCCAACAATGGTTTAGAAGGAAAAATTGATGGTACACATGTAGTAAAACTCAGTAATCTGGTAGCCCTTGATCTTGGAGGGAACAACTTCGGCGGCAAGATTCCAGATTCTATAGGCCAGCTCAGTAGATTGCAGGAGCTCCATTTGGACCACAACAACTTGTATGGTGAGCTGCCGTCAGCTCTGAGCAATTGCAAATATCTCACAACCATCGACCTCAAGGGAAACAGCTTCAGCGGAGATCTAGGCAAGGTCAACTTCTCCACCCTGCCCAATCTACAAACTTTAGATCTTTACATGAACAACTTCACCGGCACAGTTCCGGAAAGCATCTACTCTTGCAGCAGCTTGACTGCGCTACGGCTATCGTACAACCATTTGGATGGCGAGCTATCATCAGGAATACGCAATTTGAAGAACCTCTCTTTCCTATCACTTACTAACAATTCTTTTATGAATATCACAAAAGCTCTTCAGATACTTAAGAGCTCCAGGAACCTTACCACCCTGCTTATTGGAACCAACTTCAGGAAAGAGGTCATTCCACAGGACGAAACCATTGATGGTTTTGAGAATCTTAAGTTTCTCACAATAGATCATTGCTCATTATCAGGAAAAATACCACTTTGGCTATCAAAGCTCACAAATTTGGAGATACTAGATTTGTCTGACAATGAACTGACTGGAGTAATACCAAGCTGGATCAACTCACTAAACTACCTCTTCTCTCTAGACATATCAAACAACAGTCTTACAGGAGAAATCCCAATCACCTTGATGGAGATGCCAATGCTACGATCAACGCAGAATCAAACCTATTTGGACCCAAGGTTCTTTGAGCTGCCCGTTTATATCGGTCCATCATTTCAATACCGTGTATTTGCTGCTTTCCCAACTGTGCTGGATCTAAGCAACAACAACTTCACGGGTGTGATTCCCCAACAGATTGGTGAGTTAAAAATGCTCGTTGTACTTGATTTCAGCTTCAACAACTTATCTGGACAGATCCCACAATCAGTTAGCAACCTCACAAGCCTGGAGGTTCTAGTATTATCCAACAACCATCTGACAGGTGCAATCCCTGGTGCACTGAAAAACCTGAACTTCCTTTCTGCATTCAATGTTTCTAACAATGACCTAGAAGGGCCTATTCCAACTGGAGGCCAGTTTGCTACATTCCTAAATTCTAGCTTTGAAGGGAATCCTAAGTTGTGTGGCCCTATTCTCCGTCGCAGTTGTGATTCAGCAGCAGTAGCATCAGTGTCCAAAAAACAACGCAACAAAAAAGCCATTTTGGCAATAGCATTTAGTGTGTTCTTTGGAGGGATTGTAATTCTTTTGCTGCTGGGGCGTCTCCTTCTCTCACTCAGGGCTGCAATTTTCAAAACCAAAAACAAAAGCGACACTACTGGAGATGTAGAAGCAGCTTCATTCAGCTCTGATCCAGAGCGTTTGTACGTAAAGATGCCACAAGGCAATGGAGAAGAAATCAAGGTCACATTAGCTGGCATTGTGAAAGCTACAAATAACTTTGACAAGGAGCACATCATTGGGTGCGGAGGTTATGGACTAGTCTACAAAGCTGAGCTACCTGATGGCTCCAAGCTCGCCATCAAGAAGCTCGATGGTGAAATGTCCATTATGGAAAGGGAGTTCACTGCAGAGGTTGAAGCACTCTCCATGGCACAGCATGACAATCTTGTGCCATTGTGGGGATACTGCGTCCAGGGAAACTCGAGGCTCCTCATATATTCTTACATGGAGAATGGCAGCCTGGACGATTGGCTTCATAACAGGGATGATAGCGCCAGCTCATTTCTTGACTGGCCAACGCGGCTTAAGATTGCACAAGGAACTAGCCGGGGCCTTTCTTATATCCATGATGTCTGCAAGCCTCACATTATCCACCGTGACATTAAGTCCAGTAACATCCTACTTGACAAAGAATTCAAAGCTTATGTTGCAGATTTTGGGCTATCGAGATTGATCCTTCCGAGCAAAACTCATGTCACAACTGAGCTAGTCGGCACTTTTGGTTACATCCCCCCTGAGTATGGGCAAGCATGGGTTGCTACGTTGAGAGGTGATATGTACAGTTTTGGAGTGGTCCTGCTTGAACTGCTCACAGGACGGCGACCTGTTCCGGTCCTGTCTACATCAAAAGAACTTGTTCCGTGGGTGCTGGAGATGAGGTCTGAGGGAAAGAAGATTGAAGTCCTGGATCCAACACTCCGAGGCACAGGGTATGAAGAACAAATGCTGAAGGTTCTTGAAGCTGCTTGCAAGTGTGTCAACCGTGATCCTTTCATGAGGCCAACTATCATGGAAGTAGTCTCCTGCCTGGACAGTATAGATGCTGACCTGCAGATGCAAAACACAGCCAATATAGAATGCAGTTAGACATAATAGACAATCTTGTGCTTTCGGTGCACAGAGTTGATGTAGTTTTCACTAGAACTACTACTTCTGACTAATCTCATAGTTTGTTTTGTACAGATCCTGACAGATTGCTATTTTGAGCTTTTTATACTTTCTAGAAAAGCATGTTTGTGAGCTTTTTATACTTTCTAGAAAAGCATTTTTGTAATTCATCTCCCTTTCGCCCCTTTTCCTTGAAGTATTATGTATGATCAAGTTTCGTAAGCATGGGAAAACTGTATAAACAAGAGAAAAGATTGCACTGTTCCATGAGTTCCTCACTGAAAAAAAGGTAAAAATGGCTCTATTTAGACATCAAACAACAGCATTACAAGGGAAATTCCAACAGCTCTAAGCCTCTAATGGATATGCCAATGTTAAATTCAGAGAATAGTATAGCCCATTTGGACCCAAGAGTCTTCGAGCTGCCTGTCTGTGTAAGTCCATCACATCAATACTACATACCCACTGCTTTCCCTAAGGTGCTGAAACTAGGTAACAACAAATTCACCGGCAAGATTCCCCAGGAGATTGGTCAGTTGAAACCCCTACTTTCACTTAATTTGAGCTTCAACGACTTAACAGGACAGATCCCCCAATCAATCTGCAGTCTCACAAACCTGCAGGTGCTAGACTTGTCCAACAATAATCTCACAGGTGCAATCCCAGCTGCATTGAACAGCCTACAGTTCCTCTCCACATTCAACATTTCTAAAAATGACCTAGAAGGTCCTATTCCATCTGGAGGCCAGTTTGACACACTTCAGAATTCCAGCTTTGATAGGAACCCAAAGCTCTGTGGCTCTGCGCTCATTCACAAATGTGGTTCGACGGAAGCACCTCCAGCCACCGTTCTGTCCACAAAACCAACCAGCTACAAGGTTGTCCTTGTGATTGCCTTTAGTGTGTTCTTTGGTGTAGGTGTGCTGTGTGATCAGATAGTCTTATCAAGGTTTTTTGGCTAGTCCTACTTCAGTTTACATATCAGTTTATGGCAAATTTGTTCAGATTTGGCTACTAGCTATTCATGTTTACCAACATCTCCAGTGAACAAGCTTCCTCTAGGTGTGAATCACATTCAGGTTTACAAAAAGACGAAACTGGTGGGGATTCAAGGGTGAAGAGTGATCCCATTTGGTGGAGATGTAAAAGAATGTAACAATGTAAGATGATTTGAACTGTGATGAATAAGTCCCTGTACTGTGGTCTTTGTGGGGCTGTGGTAGTTTTTGTTTTTTGACTGCTTTAGGACAGCATCTGCTTTTGCTTTAGGACAGCATCTGCTTTTAGGACAGCATCTGCTTTTGCTTTAGGACAGCATCTGCTTTTAGGACAGCATCTACTTTTAGGACAGCATCTGCTTTTAGGACAGCATCTGCTTTTAGGACAGCATCTGCTTTTGCTTTAGGACAGCATATTGACCGCTTTAGGACAGCATCTAGGATAGCATCTTAGCATATGCTTGGCTGGTTCTCAGCCTATAAATATGTATCTCCAACCCCTCAGGTTGGCATGGCATTGTGTGAGCAATAAACAAGAAGAAAATTGCCCCATCTCCTAGTGTCATCCTCTCCATGAGAGTTAGGATCTTGCTATCACCAAGAGCAAGAGTCCAGCGACTAACAAGTGGTATCAGAGCCTTAGTATCCTGTAGCCTGAGCATCTCCTGCTCATCTCCTTCTCCGGCCTCGCAGCAGCCCCGGCCGGTAGCAGCAGCAGCTCCGGCTGTCCCCGCTCACTCCTCTCCGGAGACGGACGGCAGCTCGTCAGAAGCAGCCCTCTCTCCACGCAACAGCCCCCCAGTAGCGCGCCATGTCCGCAGGGCAGTCTCAGCGCTCGGTCGCCTCGAGCATGCGGCGTCAGCAGACGGCCGAGCTCGTCGCGGCAGAGCAGCGCGAGCGAGCGGCGGCAGAGACCGCTGCGGCGGCGGAAAGGGCGTCAAGGCTGGCAGCGGCGGAGCTGGCAGCAGCCAGGGCGGAGGTGGAAGCAGCGGCGGCGGCAGATGCAGCGCGTGCGGCAGCAGCAGAGGTCAAGGCTCTGCGCGGCAGCAACAGCAGCTCCGGCTCTGTTGATGGCGGCGCCGACGCGGACCCTCAGCTGCTGGAGAGGGAGGCAGCGCAAGGGCGAGCGGCGCAATGGGTAGCCGCGCACGCCCACGAGCGCGGCGGCAGCCCAGACAGGCGCGGACGCGCCGGCGGCGCTCCTGGAGGAGGCACGCACGGCGGCGGCGTACGGGTCGACGGAGAGCGCGGCCCTCACAGGCAACGTGGCTCTCTCTCCCCGGTTCGGTACCGTGGTCACCACGAGTACCAGGCTGTCGTCAGGGACGTCGGCCCCGGCGGCGGGTGGCCTACCCTCACCAAGACCAACTACGTCGAGTGGGCTGCGGTGATGAGGGTGAAGCTCCAGGTGCGGCATATGTGGGATGCAGTCCGGTACGGCGACGTCGACTACGACCAGGATCGACGGGCGCTGGATGCTCTCATCGCCGCAGTCCCGCCCGAGATGCAGTTCTCGCTTACCAACAAGCGGACTGCCAAAGAGGCTTGGGACGCCATCGCTGCAGCACGCATCGGCAGCGACCGCGCCCGCAAGTCTACACTGCAGGCACTACGCACGGAGTGGGAGCACCTGGCCTTCAAGCCAGGTGAGGACGTTGATGACTTTGCTCTCCGTCTCAACACTCTGTTGCAGAAGTTGGTGCAGTTCGGTGACGACACCTACAGCGAAGAGAGAGCTGTGGAGAAGCTCTTCCGCTGCGTCCCCGAGAAGTACAAGCAGATGGCTCGCTCGATCGGGTCTCTGCTGGACCTCTCCACGATGACCATCGAGGAGGCGTTGGGTCGCCTCAAGGTCGTCGACATCGATGAGCCACAGCGCCCCTCGGGACCCGTCACCATCGGCGGGAAGCTCCTCCTCACTCGGGAGCAGTGGGATGCCGGCCAAGGTGACAAGAAGAAGGGGGAGCCTTCTTCCACGACAGGCGGCCGCAAGAGTGGCAAGCGCGGCAAGCCGCGCAAAGGCGCCCAGGGCGGCGATGCTGGCAAGCAAAAGCCGGCACGAGACGACTCTTGCCACAACTGCGGCAAGCTTGGTCATTGGGCCAAGGAGTGTCGACAGCCACGACGCGGCCAGGCCCACGTCGCGCAAGCGGAGGAGCAGCCGGTCCTGTTCATTGCTCATGCGAGCATCGAACTACCTCCAGCGGCACCGGCCGCAGTGGCTCTCCTCCACCTTGACGAGCCAAAAGCACACGCCCTCCTCGGCGACAGTTCCGGCAATGACAAGACCGACGGGTGGTGCCTCGACACCGGCGCCACCCACCACATGACCGGGCGGCGGGAGTTCTTCTCCGAGCTCGACTCAGGCGTTCGAGGCACCGTCAAGTTCGGCGATGCCTCCGCCGTGGAGATCAAGGGCGTCGGCTCTGTCGTCTTCGTCGCCAAGACTGGCGAGCACCGGCTGCTCACCGGCGTCTACTACATCCCCGATCTGCGGAACTCCATCATCAGCTTGGGACAGCTGGATGAGAACGGCTCGCGTGTCGAGATCGAGCACGGGGTGCTGCGGATTTGGGATCTTCGACGCCGCCTCCTTGCCAAGGTAACCAGAGGCGCAAATCGACTCTACACTCTTCACGTGCAGGTGGCACAACCCATCTGTCTCGCAGCTCGTCGGGACGACGAGGCGTGGCAGTGGCACGAGCGCTTTGGGCACCTTCACTTCGAGGCCCTGAAGCGGCTCAGTGCCACGGAAATGGTGCGAGGCCTGCCGTGCCTTGACCATGTGGAGCAGCTCTGCGACGTCTGCGTGTTGACGAAGCAGAGGCGACTCCCCTTTCCCCAGCAGGCGAGTTTCCGAGCCAAGGAGAGGCTAGAGCTCGTGCACGGGGACTTGTGTGGCCCGGTGAAACCGGCCACACCAGGAGGACGACGCTACTTCCTGCTGCTCGTCGACGACCTCTCCCGCTACATGTGGGTGATGGTCCTCGGCAGCAAGGGAGAGGCTGCGGACGCCATCAGGCGCACGCAGGCTGTTGCGGAGGCGGAGTGCGGCCGCAAGCTGCGCGTGCTGCGCACAGACAACGGCGGCGAATTCACGGCGGCTGAATTCGCGTCGTACTGCGCTGATGAGGGCATTCAGCGCCACTACTCCGCGCCGTACAGCCCGCAGCAGAACGGCGTCGTCGAGCGGCGCAACCAGACGGTTGTGGGGATGGCTCGGGCCCTCCTCAAGCAGAGGGGGATGCCGGCTGTCTTCTGGGGAGAGGCGGTGGTGACGGCCGTCTACATCCTCAACCGCTCGCCTACCAAGGCGCTCGACGGCAGGACACCGTACGAGGCTTGGCATGGGCGCAAGCCGGCGGTCTCCCACTTGCGGGTCTTCGGCTCCCTCGCGTTCGCCAAGGAGCTTGGCCACATCGGTAAGCTCGACGACAGGAGCACTCCGGGAGTGTTCATCGGCTACGCGGAGGGCTCGAAGGCCTATCGCATCCTCGACCCTGACACACAGCGAGTCCGCATCTCGCGTGACGTTGTGTTCGACGAAGGGCGAGGCTGGACGTGGGGCAAGGCGGTGGACGACGGTTCGACTTCGACTCTCAGGGACTTTGTTATCGACTACGTCCACTTCGAGAGAGCCGGGGGAGCTAGCAGCTCGTCTTCACCGAGCTCGTCCACCTCGACACCTTGCTCGCCATCAGCTCCGGCGAGTGCTCCACCACTTTCGGCACCGGCTACGCCCCACTCTTCACCACCGGCTCACCACTCTCCTGCACCGGCGGCCACATCACCGGAATCGGCCCCAACAGCTTCGGTCCACGACGAGCAGCGCACGGTGGAGTTCGCTACTCCACTGTCTCACGACGAGGATCGCGTCGACGCCTACCACGATGGCGAGACTCTGCGCTACCGTACCGTGGACGACCTCCTCGGCGAGCAGCCGGTCCCTGGACTGGCGCAGCGCGACTTCGAGGCGGAGCTGCACTTGGCATGCGACGACGGCGAGCCCCGCTCCTTCGCTGAGGCGGAGGGAGACGCGGCGTGGCGTGTCGCGATGAAGCAGGAGATGGACGCCGTCGAGCGGAACCGGACGTGGGAGCTGGCGGATCTTCCTGCCGGTCACCGCGCGATCACCCTTAAGTGGGTGTTCAAGCTGAAGCGGGATGAAGCCGGCGCCATCGTCAAGCACAAGGCTCGCTTGGTGGCACGAGGCTTCGTGCAGCAGGAGGGGGTCGACTTCGATGACGCCTTCGCACCCGTCGCACGGATGGAGTCCGTGCGACTTCTCCTCGCACTTGCAGCCCAGGAGGATTGGCGCGTCCATCACATGGACGTCAAGTCCGCCTTCCTCAACGGCGATTTGAAGGAGGAGGTCTACGTCCGCCAACCGCCGGGATTCGTCATCCCCGGCAAGGAGGGCAAGGTTCTCCGCCTGCGCAAGGCCCTCTACGGCTTGCGGCAGGCACCACGAGCCTGGAATGCTAAGCTGGACTCCACCCTCAAGCAAATGGGGTTCCAGCAGAGCGCACACGAGGCTGCGGTCTACCGGCGGGGCAAAGGCGGCAACGCCCTGCTGGTGGGCGTCTACGTCGACGACCTGGTGATCACCGGCTCCAAGGAGGCCGAGGTCGAGGCGTTCAAGGCGGAGATGAAGACCGTCTTCCAGATGAGCGACTTGGGGCTCCTCTCCTTCTACCTGGGGATCGAGGTCCACCAGGACAGCTCCGGTATCTCCCTTCGTCAGACCGCCTACGCCAAGCGCACCGTCGAGCTGGGCGGGCTCACCGACTGCAACCCAGCCCACACTCCTATGGAGGAAAGGCTGAAGCTGAGCCGCGACAGCACGGCGGAGGAGGTGGACGCGACGCAGTACCGGCGCATCGTGGGCAGCCTTCGCTACCTCGTCCACACGCGTCCGGATTTGGCGTTCGCCGTCGGCTACGTCAGTCGGTTCATGCAGCGACCGACGACGGAGCATCAGCAGGCCGTAAAGAGGATCCTCCGCTATGTTGCGGGCACCTCCGACTACGGCTTGCACTACCCGAGGTGTCCCGGCGCGGCACACTTCATCGGGTACAGCGACAGCGACCACGCAGGCGACATTGACACCAGCAAGAGCACAAGCGGGATTCTCTTCTTCCTCGGCAAGTGCCTCGTTAGCTGGCAGTCAGTCAAGCAGCAGGTGGTGGCCCTGTCTAGCTGTGAGGCCGAGTACATAGCGGCTTCCACCGCTTCGACTCAGGCGCTCTGGCTCGCTCGACTGCTTGGTGATCTTCTCGGCAGGGACACTGAAGCAGTGGAGCTCAGGGTGGACAGCAAGTCCGCTCTAGCCCTGGCAAAGAACCCCGTTTTTCATGAACGGAGCAAGCACATCCGGGTGAAGTACCATTTCATCCGCGGCTGCTTGGATGAAGGAAGCATCAAGGCAAGCTACATCAACACCACGGATCAGCTTGCGGATCTGCTCACCAAGCCTCTTGGAAGGATCAAGTTCCTTGAGCTCTGCTCCAAGATCAGGATGGTTCGATCCTCCCACAAGACAACGCACAAGACTTAGGGGGAGAATGATGAATAAGTCCCTGTACTGTGGTCTTTGTGGGGCTGTGGTAGTTTTTGTTTTTTGACTGCTTTAGGACAGCATCTGCTTTTGCTTTAGGACAGCATCTGCTTTTAGGACAGCATCTGCTTTTGCTTTAGGACAGCATCTGCTTTTAGGACAGCATCTACTTTTAGGACAGCATCTGCTTTTAGGACAGCATCTGCTTTTAGGACAGCATCTGCTTTTGCTTTAGGACAGCATATTGACCGCTTTAGGACAGCATCTAGGATAGCATCTTAGCATATGCTTGGCTGGTTCTCAGCCTATAAATATGTATCTCCAACCCCTCAGGTTGGCATGGCATTGTGTGAGCAATAAACAAGAAGAAAATTGCCCCATCTCCTAGTGTCATCCTCTCCATGAGAGTTAGGATCTTGCTATCACCAAGAGCAAGAGTCCAGCGACTAACAAACTGAAGCATTCTAAATGTGTCAAAACGCAATCTTGTCGAAATTCCTTATAACCTTTTTTTTTCAAGAATACAAACTCCGTATAACTCTAATTTCATCATTTCCTCTGCTTGCTGAACAATAACACTACATGGTTGAGCCATGCAAAACTTTTAGGTATACGAGTGAACCAAACAAGATGAGAAAATGAAGCCCTACTTGCCATAATTTGCAGCGTACAAAACAGCACGCCAAAAATCCATCGTCTATGGGTATGAAAGTTTGGGTCGCCAGAATTTTGTAATTTTGACAAGATTTGGCCTCCATTTGATCTGTTACCAAAATTCGGTAAAGCTCCCTTGTGCATCAGCTCCTCGTTCATTTTCTTGCCAAACTTTTGCTAATTCATTGCTAGATTTTAATGACACTAATTCATCCTTAGCATCTATGAGTTAGCTCACAACATAAGAATGTGGAGTCCTAATATTATCCAACTCCGAATGTAAAGCAAGGCAAGAATTATAATTTTCATTATCAGGAATTAGAGCTCTAAGCCTAGCAAGTCCTTTTCACAAGCTATTAATCACATAATCCTGATTACCAATTTTCTTACATTTCTTCTCAAATTCTCTACCATAGTAAATGACCACATGTTTCATATCCTTGGTAGAAAGGCAAACCTCGTCTGGATCACTAAAGATGGAACCGTCGTCGGATTTGTCCTTGGTGTTACCCATGGAATATCCTCAAACACCATGCACATGCCGGTGAAACCCGAAAACTCCTTTTTCTTGCCTTTCCGATCATCCTTGTCATCATTGGTCTCTGAATCCATATCACTCACGTTGACAGTCTCATGAGTAACAAGGACCCAGTTGACGAACCTGCGGTAGTTGGGCTTCTTGTCCTTGTGAGCTCGAGAAGACTTGTGGTACTCCTCCTCCTTGTCCTTTAGCTTAGGCAGATTGAACAAATTTTCACCAATCCATTTGTCGAGCCAGAAGAGGGTAGTGTTTCCATCTCCCAAGTGTGCCTCAGTTGCTGCACGAAACAATGCATGAACAATTGGTTCGTGGAACACTTGAAGGTGTGCTCATGTCTGAGATGGTTCCGATTTTTGCCACCAAAGCCATCTCATCCTCAAGGCGTATCCCATGAGTTTGAGGTCAAGGATCCCTAAGCCACCAAGGGAGAGTGGCCTGCAAACTGATCGTCATGCGACCAAGCACTGCCCTCCAAGAGCCGTGTCCCTCCCATTCCAAAGAAACACACGCCGGTGTTTGTCGATTGCCCTGATGGCCCAGGATGGCAGCTCCAAGGATAGGAGATGGTAGAGGGGGTGGTGGAAAGAACGTGTTTAACCAAGATGAGACGGCCACCCGAGGATAGCAGTTTACCTTTCCAGGTTGGTAATTTCTTTGTGAACTGATCTACCAACGGTTGTAGTTGTGTCTTGGTCAGTTTGGACAAAGATAGAGGCAAGCCCAAGTATTTGATGGGGAAGGAGGATAGCTGACAAGGTAGCATAAGACCGGCCATTTGTATCTTGGCTTCTCCACAGCAAATGGGCGTCACTGAGCGCTTTTGGAGATTGGTGCAGAGGCCGGAAGCCATCCCAAATGCCTGGAGGATGTGTTTGACTATTTGCAAATCCTGTCGAACCGGGGCAATAAAGCAAATCACGTCGTCGGCATACAAGGATACACGTTCTTGAAGCCTCGGGTTCCAAGCGGAGTGAGCAAAGAGGAGCTGCTCACTTTGTGGAAGAACGCATTCAACACCTCCATAACCAGAATGAAAAGCATTGGAGGCAACAGGTCCCCTTGCCTAAGACCCCGTCGTAGGACGTGAAGGAAGATAGAATTGGGTGGAATTGGATGTATTGCATTGAGCCTCTCGGTGGTATATATAGAGGTACAAGACTTGGGGGGCAAGATGGTACAAGGGATTGTAATCCCAATGGACTATATCCTACCAAATATATTATACTCTAACATCCCCCCGCAGTCACAACGGGAGCGTCGCAGACGGTGAGACTGGAGAAGAAGCCGAAGAGCTAACATCCCCCCACAGTCACAATCGTCGATGCAGCGCGCAAGCTGTGACTGGAGCAGGAACCAACGAGTAGCTCAAGCAAGGCGGTAGCCCTTTGTGCCGATGTCGAGGTAGCCGAGCGCGAGGGCGGAGTAGTTGTGGTCGAGGATGCCGTGCTGGAGATGGCCATGGTCGACGTAGTCTTGGTCGGGTTACCGATGTCGAGGCGTTTGCTCATGAAGCCGCGGGCGCAAAAGAGGCGCCATGGTGATGACGGAGACGCGTCGAGGCAGTCGTCGTGGAAGGGGGCGATGCCGAGGTCGACGCAGTCAGGGCCGTCGAGGATGTAGACGAAAAACAGCGATGCAATCGAGGCAGACGGGACGGGAACGGGAGGGTCGATGCCGAAGTCGATGCAGTCAAGCCGCTAGAGCCGAGGCGTGTGCCGGGTTTGCCAGACCTGGCAATGCGTCGGGGACGAAAGCACGCACTGGTGTTGCCAGTACCGGACGTACAAGGGAGATGGCCCCAACCAGGCATGGTTGTGCTGGACGAAGAAGAAGCAGTGCGGGAGCGGACGCTCCTACCCGAAGGCGAGCAGTCCGGGCGGACGCTCTTGCTTGAAGGCAAGCAGTCCTGACGCAAGGTACGGCGACGGCGGTAGGGCTCGATGCCGGCGATGAAGGCCCGATCAGCATGACGAAGACCAGGTGCAGACAGATGGCGCACAACAGGTTGCGCAGCACAGTCGTCATGCACAGGGGACGGCGATGTGGATGCAACGGTGAGGGGACACACGTGCGGTGGTGCTGCAGCCCGAGGAGGCGACACAGCAGCAACCCTGTTGCTTGGAGAAGAGGCGCGTAGTACTCGACGACGGACGTCACGGGAGCCGGGTGGATCGCGCACAATCGGCTGATCAGACCGAGTACGCGCGAGGCGGGACGACGATGGAAGGAGTCAGTGGAGGCGTGTAGTGGCGATGACAAACCGACGATGAAGACGTGCGGACGGGATGATCGAGACGCGACGCGGGAAGGCGTCCCCTCGGCATCGCGTGCCCGGCCTGGCCGCACAGTCGAAGAGGTAGAGGCCAGTGTAGTCGACGCCGATGTCGGAGTAGATACGTGCGAGGTCGACGGGCGGTGGGCGACTCAACCCTGATCAGTGATCGGGAAAAAAAGATACAGCAGCAGGGGGACCTTCCATGGGCAACTCACCGGGTACACCTAGAGCCGGTCAAAAAATCCAGCGTTTTGGTCAAAAGGAGCTCACGAGCGAGACACAGGCCTCGGGCGCTGAGAGAAACAGCGGAGGAGACTGGTTAAAAGGGCGAGTCTGCACCGACGCCAGATCTCCATCCGCCTCATGCGCCGAACGATCGGGGAAGGATCTCCGGGCGACGGAGCAAGCCTTGGGGGCGGGGCATCCGTGAGTGAGCGCCGGGAGGCGGCGGGGCGGGTCACGGCTCGGGGCCGAGCAGCGACGGGGCAGGTGGCCCCCGGCCGGCGGTGGCGCGGTCCGGCGCGAGCACGGCGGCCGGATCTGAGGTGCGACGGCCAAATCCAGGGCGGGTGGTCCAAGGCAGGCTGCAGAAGGCGCGGATTCGGCGGCAGCCCGGGAAGGGCGGTCGGCGGCGGTTCCCTAGGCGCCCAACAGAGGCAGTCGGCGGCGGTTCCCCAGGCGCCCAACAGAGGCGGTCGGCGGCGACTCCCCAGGCGAGGCGGCGACCTCTCCAGGCGGACAAGGCGGACGAGGCGAGGCGGATCTGGCGAGGAGCCGCGACGGGCGACTTCCTCTTGGCGGGGCGGAGGGGCGCGTGCGGAGGGGCCCAGTCGCGCGAGGAAGGGGGCGGCGTGATGGAGACGGCCAGATCCTCCACCGGCGGCGACGCTCCGACTGGCGTGGGGCGCGCGTCCTGGCCCGGCCGCCACCATGGCGGCTCAGGGACGGAGCGCGGCCAAGCCCGGCCGCCACCACGGCGGCGCAGGACGGGGCGGCGAAGATCCGGAAGGGGGTGACGGCGACGGCCCAGCGACGAGCCTGGGGAATGGGGCGGCGGCAGCCCGACCGCGGCGAGGACGAGTGCAACGAGGTACGCCCGATCTGCTATTTGACGACGACGACGACGGCGGCCGGATCAATAGGATCCGCCGCCTAAACAGTGGCGCTGCCCCCGGCGGAGATAGATCTCCCCGGGGGCACGCAGTGCGGAAGCGAGTGGCGGCTAGGGTTAGGAGCTAAACCTAGAGCTCTGATACCATAAAGGAAGATAGAATTGGGTGGAATTGGATGTATTGCATTGAGCCTCTCGGGTGGTATATATAGAGGTACAAGACTTGGGGGGCAAGATGGTACAAGGGATTGTAATCCCAATGGACTCTATCCTACCAAATATATTATACTCTAATAGGACGATCTTGTTGTCCGGCATTCCATTGATGAGGATTGAAGAGGAGGAAGTCGCTAGGAGCATGGAGATCCACTCACACCATTTGTCTCCGAAGCCCGTGTGTTTAAGGACTTCAAGCAGGAATGGCCAGGATACCGAATCAAAGGCTTTGGAGATGTCCACCTTAAGCAGAAAAGTTGGTTTTTTCTGGCACGTAGGTTTTTAACAGCCAGTTGGACAAATTGAAAGTTGTCATGGATGGTCCAACCCATAATAAAAGTGCTTTGATTTGATATAACCAGGACTGGTAGCATGTGCTTTAGTCTGTTAGCCAGTATCTTCGAGAAGAGTTCTGCAAAGCTATGGACCAAGCTGATTGGTCTAAAATCGGTCATAAGGATAGGCTCTTTCTTCTTTGGTATCAAGGTAATGAAGGCTGAGTTTAGACAGTGGAGGGAACAACTCTTTAAATTGAAAAGTGCGTGGAAGGCTTCCATGATACTAGGTTTGATGATCGGGAAAGCCGCTTTGTAAGAAGCTCCCATGAAACCGTCGGGACCAGGTGATTTTGTTGAAGGGAGAGGTTTGACAACGCCCTAGACTTCTTCTTCTTCTGAGAAAGGGATGTCCAGGTAGGTTAAGTTTGCCGTCGGTAGCTCCAGGAAGTTAAGGTCGAGAGAGTGATCTTGGTCAACGTAGGAGCTCGTGAGGTTTGAGAAGAAATTATGGAATTGTTCTGCAATTTCTGATTGGAGGGAGTACAATGTGCCCCCATTCGAAATTGAAGGAATTTTCTTCCTCCGGTGTGACGCGTGCAAGTGGAAGAATTGAGTGTTTGCGACACCCTCTTTGAGCCAGTTGATGTGGGAGCCTTGTGTAGCAATCGTTCTTTCGAGTGAGGCCAACCTAAGGCATTTTAATTTGAGGGCTTTGCAGAACCAACTTTCCTGAGGTGACAAGGGGCGCACCTCCTGAGCTTGATTGAAACGAAAAATTAACTCTTTTGCCATTAGCAATTGCATTTTTATGTTACCGAACTTCTTGTCCCCCCAACTTTGCAGGCTGCGCGCCGCATTCCTAAATAGCCTATCCAGGCGTTTGATGGGGTCCGAGATAAGAGGGTCACAGGTCCACGCCTCTTGGGCCGCCTGAAGAAATCCATCTTGCTTTGCCCAAAATGCTTCAAAGTGGAAGCGGCATTTGCAGGAGAACGTGGCTTGAGTGGAGATGAGCAAAGGGCAATGATATGATATCGAGGAAGATTGGGCCTGCATTCGGACATCGGGGTGCAACTCCTCCCAATCAACCAAAGCAAAAGCTCTATTGAGCCTACTAAGGGTTGGGTTGTCCCTTTCATTGCTCCAAGTGAAGCGACGGCCAAGGGATATTTCCTTAAGTTGTAGGTCATCGACGTACCTTTGGAACTGACCCATTAAGCATCTATTCAAGTTTGCATTGCTTTTATCCTACAATGCAAGGATCATGTTGAAATCTCCTGTAAGGAGCCACGGTCCAATGCAGAGAGCCCTGACTTCCCACAGTTCCTGAAGGAACTCCAGTTTGCATTGGTCTATTGCCGGACCGTATACAGCAGTTAGCCACCATGTGGTCCTGGAGCTTTGCGACGTCACCTGAATTGTGACCGAGTAAGAGCAGAGCAACCTGCTGGGGACCGACACTAACACAGATTTCCAAGCTGTGAGAATGCCACCGCACGTTCCTACAGAGGGCAAAAAAGTCAAAAGAATACGCGGAACCTAGAAGTTTCATTGACGAGAAAGGTGAAATGTGCTGCAACTTAGTTTCCTGGATACATACAATGTCAGGGTCACAATCCATGATCAACTCCCTGACAACATTCCAACGTGCACAGGTTTTCAACCCACGCAGATTCCACACCAAAATCTTACAATTATTCATTAGCTTAAGACTACACCGCAACACCTACAGATGACTCACCTAGCTAGCTAGGGTCAGAGAATTTGGAGGGATGAGGTTGAAGAGCGCGGCCAATGCTTCGATGTGATGAGAGCATGCTTATTAAGGCGTCGCTTAGGCGACGCTTAAGCGTCGCCTAAGCGGTAAGGCGGCTCGGGGGTTCAAGGCGTCGCCCCCGCCTTGCCGTTCGTCCGCCTTAGGTCTAAGTGACCCGATCGAAACCAGAGAGAGAGCGGGTAGCTGGGCAGAAAGAAGGCAGGAAGAAAGCGGCGGAAGAGATGGGCTAGGTTTACCTCTTGTCATCGCGCCGCCTTCGCATCCAGGGCGCCGTCGAGCCGCCTCCGCCTCCAGGGCGCCGTCGAGCCGCCGACGCCGCCGTTCACCCTCCACCTTGCCGGATCTGGGAGTGAGGGAGGCGGCGGCTGGGAGTGAGGGAGGCGGCGACTGGGAGCGAGGGAGGGGGACGTTGGACTGGGAGCGAGGGAGGAGGGAGGGAGGCGGCGACTGCGAGTGAGGAGTGAGGGCGGCGGCGGCGAGTGAGGGAGGAGTGAGGGTGGCGGCGGCGATTGCGAGGGAGGAGTGAGAGTCGCGGCGGCGACTCGAGTGAGGGAGGAGTTAGGGTTAGGTGGGATGCTGTGTTTATACGGTGGATCCAAACACTTGAGTCCCCAAAGATTTATGAAATTACAATTAGGTCCTTTTAAGTCCTTTATCTCTTTAGATTTCTTCTGATTTAGTCCTCAGAACTCCGTTTTCTTCGCCTTATGATATGTTTATAAGGCGTCGCCTCGCCTCACGCCTTACCGCTTAAAAGGTGTGAGGGGGGTGGGTCGCCTTACCTCGCCTTACCGCCTTAATAACCTTGGATGAGAGGTGGGTGGATGGCCGACGAGGGCGCCATGAGCCTGGATGACTGAAACATTGATGTGCTCTTCGAACTTGGAGAGGCCAAGCTTGACCATCAAACTCTTAACAGAGTCCGGGCCCAGCTCTGGGCAGGGCTCCTCAAGCAGCGCAACCAGCGAAGCCGCAGATCGTGAGGAAGGCAAGGAAGGGAGGTGCCAAGAGAGGTCTGCACAGCCACGCGTGCAGCGGTGGCGGTGGCCACCGTCTCCATCGCTGCGCAACGCCGTTCGGCATAGGGCGCTGTCCAGATGCCCGTGGGCGAAGGTGAAGAAGTGGCGCTATGGGCTGTGGCTCGAAGAGCCGTGAGGCCCCATTTCCTACCGTCCTCCATGTCCGCTGTTGCCATTGTTGGATGGGCAAGACAACTCCGAGGAAGAAGAGGCAACACTGGAGCGGTAATCCTTTACTTTGGCAATGTGGATAAATTAGGTTATATGACAGAGTCTTTTTTCATGGAGAAGCAACGGTAAATTGTCAAATATGGGGTCAAAGGGGTCTGGATTTTCTTCGTCTGGCTCTGCAATTAGCAAAGTGGCTTGCTTGGGGATTGCATTCAGGTCGGCAGTACAGGCGTCTAGCCTGAAATCGGTGAGGTCATCCCAGCTTGCCGTGTCCCGATGAAGCCGCTCAATCCAGCAGGCTAGTGATAGCATGGTTGAAGCTGTATGCCAATCCCAAGCATGAGCCGACAATCCCTTAATGACGATCGCCACCTTGAATAAGAGCAGAGAGCTAGAAGCCTGCACTTGCCTTGTCCAAGGCTTGAGGAACAAGGAGAAGTGGGAGTATTCGATGCATGGATGGCCTAGTTCCGGAGCTCTTCCAAGGCGAATGCGACGAGAAAACTTTTCGGCTAGAAGTTGTGAATCGAGAAGCCACAACGAGGAATGCCCATCCTCTCCTCAATCGCCATAGCCACTTCTTTCTTAGAAACTGGTGGTTAGTTGCCGCCGACGTAGGCGACAAGAGCACGTTTAAGGTGGTTCTCCAGTTCCACGTGTGATGTCGTGCGAGGCATAACGCAAACTACATGCTCCGGTCTCCCATCGGGATGGCCAGGCATGGCGGAGGAGAGGAAAGCTCGACGAGGTAATGAAGACCTCAGTTTTGGGAGAATGTATAACCATATTTCCAATATTTACCTTGTTACGTATGTGAAATGATGCCGTGATTGGCAAGCGTGCTGGATGTTTCTTTTGGATCAGGGGTGGATCCAAGATAAACAAATTTGTTAGGGGCACCATACAAGAACAGTACACCTTGTAAACAATACGCAGTTGAGAGTTCAGACCGTATCATATCGATGTAAACACATTCTAACAATAGAACTAACCTACTAAGTCTGTGAGATCAATGTGTTAAAAAATCATGCTATATTGCAAACTACACAAGCAAACAAGATGGAGACTAATTAAGCTAGCTGCTGTTGGCATTCAATTCCAGACTAGCCAGCCACAAGGGATCGCAAATTAGCAAATTGCAACGAACAAAATGCATTAAGCAAAGTCAGAAATCTCCATGAAATTATCAAATAGAGATCTCAGACACTAGCAAAGTCTACATAATCACAATCCGAGGCTGTAAACAACGAGGGCATGATTGCACGAACCAAGCAGCTACTCCGCGGTTTTTACAAGAAACTTTGCAGCATCTAGCCATTTACCTCGGGCCTGAGCCAATCCCCTGCCTAGCGATCCTGCCACCGGACACCGGAGCGCGCGCGCGCGCGAGCGTTGGTGCGCCGCGCCGCCGCCCCGGGTCGCCGCGTGTGCGAAGTTGCTGCTGCGTGGGAGTAGAAAAAGGACTGGGAGGGTTGATCTTCGTGCGATAGGAGATGAACTGGGCCTTGCAAGTGGGCCGGGCTTCGAGTAGACAGAACTAAAAGTTGAGCCGTTAGGTTACATATTTGGGCCGAAAGTTTTGGTCTGGTTCGTATCATCCGCTGGGCCGTATCCGTTGGGACTTGAACACAGGCTTTCAAGTTGTTGAATTATATTGAATTCCTCCAAGAAAAAGTTGGTTGAATTATAGTACACTTTTTTTAGGGAGAATTATAGTACACTTAATTGTTATTTTTTAGAGTACTGAGGTGTTGATCATCATGGCTCTAGTTGATCCTTTCAAGTTTTAGAGGGTGTTCATATCAGCTTGTATTGATGGCTTTCGATTTTAGCTGATGAATAGTAAGAGCTTATAGAAAGACACTTCCATATGATCAGTATCTACTATAATCTACTAATAGACCCTGTTTTAAAAATATCTGTGTAAAAACTAGATACTATAAAAAAACATTATTTACTATAGAAAAATAACTTTTAGAAGCTAAAATAAATAGGATCTTTCTCCAAAATAAAAAAGGAGGTTTAACCATCGGCAAGTTCAATGATAGGCTGAGGCTCTCGTTAACCAAAAAAAAAGACCAAAAATAAATTGCAGAATGTCGTACAGAGCTAACTCAAGCTAAATGCACATCAGGACCTTTACTGCTGTGTCGCTGATGACCCACCCGAAACCGGTACCGTATCATTTGTCGCATGATATATGTGAGCCGATCCTTAGGAGTAGGGCTGTAAATGAGTCAAGTTTGAGTAAGTTTAACCTTTTAAATTTAAGTTTGATAGAAGCTCGAGTTGAGCTCGAGTTGGCATCTGAGTCTGATATGAACTTGAGCTTGGCTTGACTTAAGCTCGAGTAGATTCGAGCTCAGCTTGTTGAAACTCGATAATAATTAAAATAATTTATTACACACCATTTTTCAATAATAAGAAATTTTTGAATTCAAGCTCGGCTCTAGTAAACTCGATAACAATCAAAATAATTCAAACATATACTAATTTTCAACAACAAGAAAAGTTCGAGCTCGAGTTCGGCTTGAGTAAACTCGGTACAAGTTAATATGTATCACTATTTAAGCTCGAATCGAGGCTTACGGACTATTCGAGCTCGGCTCGGTGAAGCTCGAGATCAAGCTCAAATTTGGCTCGCTTAAGATTCGAGCCGAGCTCGAATCGAGCCTAGAACGAGCCGAACTCGAATAGCTCATGAGCTTCGAGTTTTTTTTAAGCCTTACTTACAGATGATCGGGTTTGTACTTTTCAGTTGTGGCTGCTGACTTATGATTACGGTTGATGAATTTATCTCTAGAGTAAACATTTGTATGAATGAATCGAATGCTGACAAGCCGATAAGCCGTTTTAAAAATACTATCTCGATAAACCACTTCGAAAAGATGACAAAAAAATTATCTTATTTATTTATTCAAAAAATAATAAACTGTAAATCATAAACCAAAAATAATGTGACGGATAATATAACAGGTCCAAGTTTGGACCACCAGTGGAACCCAGAATTATGGACGCCGCATTGCTGCTATCTTTCCGTTCCATACTGTGGAACATACAGGAAAGAAGAAAAACAGCAAGAAAAAAAAGAGAAAACTTTAGGGCGTTGCTAGCATCCGCATGTCTGATAGGAGTATTTTCATCGAACGCTTCCATGCAACACCCTTGTATAATTTTTGTGATAATTTTAATCACCGTATGTAATGAAAATATTTGATAAAAATCTCAGTATTGCACTGATTATTGTTGATTATTGTACATGTAAAATCAAAATATTACAACAAAAAATAACAATAATTAATCACCGTTGATGTCATAGACATCAGAGGCGGCGCAGCTTGGCCTCGAGCCCGTAGTCCTGGTGGCCACAAGCGTGAAAGACGGCGAGCACTCCTAGGTCAACGAAGCCATCACGATCGGTTTTGAGCTCGTCCACCATGGCAGCGATCTCATGGCTGCCCGTGGAGGAGATAGGCAGCGGCAAGATGGCGGGGGAGACCGTGGCGAGCTCAGATGGGAAATCCGACCGTCACCACCATGGGAGCAGTTGATGTGAAAGAGCTGTAAGAGACACCACCATGGGAGCACTTGGAGCAGTTGATGTGAAAGAGCTGTAAGAGAGAAAGAGGTGAGCAGTGGATTTGTGGTTCAAATTAGAGGTGAGCTGTAAGAGACACCACCGTGGTTGGTACAGTACGGTGGGTTAGTCATGTGAGCGACAGCACATCCAATTTTTTTAATTCCACCGTAAGTACGCTAGTGATTCCGAAAACTTTTTTCTTTCTTGATCGACGACACGGAATTCCCAGAAGAACACTTCAATTACGCGTTCGCGGGGCACTAAGCCACTAACGATCTGAATCAACATCGCCACCGGTCTAGTCTCGCCTCCACTATTGTATTTGCAAGTGTCCAGGCGTGAAACGCGAGGTGGGACTATACATAAACAGGAAATTTTGGGTGGGCGCTAATGAGATCAGGTGGCCGCCGCACGTTTTACTATTAGACAGTCCTGAATTGGGACTAGAGATGGCAATGGGTACCCGAAATCCGATACCCGGTGGGTTTTTACTCTATTAGGGCATGGGTCTGAGTCAATTTCCTAACCCTTGGGTCTCTTAATGGGCAAAAATCCTAACCCATCGGGTCTGCCGGGTTCGGGTACATTCCTATAGTACCCAAACCCGTAAACCCATGGATAATATAAACCCGATTCATAGGAGTTATAAACCCAAACTCCTAAGGAAACCAGCCCAGCCCATAGCAGCCCATTAGCCCCAATGCCCCATAGTAAACCAGCCCAGCCCAGCAGTTGATGTCTCTCCTTTTGGTTTTAACTGAGTTGTGAACTATGACTTGTAATGATATGCTATGCCAGTGAACTATGAACTGAGAATTGATGGAGTGAACTAGTGATGTGCATTGTGGATTTGTCGTTGCTTGTTTCATGTATAGTAGCATATAAATTGAACTTATTGTTGACTTGCTAAGCACTGCACTGTCTGCAATCTGCACAGCTGTTGTCGGGCACGGGCGACCCGTGGGTACCCGTTACCCGAGTGGGCATGGGTCTGGGCAAAAATCTGCACCCGTCACGGGCATGGGTTTTTTAGCGGGCACATCCAACTTTCATAGGCACGGGTTTGGGATAGCAAAACCCAGCGGGTTTGTGCCCGTTGCCATCTCTAATTGGGACCGCGTCGGTACGTCGGACCCTGATGAGTAGCCTCAACGTGCAAGACGTGCTGCAATTCAATCGTCTTCACTTCGGACATGATTTTACCTATCTGTTCTCAAGAAATCAATGAGCTCTTGTGCAAGTGCAACGCTCCCTTACATCATACCAACTGCAGCAGAGCCCACACGGACACGCCAAGCTCTTGCTCTTCCGTAACCTCTTGTGTTTTTATTGGCTGGGTTCGGAACAGTTCAGGCTTTGGCTTATCACCCTCTAACTAGCTTTTAAACGGTGAGTCTTTTCAAGACAGTGTCCACAGGTAGATTGTAGTGGATAGTATACCGAGTTCAGCTATATCGGTAAATATCACATGTGATTATTTCCCTCTGTGTACTGTCTCTCACGAACAGCCAGAATTCAAAAATTGTAAGCCAAAAGCTAAAGCTGCAGCCCAAAAGAACCCACCCAAATTCAAAGGATGCAGTAGTTTTGGCAACCAAGAGGCTACATGACCATCTACTACCTAGTTAGTGGGACTCGAACTATAGTCGTTAGACACAAGACAATTGTATCGTACTAGTTGGACTAACCACTAGTCAGTAACCTCTTGTGTTCTTGCTATTTCTAACCTAACAAATCTTTCTCCAGTTGGCTTTCTGCCTTACAATAGTGTAAAAACTAAAAAGCATGCATCTGAGCAGAGGAGATGCTGGTGCTAAAGCGTATCTGGAGATGCCTATTGAGTTGAATGCATCAGCTAGTTCACCAAAAAAGTCTAAGTCGATAAGAAAAGGTAGACAATTCAATTATACTTCAATACTGCTCCTCACATATAGGCTCTCTCGGGTCTAAGACGTAGAATAGAAGTGGATTGCAATTATTATTTTTTAATTACGTCAACAGGGTCTTGAACTTAAGACCTATTAGTTTTGATACTATATTTAGTTGAATGCACCAGCCAGCTCACATAAAAGCCTAAGCTGGTGAGAAAAGGTGAACAATTCAATCAACAAGAGATGCCCACAACAGATACTCATACAACATGAGACAACAACGGGAAAGAAATTTCTCCAAAAAATAAAGGGAAATAATTAATGTGCAACAACACCTACTAAACAACCTCAAAACAATCTAATTTAAAGAAATGTGATTCTTGAGAGATGTAGAATATGTTTGTGATAAATAATTGGTATTTGGGTTAATTTGAAATTAAATTTTGTAAAATTTTTAGAAAAATTTATATTTCAGATTGTGCTATCAGGATTCAGGTGGCCAGGCCGGCTGATGGCTGGCGGTTTGACCACGATGGGTTGAGCGATCAGACTAGCCATGGACTTTTAGGAAATTGAACACCAAAAATTTGTGTAGGTTTATTTAGGGATGAGTTTGCACTAGGTTCCACTTTAATTAGAAATTAGAGCTGAAACTAGATAGAATTCAACTGAAATTCCAGATAGAGTGTTTTATGGTGGTCTTAAGCTATCAGACCGACTAGTGGTCGGTAGTCTAACCGGTGCGGCCTGATTGCCATTTGGAGTGCGATCAAACATGGATGTGGTTAGAGAGCAGTGAAAATGGTTTTTAAGTGTTTTGAGTGTGTGCACCGTATGGGTGTCATTTGTGGGTTGTGTTGAGTTATATGATGCATTGTTTTGACTAATGTGATTCAAATATATGGAACTTGTGCTCGAGATGGTTGCTTGCCCTTTGGATATGCAAGTGGCTTGGAGAATGTTAGCGGTCAACAACAACTGACCGGTCTAAGCATGGGAGCTAAGGTCCAAGTAGTCATGTAAGTCCGGGTAAAACTATATGGCTCAAGCGGGAAGCACAGAGAAGACAATGATTGTAAAGATACGAGTTTGTGCATGTGGTGCGCCATGTAACGAGTCCGATATACGTAGTGACAACCAAAGCACCATGAGCGTGTAAACTTCATCATCGGCTGGAAATAGATCAAAGCTTTGTCTCAATCATGTACTTATTTGTATTTTTGCTTGGATTTGGTTGTTCTTGAGCTGGATTTGTGATTTTTGTGTTTCTGCGAGTTCTAGCCCGAACTCCTGCTTAAATTACCTTGACATGACATGCGAGAATAGATATGAAAGACCTCATATGTTAGATCCTTATGAGCAAAAAGTGATTTGAGTTTTAGGATTTTTGGTCTTCTTATGACATAGATTTGATTGTCTTCATTTTAGAAACCTGAGCTCAATATCCTTGTGATTCTTGATTGGTTTAGTTTCCTAATGCATTGAACAAGTCTCATACAAAATTTGAAAGTGTTTGGATGAGAATTAAACAAGTTCTTGAGTTTTTTGAATTTTGTCACGAGAAGCTTTTAGGTATGGGAACAGGGGCCCAGTCAGATCGTCCCTGAACCTATGGTTAGACTGGTTTCATTGGTCAGATCAACCTTCTAGCTGTGGTTAGACCGGCCTATCTATGTTGGCCTGACCATCCTTATGCAGAAGGTTGCTGATTTTATTGTTTAAGGGGTGGGCTCTTTTGAGTTATAGTTTTGGCTTTTGTTTTTTTAATTCTGTCTGTTCATGAGAGATAGTATGCAAAGGAAAAAAAATCGCATGCGATTTTGGTCGGTATAGCTGAACTCGGTACAGTAGCTATTACAATCTACCTGTAGACCCTACCTTAAAAAGACTCACCGTTTAAAAGCTAGTTGCTGCAGTAGAAAGTGATAAATCAAAGCCAAAAAGAACCCAGCCAAGGTGTCTAGCCTTGTTTGGTAAAGCATATTAAGTGCAACCTGAACTTTGTCACTCAAATAGTCACTTGAGTGAAATTTTTTAGTATTATTAGGAAAAAGTTTCAACAATTATTCACCCCTCTGATTGCTGTTATCGTTCTACCATTCTTAATACCAACTATTCAACTAAGAAGCCTTGCATCACAACCTGATTCCATTCTGCAGACCATGTACACACAGGCATCAACTCTCAACTCTCTAGTGATCAGTCAGCTAGCCACAGTGTAGCACCCTGAAAATAGGAAGGAATTGCAGTGTTTCAAAAATTCATGAATTATCTTAATTAGCATTAAACTTATTAATCACCTTCCTAACCTGGGTTGAGGGGTTATTGAAGAGCCCCAATCCTTCCACCGTACGCATATCCCCCTTTTCTCTCCAACAGGTATACCAACCTATCTCTCCCACCCCTATCAATCTCTCTATCTCATCCGTGGCTAGAGCGGCATGGCCGGGCGGAGGCATGGCCAGGCACAACTCAGTCGGGCGTGGAATGGCCAGCGACGGCGTGGCCAGGATGGCCAGCATGGGCCAAGAACCGAGAGGCGGTCATAGCCAAGCAATGGCCAGGCGCAATGCGGGCCGGGTAGTGGCGATGGTCGGCGATAGCGGTGATGGCCCGCGATGGCAGTGGCGACGACCGGTCGTCGCACATGTCGTCATTGTTCAGCCGGTCGGGGGCACAGCCGAATCATGTTTCACACACGGCTCTATTAATGTGCGCTATAGAACGTGGTTCGCTTTGACGATTGAATGGTTCGCACAGTTGAACAGCGATTCGCACGGCCAAGGGGCTAGTGAACCCGTTTCTTTTCGATCAAGCAAATCTCTTTTGGTCTCTCGTCAATTCCAACTAGGCCGTATCTGATTCACTTGCATTCCATGCTGTAGGTTTTCACACAGCTGTCGAGGAAGCGTTCTGGCAGTTGCGCATTTCAGATCCTTTGTGTAGTGAGTCTACCGAACGTGCTCAAGGAAAGTATCTCGTGGCTGTTAACCTTTCCATTCTGTATACCACAGCTCACATGATTATTTGTCACCATTGCCATCGAGTACAAACATCATATCACTAATGCTTGCCTGGTTGTAGACTTCTAATATTGTATTCATACTATGATGTTCTAAGTTATCTTGTTTACATGCTTTTAAATTCATTAGAATACTCAGTTAATAATGTTCCAGAATTCATGCTTTTTAATAGTGTTTAGAATTCATGCTTGAATTATTAATGGGGGTAGCCTATAATCATGTTTTAAATTTAGATTTAAACCGGAAGAAATCTTTTAACATTAGGACTACTATGTTTTATTTTTTCCTGATATCATGACCCATTACTCGTATGATTTTGTATGTGAGTCATGACTGATATATATATATATATATATATATATATATATATATATATATATATATATATAATCAATCATCATAAAATAAAACTTGGATGGTTGCAAACCTTTGTATGAGCTATTTATAATATCCCTCTTAGAATAATTCCTAAATCACTATCGCCATAATATCATTCCTCATCGCCCTCACATCGGGAATCATTCCTTTTCATTTCCAAACTTAGCAATTCCTTCCACTTATCATTCGTAGACTTGCCTTAGTTTTCTTAAATTCATACCCTATAATCTAGTAATAATATAACCGTTACCTGGCCTAGGTTACCCACATATAGGGGATTTCCACCCACCTATTAACGGGCGTACACTTTTGTTACTCAGGATATTACACTCCGTTTGCGATTATACAGTCGAGGACGGTGACGTGCCTAGCTACTCTCGTATAATCGGGTATGTGGGAAGTAATCGCTAGTGCCATTGCCACGACTTGCTAAATAACAATCATTTTGACCTCCACTATTCCTATTACCTCTACCTTCGATCTATATCAGTGTTTATGATAATCTAGTTTCATTGTATTTAACATGTATCAATTGCTTGTTAGAATTACTTGACTTTTACTCATGTTGTTGCTACCGTTGTTGGGTACTTGCTGAGATTTCCAAATCTAACGCTTGCTCTTTCCATTCTCAGGTAAAAAGCAAGTGGAGTGATTGCAACATGCATGTGTGGGAGCACTTGAGTTTTTAGCGCCGTGGCTTGCCACTATTTATGTTATCTAATTTACTCTTTATTTGGTTAGAAGTGGACTAGTCCCATGTTTAAACATTCTTTTCAGTTTACATTGGTTCTGTAATAAAGTGCTTATAAAGTTTTATTTCTTTGTGATTCCTATTGTTGATTTTATTTATATTTTACTTTGGTAATGATGTTCTATAGTAGTATCTCATTTTGGTATGTGAGGTGTTACAATTGGTATCAGAGCTCAGACTATAGTTTCTGAAAAAAAGAGTTTTGCACGTACACGGGGCTTCGGGTTAATTTATTCATGCATGCATATCTAGTCATTGGCATATTACCATGGTTTCATATCTAATTACCATTTCCTTTTATCCTATTGCTATCATATGACATTGTTCTAATCCTACACTTCCATACAACAGTATGCCTCCAGCTAGGCATGCTAGTGCTCGGTTGAAAGAGTACGTGGGCCGAGTTCATGGATGAACTAACAATCCAGACAGCCAGGGTTAAGCTTCATCACCAACGCACTTAGCTTCTGATGCATCACTGTCACCTCCACCTGCAGGTCCTACTGTAGGCACAGCTGGTGTTCCACCATCATCTCAGAGCGAGGTGTAGTAGCTTTCGGCTCAAGTGCAGAACTTGGTGATGTTGTTGCAGACCACTCTACCGGCGATGCTTGCTAGTCATGCAGCGCCACCACGGCTATACCTGTCCAGGCACCACTTCCCCTGCTCCTCACATGACAATGAGGGATTGGCATCGTTTGGGCTTGCGGACTTTCAGCAAACCGGGGCCAATGGAGGCGGACAACTGGCTTTGCTACATGAATAAGAAGTTTGACACTATGGAGCTCACCTCCCAGGAGAAGGTGTTGTTCGCCTCCCAACAGCTGTTGGGGGATGCAGACCTATGGTGGGTTGGGTGGAGTTGAATGCATCTGCCAGTTCACCCAAAAAAACCAATGTTGTGAGAAAAGGCTGATAATTCAATTATACTTCAACACTGCTCCTCACGTATAGGCTCCATTAGGCCTAAAACGTGGAATAGAAGTATATTATAATTATTATTTTTTTAATTACGTTAGCCAGGTCTTGAACTTAAGATCTCTTAGCTCTGATACCACATTTAGTTGGATGCACCAGCCATCTCACCTAAAAAGTCTAAGCTAATGAGAAAAGATACACAATTCAATCTACAATAGATACCCATGACAGAAACTCATACAACATGATACGACAACTAGAAAGAAATTTCCCAGAAAAAATAAAGGGAAATAATTAATGTGCAACAACACCTACTAAACAGCATCAAAACAATATAATCTAAAGAAATATGATTATTAAGAGATGTAGAATATGTTTGTAATGAATAATTGGTATTTTGGTTGAGTTGAAATTATTTTTTGCAAAGTTTTTAGAAAATTTAGATTTCATATTGTGCTATCAGGGTTCAGGTGGTCAAACCACCTGATGGTCGATAGTTTGACCACCATGGGCGAGCGGTCAGACTGGCCATGGACTTTTAAGAAATTGAACACCAAATATTTGTGTAGGTTTTTTTAAGGAAGAGTTTGTACTAGGAGCCACTGTAATTAGAAACTGGAGCTGAAACTAGATAGAGTTTAACTGAAATTTTAGAGAGTGTGTTTTCTGATGGTCTTAAGCGGTCAGACCGACCAGTGGTCGGCGGCCTGACTGGTGCGGCCTGACTGCCATGTGAAGTACGATCAGGCAGGTGGCTATGGCCAGAGAACAGTGAAAATGGTTTTTGAGTGATTTGAGTGTGTGCATGGTATGGGTGCTGTTTGTGGATTGTGTTGAGTTGCATGATGTATTGTTTTGACTTGTGCTCGAGATGGTTGCTTACTCTTTGGATGTGCAGGTGGCTTAGAGAACGTTAGTAGTCAACGACAATGGATTGGGCTAGGCATGGGAGCTGAGCTCTAAGCGGTCATGTAAATCTGGATGAAGCTACATGGCTCAAGCAAGAAGCACAGAGAAGACAAACATCATAAAGATACAAGTTGGTGCATGTGGTACACCAAGTGACGAGGCCGATACACGTAAAGATAGTTCGGGGGAGACAAATGCGTGAAAACGTGACAGATAGTCATTGGGTATTACGGGCTATATGTCAAAGCATGCGGAGATGCTTTGAGGTGAAGGCAAAGACAAAGTTAAGAGAAGGTGGCTAGAAGCTCGTCCGGGGTATTTTGGTAGATGTCTAAATATCGGGTTGGTGGCTTGATCAAAGGTGCGGTGTAAAGAGGCGCAAAGGAGAAGTTGTTTAGATTGAAGAGAGCTGGAATTGCTAAGTAGATCAATTGCTAGGGTGTCAGCGGGTTAAGTCTTATAAACACTATGAAAAGCATACATGAGTGTATAAAACTGTGTTAGTGGGGTTAACAAGTTTCCCCGGTGTCTTAATGGGTTGGACTCATTAGGGTTATTGTTGATTATTAAGAGGAGGAGAGAATGTGTTAGATCTAAAGATTCTAATGTTTAGATTTTTCTTTTATCACATTGTTCCCTTCCATGATTGTGTGAGAGAACTTGATAGAGGAAAGAGTAGTGTTGTTTGCTGCAACTTGTAATCATATATGATCATGTAAACTTCATCATCTGCTAGAAATAGATCAAAAATTTATCTTAATTATGTTTTTATTTGTATTTTTACTTAGTTTTGCTTGTTCTTAGCTAGATTTGTAATTTCATGTTCGTGGGAGTTCTAGCCTGAACTCCTGCTTATATTACCTTGATAAAATATGTGAGAATAGATCTGAAAGACTTGATGCGTTAGATCCTCACGAGTAAGAAATGATTTGTGTTTTAGGATTTTGAGTGTTCGTGTAGCCTAGATTCGATTCTCTTTGTTTTAATTAATCTGAGCCAAAAATCCTTACGATTCTTGATTAGTTTAGATTACTAATGCATTGAACGAGTCTTATGTAAAATTTGAAAGTGTTTAGATGAGAATTAAACAAGTTCTTAAGATTTTTTTTATGTTGTCCCGGGAGACTTTTAGGTATGGGAATAGGAGGCCGGTCAGACTGTCCCTAGACTTACAATTAGACCGGCTCCATCAGCCAGACCGACCTTGTAGCTATGGTCAGACCGGTCCATCTATGACGGTTTGACCATCCTTAGGCAAAATGTTGCTGATTTTATTGGTTAAGGTATCTAGGCTTGTTTGATAAAGAATGATTGGTGCAATCTGAACGTTGTCACTTAAATAGTCATTTGAGTGAAAATTTCGAAAACTATTATAAAAAAGTTTCAATAATCATTCGCCCTCTCTGATTGTTGGTATCGTTCTACAACTCTTAACACCAACTATTCAAATAAAATAAGGTCCCGCTCTAAACAGTTTCAACTTCTGGTTTCTGGCTTTCTAATTTTGTCTTTTTTTGGTTTTTTGGCCTTTTTTGTCTTTCTTTTTTTTCTTATTCCTTTGCATTGTCTGTGATGATATAATACTTTATTTTCAGCCGCTATAGTAAAAAAACAAAGTCAAAAGACATGGCTTAAGGCAGTTGGGGTGGGGCTCGGAAGCCTTGCACCACAACTCTCAAGTGATCAGTCGGCCAGCCACAGTGCCAGTGCCAGTGCCTGCCCTCACACGCTACCTAGCTTTTCTTCAAGCACTTCTTAAATCTGAATTCAGCTGATAACCACTGAGTCGTAGTCCATGGTCTACAATAATGCAGCAATGGATCCGGGAGAATGGAAAACAACTGCAAACGCAGACATTAGCCAAAGCACGCATGATAACACAAAGTAAACGCCACTAGTGAAACGCCATAGTGTGAACTAAGAAACTTCTGGGGCAACTGTGCAAAATCCTAATGAGTATCTACAGGCTGTAGCATTTATTCCTTGACCCATTTATCTACAGACTAACTGCGCCCGCTTCTTTCTCTATGTCTATCACAGGACTCAGGCTCCCCTCTGCATGCTAACATACTCAGGCTTGAAGGCTAACACACGCACCGACGGTGCCGTACATGCATAGCACCATGCAGACACAAAACTTACACGACTAAATGTGCCATGCAAACACAAATAAACATTAGACAACAAGATTAAATCCAACAGTCCATGGTCTACAATAATGCAGCAGTGGAACCGGGAGAATGGAAAACAACTGCAAACGAAGACCTCAGCCAAAGCACGCATGACAACAGAGTAAACGCCTCGGGTCAGTAAGAAGATCAAAGAGAGCACCACCAGATCATCCACCCACCCACCCCAATCCATTGAGCCAGAAAACTGCCCTTCTTGACCTCAACTTGTGCCTTGCAAACCACGTACGCAAATTGACGGCGACGCCTAGATTATATGCGCCTTTCAGAATGATGTACTGTCTCGCCGATTGAATCTTGTAAATCTTCAGCGATTGTTTCTATCGCTGATACGCGCCTTTTCCTGTTCACCACAAGGGATGCATCAAGTAGCGAGTTCTTTTTCTCTCTGAAAATTTGTCGGTATTAGTGGCAAGAGGATAGTTTTGTTATAGCGCAGCCGGTAAGAGAAACCATGTCAGATCAAGTAAATTAACGCATGCTGTAACAATTCAATAAGGATTGAATCAAGGATGACTGCGAGAGCAAATATGCTGTACAGTCAGGAAGGTGCGGCATTTTGACTTCTCAGTAGATTACGGTTGGATTTTTTTTAAGTTTATGGTTTAGTTTTTTATAGTAACTAACTTTTAAACAAAGTGTTTTTTTAAGTTAAGATCTACAAGTTGATTAAAATAGACAGTCTCTACTTCATCTATATTGACCAAAATCACATATAATTATCTCTCTGTACTCTCTTGCGAATAGCTAAAGTTTAAAGATTTAAATCAAAAGCCATAAATTAAAATATAGCCTAAAAAACCCACCATAGGCAACCACCAGTGAAACGTCATAGTGTGAACTAAGAAACTGCTGTGGCAATTGTGTAAAATCCTAATGATTATCTATAGGCTAAAGCATGTAATCTTTGACCCATTTTTCTATTGTGATGACTACGACTAGAAGGGACAAGACAAAATGGAAGCAAGAGCCGCTTCTTTCTCGCCTCGTCATGCTCTTGTTTGATTAGACACAAATTAAGCATCTGGTTTCCATGCTAGTTTCATCAGAAAACCATGCAGCCACTCCATTTTTCGTACAAGAAATACAGCAGCAGATTACCCATACCCCTTGCTCTTGTGTTGCTGATCTCCTTGGCCTCTCCCACCAGTTCCTGCACAGAGCAGGAGAAGGGCTCCCTTCTCCAGTTCCTCGCCGGGCTCTCGCAAGACGGTGGCCTCGCCGTGTCATGGCGGAATGACACGGACTGCTGCGTGTGGAAAGGCATCACCTGTAATGGAAATGGGGCGGTCACTGAGGTCTCTCTGGCATCTAGAGACCTTGAAGGGCACATCTCACCATCTCTTGGCAACCTCACCGGCCTGCTGCGCCTCAACCTGTCCCACAACTCACTATCTGGTTACCTACCGCAGGAATTGGTGTCTTCCAGCAGCATCATTGTCCTTGATGTCAGCTTTAACCGCCTCAATGGAGACCTGCAAGAGCTGCCATCTTCAGCCCCTGTTCAGCCTCTCCAGGTACTGAACATCTCAAGCAATTTGTTTACCGGACAGTTTCCATCCACCACATGGGAAGCAATGAAGAATCTGGTTGCGCTCAATGCCAGCAACAACAGCTTTACTGGGCAGATACCAACCAATTTCTGCAAGAGCTCACCATCCTTCGCTGTACTTGAACTCTGTTACAACAAATTCAGTAACAGCATCCCCCCTGGGCTTGGTAATTGCTCCATGCTCAGAGTGCTCAAAGTTGGCCACAAGAACCTTAGAGGGACTCTCCCGGATGAACTCTTCAATGCTACCTTGTTGGAGTACCTCTCTTTTCCCAACAATGGTTTAGAAGGAAAATTTGATGGTACACATGTAGTAAAACTCAGTAATCTGGTAGCCCTTGATCTTGGAGGGAACAACTTCGGCGGCAAGATTCCAGATTCTATAGGTCAGCTCAGCAGATTGCAGGAGCTCCATTTGGACGACAACAACTTGTATGGTGAGCTGCCGTCAGCTCTGAGCAATTGCAAATATCTCACAACCATCGACCTCAAGGGAAACAACTTCAGCGGAGATCTAGGCAAGGTCAACTTCTCCACCCTGCCCAATCTACAAACCTTAGATCTTGGCACGAACAACTTCACCGGCACAGTTCCGGAAAGCATCTACTCTTGCAGCAACTTGACTGCGCTACGGCTATCGTACAACCATTTCCATGGCGAGATATCATCAGGAATAGGCAATTTGAAGTACCTCTCTTTCCTATCACTTAGTAACAATGCTTTTACGAATATCACAAAAGCTCTTCAGATCCTTAAGAGCTCCAGGAACCTTACCACCCTGCTTATTGGTAACAACTTCAGGAAAGAGGTCATTCCACAGGATGAAACCATTGATGGTTTTGAGAATCTTAAGTTTCTCACAATAGATCATTGCTCATTATCAGGAAAAATACCACTTTGGCTATCAAAGCTCACAAATTTGGAGATACTAATTTTGTCTCACAATGAACTGACTGGAGTAATACCATGCTGGATCAACTCACTAAACCACCTCTTCTATCTAGACATATCAAACAACAGTCTTACAGGAGAAATTCCAATCACCTTGATGGAGATGCCAATGCTACGATCAACGCAGAATCAAACCTATTTGGACCCAAGGTTCTTTGAGCTGCCCGTTTATGTCGGTCAATCCCTTCAATACCGTGTACTTGCTGGTTTCCCAACAGTACTGGATCTAAGCAACAACAACTTCACGGGTGTGATTCCCCCACAGATTGGTCAGTTAAAAATGCTCGTTGTACTTGATTTCAGCTTCAACAACTTATCTGGACAGATCCCACAATCAGTTAGCAACCTCACAAGCCTGCAGGTTCTAGTATTATCCAACAACCATCTGACAGGTGCAATCCCTGGTGCACTGAACAACCTGAACTTCCTTTCTGCATTCAATGTTTCTAACAATGACCTAGACGGGCCTATTCCAACTGGAGGCCAGTTTGATACATTTCCAAATTCTAGCTTTGAAGATAACCCAAAGCTCTGTGGCTTTGCGCTCATTCACAAATGTGGTTCGACCGAAGCACTTTCAGCCACCGTTCTGTCCACAAAACAAACCAACTACAAGGTTGTCTTTGTGATTGCCTTTAGTGTGTTCTTTGGTGTAGGTGTGCTGTATGATCAGATAGTCTTATCAAGGTTTTTTGGCTAGTCCTACTTCAGTTTACATATCAGTTTATGGCAAATTTGTTCAGATTTGGCTGCTAGCTATTCAGGTTTACCAACATCTCCAGTGAACAAGCTTCCTCTAGGTGTGAATCACATTCAGGTTTACAAAAAGATGAAACTGGTGGGGATTCAAGGGTGAAGAGTGATCCCATTTGGTGGAGATGTAAAAGAATGTAACAATGTAAGATGACTTGAACTGAAGCATTCTCAATGTGTCAAAAACTCAATCTTGTCGAAATTCCTTATAAACTTTTTTCAAGGATACAAATTCCGTATAACTCTAATTTCATCATTTCCTTTGCTTGCTGAACAATAACACTACACAGCTGAGACATGCAAAACTTTTAGGTATACGAGTGAATTAAACAAGATGAGAAAATGAAGCCCTAATAGCCATAATTTGCAGCGTACAAAACAGCACGCCAAAAATCCATCGCCTATGGGTGTGAAAGTTTGGGTTGCCAAAATTTTGTAATTTTGACAAGATTTGGCCTCCATTTGACCTGTTACCAAAATTCGATAAAGGCTCCCTTTTGCATTGGCTCCTCGTTAATTTTCTTGCCAAACTTTTGCTAATTCGTTGCTAGATTTTAATGACACTAATTCATCCTTAGCATCTATGAGTTAGCTCACAACAGAAAATATGTAGTCCTAATATTATCCAACTCAGAATGTAAAGCAAGGCAAGAATTACAATTTTCATCATCAGGAATTATAGCTCTAAGCCTAGCAAGTTCTTTCTACAAGCTATCAATCACACAATCCTGATTATCAATTTTCTTACACTTCTTCCTAAGTTCTCTACCATAGTAAATGATCACACATTTCAAATCCTAACTTGGAGTACTCTTTCTTGAATTGGTTCTACCTCACTTCCTTGATTGTTGTGGAGCCCTCATGATAATCAGTTAGAGTCCTCTAGATCTTGTGAACAGAAGTCAAATGACCTACTCGATCAAACTCAGATCTACCAAACCCCTGAATCAAGAAGTTGCATGCCATGTTGCTTGCCTCTACATATGCAATATTTGCTGGAGTGATCTGGTAATCGGCAGGCACAACATAGTCTCTCTTGACTTTCTTCGAAATTGGTTGCCCTTGGATTGGATGTAGGCTATCATCCGAGTCTTCCAATAGGAAAACTCCATACCCTCAAAAATTGGTGGCTTAGTGGAATATCAATTTGATGTCATTGCTCATAGACCGGTTAAGATCTATCGAAAAGACTAATCGGGCTCTGATACCACTTATAGGACCTGATACGACAATCAGAGATGGGCGAATGAGGCCTTCAATTTCAACCTCCCCTAATCGTACTCCAAAACCTTAACTCTATTCGCTATTGGAAGCTAGTAAGATCATATTAGCCTACCAACAAAGAACTCATGAAAGCTCAGAAGCAAAATAGAGTTCAATACCCAAACTTGATCAAACTGCTATTGACAAAGCAGTTGGACCAACCTTGGGCTAGTAGTCTAACCGGCCTCCAGTCTGACTGTTCGAGTGGGGCGGTCTGACCGCTCCCCTTAACCAAACCTAAAAAAACAGCCCGGCCAAAACCCAATTGGCACAAACCTCAAAGTAAAGTCCAAATGACTTGAAACTTTACACACACCTTTTCAAGGTATCAGAAACCTGATTCACCCAAGAATCGTATGGATCTTGGCTCATGTTTCAACCTTTCTTTGATGACAAGCAAGGTTGCACAAAAACAAAGCAAAACTCACAAACTTGATAGGAGACTTGCTCGTCGGTTTGATGCGGCCTAGATGGCTCTAGATATGTTCCCACATATCACATCAAGTTAGACTACCCAAAGATTCGAGACCAAAACCCCAAGAACACGATTTCACAAGAAAGGCTCCAAATCGAACTAAAGTAGGCAACTCCAAGATCTTGTTATAACTAGTCTCTCGATGGATGCCATATGATCCTCATAGGATATTTCCATCTCTTACACATCCTTGAAACCAACAAGATCAAGAGGAAAGGGGACAGGGCAAAAACACCAACCAAAATAAGAGCAAAATTAATAAGATCAAGAACACACCATGGATGATGAACAAAATTGATCTATTGCAACTTGTAGAGATTTGATTTACAGTCACTCCACCATGGATGACAGAGCTCTCTCACCCAAGAGCACTCACCCAAACCATAGAAGAGAGAGGTGGTTTCTTTCCCTTTGCTAGCCTTAACCCTACCCACCAACCTCTCCCACTCACATCGATGGAGCAACCAACCCACATCTAACACTAATGGATACTATCTATTAGCACAACTGGGAAACCCCGTTAACCCCACAAACCGGGTTTTACACTCACACAAGACTTATGCACCCTTTTCAAAGACACAAGCATAAATCTGCTAAGAGCAAGCTTCCATCCACATGGTCTCCTCAGTAATTCCGTAACATAAGCCGCTCTCCAAACGCCCTCCAAGCGCCGCGGTTTTGGTCCCTTCACCATTTTGGTATTTTGGCTTCCCTGCCAAAACACCTTCGCTTTGACCATAGACCTCACCTTTTCCCCGAGTCTAATACATGGTCATCTCTTTCTTTGTAAGCAATCCCTATGCTTACAATGTGTAGGTTCAACAATGGCTCACACATTGGCAACTCTCCGTGTTGGTTCCCCCGACCATGTCTCATTTGCACCAACCACACCATTCAATAAACTATTGCTCGAACCTCCCATTCAACATCTCTTGTCATCTCTTATAACTCGCTTGAACCTAACTATCCCAGCCGGCTTCCTTAACTGCACATCATCTCATCCCCGAGCCTAGTCACGGTCCACACCGTCAACCATAGCTACCTCTAAGCACCTACACATCAAAGACCAAGAAACTATTTTTCAGACACAAGTTCTTCACGACTTGACCCATGTTAGTTTAAACATGCTTTATATATCATGAATGTAATGACCTAGACTCCAAAAACTCAACCTACAACCAAATTCCCAAAATCACTAGAACCCCTTGGCCAAGAACTAGTCAAGGCCGCTCTGACAGCCATTGCCCGGCTGGTGAGTTCGCCAGGGCCAATCGAACCGCTCCTCTCATGCCAGTCTAGTCGCCAGGGTAAAGCACCAAAGCAACCCTTAATGGAAATTTGGTAAATTGCTATCTAGTTTTTGCTCAAACCTCCATTTGAGGTGAAACCTAGTGCAAAGACATTTCTAGACACTCCTACACGTTAATTTGGTGTCTAAATGCCAAAAGCCAATTGGGCCAGTCAGACCACGGCCTGACACAATGCCTGAGTGGCACCTCGGCCTGTCTGACCGGCTATGCAAATTAGTCAGACCGCACCTAGATATCGATCAGACTGCGCCTAAAAATTGGTCAGACCGCCACTTGACAAGCAGCTCTGAAAAATCGCAAACTTTCACAAATGCAAATTTCAAATCGACATGATTGCCAATTGTTTTAGCACACAAATACCATATACATTCTCAAGGTTCTTCAAAGTTGTAAGCATTATTGAGCCAATTCCCTCTTAAGCTTTTCCTTTTATCAAGGATGTGTATGTGGCTAGTGCTATATTTAGCAGGAGCCAACTTGGTCTTGAGAATCCAACGTCCTTGGTTGTTTGAAGAAAAATACCATGCAGCCACTACATTCTTCATGCTACATAGGAAGATCCAAATCACTACCCATACCTTCACTTGGTGTTGCTCTTATGATATTGCTCGGCTTAGCCTCTCCCACCAGCTCCTGCATAGAGGAGGAGAAGAGCTCCCTCCTTAAGTTCCTCGTTGAGCGCTCGCAAGACTCTGGCCTTGCCATGGAGTGCAAGAATGACACCAACTACTGCATGTGGGAGGGCATCATTTGCAGTGCAGATGGTGCAATCACAGATGTCTCACTAGCGACCTTAAGGGGCGCGTCTCACTGTCACTTGGCAATCTTACCAGCCTGTGGAGCCTCAACTTGCCATACAACTCGCTCTCCAGTGAACTTCCATGGGAACTGCTATTGTCCAACAGCATTGCCATCCTTGATGTCAGCTTTAACCACCTCAGCGGTGACCTCCACAAGCTGCCATCTTCAACCCCTGGTAATCAACATCTCAAGCAACTCGTTTACAAGACAATTTCCATTCACCGCAGTGGAGAGAATGAAGAATTTGGCTGCACTCAACATGAGCAATAATAGTTTTAATGGGCAAATTATGAGTACCGTATGTGTTGACAAGCCATTCTTTGCAGTTCTCGACCTAAGTTATAACCAATTAAATGGCAGTGTTGTGGCTACTGACCAAACAGCATATGAGGAGACTAATTAAAGAGAGCTGGTAAGAATGAGTGGATCTCCCCTTGCTCATACCCCTCTGGGGGTTCATATACATGAATGGGGTAGAATGAAAAATTCCCATCTTACTCCTTGATAATTACAAAAGATGAGAGTACATTATTACATTCCTCTATACTATTGGGCTTATTACATATTAGGTCGGTTGCAAGGCCTAGTAACGGGGGGTTAGGCTACCCCTACAACAGTACTCCCTCGACAGCAAGTGTAAAGGCCCCGATGGGCGAGTTAGCATGACCAACTATCCCAGCCCCTCGTCCTCTGCCAGCAAGCATGAAAGTCCCCATGAGCAGGCTGATGCAATTGGTAGCTCCAGCCCTTTTGATGCTGAGGCTACGGATGTGACGTTGAGGTCCGATTCTGACGTGGTTTGGGTCGACCCTCCGAGGTGATGCCTACGAGGGTGGCGTAGTCCCGTGACGCAGCTGAAGGTGCCCTGTTGAGGTTGAGCTTTCGAAGCGGGGTAGTCAGAATCTCACGAAGTGGTCGAGCGAGGCGTCTACGACCACGAGGTGGTCGGACGAAGCGCATACGACCGTGAGGCGGTTAGATGAATTCTCGACTGCAAGGCAGTCGGACCAAGAGTCTACGACCACGAGGCGGTCGGACCAAACGTCTACGACCGCGAGGCGGTCGGATGAAGTGTCTACCACTGCGCACATGCTCCATCCCCACCCTTCGAACTTGGTGTCGACAAAGCCAGTGGCAAGATGAAGCCTCTGCGCGCGCGGTCCATCTTCCACCCTTCGAACTCAGTGTCGACAAAGGCGGCGGCGAGCGAGGAAGGCGGTGACGAGATGAATCTCTGCGCGTGTGGTCCATCCCCCACCCTTCAGACTCAGTGTCGACAAAGGCGGCAGTGGGACAAAGCCTCTACGCATGCGCTCCATCCCCCACCCTTCAGACTCAGTGTCTGTGAAGGCAGTGGTGGGATGAAGCCTCTGCACGCACGCTCCATCCCCCACCCTTTGGACTCGGTGTCGGCGAAAGCAGCAGCGGGATGAAGCCTCTGCGCGCGTTTGCGCTCCATCCCTGACCCTTCGGACTCGATGTTGACAAAGGCAGCGGTGAGACAAAGCCTCTGCGCACGCGTGCTCCGTCCCCCACCATTTGGACTCGATGTCGACGAAGGTGGTGGCAAGACAAAGACCTTGTGCACGCGTGTTCCGTCCCCCAACCTTTGGACTTGGTGTCGACGAAGGCGACGGCGAGACGAAACCTTACACGTGCACGCTCGTCTACGGCTGCAAGGCGGTCAGACGAAGCATTTACGACCACGATACATCTGCGCGGAGATGACATCTACAGAGAGCTCTATGGAGACATGCGAAGTCTTCGTGTGGAGATGACATCCGCGCGGAGCTCGGTGGATACCGTGCGCTTTGGAGCGCGCGCTCCATGCAGAATTCCAGCCGAAGAGGCCCGACATTCATCAATGTTGTACAGAGGCTGACTCCCTGGTGTCAAGATGACGGCGCGTCGAGGCTGATGGTCGTGCCGGCGAGGGCATTGCGGATGACGGTCGCGTCGCGATCGATGGTCACACTGGCGCAGGCGTCCTGATCGTTGCCATGGGGGACCACCGGCCACCCCGTGCTAGACTCGACGATCGCTGCCACTATACCTCTCTTTCGCTTGGTCGCCGTCGCTTTCTAGCGCCTTCTCTTGCGTAGCTTGTTGCGCATTCCCCATGGATGGCACCAACTGCTGTGGCTACTAACAAACAGCATATGAGGGGACTAGCTAGAGAGAGCTGGTAAGAATGAGTAGATCTCCCTTTGCTCATACCCCTCTTAGGGGTTTATATACATGAATGGGGTATAATGGGAAATTTCCATCCTACCCCTTGATAATTACAAAAGGTGATGATACATTAGTACATTGCTCTATACTATTGTGCTTATTACATGCTGGGCCAGTTGTAAGGCCCAGTCACGGTGGGTTGGGCCACCCCTACCACAGGTAGCATAACCCTAGAGCTTGGTAATTGCTCTGCGTTGAGATTGCTTAAGGCTGGCCACGACAAACTCATCCGGGGCCTCCCGAATGAGTTCTTTGATGCTACCTCACTGGAGCACCGCTCTTTTCATAACAACCGTTTGCAAGGAACAGTTGCTCCTGAACATGTAGTCAAACTAAATAATTTGATTATCCTTGATCTTGGGGAGAATGAGCACAGTGGTGGTGCTTTACTTAGACTGCAACAGCATGTCTGGAGACTGGTGGGGCTTTACTTAGACTACAACAGCATGTCTGGAGAGCTTCTGAGCAAATGTTCGAATCTCAAAACCGTCATCCTCAAGAGCAACAACTTCTGCAGAGAGCTTAGAAGGTCAACTTCTTCACACTATCCAATCTACAAATTTTACATCTTTTGTTCACCAACTTCACTGGCACAGTTCCAGAGAGTCTCTACTCTTGCAGCAATCTTACTGCACTATGGCTATCCTCCAACAACTTCCACGATCAACTTTCACCGAGAATAAGCAATCTCATGTCCCTCAGATTCCTATCACTCAATAACAACTCCTTTACAAATATCACCAATGCACTTCATGTCCTCAAGAGCTCAAGAAGCCTCGTTACTTTGCTAATGGCGACCAAATTCAAGGGTGAGGCCATCCCAGAAGACGAAACAATTGATGGTTTTCAAAATCTTAAGGTTCTTTCCATAGCTGATTGCTCATTGGTTGGAAAAAATACCTTATTGGCTATCAAAGCTCAAAAAGTTGGTGATATGGTCGGTGTTGGTTGGGTACAAGTCCGAGAACCAAGGGTAGAGCACTCGCCTTTGATCGACCTGCCATGTCGCCGCCATGGCTCTAAGGCCTATTAAAGAAGAGAGAAAGACTAAAGAATTTTATTTATTTATTTGCTTGATGATAACGATACAATACTGCCTCTTTTTATAAGGATGGCTAAATTTGACTCGTAAGAAAAATATCTTTATATTAAGGAAAATAATCTTAATAATAGAAAACTTATCTCTAATATATGGAATAAATCTAAAAGAAAATAAACTCAAATAAAAAGGAAACTAATTATTATATTACTAATCCGCGATATGGTGTCAAACTATCTAAATTTGCATGTGCTACAGTACCCACGAGGTACTATTCACGTACTGCTACAGAACCAAGCATGGATATTGTTTACGTGTTGCTACAGTGTCGTGGTACAGTTTACTCGATTGTTGCAGGCATCGTCAGGATCCTAGGCCACAATATTACACCTCTCGAGGCGAGACAGCTCGTCCTCGAGCTGTCAAATGATATGGTTGGTGTTGGTTGGGTACAGGTCCAAGGACTGAGTGTAGGGCATCCGCCCTTGAACGGTCGGCTATGCCGCCACCAAGGCTCGGAGGCTTAGTTGAAGAAAAGGGGAGAGATTAGGAATTTTGTTTATTCATTGCTTAATTATAAATGGTGTGACTTCTCTCTTCATATAGATGAGGTTAGCCCCTAACAATATGAAAACTACACAATCTAATACAACTGATCAACTAAAGGTAATATCATATCCATACTATCTAAATATATATATGTATCTATCTATTCCTAATATGAAGATATGCATCTAACCATTTCTAATCCGATCGCTATAGTGCACGTGGTACAGTTCATGTGCTACATTATACGTGGTACTGTTCATGTGCTATAGTGCATGCCTCGCCGGATCCTAGACCATAACATTTGGAAGGTTTACTTTTATACAACAACCAACTCAGTGGACCAATACCTCCCTGGATCATAGCCTATCTTTCTAGACATATCCAATAACAGCCTTACAGGGGAAATGCCAACAACATTGATGGAGATGCCAATGCTAAAATCGACAGCATATATAGAACCACGATCATTTTAGTTGCCTGTTTATGTGACTCCAACACTTCAATATCGCATGGCCGTTGCTTGTCCTAGATTGCTGAATCTAGGTAAGAATAAATTCACCGATGTGATACCCCCGGAGATTGGTCATTTCAAAGCACTCCTTTCATTGAATTTGAGTTGCAACAACTTATACGGAGAGGTCCCACAATCGATATGCAACCTCACAAACCTTCAGGTTTTAGATTGTCTAACAACCATCTGACAGGTGCAATCCCTGCTGCATTGGAGAACCTTCACTTCCTTTCTGAAGTCAACATTTCGAACAATGACCTAGAAGGGCCTATTCCAACTGGAGGCCAGTTTAGTGCATTTCCATATTCTAGTTTTGCTGGGAACCCAAAGTTGTTGTGGCTCTATGCATATTCACAACTGTAATTCAGCAGAAGCAGGTCCAGCCTCCATTATCACCATAGAACAGTTTAGCAGCGAGGTCATCTTTGCCGTCGCCTTTGGTGTTTTCTTTGTAGTAGGAGTGCTATATGATCAGATAGTCTTATCCAGATATTTTGGCTAGCCTATTCAATTGAAATGGTCTACAATAATGTGTCCTGACTTATGCATTGGATGGAACTGATTATCTGAACCTAGCAACAAGCAGCCACGGCTTTGTGATTGTTATCACCATTTCCATCCATGGTGTGATCTGCAGTGGTTCTCACTTCAGCAAGGCCATGTCAGTGGTTCGCCCCAGCAAGATCAACACCTCTAGCAAACCTGATTTGTCAAGTCCTGATTTATTAGCGACATTCAGTCAGTACTCTCAGCCCCCAAAAGGGAAAAATTGGAAGCAACTGTGGCTATGGAACTATTGGTGTTGATGTAGAACAATTTGGACTGAAATGATCCCAAAACCTATAGCAAATGAATCATGTCAGTATCATGTGTAACTACATATGTTTTTTTAAGAGAATGTATAAACATATTTCCAATATTTACCTTGTTACATATGTGAAATGATGCGGTGATTGGCACGCGTGATGGATGTTTCTTTTGGATCAGGGGTGGATCCAAGATAAACAAATTTGTTAGGGGCACCATACAAGAACAATACACCTTGTAAACAATATGCAGTTGAGAGTTCAGACCGTATCATGTCGATGTAAACACATTCTAACAATATGATAGAACTAACCTACTAAGTCGATGAGATCAATGTGTAAAAAAATCATGCTATATTTCAAACTACACAAGCAAACAAGATGGAGCCTAATTAAGCTAGTTGCGAGTAGACAGGACTAAAGTTGAGCCTTTAGGCTACATATTTGGGCCGAAAGTTTTGGTCTGGTTCGCATCATGGGCTGGGCCGGGTCCGTTGGGACTTGAACACAGGCTTACAAGTTGGCTGCAGCTGATAACTTTGACCATATTTTTTGAAACATCAGTGGATGATGCAGATATAGACGGTGCACACGGTTTTAAGCTCGTAAAGCAGTCTAAAGAATCCACTTAAAAAAACTCCATTTGTTTCAACTTTCAGAGAAGTCAAAAGTCTGAAAGAATATGATGTATTTCTTTAAAAAAAGTTGGTTTAATTATAGTACACTTTTTGAGGGAGAATTATAGCACACTTTATTATTCTTTTCTAGAGTAATGGAGGTGTTGATCATCATGGCTCTAGTTGATCCTTTCAAGTTTTAACCATCAGCATGGTTTCTCAAAAAAAAAAAGGAAGAGGTTTAAGGGGCTGTTTGGTTGCTAGCCACACTTTGCCAACAAAAATTGCCACACTTGCCTAAATTGAGGTGCTCAAATTCTTTGCCACACCTTAGCAAGTCTAAGAGAATCTTGCCACACTTTTTTGAGTTATTGACGCGTGGGACCTAGTTTGCTGGAAGGGAAACTTGCCATAACTGTGGCTGCAACCAAACAGCTTCCAAAGTTGGTCAAACTTGCATAACCTTAGGCGTGGTAAACTGTGCCTGGCAACCAAACACCCCCTTAACCATCGGCAAGTTCAATAATAGGCTGAATGTCGCTGATGACCTTTACTAATATGAGATTTTTTATGGTCTCTGGAAAGGTACCACAAGGTACTAAGTACCCCACACACACACTTTCTAAAGAGATAGTAAACAAATTTATCTGTTAATTTAGTAGGGATATGATAGGTATTTTAGTTATCTAAACCCTAGTAGAAGATCAAATAAGATTATGTCTCAGGTATGTCTTGAGTGCCCTTGCTGCCCGCCGCCTCCCCATCTCTTCAATCCGTCACCACTAATTAAGGTTGGAAGCAAATTGTTGATCCACATCTAACAAGGCCAGGCTTGTAACGCCCCCGTTTCCAGGGGCGCGTACGGACACGGCACCCCGCAACTATTCACGCATGAACAGTTATGGAGTGTCGCGCAAGAGTATACCATTGCATGCCTACAACAAAAGTTCAGCATATATTTCACATACGGATTAACATCCATTTTCAACAGCGGGGCGTGCAAGCCCAAAGTATAATTACATTACAGAAGCTCCAAGATCCGCTTGAGCGCGGCCAAGACCTAAAGCCACGGATCCTCGTCGAAGAAGCGACCTTCCGGGACTTCCTCAACAGGGAGGCAAACACCTTCGTCTTGATCCTCTAAAGAAGGGCAAAAGCAAGCCGTGAGCCAATCAACCGACTCAGCAAGTCCCAAAGGGACCCTAACTTATTACATGCACGGAACATCAAAGGAAGGGAGTATACTTGGTTTATTAATTTGAGTGGATGCAGTTTTATTTGCAAGCATTTTTAGAAGACGGACCCAAAACTACTCCTCAAGAACTCAGGGGTTTTTCAACAAGAGTTCATTAACCAACCTAAACAAGTTAATCATTTACAAAACTACTTAAGCTTTGCGGCTGGAATCACCCAAGTGACACAGCTCCAATAACCGGGAGCACGGCGTATTCGAATACCATTTATTAGACTCTGCAGAGTTTGCTCAGCTTTACCCACACGATCCCTTAACTCCCGCGACAGAGTTAAGAAAGCCAGGTCGTTTCACTGCTCAACTCTTTATATAGGCTCTACCCGGTAGAATTCACTCGGGTCTGGCTCGCTCACACACACACACAAAGAAAAAGAAAACGGTGCCGCTTCGAGTGAACTCTACCGTTGTTAGGCACCCGCAGCATGGCCTGCCTAACCTTTGTTACCCAAACACCTACTCCACAACACCTGTAGAGTTTCAATTGAGTTGAGCAGCTACTAAACCAGTGTTGACAAGTCAACTCCTGTGGTTGAGCGATCACCATGTCATTTGCTTAGCGTAAGGGTCTGGTCCTTATATTTTTTCCTTAGGGGCCCGCAACCCCTACCAGGTCCGCGACCTGCAACCTAGGGTAAGAGGCGGGCGAAAACCGTCTTGCGGCGCACCGCAGCCCCCCTTACCCTATCCTGCGCATGCCGACAATCTCCGCCCTAGGGCACGGTGTCCCATACCACCCTGCCCTAGAGCCGGGCTTTCCAAATTCTATTGGCCCGCAGCCACAACCTTATTAGAATAAGACTTTGCACTATAATAATAACTTACAATTATCTAGAATAACAGATAATTAATTCTAGGGTTACAAAGGCATGGCTACGAGTTTAACATGGCATTTATCGGTGGTAGGGTTAACTATATAACATGTCATTCTAAACATTTTATTTTATTTTGAACTAACATTTCAGAACTAGCTCAATGCAAATGGCGTAATAACATAATTAAATAACATGGGTTGCAACATGATCAAAGGATTTGGGACTTGCCGTCAATCCGAATGATTTCCGCTAGCTCGAACGAAGAACCTCCTGGCTCCTGTGACTGCACTTGAACTTCCGGAGACTCCGACACTAGCGCCAACATATAAAACAAATTAAATCCAGCTTGAGACTAATCAAGCGAGGAAAAATAAACTATTTAAAAAGGAGTAAAATGCATAAATCTCTAAATAGGGAATTTTAGGAATTTATCTGGGATGAATTTGTGGGAATGGAGATCACCAATGGGTCCAGAATATCATTTGGAGCAAAGTGGTGAAATTTGGGAATTTTTGGGATTTTCTGTGATTTTCTAAGATTTATTTGAATTTTCTGGGATTTTGGAAATTGGAAAATCACTGGAAAATAGTTGGAACAGTGATGGGCTAGCCCGGGCGCTACAGTGCGGCCCAACGGGGAAAACGGCCTGCTCGGCCGTTCAAATCGTGCGGCCCGCAGGACGGCGCGCGCGCGCGGCGACGCAGGCCGGGAGGCCGCGGCCCAGTCCAGCGCGCGCTCACGCAGCCGGGATGGCCAACGCGTGGCGGGGCGGACGGCAGCAGGGCGACGAGCGCGGGCGGCCCAGATCGAGGCGGGGACGAGGGATCGGACGGCTGGGACAGCGGGGAGGCGGGCGAAGCGGTACGGGGCGATCCGACGGACGGGAAGGGAGATGTTTAAGGAAATCGGACAGTGGCGGGGAAACGACCATCCGACGCTCGGGGGCAGACGGCGCCGATCGGGGTCGACGGCCGAGATGCGGCCACGTAGCGGGGTAGGGGGTCTTCTTCCTCCTCCAGCCGCTACAGTGTCCCTCGCGGCGGGGACACGATGGCGGTGGCGGCCCAGGCGCCAGGGGGCTCGTCGGCGGTAGCGGAGGGTGACAACGGGGAGGGCTCACCGTGGTGAGTCCATTTTGGGGCTCAGAGGGGCGAGGGAATCAACGGAAAAGGCGGGAGGAAGAAAGGAGCGCCTCGGGTATTTTGTGGCGGAGAGGGTTGCCGGCGGCGAGAGGGGCCAATCGGCGGTGACTACACGGATAGGGGAGCGAGATGCTCACATTGGCGGTGGCGGCGTGAGCTGGGGAGCTTCGAGGAGGGCTGGCCACGGGAGGGGGCGGCGACCGGAGAAGGGTCGTCGGCGTCAGAGCTTCTCGAGGGTCCTCCTGGCCAGGGGAGTGCACCAAAACGGTTAGTACACCGGGGAGGAGCTATGGGCGAAAGGAATTGGAGAATGGGGAAAGGAAGGGGAAAATCAGCCCACGGGGGTCGCCGGCACAGGGGAGGACCGTGGTGGAGCTACGGGCGACGAGGGCTCAATCGACTGCTCGTGGAGATCCTCTGGGGTGGCAGGAAGAGGTTGAGAGTGGTGGGGAGGCTCGGGAAACTAAAGAGGAGGAGGGAGCCAGAAGGGGGCTTTTATGCCCGAGCGGAGGGAGGGGGTCCTTCGGGGCGAAGGCAACGGGCGCGGGCGCGGGGTCAACAGGAGCTGGTGGGGAGTCTTCTCCGCGGGATGGAGGTGACGTCGGCTTTGCAGGGGAAGTAAAGGTGAGGCGACGGGAGCTGGGGAGCAGGTGAGCGGCGACACGGGCGGAGGCGCGTCCGCGCGCGGGGAGGGGAGGTGCGGTGACTGGCAGGTGGGGCCAGCGCAGAGGGGCGGCGATGCGTGGCGCAAGAGTTCTGCCACCTTCGGACCGGCGTGGACGGGAGGGCGCGGGCGCGGGGAGCATCCGAGGGCGCAGAGGCGGTGCGGCCGCGGGCGTCAGCGTGCACGCGAGCGCGAGGGTGGAGGCGGAGAGGGGCGAAGGCGCCAGCGAGAGGGAAGCGGAGGGAGGCGCCAGGGAGCGGGGAAGGCGGGAAGGAGGCGGGGCGCCAACGGGAAGGAGGGAGCGGGGCGGCGCCAACGGAGAGGTGGCGCGAGCGTCGGGGGAGGAGGGAGGCGGAAAAGAGAAGGGCGCCAGCGGAGAGAGGAAAACGCCAGGCCAAAAGAAGAAAGCGGAAACGGGGAGGACTTTCCAAAAAGGGAAAGTTCCCAAAATTCACTCAAAAATGCAGCAAAAATAATGAAAATTTTTGGTTTGAAATTTTGGGGCTTTTCAAGGCTTGCGATGCACATGACGGCAACTAGATTTAGAATCCAGATTTACTTGTTAAAAATCACATTCTAACAATAACTGCCATGTTTCCAGCGGCCAGCTTCCAAGAAGAACGATCCAACAGGTATATAAAGCTTCCAAGAAGAACGATCCAAACGGCTGCAAAAGACTTGAGAGAGTGGTGATGGAGATTTTCAACAAGTTTGGGTGGAGCACTTGTTATAGATTAAAGGATTAAGTCCTTGGCATAAGTTCTTTGCTTAGGAGGTTCTGTAACACCGTTTGGTGAAGTGTGTTTTGAGTTTTTCGTTTGGTTTTGAACGGCTGTAGTCATTCTCGTGGAATGATCAAGGTCAGAATATTGTTATTTCGTTATCTAAAAAAATATAAAGCATTTCCATATCCGCCGTCTTTCTGTAGTATGTTTCCATTAAGAAATCATGAATCGATTCCTAGATACCAGCAAAACATAAAACACCAAGAAAAATTGATCGAGAAGGCCATTAGTCAAGAACTCTTCTTGGATTGCATCACGAACTAAGCATGGCTACAATCAAAATTCCATAGTCGGTGGATGGATCGAAGAAATTAAATAGTGTAAGATGGGGATGACGGAGCGTAAGTCCGATGTTCGCAACGGCGCGGCCGTGCGAAAGGACAATTGTAAAATCTATGACTGTGAACTCGCGGTTTTCGAAGCAAGACTAAAAGATCGATGAAAATAACCGATGAAGCACAGTGCTCTAAATTACCAAGCAAGTACAAAATGAACCAATCGCTCCGGTACCAAGGAATCTCGTCCACCAGTTCTTCCAGAAGGTATCTCAGGAACAGTAGAGTAACTCAAATGATATACGTGAGCCGATCCCTTAGGAGACGACGATCCAGAAGGTGTCTGAACCACCGGTGGAACCCGCAATTATGGACGCCGCATTCGAGACTATGGAACCTACAGGACAGAAGAAAACAATCAAGAAAAATATAGACAACTTTTTCTTTCTTCATCGACGGCACGGAATCCCCAGAAGAAGACATCAGCTGCGCGTTCGCGGGGGCAGTAAGGGCATCTCCAATGGGTCTATAGCAGCTATCTACAAGAGAGTTCATGTCATCAACTGTCCTACGTGGAAGATATTAAATGAAGAAAGAGAACGCAGCTCTCTACAGCTCTAGAGATAGTCTATAGCGCCAAACGAGGCAGCCTCCATAAATTCTGTGTGTGCATATAAGCATCAAATAGCTATCCTTATAGATAGTTCTTTAGAATGCTAACTTTAGTGTGTACTATATAGATGATGTGGAAGTCTTATAGTTAGTTGCTAGCTATAACCATTGGAGATGCCCTAAGCCACTAACGATCTGAATCAACGTCGCCTCCGGTCGAGCCTCGCCGCCATTTTTGCATTTGGAAGTGTCCAGGTGTGAAACGCGAGGTGGGACTTACACATAAACAGGAAATTTTCGGTGGACAGTCCTGAATTGGGGCGCGAAGGCCGCGTCTGTACGTCTGACCCTGATGAGTAGCCTCAGCGTGCACGACACACAGCTGCAATTCAACCGTCTGACTTGGAAATGATTTTATCGATTTGTGCAAGTACAATTTAAATGCTCCCTCACATCATACCAGCTGCAGAGCCCACGCGGGCACGCAAGCTCTAGCTCCTACGTCACCTCTTGTGTTTTTATTGTTTATTCAATTATATGTACCGGTCATTTCACTCAAAAATTTCACATGTAGATTTTCTCACACCTAAGACATAAAATATAAGTAGGTCACAATTATTTTTTCAATTGCATCGACCGGGTCTTGAACTCAAGAACTCTTGGCTCTGATGCCATATTGAATTTCATGCACTAGTCAGTTCACAAAAAAACTTAAACTGATGAGAAAAGATGAACAATTTACTTATACTTTAACATTATTCAAAGGGTGCAATAGTTTTAGTAAAGAGGCTACATGACCACCTAACACATAGTTAGGCCTCACTCATTTCGGTTTGAGTTTCTGACTTCTGAGTTATTTTTCACTATTTCTAAATTTCTTCTTTTTCTGACTTTTTGGCAACTTTTTGAGTTTTTTTGCTGGTTCTTTTTTCCTGTATTCATTTGCATTGTCTTTGATGGGCTAACCCATTTTTTATTTTTCAAAATTTAATTGCACCAAATAAATCACTATCAACTACAGTACAATTTCAGCAATATGAAGGTTATAATATGTTTGCGATGAACAATTATCACTTTGGTTGAATTGAAATGGAATTTTGTAAAAGTTTCATAAAACTTAGATTTCAGACTATGTAGTTAGGGTTCAGACGGTCTGACCGGTTGATAGCTGGCAGTCTGACCATCATGGAGCGAACGGTCACACCGGCCATAGACTTTTGGGAAATTGAACGCCAAATACTTGTGTAGCTTATTTAGGAATGAGTTTGCATTAGATGCCACTAGAATTAGAAACTGGAGTTGAAACTAGATAGAGTTTAATCGAATATCCAGAGAGAATATTTTCTAATGGTCTTAAGCGGTCAGATCGACTAGTGGTCGACAGCCTGACCGATGTGGTCTGACCTCCATGGGGAGTGCGGTCAGACAGGTGCCTACGGCTAGAAAACAGCGAAAATGGTTTTTGAGTGGTTTGAGTAGGTGCACGGCATAGGTGCTGCTTGTGAGTAGAATTGAGTTGCATGATGTATTGTTTTGACTAACATGAGTTAATTGCATAGAACTTATGGTTGATATAGTTATTTGGTCTTGGATATGCAAGTGGCTTGAAGAACGTTAACGGTCGACGACAATGAACCAGAACTAAGTGGGGAAGCTAAGATCCAAGCAGTCATGTAAGTTTGGGTGAGGCAACGTGGATCAAATGGGAAGCACAAAGAAGATAAGAATCATGAAGAGGCGAGTTAGTATATATGTTGTACCAAGTGATGAGATTGATGCACATAGAAACAAATTCAAGGGAGACTAAATGTGTGAAGACGTGGCGGCTAGTCATTAGGCACTGCGGGCTATTTGTCAAAGCATGCGTGCTTTGAGGTAAAGGTGAAGACGAAGGTAAGGGAATGTGTCTAGAAACTTTGTTGGAGGTATTTCAATAGATAGTCAAAAACCGGGTTAATGTCTTGATCAAAATCGCGGCGCAAGGATGCACAAAAAAGTAGTTTAGATCAAGAAGAGCTAGAATTGCTAAGTGGATCAATTGCTAAGCTGTTAGTGGGTTAAGTATTATAAACACTTTAAGAAACGTGCATTAATGTGTAAAATCCGGGATAGTGGGGTTAACGGATTTCCTCGGTGTCTTAATAGGTTGAACCCATTTTGATTGGTGCTGATTATTAAAGAGAGGATAGGATGTGTTAGATCCAAAGATTCAGAGTTTAAGTTTTTGTTTTACTATCTTGCCTCATTACATGGTTGATGGTTGTGAGAGAGAACTTAAGAGAAGAAAGATTGGTGCTTTGGCTACACCTTGTAATTATCCATGAACATGTATACTTCATCACCTACTAAAAATAGATCAACACTCTGTCTTAACTATGTTCTTATTTACATTCTTGCTTAGTTTTGCTTGTTCTTGAGTTAAATTTGTGATTTCATGTTCGTAGAAGTTCTAGCCTAAACTCTTAAATTACCTTGTTAGAACATGCGAGAATATATCTGAAAGATCTCATACTTTAGATCCTCACAAGCAATAAATAATTTGAGTTTTATGATTTTTGATGTTCGAGTTTTATGATTTTAGTGAACCCAATCCCAAGAACCTTGTGATTCTTACTTGGTTTAGATTTTTAATGCTTTGAATAAGTCTCATATAAAATTGAAAGTGTTTGAATAAGAATTGAGCGAGTTCTTGAGATTTAAGTTTTGTCTCAAGAGACTCTTAGATCTGAAAACAAAGGACCGGTCAAACCGACCCTGGACCTGTAGTCAGACCGGCTATGGCGGTCAGATTGACCCATCCATGTAGGGCTGTAAACGAGCCGAGCTCGAGCGAGCTTGGCCTTCCAGGCTCGAGCTCAGTAGAAGCTCGAGATGGGATCCGAGCCTGAACCTGGGCTCGAGCTCAGCTCAGCCTAGGCTCGAGCTCGACTCGTTGAAGCTCGATAACAATTAAAATGATTTATTATGCACTATTTTTCAAAAATAAAAAATTTAAGTTCGAGCTCGGCTCTAGTAAGCTCGATAACAATCAAAATAATTCAAATACACACTAATTTTCAATAATAAGACAAGCTCGAGCTCGAGTTCGACTTGAGGAAGCTCGGTAAGAATTCATATGCATTACTATTTAAGTTCGAATCGGGGCTCGCGAACTATTCGAACTCGGCTCAGTGAAGCTCACGAACTCGAGATCAAGCTCGAGTTCGGTTCGTTTAAAGTTCGAACCGAGCTCGAATCAAGCTTAGAACAAGCCGAACTCGAGTAGCTCGCGAGTTTCGAGCTTTTTTTACAGCCCTACATCCATGGTGGTCTGACTGGTCTTGGGTAGAAGGTTGTTGATTTTATTAATTAAGGACTCTAACCTTGTTTTGTAAAGTGTGGTTGGTGTAATTTGAATTTGGTGACTCACATAGTCACTAGAGTGAAGATTTGAATATCATTAGAAAAAAGTTTCAACAATTATTCATCCCCTTTAATTGCCGGCATCGGTCCTATAATTCTTAACAGCAACTATTCAGCTAAACTAACAAGCCTTATCATAACCTTGTTCCATTCTACAGACCATGTCCACGCAGGCATCAACTCTCAAGTGATCAATCAGCCAGCCACAGTGCCACTGCCAGCCCTCACACGCTACCTAGTTTTCTTCAAGCACACTTCTGAAATCTGAATTCAGATGATACTCACAAAGAGTCGTAGTCCACAGTCCATAATAATGCAGCAGTGGAGCCGGGAGGATGGAAAACAACTGCAAACGTAGACATTATCCAAAGCACGCAAGATAACAGAAAGCAAACGCCCTTCTTGCCCTCCACATGTGCCTTGTCGTTCTCCAAACCATGTACGCACATTGACCGCGACGCCGATGATTGCTCTTAGATTATATGCGCCTTCCGGAATGACGCTTCCCTTGTACTGTCTCGCCGATCAAATCTTGCAAATCTTCAGCAATTGTTTCTTTCGCTGATACGCGCCTTTTCCTGTTCACCCAAAAGGATGCACCAAGAAGTGAGTTATTTTCCTCGCTGAAATTTTGTTGGTATTAGTGGCATGAGGATAACTTCGTCATATTGCAGCCGGTAAGAGAAACCATGTCAGATCAAGTAAATTCAATAAGGATTGGGTCGAGGATGCCTGCAAATATTTTGTACGGTCAGGAAGGTGTGGCATTTGGACTTCTCAATAGATTATAGAAGATAGCCACTGATGAAACGTCATAGTGTGAACTAAGAAACTGCTGTGCCAATTATGTAAAATCCTAGTGAGTACCTATAGGCTATATCGTATGATAGCATCTAATCCTTGACCCATTTTTCTTTGTGAAAACAGAAGCAAGAGCCGCTTTGTTCTCTCCCCTCAATCCTTCGTGCTCTTTCTTGATTAGACCATTGGTTCTTTATCTAGTCAGGACAGAAATTAAGTATCTGGTTTCCATGCTAGTTTCATCAGAAAATCATGCAGCCACTCCATTTTTCCTACAAGACATACAGCAACAAAATGCACATACCTTCCCTAGGCCTTGCTCTTGTGCTGCTGATCTCCTTGGCCTCTCCAACCAGTTCCTGCACAGAGCAGGAGAATGGCTCCCTTCTCCAGTTCCTCGCCGGGCTCTCACAGGATGGCGGCCTCGCCGCGTCATGGAAGGATGGCACGGACTGCTGCACGTGGGAAGGGATCACCTGCAGCCCAAATAGGACGGTCACCAATGTCTCACTGGCTTCTAGGAGACTTGAGGGGAACATCTCACGGTCCCTTGGGAACCTCACCGGCCTGCAGCACCTTAACCTCTCCCACAACTCGCTGTCCGGTGGCCTTCCGCTGGAGTTGGTCTCGTCCAGCAGTATCACTGTCCTAGACGTCAGCTTCAACCACCTCAATGGTGAACTGCACGAGCTGCCATCTTCAACCCCTGGACGGCCTCTACAGGTACTGAACATCTCAAGCAACTTGTTTACAGGACAGTTTCCATCCACCACATGGAAGACAATGGAGAATCTGCTCGCACTCAATGCCAGCAACAACAGCTTTACTGGGCAGATACCAACTCATTTCTGTAACAGCTCGCCATCTTTCGCTGTGCTTGAACTGTGTTACAACCAATTCAGTGGCAGCATCCCCCCAGGGCTTGGTGATTGCTCCATGCTGAGAGTGCTCAGTGTTGGCCACAACAACCTCAGTGGGACACTTCCAGATGAACTCTTCAATGCTACCTCGTTGGAGTACCTGTCTTTTCCTAACAATCATTTACATGGGGTAATTGATGGTGCACGCATAATCAACCTCAGAAATCTTGTAACCCTTGATCTTGGAGGGAACAATTTCAGCAGCAAAATTCCAGATTCTATAGGCCAGCTCAAGAGATTGGAGGAGTTCCACTTGGACCACAACATGATGTTTGGGGAGTTGCCAGTGACTCTGAGCAGCTGCACAAATCTCACAATCATCGACCTCAAGAGCAACAACTTCAGTGGAGATCTTAACAAGGTCAATTTCTCCACTCTACACAATCTAAGAACTTTAGATCTTTACTTCAATAACTTCACTGGCACAATTCCAGAAAGCATCTACTCGTGCAGCAATTTAACCGCGCTGCGGCTCTCAACCAACCATTTCCATGGAGAGCTCTCATCGAGAATAGGCGATCTGAAGTATCTCTCCTTCTTGTCACTTGGTAGCAACAATTTTACAAACATCACAAACGCAATTCAGATCCTTAAGAGTAGCAGGAACCTTGCCACCCTGCTTATTGGGCACAACTTCAGGGGAGAGGTCATGCCACAGGATGAAACCATTGATGGTTTTGGAAACCTTCAAGTTCTCGACATACAAGGTTGCCCATTGACTGGGAAAATACCTCTATGGATATCCAGGGTCACAAACTTGGAGATGTTACTTTTATGTGGCAATCGACTCACTGGACAAATACCAGACTGGATCAACTCCCTAAGCTATCTCTTCTATATGGATGTATCACAAAACAATCTAACAGGAGAGATCCCAACAACCTTGATGGAGATGTCAATGCTAAGATCAACCGACAATGCAATCCATTTGGACCCAAGGGCCTTTGAGCTGCCTGTGTATAGTGGTCCATCACTTCAACACCGTGTGCTTACTTCTTTCCCAACAGTGCTGAATCTAAGCAACAACAACTTCACAGGTGTGATTTCCCCACAGATTGGTCAGTTGAAAGTGCTTGAAGTACTCGATTTCAGCTTCAACAACTTATCTGGACAGATCCCTCAATCGATTTGCAACCTCACAAGCCTGCAGGTGCTAGACTTGTCCAGCAACCACCTCACGGGTGCAATCCCTGCTTCACTGAATAGCCTGCACTTCCTCTCTGCATTCAACGTTTCTAACAATGAGCTAGAAGGTCCCATTCCAACTGGAGGCCAGTTTGATACATTTCCAAATTCTAGCTTTGAAGATAACCCAAACCTGTGTGGCTCTATGTTAACCCACCACTGTGGTCCAACAAAATTACCTTCACCATCCACAAAAAAATGCAACAAAAGGGCCATTGTCGCAATTGCATTTGGTGTTTTCTTTGGAGTGGTTGCCATTCTTTTGTTGCTGGTGTGTGTCTTTCTCTCACTCAGGGTTACAAGTTTCATAACCAGGAACAAAAGGGACGATAATGGAGATGTTGAAGCAGCTTCATTCAGCTCAGATTCAGAGCCTTCATTGGTGATGATGCCACGAGGCAAGGGAGAGAGAAATAAGCTCACATTTGCTGACATCATGCAGACTACAAATAACTTCGACAAGGACAACATCATAGGGTGCGGAGGTTATGGACTAGTCTACAAGGCTGAGCTACCCGATGGCTCCAAGCTAGCCATTAAGAAGCTCAATGGTGAAATGTGCTTGATGGAAAGGGAATTCACTGCAGAGATTGAAACACTATCTATGGCACAGCATGGTAATCTTGTCCCACTCTGGGGTTACTGCATCCATGGAAGCTCGAGGCTGCTCATATATTCTTACATGGAGAATGGCAGCTTGGACGATTGGCTTCACAACAGGGATGATGATGCCAGCTCATTTCTTGACTGGCAAACCCGGCTCAAGATTGCGCAAGGAGCAAGTCGGGGTCTTTCTTACATCCATGATGTCTGCAAGCCTCATATTGTCCACCGTGACATCAAGTCCAGCAATATCCTACTGGACAAAGAATTCAAAGCTTATGTTGCAGATTTTGGGCTTTCGAGATTGATCCTTCCAAACAAAACTCATGTCACCACTGAACTAGTTGGCACTCTGGGTTACATCCCGCCTGAGTATGGGCAAGCATGGGTTGCTACGTTGAGAGGTGATATGTACAGTTTCGGAGTGGTCTTGCTGGAGCTGCTCACAGGAAGGCGACCTGTTCCGGTCCTGTCTACATCAAAAGAACTTGTTTCATGGGTGCTGGAGATGAGGTCGGAGGGAAAGGAGATTGAGGTCCTGGATCCAACACTTCGAGGCACAGGGTACGAAGAGCAAATGCTGAAGGTGCTTGAAGCTGCTTGCAAGTGTGTCAACCGTGATCCTTTCATGAGGCCAACTATCATGGAAGTAGTCTCCCGCCTGGACAGCATAGATGCTGACCTGCAGATGCAAAACACAGCCAATATAGAATGCAGTTAGACATGATAGACAATCTTGTGCTTTCGGTGCACAGAGTTGATGTAGTTTTCACTAGAACTACTACTTCTGACTAATCTCATAGTTTGTTTTGTACAGATCCTAACAGATCGCCATTTTGAGCTTTTTCTACTTTCTAGGAAAGCATTTTTGTAATTCACCCCCCCCCCCCCCCCCCCCCCCCGGGGTTCCTTGAAGTATTAAGTATGATAAGTTTCGTAAGCATGGGACAAGTTGTATAAACAAGTGAAAAGATTGAACTGTTCCTTGAGTTCCTCACTGAAAAAATAGGTAAAAATGGTTCAATATGATTTTGCTGCCCAAGGGTTCCTGCGCCCCATTTGCGAAAAATGCATGATCCATTGCTCCAAAAACACAAAAAGAAATCATGGGCATAGTTTACATTAAGACCGACTATGACGACTAGAGGAGATAAATAGGAGCCACTAAGAATTCAAGATTTTTTCAAATCTTTTCTCAAGGCGAAAGCACGACTTCAAGTTCTTCACTTCAATAACTACGAGAAATTATGAAGTTCAGAGATCAAACACACCCCACAAAAAATCCAAAAGAAATTGTGCAAAGTTTGAGATACGAACAGTAACTATGGTAATGACTGCTATAGTAGCGGTAGTACCTCGCTACAGTAGTACCACGCTACTGTAGCGGTGGTACCATTTCTGCACAATCAGCCTGATGAACAGTAAAATCAGCACGATCTCAAAACAAAAATCGATAGAACTTTTGATCCGTTGGTCCAAATGTTTTGAAACTTGGTATGCACCTTTATTAGGATGTCAGAAACCTATCTTAATCAACAATCGAGAGATTTGTTGCCAAAGTTCTGACCTTTTTTCATTTGAATTAAGAGTACATCACAACCAGATAAAAAAAGGGAAATCTTGATTTGCTCTTACTCATGAGTTCTAAATGATCTAGATGACCTTGAATGATTCTCAAATGTCATAGTAAGCTAAATCACAATATGAATTTAAGCCAAAACCTCCACAAAATCAAAACCCCAAATAAACCCTTTTTTGATCAAAACCGGACAAACTCAAAACTTTCCATAGAAAGTGTCTAGACAGATGGAATTTGATCTCCAAGAAATATCTTCACCTATTACATCTCCTTGGCACCAAGAAAATTGAAGAGAAGAGAGAAATCTAAACTAGAATGGCAAGAAAATCAAAAACACATGAGAGAGTCTATGGCACAACTCACTTGTGTAAATTTTAGATATTCATTTCACTTAAAATGGAATGTTTTATAGTCAATCCCTCATGGTAGCAGAGCACTAAGCTAGTCAACCATGCACTATTCATATGTACAGATGAACTACAAGTATTACATGTCCTTTTTGGTTCTCAATACCAGAGACGAATTTGATATTGAAATTTTGTAGGTTTACTTAAATTTGTCTACTACATTCATGAATTTTCTTTGGGTATTTTTGGATCAATGCATCATGCGCTTTACGCAAATGGGGGCGTGGGAACCCTTGGGCACCAACAAATTTCTCAAAATGGTTTCCATTCAAGCGCCAATACCCAGACATTTGTGCTGTCAGCTGTTTGTTCCGGTTCAATGGGTTTTAGAAACCAAGAGTTGGAGGTGGAATGAGAGGATACCACAAATATTTGGTCCAAGCATGCAATGAAATGAGAATGCAATGCTACTATAATGTTCGGAAATCGAAAAGATGACTGAATAAAGTTGCAGGCACTCGTCAGCATGTAACCAGCAGCTGAACATGAGGAATGGCTATCAGAAGTAGCAACCATGTCAAAAAGATTCACACGGTGAAGAAACCACGGGCAATGCAGCACGCAGTATCCCGGCATATACACGGCGGAACCGCATCCCCTCGGCCTGACGCGCCCGCCCGCCCGCATGAGCTTTTCGACTACCACGGTCGCCGTCCAAGAAACAACATTCGGGTCGGCATTTCGCCGAACAGCCTGAGCACGCTGCTGACGAGACGGCGCCATGGCGTCCCACGCGGCGGCTCCCCCAGGCCCGCATTGCGTCCAACAGTCGGAGCGAGTCGCCAGCGCGCACGTGCGTGGGCGCAAGGGTTGGAAACGCGGCGGGCGGGTGGCTGCAGGAGAGAGAGGCGCTTCCACCTTTCAGTGAGAGGTGGAGTTGCGACTAGCTGGACGCTCGTAGCCTGGGACTGCGTGAGGCTCGGTGGAGGATGGAGAATTGGAGGGTATGTACAGTTCAATTATCACAGGAATACGGAAAGCAAAAAATATCGCATTCCAATAATAAGAGCCTTAAGATGTCACTTTTGGTCAACACCGAATTTAAGGGCCGCTCTGAAAAGACTTTTTTTCTTTCAATTTAATTAATTCAAAAGCCACGCGGCTCAAGATCGCACAAGGAGCTGGCAGGGGGGCTTTCTTATATCCATGGTGCCTGCAAGTCTCACATTGTCCACCGTGAGATCAGTCCAGCAACGTCCCGCTTGACAAAGAATTCAAAGCTTTATGTTGCAGATTTTGGACTCTCCAAATTGATCCTTGCCAACGAAACTCATGTCACAACTGAGCTAGTCGGTACTCTGGGCTACGGGTTTGTTTGGTTGGTGCCCTGGGCTCCATACTCGATAAAAAGTGGTGTTTGAAGGTAATTTGGTATTTTAATGATTTTTATCTGATCAGACAAACCTGAGAAGTAGTGTTTGGTTAGAAACATGTGCCTGAAACTGATAGATAAAAGTAGAGACATAGATCGAAAAAACTAACATAGATCTAGCTGCCTACCAGGCGACCTATTTAGCTCGCCTGGGCCTAGGAGCCAGCCAGGAAGGCAACCAAACCACCTCCTGGGGATTTCCCGGCTACCGCCCTGGCCGGGCGCACGCGGCCAGGGAGCTAACCCAGGGCCGTGCCGAGGGGCGTGCGAGCGATGCAAGGGAATAGGGCCCCCAATTTCCAGGGGCCCCAAATTCTGATGGATCCACCAGCTGTAGGTCATCACTCCATCATTAGTTCGTCACCAGGTGCATGCGAACTGCTACCAGCTAGGCCTAGCTAGGGGATCAATTCAAGCCCACGCCGTTAACTTTCGTGATGGATTATTAGCACTGAACGGAACGCAGACAGGCATCAGTCAGAAGTGCAGGAGCAGGACCAGTACGCCTGGAGTCAGCGACAACTCCTAGGTAATTTAATCTTTTCCTTCAATTTGAATCTTTTTTTTCTAATTTGAATTATTTTTTCGAGGACATTGAAGAATTCTACTGTCCATATCATTATATAAACTATAATTATCCTTCATATGATCCTTATAAAAAAAACTATCTTTCGTATGATAGAGGATTTAACTTAGCTTCAGAAGTGCTATGGATTGATAATTATAAAAGAATATATACGATTCTTAATATTTCTCATTACTATGTACGTAAAATATGTATGTAGAATTGATAATTACTATAATCATATTTATCAAGGGAAAATGTCTCATTTTATAGTTGGTACAGGACCCTAAATTTTGCCGGCACGGCCCTGAGCTAACCAAACGTGCCGTGCATCCCCCTGAGTACGTGCAAGGATGGGTTGCAACGTTCAGAGGGGATATGTACAGTTTGGAGTGGTCCTGCTTGAGCTGCTCACGGGAGGACGACCTGTTCCGGTCTTGTCTTCGTCAAAAGAACTTGTGAAGTGGGTACAAGAGATGAAAGCAGAAGGGAAGCAGCTTGAGGTCCTGGATCCAACACTCAAGAGGCACAGGGTATGAAGAGCAAATTCTGAAGGTGCTTGAAGCTGCTTGCAAGTGTGTCAACCCTAATCCTTGCATGAGGCCAACTATACAGATGTAGTCTCTAGCCTGGACAGTATAGACGCCAACCTGCAGATGCAAAATTCAGTTAGTAAGACAAAATGTGGTTAGACATGATTACCTTGTAGTCGAGTGGCTTTGTTTATGTTATCTTTTTTGACATGATAAACTCGGTTCTAACGAGTTTGGCTTTGTTTATGTTATCTTTTTTTGAAGTCCCTAGAGGAGTCCTTCAAAAATTAGATTACTATCGCTCACGTTTTTTTTGGCAATGCGATGAGCATAAGAAGAAATATAGGCTTGCTAAGTGGAGTGTACTATGTACACCTAAAGACTTAGGAGGCCTCGGAATACAAAATCTAGACATCCAAAATAAATGTCTGTTGAGCAAATGGTTGTTTAAGCTCATTAACGAGGACGGGGTGTGGCAAAATCTTCTAAGAAAGAAATACTTGTTTAACAAATCCCTGACACAAGTGCAATACAGGCAAGGAGACTCTCATTTTTGGAGTGGCATGTTGAAGGTTAAGAATGATTTTTTGGTCGGTGGAAAATTCAAAGTGCAAAATGGGGATCAAGCTAGATTTTGGGAGGATGCATGGTTAGGGGCAGGCCTTTCAAGGAGGTATATCCCAATCTTTATAGAATAATAAGGAGGAAAGATGATATGGTGGCAAATGTCTTACGGACTGTACCACTTAATGTGTCATTTAGGAGAGGTTTAGTAAACGAAAATTTGGCGTCCTGGTATGAGCTAGTATCAAAAGTGGTCTCGGTTAACCTCACAAATTTGAGGGATGTGTTTATTTGGAATCACAGCAAAAAAGGCATGTTCACAGTCCGGTCCATGTACAGGATCATGATTCATCAAGGAATTATACCTGAAAAAAATCCTCTTTGGAAACTAAAAATACCATTGAAAATTAAGGTTTTCCTATGGTACTTGAAAAAGGGAGTTACTCTCACTAAAGACAACTTGGCTAAAAGAAATTGGCAAGGAAGTATCAAATGTTGTTTTTGTAGTTCTTTAGAGACTATTCAACATTTGTTTTTTGATTGCCATTTTGCGAGATTTGTTTGGAACGCTGTGCTTTTTACTTTTGGAATTCAACCACCGACTAGTTTTTCTAATATGTTTGGTTCTTGGCTAAACGGCTTGTGTCTTCAGCGTAGAAACCAAATTTTATTAGACGCGGCCGCGCTATGTTGGGCTTTATGGTTGAATAGAAATGACATGGTTTTTAACAAGGCTAAGTCTCCTACATATCTTCAGGTAATTTTCAGGGCGACGTACTGGATCCGACAGTGGTCTCTAATGCATAAAGAAGAGGAGAGACCACCATTCAATTGCGGATGCAGAAACTTGGAGACATTGATTATGGCGGTCTTCAAAAAGTTTGGGTGGAGCTTTTGGAATCGAATTGAAGCCTAGCACTGTTTCTTTTCCTTTTTTAGTAGCTGTTCGTTCTGGTTGGGCTGAACTTTGTTGCTTTTACTTCCTCGTTCTTGGTTGTAAGAGTTTGAGCCTTATGGCGTTGGTTTGTACTTAACTCTCAGCTGTGTACCATCCTCGGATGGTAGAGGCTGGAACTTAGTTCCATTATCTATAAAAAAAACCTTGTAGTCGAGTGAACATAGCAGATGTAGTTTCCATAAAACTACTACCACTGACCAATCTTTATAGTTCTTTCTGCACAGCTTCTGAGTTATGACAGATTGCCATTTTGAGATTTTTTTGTAATTCGTTCCCCTTTTCCCTTATCTCAAACCATTCAATACCGTGGTAAACACGTGTAAACATTATGAGCAGCTCTTCAGTTCATCTCCAGCATGTTCCTTAAGAATTCCACATAAAAAAGAGTTGAATTGCAGTGCAGAATCCCAAAAACAGTATTGGGAGTCGATTGCATGGGCACAATGCCCTTTTACAAAAGTACTACTACAACTCGATCCAAGGCAAGAATATATATGAATCATATGGTGCACCAGACTTCACATCGATGACGTAAAGAGTGCGACAAGTATATGCTTCTCAAACAGCACATAAAAGGAAAGGGAAATACCGACAATAATTAAGAGAGACACCAAAATTGTCACCAAACGTTAGGGTTAATTACAAAACCTTACATTTGGGATTTTGCTAAAACCTCAGTAGACCCAGATCTGTAAAAACATCAACACTAAGCCAGGAACCTGACTTCCTGAGCATGATATGTTGGTTTATGCCCTATCTAGCCCCACCAAACTTTGGCAAGAAATGGCTACCCAATTTTTTGGTGAGAGATTGCAATGCCGTTAGTTCGGCCGATGCTTTGGAAGGAGTTATGAGGGGGATGACCAAATACTCATGGAAAGCCAAAAATGTTGGTAACAAACCAAGCAATAGAAGAATACACTAGGCATGACTAATTTTTCGGTAGGGTGAGTGGAATTTTGGTAACCCACATGAGGGTTTGGTTTGGGCTAATCCGGCCGGCGGCACCGGAGTTGCCGGGATTCATCTCACAGCCACACAACCCAATTCCAGGAAAATGAAACTTTACGGGTTAATCTTTGTAGTTTCCACAAATTACACTATCTACTCAAATGCGTGCTTTAAACCCCTTTAGTGTAGCATTAATTAAAACTCTGTCCGTATATTTTGCACAAAGGCCCCTCCATGCATGAGCAGAGCCTATCTTTCACCAGACGGTCCAGAGACCAGAGCAAGCCGCGTGGTGTCAGGTTATTGACATTTGACACCGGCCACCCACAGATAATTGCTAGTTATCACATCAATTAGAACTCCCATCGGCTAAGAGCGAAATAAAGAAAGTAAAGAATGCCGGCTCTGCATTTTCTGAAATCTTTTGTGGTTCCTTACAATTTTGAGTGCTAGCCACTAGTGGAGTTGTGTTTTTTTTTCCTCCTTAAAACTAAACATGAGCCGACTGTGTTGACCACAGACTGAGTGCTAGCCACTTGCTTTTTTTAATTTTACTCGAACACCAACTGCCCTGCATCACCACCTGATCTGCCCTGTTCTTTTCAACTTCTAAAAATTGCTTTTCGATTTTTCTACAGTAATTAACTTTTAAACAGAGTATCTTTTCAAGTTATGATCTACTATTTAATTGTAGTATATACTATACTGACTTCATTTATATCAGCAAAAATCGCACGTGAGTTTCTGTTACTCTGTAATCTCTCGCACAAATAGCCCAAAAGTCACAATCCATAACCAAAAGCTATAAGCTCCAGTCAAAAAGAATAGGCCTGGACCGTTAAACGGATCATGTCAACACGAGCATCCCCTCAGTTATCAGTTTCTCAGATGCTACCCAGCTTACACCAAGCACTACTGCTAATCCACCAAGTCGTAGTCCATAACTCCACCATAAACCACTGGGCCAGGAGAAGGGAAACAATTGCAAACGCATACATTAACCATAGATAAGCCTTGGACACTTGGATGAAGACAACGGCAAAAAAGTAAACGCCTCGGGTCAAGAAGAGAGAGCATTGAGCAGAGCAACAACCCCTCCATTAATCTGTCCATCTCTTGCCCTCCACTTCTCTTCTCCGAATCATATACATGTAAGTTTGTATGAAGTCTGAATGTATTGCAATAGCTCAAGGGGCAATATATAACATATATTTAAACCCTAAAATAGAAAAAGACACTAATACCTTTAACACCTCCTTCAAATATAAAGCGTATGCAATAGTATTACATTTAAAAATGATTGACACTAAAATAGAGAAATTTCAAAATCCATATATTAAAGACGTCATCATAGCGTGCAACTCTTAAAAAATTGTGTCGAAAAGATCATCTTCCATCCGAAATTGTGCGGCAACCCATAAAGCGTAAAGTGCAAGAGCCAAGAAGATATAGGCAAGAGGGAGCAAAGTCGACCACGGTAACACGACGAAAAAGATGTGGAAGGTGACACAAGTAAAGAAAGCTATCAAATCAAACCGAAAAGGGATATAGAAGTATAGCAGCATAGATCGAAGCTCAAGACAACGGCGGCGCAGTGCACAAGAAGCGCAACGGAGGCGTGGTGCAGAAGAAACGCGGTGGCCTTAGAAGCTCGGGGCGGCAACTCAAAGAGAAGCGGCGGCATCATAAAGACTTCAGCGATCTACAGCGGCTCAAGGAGAAGAGCGGCAACTGCGGCTATGCAAAAGGAAGGAGATGACCACACTCATCCAAAAGGATGGACCGTAACTAGCAAAGCAATCAGCTAATTAACAAGGAATTTATGGACTCGCACAACATTAATGAACTGACAAAAAGATGCTATGGACTTAGATGGACGCAAACGGAAGACTCAAAAGAAGGGACTCAAAGGCAGCGGATTATAGCAGCAGGGAACGAGCAGGTTTCCCGAGGCCAGCCAGCCTCAACATGCACAGCAGACTAATGAGATTAATGGCGTCCCATCCTCCCGAGCGGAAACACTGCATGTTGTTCCAGCTCCAACAACTCCAACAAAGGCCCTGGCCACATCCACACTAAACTCCTCCACTGAGACACCATTGTCCATCCCCTCCTCTCTTTGTCTCTCCCCATGAGGCGGCCCGAACAGGAGTGTGGCGGGCTCCGGCAGGCGGCGATGGAGGGAGGAGGAGGCCAGGCGACAGCCAAGCCCGGATCTGGGGGAGAAGACGGCATCGACCGGAGCTGCCTGTGACAACGGTTGCCCGGAAAGGGTGGAGCGTGCGGCAGGAGGAGACGGAGGCCTGGGTCGATGGCACGGGCACAGCGGCCGGGAGGCGGCACTCGCCAAAGAAGGCGAGCTCAGGGTGGCCAGATCCGGCACGAAGGCGGGCGAGGCTGGATCCGAGCTAGGGTGGCGCGGTGACGGCAAAGAGGGCCAGATCCAGCGATGGGGAGCCTGGATCCGGGCAGGGTGGTGATCGGCGCTACCGGGCGGAGTGAAGGAGAGCCAGAGGTGCCCGGATCCGGCGTGTGCGCGTCAAGCGCGGGCACAAGCGCGGTGAGGCGGCCAAAGCCGACGAAGAAGTGGCTGCCCCTAGGAGTGGAGATTGTTCCTCCCGAGGGCAGCAACAGCAGATAGGGATGGCAATCGGGCGCGGCGGGTACGGATAGTGTTCGCCCATACCCGTACCCGCGACCCCGATTTACGCCCGCGGGTATACCCACGAAGGATGACGGGTGAAAAACCTCGCTCATACCCGTCGCCCGCAGGTACCTGTCGCCTGTGGGCATACCCTTTTACCCGCAAACTGAGAGTCACCATCTGAGAGTTGAACTAATGGCAGGTACATATAAGCTACAGCGGTTGCTAGGAAATATAATAGCTATCAAAAAAATTTATAACAATCAATAGCAATTAGAGATATGCAAAATATTATAACAATCAATAGTCATTAGAGATATTGCTATAACTGCGCCACCTGTCAATCTATATCGCGGGTAAACGGGCGGGGCGGGTACGGGTGGAACTTTCCTATACCCGTGCCCGTTTACCCGACGGGTAGAGTGTTCCCCCATTTCCATACCCGCGGGTAAAGAAAATATCCCATACTCGGCTCCATTAGGGTATTTACCCATGGGTATACGGGTAAATAGGTACAATTGCCATCTCTAGCAGCGGAAGAAGGTGGGCGGAAGTGCGGCCGGCGGCAGCTTGGATCGAGCTCTAGGATTCTAATACCATGTAAGTTTATATAAAGTCTGAATGTACTGCAATAGCTCACGGGGCAATATATAAGAATACATGGACTCAAACTCTAAAATAGAAAAAGACACTAATACCCTTAACAGTACACACATTGACCGCGACATCAATGATTGCTTTGAGCTATATAGTCTATTCCTGAATGATGCTGCTTTCCATGTACCTTACCGACCACATCTTGAAAATCTGTGGGATTCGTTCTGTTCGCGAGAACAAACCTTTTCTTGCTCACCAAAAGAGATGTGTCGACAAGTGAATTTTCTCTTCAGTTTTTGTCACTGAATGCTGGTAAGAGAATTGATGTCAGATTGACAAAAAAAAAAGTAAATTAAGGCATGCTGTAACAGTTCAAGGACTCGATCATGGATGACTATTAACGCACCATTTCGTACATGGAAGTCAGACTTACCAATAGACTATAGCTGGCGGCCCGAGCGAAATGTCATCGTGTGAACTTAGAAAATGCTGTAGCAAATAGACAATAGCAGCTAATCCTTGACCCAGATTTTTCTTTTCGTGACTATGACCTGGAAGGATCAAACAAAATGGAGACAGGAGCTGACTGTTCCTTTCCTCTCGTGCTCTTTCTTCATCAGACCATTGGCACTTTATCCTGGCAGAACAAAAGTTAAGCCTCTGGTTTTCATACTAGTTTCTTGAGAGAATCATGCGGCCACTCCATTGCTCACACATGAAACACAGGAACGGAATTCCCATACCTTTCCTTGGCTTCGCTCTTGTGCTGCTGATCTACTTGACCTCTCCCACCAGCTCCTGCACAGAGCAGGAGAAGAGCTCCCTCCTCCAGTTCCTTGCTGGGCTCTCCAAGGACGGTGGCCTCACCGCATCATGGCAGAGCAACACAGACTGCTGCTCGTGGGAAGGGATCACCTGCAGCCAAGATGGGATGGTCACTGATGTATTGCTGGCTTCTCAGGGTCTTGAGGGGTCCATCTCACCGTTCCTTTGCAACCTCACAGGCCTACTGCGCCTCAACTTGTCGCACAACTCGCTGTCTGGCGACTTGCCGCTGGAATTGGTGCCATCAAGCAGCATCATTGTCCTTGATGTCAGCTTTAACTACCTAACAGGAGGCCTGAGTGAGCTGCCATCTTCATCCCCTGCCCGGCCTCTGCAGGTACTGAACATCTCAAGCAATTTGTTGACAGGAAGGTTTCCATCCACCACATGGGAGGTGATGAAGAGTCTGGTCACGCTCAACGCCAGCAACAACAGCTTTAATGGGCATATACCAACTTCGTTCTGTGTCAGTGCACCATCCTTTGCTGTGCTTGAACTCAGTTACAACCAATTCAGTGGAGGCATCCCTCCAGGGCTTGGTAATTGCTCCAAGCTGACATTGCTCAGCGCTGGCCACAACAACCTCAGTGGGACTCTTCCAGATGAGCTCTTCAATGTTACCTCGTTAGAGCACCTCTCTTTACCTAACAATTGGTTAGAAGGAGCACTCAATGGCATCATCAAGCTCACAAATCTTGTCACCCTTGATCTTGGAGGGAATGGGCTCAGTGGCAATATCTCAGATTCTATAGGCCAGCTCAAGAGATTGGAGGAGCTCCATTTGGACGACAACAACATGTCTGGGGAGCTGCCATCAACTCTGGGCCGCTGCACAAATCTCATAGCCGTCGACCTCAAGAGAAACAACTTCTGGGGAGAGCTCAGCAAGGTCAACTTCTCCAGCCTACCCAATCTAAAAACTCTAGATCTTGTGTGGAACAACTTCACTGGACCAATTCCAGAAAGCATTTACTCGTGCAGCAATCTAACTGCACTACGGCTATCTTCCAATAATTTCCATGGCCAGCTGTCAGAAAGAATAGGCAATCTGAAGTACCTCTCGTTCCTATCACTTGTTAACATCTCTCTTACAAATATCACAAGTGCACTTCAGATCCTTAGGAGTTGCAGGAACCTCAACACCTTGTTTATTGGGTACAACTTCATGCACGAGGCCATGCCAGATGATGACAGAATTGATGGTTTTGAGAATATTCAGGCCCTTTCCCTAAATGATTGTTCATTGTCTGGAAACATACCTCGTTGGTTATCAAAGCTCACAAATTTGGAGATGTTATTTTTATATAACAATCAACTAACTGGACCAATACCTGACTGGATGAGCAGCCTAAACTTCCTCTTCTATATAGACATATCAAACAACAGCCTTACAGGGGAAATTCCAACAGCCTTAATGGAGGTGCCAATGCTAAAAACAGACAAGGTAGCACCAAAGGTCTTTGAGCTGCCTGTTTATACAACTCAATCACTTATATACCGCATGCCCAGTGCTTTCCCTAAAGAGCTAAATTTAGGCATCAATAACCTCACTGGTGTGATCCCAAAGGAGATTGGTCAGTTGAAAGCGCTCCTTTCACTGAATTTGAGCTGCAACAAATTATCTGGAGAGATCCCACAACCGATCTGTGACCTTACGGACCTGCAGATGCTTGACCTGTCCAGCAATAATCTCACTGGTACCATTCCTGTCGCACTGAGCAATCTGCACTTCCTTTCTAAATTCAACATTTCTAATAATGACCTAGAAGGTCCTATTCCAACTGTACGCCAGCTTAGCACGTTTCCAAATTCTAGCTTTGATGGCAACCCAAAATTGTGTGGTCCTATGCTTGTAAACCATTGTGGTTCAGCTGAAACACCATTGATCTCAAAGAAACAACACAACAAGGCAGCCATCTTTGGACTTGCATTTGGTGTGTTTTTTGGAGGGATCTCCATCCTTTTCTTGCTAGCTCGTCTCCTTGTCTTGTTCAGGGGTATAAGTTTCATGACCAACAGGAGCAACAACAATGATGACATAGAAGCACCATCCTCCAACTTCAATTCAGAGAAATCCTTGGTGATGGTTCCACGAGGCGAGGGAGAACAAAACAAGCTCACATTCACCGATCTCGTGAAGGCTACAAAAAACTTTGACAAGGAGAACATCATTGGCTGTGGAGGTTATGGGCTAGTCTACAAGGCTGAGCTACCTGATGGCTCCAAGGTCGCCATCAAGAAGCTCAATAGTGAAATGTGTCTGATGGAAAGGGAATTCAGTGCAGAGGTTGGTGCGCTCTCCATGGCACAGCATGACAATCTTGTGCCACTCTGGGGTTACTGCATCCAAGGGAACTCAAGATTCCTCATATATTCCTACATGGAGAATGGCAGCCTGGATGATTGGCTTCACAACAGGGACGATGATGCCAGCTCATTTCTTGACTGGCCGATGCGGCTCAAGATCGCACAAGGATCAAGCCAGGGTCTATCATACATTCATGATGTCTGCAAGCCTCAAATTGTTCACCGTGACATCAAGTCTAGCAACATCCTACTGGACAAAGAATTCAAAGCCTATGTTGCCGATTTTGGGCTATCCAGATTGATCCTTCCCAACAAAACTCATGTCACAACCGAGTTGGTTGGCACTCTCGGTTACATCCCCCCTGAGTATGGGCAAGGGTGGGTGGCTACACTGAGAGGTGACATGTACAGTTTTGGAGTAGTCCTGCTTGAGCTACTCACGGGGAGGCGGCCTGTTCCAATCTTGTCTACATCAAAAGAACTTGTCCAGTGGGTACAGGAGATGAGATCCGAAGGAAAGCAGATTGAAGTCCTGGATCCAACACTCCGAGGCACAGGATATGAAGAGCAGATGCTGAAGATGCTTGAAGCTGCTTGCCAGTGTGTCAACCGTAATCCTGGCATGAGGCCAACTATACAGGAAGTAGTATCTTGCCTGAAAAGTATAGATGCTAACCTGAAGATGCAAAATCCAGTCAACATATAATACAGATAGCAAATTGTACTTCAGTGCACAGAGTAGATGTATAGTTTCTCAAGAGCTACCACTTCTGTTCTGACTGATCTCATTAGTTATTTTGGTACAGCTTCTGACAGATTGCTGTTGTGAGACTTTTGTAATTCATCTCCCCATTCCCTTTTCACGCACTATTGTGTATTATAATAATGAGAAAAAAAGGTGGAAAGATTGTGAACAGTTGCTCAGTTCATCTCCAGCATGTTCCTTACGAGTTGCACATAACAAGAGCTCCACCGGATTGTAGAAATTTCAACATTATTAGAACTCAATTGTAGGGGCTGAGGGGCATCATGGCAGGAACAAAAGTATCAATTCCATACAAGCCGAGATTTTTTTTTGCGAGCAAATGTATTAATCATATTAAGCAGCAAAATTTATCAATTCGATTAATCAAACAGTCTAATAAACAAATTCTTCTTAAAAAATAACTCAAAATGGAAGGAAAATATACAGCTACCAGGGAATTAAAAGTTAAAAGAGACGTCTAAATCATCACCAAATGTTAACTAAGGTGGATCACCAAGTATTGCAATTCTCTCTTCCACTTGCGTTGGAAACCTCGGATCTTGAGATTTTTTTTTTTTTTTGCAAACCAATAATAATATGCTACGGCATTTCAGAATGCCACCATGAGAGTTTGATGCGGGCTAATGAATCCTTGAGCAATCCGTACCTCCGGTGGTTCGGTGCCTAGATCAACCTAGCTAGTCGCAACCTCGTACCGCAGCAGATCGCTAATGAAGCGGCCAATCACACGCGGCAACGCACCGCACCATGAGCAAACTAAATGCCTAAATCAACATGTAACCAACACTCGTGAGTAGGGAGTAACGAAAAGAAGGCAAGTGCGGTGATCAACTGACCCTGGTAGTCGCGGCTGGATCCCCATTCCATGCGGCTGCGAGACGACGGCGCGGCGCCGCCGTTCGCCGGTGCGGAGTCGCAGGGGTTCGTCTCGCGGGCAAAGAAAGCAGCAAAAAAAAAATAAAGGGAGAGGGGAACAAGAGAAGAGAAGGGAACATGACTTAAGCCTGGCCCATCTAACCAACCTTGGCCCATTGGCCTAGAGAAGAACTCCCTCTTTTTTCTACTAAGATTAGCAATTTCCATCCTCTAAAAAAATTGAATTGTATATAAAAAAAGATTAGCAATAACCAGTCCATGATTTCTTCACATATATGTTGCATGTGCCCTAATATCAGGGGTTCTCTAAAATTTACACTGGTAAAAAAAACAGTGTTAAAAAAGGTGACTATTGGCTGTAGTATTTGCATTGACATGGACGCATCCTTTGCTTAGTTCCAAGGCCTTGGAATCATAATTCACAAGACATATACCTGGTATATTTGGCATACCTGGTAGATGATACTAATATTTCAAAACCTCAAACATTTTTCTTTTGAATAAGTCTATTTTACACCTCTTAGCTCTTCTTCGAGTCCAGAAATCAACCTTCAATTTTGGTGTGACCTGCTCCTCTCTATTCTCCATTCAGGCTTGCTTCCGCCGAGCTGGATGTGACCTGCTCCTCTCTATTGTGAGCTTTGGGGCTTGGTAGGATGCAAGTTTGCTGTTTGTAACATCAATTTGGCGCATAAGAAAAATTAATTGATATTGTGCTTTGAGTATTATGGGTTTTGTTCGCTCCATTAAATTGGTTTGTTTGTTTTCGTTGTTAGGTTTTTTATTTAAATTATTCTATAGATAGAGCTATGCATGTACTGTAAATATTAACATCAAGATTGAGATGAATAAGATAATAAGAGTAAGAAAAACAAGAAAAAGCTCAAGTCTAGTCAGTTGCAGCCAAGCACCAAAATATTTTACGTGCATATGTTCTTATTCTCTTCCACCGTGATTTTGTATGTGTGAGTTTTCTCGTAAGGTTATACTAATATTTGGTATCAGAGCCTGAGTTTTTTATCCGTGTATGCCCAAAATCATGTTGCACTCTCCGAAAAGTAGTGTCGCTAGTGATGAAGCAACATTGAGTGTGACGGTGAAGGAGAGTTCCGTCGTCTCGCTATATTATCCTATGCTCACAACGAGCAATTATGCAATCTAGGTAATCAAGATAAAGGTGTACATAAGGACTCAAGAAGTGTGGGACGCAGTTGAGAACAGCAACATTGATGACCGTAAGGACCGGATGGCATTGGCAACTATTATCAAGGCGTCTCAGAGGAGACACTCTTTCTATTGGCCGAAAAGGAGACGGCTAAAGATGTGTGGGATACGCTGAAGATGATGCATCTTGGCGCCAATTGTGTGAAGGAAGTAAAGGTGTAAATTCTCAAGGTCGAGCTCAAGGTGTTGTGTATGAAGGAGAAGGAATCGATCAATGACTTTGCAAAGGAGTCGATCAATGACTTTGCTATCCGGTTGACAACCATCATCAACAAGATATGGGTCCTTGACAAGAAGATGGAAGAGTTATACGTGGTGAAGAAATTCCTTCATGATGTTCCGTCAATGTCATTCAAATTGCCTCGATCATAAAGCATTTTGGAGATATGAAGACAATGACCCTAGAGGAGGTCATCGGTCGTCTCAAGGCGTTACAAGGAACGCACGTGCGATAGCCGTGACAATGGCGACAAACAGGTCATACTAACCCATGTCGAGTGGGAGGCACGATCATCGAAGCGCGAAGATGAGGACACCTCCAGTAGTGGTGGCCAAGGCCACAAGCATCAGAAGTTTGATAAGGCAAAAGTGAGATGTTATAATTATAACGATTATGGCCGAAGAAGGAGGAGAAAGTGCTTCTTGCTAAAGCTCTCAATGATGATGAACTGACCCTGTTGCGATGGTATTGAGTCGAGTCCGTGGAGTTGAGTCTGGGACATTGAAGACATGTGTGTTATCGCCCTATGTGGAGTATAAGTTTGGCAAGTTGTAGTTAGGACCGACTGCATCAACGCGTTAGAATCTTAGCATGTAGATGAACATGCACCAGTTGAGTTGAGTTTTTGTATGCAGTTATGTGTTTAATTTGCATATAGATCACTTCGTGTGAAAGCGTATCTGGTAATTCGGATCATGCATTGAATCTAAACTAGGTGACGGCAAGTGTGAATTAGGGGAGAGATTATTAGAAAGTAATCTAGACTTGATAAGTAATAGAGTGTTAAGATCCTAAAGCAATCAGCATTGGATCAAAATTGGTTAGTTTGTTTCCTTTGTTAAGTTTTTCTTATTTAAATTATTCTATACCAACCTCAAGGTTAAGATGAATAAGAGAATAAGAGCAAGAAAAATAAGAAAAAGCTCAAGGCTAGCAGTTGTAGCTGAGCACAAAAACATATTGCGTGCATGCATTCTTGCTCTCTTTCCACCATGAATTCGTATATGTGATTTTTCTCTTATGATTGTGCCAACAGCAGATGGTTGGCACAGATAACGGCGTGCGACTCCGAGCCTAGCCTGATTCGGGCTTGTGGAGAGAGGATGGGAAGAGAAGAATGAGGAAGAATGCGATGGCTGGTGGCGGCCGGCTCGTCGGCCCGGCCTTAGTACCAACGTGAGAGATGATGTGCTGACATGGGGGTCCTAGTACAATTCACCTATTTAAAATATGATGGCTGAATCATCGAGGCCACGTCAGCTTTATATGTTGACTGAGCCAAAGGCATGGTTTAGGACGAGGGCATGGGCTCAGGTGCAGGCCCTGCGCTTAGCGCCGTGCAGTGGCCGGTCAAAACGCGACATGTGTCTCAAAAAATTCGAAAAAATATTTAAAAATCCAAAAAATAAAAAAGTATTTTTAAGTACTTAAAAATACTTTTTTATTTTTTGGATTTTTAAATATTTTTTCGAATTTTTTAGATCACATGTCGTATTTTGAACGGCCCTCACAGCGCTAAGTGCAAGCCCTGCACCTCCTAGGACGAGGGGTGTACCGTACGGTTTTGAGAGTGTGAAATGTTCTATTTTGCATGAGGGTTGGTTTCAGACAACGTTTTCTTTTCTTTATTTCTTTTAGAGGATCAAATCTTCAATCATGTTAGCCTCATTTTACGTGCATTAAGAGGAAGAAGAATTGATGCAAGTAGTAAGCATCACTACCCGTTGCCAAAAAAAAAATCCACTACTCCATACCAGCAGTAGGCACATTTCAGTGAAAAAAATAACACATTATATAACATTATCCACCTTGTTAGCGCACAACTTACAAATCAATTGACCAAGGCAAAGAACTTTACAAAAAGAAAGGTATATATATGGGAAAAGAAAGAAAAAAGGTTATCTTCAGTCTGAAAGACAGTACTGAACTCCATGAGATACTACACAACCTTGGTCGACAACTTCGCGGAGATAATCCAATTTCGCAAATGTGCTGTCCTCGTTCAAGTTCTTTGTGTAGCCAAGTGGCTTCCAAGCTTTGTCGCATCATATACTCTTCTTCCAAAAATTTACATCATATACACTAGCTGTCCCATTTTCCAGTATGCAAAGAATGTTTTTATGGGCCAAACATACTTAGCTGGTAGTATTTTTTTTTTCTGAACACAGATCAGGAACTCTGTTTGGGTTCTGGGCCTTCTGGCTTTGGATTCTGGGAGCTACTGTTGTCAGGCAAGAAGAGATACCGGAATTTCGAGTTAAATGCGACAACAGTAAAACTGTGTGCTCCAAGAAGCCGCTGCTTCCGCTGTGAAGAAGAATCTCGGATGGCTGCAACTTGATCAGGTGTGAGGTGATGGCATATCCAGTCCGCGAACAGAGAGTCTTCGACAGTCCCCTTGGCGTAGCTCTGCAGTAACTTTGGGATTAGTAGCTTCCCTCTAACACTTATACCAACAGACGCTTGTATATAGTCTCTCAAGGATTCCTGAAGCTCCTGTCGGACATATGTTGCAGAAAAAATCCTTACCTGTATGACAGTAGACCATCACCTCATCAATATGAATACACAAAAAGAACATACTTTATGATTCTTAGAATCGTGTTTGATATGAATATATGTATTTCAAAGAAATCATAAGGACAGCTCAATAAGGCTCAAATTGACTTGATACGCTTAAGACAATGGCCTTGTTCGTTTTCAGCTTTTGGCTTCTGCTTTTGATTTTTCTATAATAATTAGTTTTTAAACGAAGTGTCTTCTCAAGATAGGGTCTACTAGTTAATTGTAGTACATATTGTACCAACTTCATTTATATCAGCAAAAACCGTACATAAATTTATGTTACTCTGTAATCATTCACACGAACAGCCCAAAAACCATAAGCAACAACCAAAAGTCATAAGCCTCAGCCGAAAAGACAAGGCCCAATGTAGATGTTCAAATGTCCTAGACGGAATATGTCATAATGGCACATGAGCAAGGGTTTGAAGAAACAAGCATGGTGTATCAGTCTTTGGGAATACAAGGGGACTCGTAGGCTCGTAGCAGTAGTTTCTGCAAAAACTTGCCTGAGTGCAATATGTGCTGAGGCAATATACACATGTTTCTGGGAAAAGTATGACAAGCTCATATACTTACAGCAGGTGAAGAGAACATTCCGCAACTGAGTCCAAACAACACAAGGGGCTCAGTTTCTTCAATTGAATACTTATTGTGCTCCTCGGTAATTTTGAACTTATTAAGAGCCAACATCAAAGACTATAAAAAGGTAGGGACAACAATAAGAGGCATTATAAGAAAATTAAAGGGAAAGAAATGGTTTAAGATAAGATTTATACAAGTTGGGGCCGGTGCACTGGAGTCCTCAACTTTAGAATCACAAACTCTATTTCAGCTGCACTGAAGGACTGGCCACCAACTGTGTAACAGGCCTGCATCACTAAAACACTTTAATCGACAGCCTCATTGAAGAAACATGACATATATTTTGTTCAACACAGAAGAGATACTGGTCAAACCTTTTGCATTAGAGAAAATAGCTTGATGTCATTCCGGGGAACTCCATATGCTAAATATGCCTGTAGGCACCAATACCAGAAATATTAGTGCACAACAGTCAGCATGCAAGTGATAGAGAGTGAAAGCAAAGCAAGGTTTTTAATGAAGAAAGCTGGAGAATTGAAAGAACTGAACTGAGAGGTCTTATTTCCACTTATACATGGGAATATTGAAGTAGATACATATGTACAAGGTGTTAGACCATGTGATGGTTATAAATAAAGTAATGATAAATAATTGACATTTGGATTGCTTTGTATTTTGCGTTTGTGAAAGTTTTGGTTGATTGTGGTCATTTTACATTTGTGAAAGTTTTGGTCAATCGTGGTCGAAAGTTTCAAGTTCAAGTGGTTTCAATCTGCTCGGAGCGGCTTCTGTCTTCTCCGAGTCGTTTTGGTTACTCTGAATAGTTTCAGACCAGTCCGATCGGGTCTGAGTGGCATCGGACGGCGTTCGAGTAGTAATGGAGTATCGGACAGTATTCAAGTAGCTCTGGAGCATCGGACAGCTTTCGAGACGCATCGGAACATTGGACTGCACTCGGGTGGCATCAGATGATCGCACGGCTGAACGACCACAGCGGCTTTCGATCACGTCAAACTTCGACCACGTTGGTTACGACCCAGAGTCGTTTACGATCACATATTCACATTCGACTACGACCACGTTCTACTTCGACCACATCCAGCGTTGACCGCGGAATATCAACTACGGCAATTCGACCACGTTTGACTTCGACCACGACAGAATGACCACTGAAGGTAATCGTAGCTAAAGTACCTTTCATGGTCGTAACTACAATACTTTCTCATGGTCGTACCTACGTACCTAGTCGGTCTCGATAGTCGTATATTTTACTGGTCGATAGTCAAAGGCTTTGCAGCGATGGTCGTAGACTTTGCGGACTGCTGTTATAGTCGTAGACTTCGTAGTCTTGTTTTCATAGTCGTAGACTTTGTAGTCTATTGTCGTTGTCTTCGGTAGTCGAAGGCTTTACGATCAGTTGCTGAAGGCTTCACGGTCGATACTAGTGCTTTAATCCCTGTTGTTATGACCGGCATCCCATACACGCGCAGGAGGCGCACGCAAGGAGGACACCAAACCGGGCATTAGGAAACCCTAGGCATAAATCTATCTCATTAGGATTATTTCTCTTAGCCGTAACAGAGTAGGATTGGGATTTGGAAACCCTAGGCATAAATCTATTAGGATTATCTCTCTTAGCCGTAACAGAGTAGGATTGAGAGTTGCTTGTAAGGGGAGGATATATACTCTCCAAACTACCAGGGAAATAAACAAGCAAGGCAACAGTTAGTTGCAGGGCTTACCTGCGATCTCGTTCTCTCTTGCGCCGGCTGCCTTCGTCCTCACGGCGCCTCCCCGCCGCCAGGGGTTCAAGCCCCGTGCGACCCATCGCTACTTCCTGCGAAGTCTCGGCGGTTCCTTGAGCGCTACCAATTTGGTATCAGAGCAGCCAGGCGAGGGAGGCGGCAAGCAGCCGAAGGAGACATCGCCGCCGACCGCCGATCCCACGATGCCAGGCGAGGAAGGAGGCAAGCCGTCGAAGGAGACTCCGCCGCCGCCGGCTGATCCCGTCGCCAAGGCGCTGACCGAGCTCACCCAGCAGATGGCGGCGTTCTCCGCGCGCCTGGAAGCCCTGGAGTCCCGGCCGCCACCACCGCCGTCAGCATCCAGCAACGCCACCGCAAATCCCCCACCCACCCTCCCAGCCGCCACAACTATGCCGGTTCCCATCCACCAGATCCATTTTCCCCACTCACCGTCGCCTATTCCCCCTGGGCCACAGCTTTATACAAGGCCGGTCTTCACTTCTGGGCCAGAGCTGGGCTCGGGTGGCGCCGGTGCAGGCCTGGGCGCCCCTCGCTTTCACAAGCTTGACTTTCCCACCTACGACGGCAAGGAGGATCCTCTCAATTGGCTCAACAAGGGCGATCAATTCTTCCGTGGACAGCGCACCATGGCCTCAGATCGCGTGTGGCTCGCCTCATATCATCTCACGGGAGCCGCCCAGACATGGTATTATGCCTTGGAGCAGGACGAGGGCATGCCCTCCTGGGAGCGCTTCAAGGAGTTATGCCACCTCCGCTTCGGGCCGCCAATCCGCGCCAATCGCCTGGCGGAGCTCGCCCGACTGCCTTTTCTATCCACCGTCCAGGACTATCAGGAACGCTTCAATGCGCTTCTATGTCACGCGCCGCAGTTGACGCCAACCCAGAAGGTGGAGCTGTTCACCGGCGGCCTCCCTGAACATATCAGGATCGACGTCGAACTGCGTGAGCCACAAGACCTGCAGACGGCAATGCACCTTGCGCGGGCATATGAGCGCCGCGCCGAGACGACACCGCCAGCATCGCTGCAACGGCCGCCCCGCCCTCTTCAGCGTCCACCGCTGGCCCTTCCTACACCGCAGCGGGCCGCCGCCACACCCTTGGCCGCACCAACCCTGATGCCAGCACCTTCGCCTTCAGCCGCAGCATTGCCGGCCGCGCCACGCCCGTTCCGCCGCCTCTCCCCGGCCGAGTTGGTCGACCGACGCCGGCTGGGACTCTGCTACAACTGCGATGAGCAGTACGTCCGCGGCCACAAGTGCCAGCGGCTGTTCTTCATTGAGGTGACCGATTATCTGGATGACGATACGGCTGACGACACGGGAGGTACGGCGGTGGACGAGGCCGCGTCTGACTTGCCGGTGGTATCCCTTCATGCGATCGCGGGCATCCGCACGGAGGACACCATGCATCTCCACGTCAATATCCACGACCACCGGCTTCTGGCGTTGCTGGACTCCGGCTCCACCCACAATTTCATCAACGCCGAGGCCCTACGCCGACTCCATCTGGTGACATCAGATAGCGCCAATATGCGTGTGGCAGTGGCCAATGGTGACCGGGTCCCCTGCAAGGGCGTGGCCCGCAACGTCGCCATGAGTATCGGCTCCGAGGACTTCTCCATCAGCTGCTACGGCATCAACCTGGGCGGCTTCGACCTCGTCCTCGGTGTTGACTTTCTCCGCACCCTGGGACCCATTCTTTGGGATTTCGAGGACCTCTGCATGGCGTTCTGGCGCGGCAACAGACGGGTGTTCTGGAAGGGCCTTGGCTCCCCCCGCGATGACATCCCACAGCCGGCCCTTCGCGCCATCACTGGGGCGCCGCCGCAACCCCTCTTGGATCACCTTCTTCACCAATACAGCTTGGTTTTCGAGGAACCAAGGGGTCTTCCACCGGCACGACCCTACGACCACCGCATCCACCTCCTGCCAGGCACCGCGCCGGTGGCCGTCCGCCCTTACCGATACCCTCAACTGCAGAAGGATGAGCTGGAACGCCAGTGTGCGGCCATGCTGGAGCAGGGCATCATCCGGCCGAGCACCTCGCCATTCTCCGCGCCGGTGCTCTTGGTCAAGAAGGCGGACAACTCCTGGAGGTTCTGCATCGACTACCGTGCGCTGAACGACAAGACATCCAAGGACAAGTTTCCAATCCCGGTGGTTGAGGAACTCCTCGACGAGCTCCATGGCGCTCGGTACTTCACCAAGCTGGACCTCCGTTCCGGCTACCACCAGGTGCGCATGCATCCGGAAGACATCGAGAAGACGGCCTTCCGCACCCACCACGGTCACTTCGAGTTCCTCGTCATGCCCTTCGGCTTGTCTAACGCGCCAGCAACATTCCAAGCCCTCATGAACGACGTTCTCCGGCCCTTCCTCCGTCGGTTCGTGCTTGTATTCTTCGATGACATACTCATCTACAGCTCATCGTGGTCTGAGCATTTGCAGCATGTCCGCCTCGTCTTCGATGCGCTTCGCGCCCACTCCTTGCACCTTAAGAGATCCAAGTGCTCCTTCGGGGTGTCTTCAGTCGCTTACCTCGGCCACGTCATCTCCGCCGACGGCGTCGCCATGGACAGCGACAAAGTGGCCGCCGTCACCTCCTGGCCGGTGCCCCGCTCAGCTCGGGGACTGCGCGGTTTCTTGGGCCTCGCTGGGTACTACCGAAAATTCATCCGAGATTTTGGCACAATCGCAGCACCACTAACAAAGCTTCTACGTAAGGACGCCTTCGCCTGGACAGATGAAGCCGCGGCAGCATTCCAGTCGCTGAAGACAGCACTGACAACAGGACCGGTGCTGCAGATGCCTGTCTTCGACCAGCTGTTCATCGTCGACTGCGACGCATCGGGCGCCGGTTTTGGCGCTGTCCTTCACCAAGCCGCCGGCCCCCTTGCATTCTTCAGCAGGCCGTTTGCTGCCCGCCATCTCAAACTGGCAGCCTACGAGCGGGAGCTTATCGGCCTCGTCCAGGCCGTGCGACACTGGCGTCCATATCTATGGGGACGCCGCTTCCTCATTCGCACCGACCACTTCAGCCTCAAATTTCTTCTAGACCAGCGCCTCTCGACAGTTCCGCAACATCAGTGGATCAGCAAGCTGTTCGGCTTCGACTTTACGGTGGAATACCGTCCCGGACGCCTCAACACGGTGGCAGACGCTCTCTCACGCCGCGACTCTGACTCAGCCACACTCCATGCCATCTCGGGACCTTCATTTCACCTCTTCGACGAGATCCGAGAGGCAACGGCCACCGATGAGGAGGCAGGCCACCTCCGCCAGCAGCTCCAAGACGGCGCCATTACGGAACCCTGGCGAACGGCAGACGGCCTCCTGCTACACGGCTCACGCATCTTCGTGCCAGCGCATCACGATCTGCGCACCCAGGTGCTTTCCCTGGCCCATGCGGCCAGCCACGAGGGCATCCAGAAGACACTCCAACGACTGCGGGCGGATTTTTACATTCCCGGCGACAGGGCGCTTGTGCGGGACTACGTCCGCTCCTGCCTCACCTGCCAGCGCAACAAGACAGAGACACTGCAGCCGGCTGGCCTCTTGCAGCCCCTCGAAGTGCCGTCCCAGGTGTGGGCCGACATCTCGATGGACTTCATCGAGGGTTTGCCAAAGGTACACGGGAAGTCCGTGATCCTCACCGTCGTCGACCGCTTCTCCAAGTACGCTCACTTCATCGCGCTCGGCCACCCATACTCTGCCACATCCGTCGCCCGAGCCTTCTTTGATGAAATCGTCCGCCTCCACGGTTTTCCCACCTCCATTGTCAGCGATCGCGACCCGGTCTTCACCGGCCACATGTGGCGCGACCTCTTCAAAATGGCGGGCGTCAAACTCCGTATGAGCACGGCCTTTCACCCCCAGACAGATGGTCAATCGGAGGTCGTCAACAAGGTCATCGCCATGTACCTCCGCTGTGTCACAGGTGATCGTCCTCGCGCATGGGTCGACTGGCTGCCATGGGCGGAGTATTGCTACAATACTTCGTTCCACACCACGCTACGCACCACTCCGTTCCAGGTGGTCTACGGCCGGCCTCCACCGCCACTGCTGCCGTACAAGGCCGGCGCCGCCAGGACCGATGCAGTGGACGCTCTCCTGCGCAATCGTGATGACTTTCTCGCGATGGTCCGCGAGCGTCTTCTCCAAGCGCAGCAGTACGCCAAGCGCTACTACGACGACCACCACCGTGATTTGGAGTTTGCGGTGGGGGACTGGGTGTGGTTGCGCCTCCTCCATCGACCGACACAGGCGTTGGAGCCCCGGCCCAAGGGGAAGCTCGGACCACGCTACGCAGGGTCATTCCAAGTCTTGGAGAGGATTGGGCAGGTGGCCTACCGTCTCCAGCTTCCGGAGGGCGCCAGGCTCCATGATGTCTTCCATGTCGGGCTGCTCAAACCCTTCCACAGTGATCCTCCAGCCACGACGCCTCAGGTGCCGCCTACGCACGACGGTCGGTTGTTGGCCGCACCGGAGCGCGTCCTGCGCGCCCAGCTCCGCCGCGGTGTCTGGCACGTCTTGGTGCAATGGCGCGGGATGTCCAGCGACGACGCCACATGGGAGCAGCTGCCGCACTTTCAAGAAATCTACCCCGACTTTCAGCTCGAGGACGAGCTGTTTACGGAGGCAGGGAGAGATGTTATGACCGGCATCCCATACACGCGCAGGAGGCGCACGCAAGGAGGACTCCAAACCGGGCATTAGGAAACCCTAGGCATAAATCTATCTCATTAGGATTATTTCTCTTAGCCGTAACAGAGTAGGATTGGGATTTGGAAACCCTAGGCATAAATCTATTAGGATTATCTCTCTTAGCCGTAACAGAGTAGGATTGAGAGTTGCTTGTAAGGGGAGGATATATACTCTCCAAACTACCAGGGAAATAAACAAGCAAGGCAACAGTTAGTTGCAGGGCTTACCTGCGATCTCGTTCTCTCTTGCGCCGGCTGCCTTCGTCCTCACGGCGCCTCCCCGCCGCCAGGGGTTCAAGCCCCGTGCGACCCATCGCTACTTCCTGCGAAGTCTCGGCGGTTCCTTGAGCGCTACCACCTGTGATCTTCAAGTACCTCGAGTACTCGTGTTGGTTCAGTGGTTGACTGATCTAGTCGGAGCGATTGTCGGTGATACTCATTGCTCAGTGATCAATGGTGCGGTGATTGGTTGATGATCGGTAGTCATAAACTTAGCGCTCAATACTCGATGGTTTGGTCGGTAGTGATGCGTGGTATTCCTGAGTGTTTGGAGTGGAGCAATAGTATTTTTTGAGTACTCATTGAGCTAGCGGTCGTAAAAAGTTACCTGGAGCTGATTTGCGGTAAGCGGTGTATTGTGTAGTCATAGACGACCTGATTGACGGTCGTGGATGGTTTTGTTCTTGTTTATGGATGGACAAGGGTGGTATGAGGTTGTGTGCTGATGACGGTCAAGTTGTGGAACTTGTGCTGGGTAACGTTTCTTTGGTCTTTACATGTGCTGGATGGCGTGGAGACGATCATGGTCGGTAATGAGGAGGACCAGGATTAGAATGGGAGATCTGAGGTCCAGACGGTTGAGGATGTCAAGCGAGATGGTCGGGCTAACGCTGGAGTACATCGATATCAAAGGTGGTGGTGCGTGGAGAAGTTACGGGCGATGCGGTCCTAGAGGCTTCTACACGGAAATTGATGATGCGAGATGGAGCTACGGAAGGTGCGTTCCTGGAGACTTCATCACGTGGTGAGATTGAAAATGTTATGGAAGGAGTCCGTAACGGGAAGGATTAGAGATTTGGTAACACCCGTGTTAGGAAGGGTTTCGACTCCTTTAATTTGAGGAAGAGATAGGATTTTGTGTTTGTGTTTGAGTCGAACACGATTTAGGGATCTAGCATATAAAAGCAGGGAGAGGCCAAGTATTGTGGCCGTAGCTTTGGAAGGCCTTTTGTGTTAAAGTTTTCAGGGGTGCTTGTAAGAGCACTTTGTGAATCCACGGAATTCAACAATAAAGAACATTTGAAATAATCTGGTTCGTGATTTATGGTGATTGTTGTTTGGGCGACGTGTACGACTACGAGCAAAGCTGAGCATCAAGTGTTCGTTCGAGCGGTTAGATTCTTTATCGACTACGTAGAGATTTCAAGAAGCGGAGGCAATAATTCACCCCCCTGTGATTGTGTCATACAATCCTACACAAGAAAATGTAGAAATTCTTTTTGAAGTACAATTCATGTATGCAAAACCAGCCTCTTAAGTAGCAAGTTGTACTTACATGCATTATCAAAGCATTGTACAAGTTAATCCAAAAGGCTAGCCGCTCATCAGAGTTCATGCAATTAGGGTTAACCTTCGATAGCTGCTCCACAAGAAATCTGTCAAACATTGAGAAAAATACATGCTTTAACACATATATTGTAAATATTGAGAACTAAAACATGCTCTGGAATGAGGAACATCATCATCCACAGAAATAACACCAACTAGGAAAATGTTGTGGAGAGAATGTTTCTTCTGAGATGTTAAGAATTCTTTTATTCGTAAAATATATTAACTTTCACTAGCACTTCAGCAAAACCTGGGGGTTGTAAATGGAAGATAAATCAAAGATATGCCAAACTGGAGATGGAAAAGTGTGTTTGCTAACACATTCAGATATAGGCAAATTGCATGCTGCCAGGAATTCCTTGTGGGGCTAAAAATGACAAAATAGCAGCCAGATTCAAAAAAAAAATTAAAACTTAGTTCGTTTCCTGCAAACCAAAGATTACATGGAGCATCCTATTCTTCTCACACTTGTTCAATTGTTTGTAAATTCACCTAGGGCATCAATGGTTAATGAAAATAGAAATGTAGATTGTATGCTAACAGTCCACTGCTTCATACATCAGTAGTAATGTTTGTAAACATGCAATATATCCACATTAGGGCTGAGCTTTAGCCCGAGGTTGCAGCAGCAAACCTGAACTTTTTTAGAGCTTCGGACGCATATTCAAGTTGGTCCTTTCCAACAGACATCCACGATACTTCAGCTGCTGAACGATAGTTTCCAATATCTCTTCGGGTTTCCTTTCCATTAACTTTATATGGATCAAAGTTTCTGACTGCATTCATCGGCTCATCGTTGAGGTTTGAGTCAACTGAAGGACTCCGTAGCATTGAGGGTATTATGGATGAATCTGAGAAAGATGCCAGTGTAGAGCCAGATAGACGCTCCACCGAGGAGGATGAACAATCAGAAGATGTCTTTGGTGATATCTTGGAGGATTCAGATAAACGGAGGAAAATGTTTCTCATGCAGCGCACCATCTCCTCTGAGAGCTGATTTGGATTGTTCCAAAGATTCCCTCCTTTCATGCTTGTTATCTTTAGAATGGACTGTTCAAATGATAAAGCATCAATCTTCTCATCTTCCTTGCCTTCTTTTTCCAAAGAGCACAATTCTTCCATCTGCAGAAAGATAAATTAATCTTTGATACACTACTATGTCTAACAAACTCAGTTACTTGTTAAAACTATACGAATAGGCATGAAAAGGACCTCTTCATCACGGTGCTTTTCCAGCAGTCTATTCAAAGAAGTATCTCGGTGTTTTTCCAGCAGCCTATCTAAAGAAACTATCTGTCTATCTTCAGACTCTTCTCCAACATCCTGCCCGTATTCCAGTTCAGGGAATAAATCTTGTTGTGTTGACCTCATTGACTCAGATCCTCCTAACTTCAAATCTCTCAATGATGATATGTGCTAAGAAAGATAATCAAGAAACCGTCAACAACTCCCGTATCAGAAAGAAGGCCCTCTGAGATACTTACTCAGAGAAAACTTACTTCTTCCCATGTACACATGCAAGTTGACAATGACTGATCATCTGGGGATGTAGATGGCAGACATCTTGGATTATTTTCAGCAAGTAGCCTTTCATTCCTTTCATGACAAAGCTGGTAATATAAGTCATTTAACTCCTTTTCGAGCTTCGAAATTGTACTCTCCAAGGAGGCAATGTTAATTAGTAGCTCCTGTGCCTAGAGAATGAAATGTTAAAACAAGGTTAGTGAGTGCATTGAGTGGCTAGGAAATGACAATGCAATGCATAAACACAAGAGAATAAGACCACTAGTAGCTCCTGCACCTTGTATGGAAGCTTCATAGAAGACTTCAATATAGGCGCAGTGTTTTGTGTCACAGCATCTGCCAACGCCACATGCAGATCAATCTCTTCTTCGAGCTGCCTCTGCAATTTCTTGACCTGCACAATTTTGACAGTATAAGAACGCCGCATCCAGGCACCAACATTAGACTGTGAAAAAAGGACAGAGCTCAGGAGAATCACTCACTTCCTGCTCGAGCTCCGACCTGTACTGCCGCATCCTGCTCCCGTGGCTCTCTTCTCTCCTCGCACTGCCATTATCCTTACCATCCTGCAAAGAACAATGAAAACGATCATGCGACATTAATTCAATCGAAAAAACAACAATCCAGGAAGCAAGAAGCAACAAGATTGTCGGTTGACCATACAGTATGCTGTAATTAATGCAAAGCAGAGACAAACGGGGTAGGGGACAGTTCATCCGGGGCCCCCGTGGAAATTTGCAGGCAAGCAAACAGCTCGGCCGAAGCCGACAGCGCCCTGCGCACTACGGCACCCGCAAAAAGACACCACCCTTGCGGCATTTGCTGTTAAAATTTCGCTTTTGTCTACCAAGAATTTAGCTTTTGCCGACAGTGTTGTCCCAAATCCAAACAAAATTTGTGCTTTTTTTTTCTAAGGCGTAAACGATGGGTAACCAAGTCAACCGAGAGCTAACCCCGGAGCAACTGGCCGCCGGCGCCGACGCGTCGCCGCCCCCCGCCGACAGATGCGCCGAGCGCTGCAGCGCGCGCCCCGAGCAGGCCGATCTCCGGCCGGCGGCGCCGCCGCCCACCTTCTGGATCAGGCCGCCTCTGAAACACACAGGAAGGTATCATTCTCGGAATTCAGAAAGATTCAGGAAGAGCAAGAAGCACACCAATCTCAATGGTGGAAAGGATTCGAGAGCAGCAACCAGAAGGAAAAAAGAAACGCGCGAATGCCAGGAAAGATTCAAACACCTCCTCAGAGGTAGGTCAATTCCACTCACACTGGGGCGGGAGCGGAGGCGGAGGAGGCCATGTCGGCAGCGGACGGGAGGGCGTCCTCGGCGCCCGCGCACGGCATGGAGCTCTTCGCCGTCGCGGAAACTATGGCCTTGACAAACTCGGAGGCGAATACGAATTAATGCCCACGGGAAGACGATGATTTGCCGGTCCTAGGTCAAAAGTTGGCGCTGAATTGATGGCTCACGGAGGTGGGAGGGAGGGGAGACGTGGGGGTGGTGACGCCGCATCGCCATTGCGTCGGCATTGCATCGACGTGGGGAGCGTTGAAACGACGGAAACGACAAGGCCGCTGGGAGATGATTTGCTGGCCTTTATGGCGTGCGTGCGTGCGTAGCTGCAGCGAGGAGAGGGGGGTTGGAGCTGGGAGGGGAAGGAGTGGGGGGCGAGTACGAGTCTGGCATTAACTGAGCTGACGACTGTGGATGCTGCTGTGACGACGGCCGCTCTCAATGGCAATGAATGCTCTCCTCTCTTTTTCTCCAGAGAACAAAATGTTTTTCTTAACGTCTATGGTGTTTTTAACTTGCTTGTCAAATGTTTGCAGAGGAATCCATGGAGATCGTTCTTCGAGGGGGGGAAAAGGAGGTGGTCAAACATGAAAGCCAACAGACCCGCATGATTTGAAAGAAATAAATATGTGCTCCAAACACCATACGGGCTAAAATCTCGATATTGGCTGTCAAATGCAAGATGGTGACATTGGTTGTGATCAAAATGGCTGAAAAGCCCGTGGCTTATGGCTGAAAACACTGTAGCTGGCTGAAAAAAGCACGGTAGCTGACAGAGGCTTATTTACCATAATTAAATTTAAAAAAATTTAAAAATAGAAAAAATATATTAGCCCATCACGTAAAGTGTAAACAAATACGAGGAAAAAAAGAACCGGTAAAAAAACTTAAAAAAAAACCAAAAGTTCAGAAAAAGACGAAATTTATGAATAGTGCAAAAATAAGCTGAAGCCAAAAGCTCAAGCCATTTTGATCACAACCATTGATTTCATAATCTGTTTCCCGACCTCCTTTTTCCCCGTAAAAATTCGGATTGCATATGGAGTTCCCAAAATGCTTATAAAAAATTTGCATCAATATTGCACAGTTTATCTATATCTACCGAATTTGCCGGATAGAGATGCCCAATATCCAAGTTGTCACAAAAAAAGTCTATCTATAGAAAATTCGATATTTTTTATTAAAAATTAGTCAAATTCTAGATCATCGGAGCCGCCACCGCCACCCCCACCCCCTGCACGCCACCATTCTCCTCTTCGCCAGCGTCGACCTTGGTGCCGGTGAGGACCACTGGCGACTATATCCCATCGCTGCTTTCGCTTACACGTGCCCACCGATGCTGAAGATGACGCCAACGTCGCCCGCCTCCTCCTCCTCTGTCATACCTCCCCTGCGGCCGCACACCTCCCTCCCTGGCTTCAGAGACGATGGCACCACCGAATTTGCCACCGACAGGCACCTCTCTAGCTTCCTAATCACTCATCTGATCTCGCCTACCCTGTCGGTAGCCACTGCCCATCGTCCCCTCCTCACTCGTGTCCATCACCACCCCTCACCGCCGGCTTACCCCTTCTTCCTGGCCTCCAGCGGCTCACCACCGCCTGATTTGCTCCCCTCACCGCCCATCATCGGATATGTTGTCTCCACTCCCCTACCCCTACCGACCTCAGCTTGCCCTTCTTCCTGATCTCCAACGGCTTGCCGCCGCCTGATCCGCCACCGCCACCACCACCCGTCACCAGATATGTTGTCTCTACACCCCCAACCAAGGTTATCAAGGCGTCGCCTAGGTGACGCCAAGGCGTCCCCGGCGGCCGACGGTGGACGCCGTGGTCCATCGCCCAACTCCTGCCCAGTTAGACGAAGCCGAGTGAGGCCCAAGCGTCCAGGCAACGCCTAGTACGCTGTTATTTTGTTGTCATGTGATGCACTCATGCTACTATCATATTTTGTCTCTTATGTTGTGTCATGTGTGGACTGTAGATGTCTACTTATGTTATGGAATATGGACCTTATTATATTAATGTTGTTTGTTGTTATGGACCTTGTTATTAAGTGTTTTATTTTATGTCAGTTGACTCAGTTCTCTAATATAATTGTTCTTGACCAATTTGACATATATAACTTGGGCCACATATTCTTACAGATGGTATATAGTATACCAACCCATTAATTTGTGCTATTATATTATATGATTATTTAATTTTCGATCATATAAGGTATTACTTATATTTATTACTACTGTATAACTACTATCGTCTAACTATCGTCATGGCGAGCGCCTCGTCGACTAGGCGTCCAGGCGCTCTGGGCTCGCCGTGACTTGCCAGAGCGCCGTGACAACCTTGATCCCAACCCCTGCCACCGCCCTCGTCCTCACCCGCGTCCAGCGGCGCCACTACCGCCTCGACACACCACCGCTGTTATCACCCACCGCCGGTCCTTCGCCATTCTGGCATCCCTCTAAGCCTAGTGATCTCTGGTGAACCCCAACGCTAACCAATCAACCTAAATCCTAACTCAGTGTCTCCGTTAAAAAGACACCAACGACGACAACGGTTGAAGAACAAGACGATGGGGAGACTCGCCGAATCTTTGCCGGAGATGGAGGTGGGCGGAAGCACGAATCTTGGTGCAAATTGAATGATACGAAATTTGACCAATTTCTCCCAAAATAGTCAAACTTGTATAGCACTTTCGAAATGATCCAAGAAGATAAGTAGATAGTAACAAAACTACTGCTAGTATTTTGACTGTAGGAAACAGACGAAGCATCAACAGATGGATAGCCTTCCGTTGCCCACACACCACCGTAACCAGCCGCTCATCTAATTCCTTGCTCGTCCCTCACCCTAGCACTCTACAGCCCCAAAACCCCTTGCCTCCAGCTCTCTCCTCTCCTCTCCTCTCCTCCCTCTTGGGGAATCGGGAAGGCTCTCATCTGCAACTGCATGTGCAAGGCAACCTCATTCCCCTCCTCTGTTGCAATTTGGCTTCTTCCTTGCCCCTCTCCTTCTGCGCTCTATGTGCAATTCGGTTCTGAACTACTCCATGCTGTATAATTTTCTTGTCCAGATCGCCACTACGGACTAGTTCTACCTGCACTACTAGTACTACACATGATGCCTCCTCTTACCACAATGTCTGCGCCAAGTTCGCTTCTTCTACTGCCCAATGCGTGCCAAGGGATTAGGAGAAATGGACGAGGTTGGAGCTGCTCATCCGTTGCCTTGTAAATTAACTCTTATCCAAGAATTGCTGCCAGTTTATTTGTTTTCAAAAAATGTTTTTTTCAAGTAAGAAAGGGAGAAAGAATTGTTAACGTTCACCAACTATTGCTTATTTGTTTTCAAAAAATGTTTTTTCAAGTAAGAAAGGGAGAAAGAATTGTTAACGTTCACCAACTATTGCTTTGTTTCTTGGCAATTCTGGTCTCCTCGATTTTGTTAATTTCATGTTTTGAAACTCCTAATGCGAGCTCTTAGTATTCACTACTTATTACTGAAAGGTAGAGCATGGCTTTAGTTAGATTACCGCAATGGTGAATTCATGACGCGTGCCTGACTTCATACTTGTATATGCCTTGAGTTAAACAGCAGGAATTGTGTGTTTGTGTACCTGCTGCCCACATTCAGAATAAAGAGAGATCATGTCGACATAGCAAAGGAAGTAATTTTAGTTTGAGTTTAGTTTCTTGCACTGCAGCACTGATCACCTTGCCGAATCATTTCTAGTTGCATTTTCGTAGTACCTTACATCTAGGTTTTGGCAAGGACGAAAAATGAAAATTCAGTGTCGAGGGAATGTGCGCTTGGATGCCGAGTTGAATTTCGTGCACCGATGATTTCACTCAAAAGCCTACCCTGCTAAGAAAGATGATCATTTCTGACTGCAATTTAATAATAGGAAATGATGCTTACTGCTTAGAATAGTATGGCTTTTGTTTACCAAAGTTCATGCAGAGCTTATATTATTCAATGTAGGACAAAGCCGGGAAGCACCATCTATCTCGGGTTTGCAATCTCGAAGGACTAAACTCGGCTCCACTATTTCTGCCAAGCAATGTCATGCGTAGCTTCCATGGTAAGACGCGCCTACTTGTTTGTTCTTGTGGTCAAGCGGAAAATTTCTTGGTATAGCTATGGCATTCTTGCTCGTCTTTTTTCTTGCTATTGTAATTTACCTGGTCAAATGCTGCACAGATTAAATTTAATTTGTAGGAGTTCCCAGAAATAGTTTATCTGTTCTCAGGAATCCAATAGGTTGACAAAGTTCAAGATTAGTGCAAGGCACAATTTTTTATCTTACAATAGTGCAGCAGGAAAAATTCTTGAAGCAGATATGTCAGTGATCACCAGAAATTTGAAAATCTTTAATGTATGCTTCAAAACATAACAAATATCTCATATAAAATTGCATAACTGGAAGCAAGGATCGGAAAACCGGAACCGGGGCAAATCCCGGCCGCCGGGCGGTACCGGTAACCGGCCGGTTACCGCCCGGTTACCGGAATTCCCGGATTCAAACCGGATAAAATTTGCCAAATGAATTTTTTGGGCGGGGAGGGAGGAGACCGGTAACCGGAAAAACCGGTGAAAAAACCGGTGGAATGAAGAATTTGAAGGTAATTTCTAACATTTTCCCTGTATATGACATTCCTCCCTCAATAATTGTAAGAAGGTTGCTAATATTGCTCAGATCCATATAATAAACAAGAAACTAGCTGCTGCTTGCCTGCTGCTGCTGCTGCTCGCTACTGCTCTGCCGCTGCTGCTGCTGGCCTGCTGCTGCCATGATGACTAGGGACTACAGATAACGAATGACAGATTTATGAGCCCAACAAGCAGAAGTAGGTATAATCCTAGTTGTGTGTTGAATAATAAAATCCATGATGCGATGTGGTCAGGGAAAATGAACTTTTTTTTAACAAACTGGCCGTGCATGTGAAACCAAATGGTTGCGGCATTAGCAAATGAAACCTAAGGAAATGAATACAAAGTAAATGTAGACCCGGCCGGTATTTTTTTCTCCCGGACCCAGCCGGGAGAACCGGTTACCGGCGGTTATCGGCCGGTAACTGCCGGTAAGCCGAACCCTGGCTGGAAGAATAGTTGGGGTTGTTAATAGAAGGGAGAAGTATATTCTTGTTATGGTTCCATACTACTGCGGTCCATTTTCATATATCACATATTATTCATGTTGCAGCAATCACCCCTGGGAACTAGGGCATTGGAACTATTTAACTCCCATAGTTTTCAGACATTAGCTAGAGAAAAAGAATGTGAAGTAAAATTTGAAGGGCTTGTTACTTTGAAAGTTGAGGGTATGCCTTTGACCTAACTTAAATTCCAAGGATAGAAAAAGTGGCTTACTTATTTCTAAACAAATATGCTTCTTATCTCTATGCAAAACTGAATCCTCACAATCATTGGATTAGTATATGTGGCACATGTACTGAAGCTACTGCAGTCTGTAAATGTGACATGTTAATGTTGCTGCAGCTTGTAAATTAAAAGTAACAGGGTATATATGGCTTATCTGTTCGGTTCTAAGGTCTAACCAGCAAATCTGAAAGCATATCACACAGATTGCTTCTGATTGTTTTTTGCTACAGAACATAACATGTTGTGCAAACCAGACTCAAACTGCACGCCACAAATCGTTTTCTGATCCCACCTCTCCACCATCAGGTTCAGTTAAACGTAATGGAAGGCATTTGCACAACCATTCTGTTCCTCCTATCCTCCACTCAAACCTCAAGTTCAGTGTACAGCAATGTTGTGCTTACATGTACATTTGACAAACAATTTCTCACTTCGCACTCCAATGATATCTTATTGTAGATGTTGGGGGATTGGCCCCTACTTTGGCCCAGTCAGCCTATTGCGCCAATAGGGTAGGCGGCTGGCCTAGCAAGGACCTTAGACCAGGAAAATGGCATGCATAGCCTCATGATTATAGAGCCAAATAGAGGTATTTATGTAACTTCAAGTGGAAAAAATAGCATATTTGCCTCTATAAGTATAGGCCTAGGTAAAGGTGTTTATGTAATAAGCCCCCGTAGATATATATATATATATATATATATATATATATATGTATGTGTGTGTGTGTGTGTGTGTGTGTGTGTGTGTGTGTGTGTGTGTGTGTGTGTGTGTGTTAGGGCGTCATGGGGAGACAGAATTCTTTTTTCAGATAAATACAAATAGCATAAACATCTAACACACGAGCATAAATTCCCATTTTTCATCTCTGCAACGTGTAAGGCTTTGGTTAGCCCCTCGGTGGCCTCCCCGTAGCTCCCTTCATTCACTGTTTGGTCTGTAACCACAATAGTAGAAAAGGTGAAGGAGCCAAAACTTGATGATGGAGGTGTCGGGTTTCCACCGTTTCGGTTCGGTGGAAGAGAAGGTTGTGGTGGCGGTGACTCTTCCGGTGGATTCATCCTCTTTGTGATCGATTTGCTTCTGGATTACCAGAGGGAGTTTGAGATAAACTTGCAAAATGGGCCACGGAGGGGCAGTGACTATGACAACGGGCTGGCACCACAATAGCTTGCTTCCTACAGACACTCCACTGATGATTGATGTCCCATGCTAAGGAATGTATCAAATGAGAATTATGCTTGAGAAATGATAATGAGAAGTAGCAACTTTAGCCGTTGGATTGAATGTGGAAGGCTAAGATCAAACACCAAAAGCAACTTATTCCACTCTTCTATGTACTCTGTTGATTTGTGATTCTGGTCCGGTGGCCTCTGTGCCCTTGTATATGGCAAAATATCTAGTGCTAAGGGGTAATTAGGTTATAAAGTGCTAATGTGACCAAGGCCATCGCCGGGGAGTGATAGAAGGGAGTGAGCAAAAGGGAGGCGAGGAAAAGGGGGCGGGGACTATTTCGCAAAAAGAATTGGCCACATGCAGGGGCTAAACGCAAACTATTTAAGTGAGTTGGGAGCTTCCCATCCACATTGATCTGAGCCGCAAGTGCTAGATTCAATAGTCCTAGGTCGCATTAGCACCTTATCACCCAATTACCCATTAATACTAGATATGTTGCCCCGGGCATCTCCAATGGTTATAGCTAGCAACTAACTATAAGACTTCCACATCATTTATATAGTACACACTAAAGCTAGTATTCTAAAGATCTATCTATAAGGATAGCTATTTGATGCTTACATGCACACACAGAATTTATAGAGGCTGCCTCGTTTGGCGTTATAGACTAGTGCTTAAGGAAGAGGTGGCTCGGTTTTTTTTGCATACTCTCTTTCCTCCACATAGGATATATGCTGATGTGTATATGCATATAGCTAGCTGACTCAGACCATTGGAGATGCCCTTATATATAACCTCTATGGCCACACGAGATTAATTGAAGCTTTGTTTTAAAATCTCCTGTTTGTAACTCATCATATAGTTGATCATTGCTTTTGTTTGCCATAGATTTTTCTTGATTTGGATTTTCCACGCTAAATATGTGGCTTCCGCTCTTTTGATCATCTTCTTTGTTTGTCACGTGTTTCTAACGATCTCTTCCACCTTCTAGTGATATAGAGCAAAATGTCTTGGTCTATATTATTTAAAGTTGATCTAGTTGTTGCAGTTAGGGTTCTTATTTCTTATTTCTATGAGTGTTTTTGTACTAGGTATGCCCTCGTATCGGGACGATATCATGCAAAAGGATTTCTTCGTCCTATCTCACCATCTATATTCTGGTTTTTGAAGCAGAACGTAACAGAAAACAGAACCATGTGTATTTTAAAAGTTGGCCCACTTGGAACGTGGTAATTTGCAGGATCTCTACGAGAGTTGCATTGTCTCCTACAAAATTAATACGAAAGTACTTCGTTCCAAACATGTATGTGTATCTTAAGCTAAAAACACAAGTAACTAAACAAGTCACTCTTGTTATGTAGTAGTATAACGACGTTTGAAGCAGAACGTAACAAACACCAAAACTTGGTATATTTTAAAAGTTGCCATGCTTGGAACATGGTAATTTGCAGGATCTCTGTGAGAATTGCATTGTTGGCTACAAAAGTAATATGAAATTACTTTGTTCCAAATATGTAGGTGTGCCTTAAGCTAAAATGACAATTAATTAAACGGGTTACTCACGTTATATAGATAATAATAACATTTTAGGCGGAATGTAACTTAAACCAAAATTAGGTGTATTTTAAAGTTGGCCAGCTTGGAACAATGTAATTTGCAGGATCTCTATGAGAACTATATTGTTCCCTGCAAAATTAATACGAATTTACCTCATTCCAAACACTTATGTATATCATAAGCTAAGATGATGTAATAGCTCAAAAATTCCAAAATTTCATAAAAAATTTACAAAAATTCTTGAATTGTTTGTCGCTTTTCCTGAGTTCCTTGTGATTTTTGTGCGCCAAAAATACTCTCTCTCTTTCCTTGAAATCCCTGAAGAGTCATCTAATTTCCCTAAATTCTCTCTCTCTCTGGCCATTTTCAACCCAGTCCACGGGCTCTTTCCTTTTCTTTCTTTCTTCCTCTTTTTTCTTTTGGGCCGCATCCCATTTTCTTTTTCCCCTTCTCTTTCTTTTCCTTCAGCCGGCCCATCTTCTCCTAGCCTAGCACCGTGCCAGCCACATGCCTTGGCCAACTCCCACATCGCTCTGGCCTCTCTCAAACCCGCTCATTAGCTCGCCCAGTCAAACACCGACACCAAAGTTTCGCCTCCTCTGCCACCTTGCCGGCCATGTGCCGTCACCATTGCATTCACGCTCCTACGTCAAGGTCACCTTAACTCCATGCGATGACTTCCACGCCATCACACCTCGGCTTGCCTGTGAGATGAGCGCTCATCCACACTTACTCCTACATGCCGTCTCTACTGTTTGGCTTGCCCTGTGCACCATCACCTTTGAGCGGATATAAGGCCAGCAACAGCTAGCTTCTTCTTCTTGTCAGCAATCACTAAGAGCCCCCATCGTTGTCGCTAATGTCGGCATCATCTCCAAAACCGGCGAGAGTACCACCCTCTTTCTTTGGCCATCTTGGGTAAATTGCCTAAATTCATCCCCACATTTGAACTTTCATTAAAATTAATCTTCTCATTATCCTTACCACTTCATCATGACCCTCTGTGTCTCTTTGTGCAACCGCATCATCATTGGAGTCGTTGTCGCTATTTGTTGGGCTGTCAACTTTGTCACCGCCTCCATCGATCTGTTGCTCTTGTCATCCCCTTCCCTCACCATCCGCGTCACGAGGAGCGCCTCAACACACCATTGCTAAATCTTACCTCTATTGATCACTACGTCCGTTGTGCAGAGCCACCATCGACCTTCGCCTCACTACCATGGTCGCCATCGTTGCCAGCTTTCCCTGTTGTACCCTAGGCCAAGCTATCCTCACCAGAGGGCTACCCATACCCACAGTGTGCTCATCCACTCAACATTTGCACCAGAGACCGTTTGAGCTCACCGCCGGTGAGTTTTTCCTTTCCACAGTTGTAGCCTTTATTTTGCCTTCTCCAAGTCCTCATCGTCCTCCCAAACCACCCAAAATGGGCTCGATATGCCTGGGAATACTCTACGCGCACATCATCATCGTTCTACCACCATGTCACCGTCATCGTCCTTTTCTCCTTCTCTGTTTTCCTCTACTCAACAGAGAAGAAGAATAGTACTAGTTGGCACCATGCTCTCGCAATTCGACCAGGCCAGCTATCGCGCCTGATCAAGCCGTTCATAATACTATGCTCTCGCGGTTGAGTTAGACCACCTATCTTGGCCTACTACGAGGTCCGTTGCTGAGAGGGACCTTTTTGTATTGGATAGTACTAATGTTGTGAATATGTGATGAATTCTGTTATTCCATCTTTAATCAAGTTGTGGATATTATGTGGGTAAAACTAGACATTTTCTAAAGAGGTTAAACCAAATTATTCGAATATGCCATACTTTCGGTTAATGGAGCTGTGTCGAAAGGTGTGATTCCTAAATCAAATCATAAGGAACATTAGTAATTAAATTTGTTGTATCTTGAAAGTGAGATAACATGTTGATATACAATCCTTTTAACAAAAAACTTCTTTATAAACTTGATTTGATTTTAGTTAAATATTTATAAATAAAATTGTATGGGTACTAGTGATGATAGGCCATAAACAAACCCTCATTGATATATATTTTCCTTGCAATCCTTAATTGCATTATAAGACTTTACCAATATGGCTTGCTGAGTACGAATGTATTCATTCTTGCATATTATGATTCAGACAACGAACAACATGAAGAGGATATACCAGCAGATGATGAGTATTACGATAGTGAAGATCATACATTTTAGGTCAAGTTTGCACTTAAGCGTTGCCTATAGTATTATTGCTTTTGTCGTCTTTTGTCTGTAATATAAGTGTTGCTTTTTAGGTCTTAAAACTTTGTAATTAACTACTATGTTGTATTTTATATAAGAATTCTGTTATGGTATTATAATAGTAAGTAATTTGTTTATCAATCTGTGTACAACTAAAATTCTAGATAGTTAGGTGAATATTGATGTTCTTAGTAAATGGGGGGTCATCACATATGACAAGTAATTAAACGGCTTATATAGCATAATAATGGCATTCGAAGCAAAACGTTAAGTTGGCCAGCTTGGAATGCAGTAGGATCTCGACGAGGACTGTATCGTTCCAAAGATGCATGTATTTCGTAAGCTAAAATGGCAAGTAATTATACGGATTATGTAGCGTAATAGTGGGCATTCGAAGCAGGGTAATAGAGACCAAAACTAAGTGTATTTTAAAGTTGCAATTTGCAGGATCTCTACAAAACTGTATTGTTTTTGGCAAAATTAATATGGAATTACTTGTTCGAAACATGTGTATATATATCTTAAACTAGAACGATGCCTTTTCTTTAGCGGCTTCTAAAAACGGTTTTTGATTTTTGCTATAGTACCTAACTTTCAAACAGAGTATTTTCTCAAGACAATGTTTTTAAGTTAATTGTAGTATACGATAAAAATCCAATATCTATATTAACTAAAATCACAAATAAATATCTCTCTTTTTATAATCTCTATTATAAATAGCTAAAATTCAAAAATTTTAATAAAGAATTAACATATCAATCAGACCCGTGTAATTGGACGGATATTAAGCGCAGAAAAGCGAGAAGGCAGGTGGATCCACGCCACGCGCCAGCCTCCCCCAACAAAAGTTGGCTCCACGGCATCAATGCCCCCGGTCGAGCCAGTCTCGTCTCCCAACGGCGAGGTCGAAGCAATCCCCATTACCAAATTTACAGACCACACCTACCACCGCCAGGCGGGTCCCATCCGCCGCGCCCCACCGGCCGGCGACACGGGCGCAGCCGCCTCGGCCGCCGCAAGGCTCGGGCGGTAACCTCACCCCTCAGCTGCGCACCGCACCACTCCCTTCCCACCTGTGTCCGAGCCCGGAGCGCCCCCCGCCTGGGCTGACCTCCCCGGTTTCCCCACACACCCCACTACCACTCCTCGCCGCCTCCTCTCCGAGAAGCATCGCCTTCTCGGCTTCTCCGAACTCCACTGAGCCCCTCCTCCTCCGTCTCCGAGATAGGGTTTTAGCGGCGCCGACGGGGAGGGGGCAGCGTTGGAGGAGGGCGGCGCCGGCGAGGGCGACGCGTTTGGTAAGCGCGGGTTCTGACCTGGGGTTTCGATCCCGTTTCCGCCAATGTGGGCTGGGTCCGGCGATCGGGGATTGGGTGGGTGGTGGCTCGTCGCGGTTTGCCCCTGGAAACGGAGGGGTTTTGGGGCGGGTTGTTCGGTCGCCTCGGGTTTTCCGTTGTTGATGTGTTTCGCGTATCTGCATTTGGGGCTTGTATGGAGTGTGGTTTGTGCGGTGTTTCTGTTACCTTTGATGGTTTTTTGGTAGGAAAAAATGGTTTTTTTTCATGGTTAGTGTAGGACAAGAGGGAATCAGAATGGTCCTGGGAGGATTGTTCAGTTGTTTTTGGGTGCTTTGGTTTGAGTCTGGCGCTTTTTGATGATTTTTTGTAAGGAAGAATGGGGTTTTCTGGTATCAGCGTAGGGCTACAGGGATTCCGAATGGTCCTGGGTGGGTTGATCAGTTCGTGTTTGGGAAATTAGATTTTGATATATGCCACTCTCCGATGCACGGGACTCCACGCGAGTCTCGGCGATCTTGTTGCTCCACGGCTGTTGTTGTCACAGTAGGTACCGCAAGCATGGGATTGCACTCGGTGGGAGCTGAGTACGGACGTGTGGTCGCTGCCGAGGCGGAATGTGAAGTAGAAGTAGATGCATACGTGCCCCACCAGCTCCGGTGAGAGCTTGTGCACGTGCCGCTCGCTCATGGCCTCCTTCTTGGGCTTCTTGATCCCGGGGTACTCGAGGAAGCAACCAGCCATCCTGATACAGTGCTACTTTTCTTGATGACTACTTGTCTTCGCTGATAAGAATTTGCAAACACCGCAACTTCATTACTCTTATTTCTAGCTAGTGGGATTGTGTGTATGTGTGGCAGTGCACGCGAGCTAGCTGGGGTACTAGTGTGCTAATAGAGCATGATCTAGCATGACATCCTCGGATGGCACTGTTGGAGACATAATGGCGGAGAGGGCGGCCACAGCAGCCGACGACGTGTGGGAACATGGTTAGGGTCAGCTTGCTGCAGGGGCAGTTCTCACTGTGGATAGAGCCGATGGATGGGATGTCGAGCCTGCTGTCACTGGCTCAACGCTGGGCACAAATGGGACATCGTGGCGGGAGGCCAGAGCTCATCAACCAGCTCTGATGAGATGAGGTAGTCGGTGAGCTTGAGAACAGGGACAGAAGGAAACACAGCTTCAGGCCTTCAGCAGAAGGAGCAAACCTAATTAATTTAGCAGCTCTGCTTAATTAACTTGCTCGGAGGAAGAGGCACTCCCGAAGGGAATATTAATTAGTGCACCTCAAGGAAAACTAAAAAAATCCAAGAAAATGAGGAAAATGAAAAGAAAAAGAAAAAGGCCAAAATAGAAGCAAAATTGATTTGGAGTGGCATGTTGAAATATGCCAACATTTACAATGGCTTTGGCTTTTATACAAAATTTGGGAGTGTGGGCTTGCTGTCTGCGTCATTTTTGGTCTTGTTTAATTTGTGTCGTGTTTTGGTTTTGCTATTTCATGCTGTGTGATTTGAACCAACGGTTGGGTCTAGCTTGTTGCTGTTCTCGCTTCGTCTTTTTTCCTTATACTTTTCACAGTATCTGTGACACTGCTTTCTGCCTTCGACTGTTGCAGAGAGATGGAGGAGGACCAGTCGGCAATACTGGTCGCTGAAGGTGTTATCAAGAGCATCAAGCTTAGCCTATCCACCGAGGATGAGATTGTAAGTTCTCCTTCTCTGATTTTTTTAGTAGTGATGCTGGTGCATAGAGATGCATGCAGAATTAAAAAACATCATGGGTTTGATCTCTTAAGGATACTGCCTTCTAATGAGAGAGAGAGAGAGAGAGAGAGAGAGAGAGAGAGAGAGAGTAGCTTCATAGTTCCAAGGGGGCACAATTGAGAGAACTGCTCCTGATGCTGGCACATGTCCATTGGGAAATCCTTCCTTTTCTCTTTCATTTATTTTTGACATCATCCAATGAGATTGACCTACGAAGCATAGTTTGAACTTGCAAGCTTAATTTTTGCAAGATGAATGTCGCCGCGAGAGCTCCTTCTGGGCTCTGTGATATGTATAATATTGAATTCCAAAATTATTTTCTTTTGCTTTTGGATGACTGATACGGGACATTATCACATATTAGCCAAGCTGTGAATGTACATTTTACTGACTGAAGTACTTAATGTTGCGTTCTGCTCCTCCATCTATATGGATTTAAACCTTTTCTTTGTCTTTTGTTTTGTTTCACATAATTATGGCAGAGCTATATTCTGCACAATTCCCAATTCTTTTTTCATTATATTTGTTATCTCCAAACAGGACTAACATGCACAATTTTCTGTTCTGCAGTGTACTTATTCTATAAATGACTGTCCTGTTACTCATCCTAGTCAGCTTGGAAATCCTTTCCTTGGGTTACCACTGGAAACAGGAAAATGTGAGTCCTGTGGTGCCTCGGAAAACGGCAAATGCGAAGGTTCTCACACAATGACTTTTCATTAGTTTTCTTCATGTCCCAAACATTGTGCACTAGCAAGTGACTATCCCTTTTTCTGTTGTTAACAATCAAATTTATCTGCTTATTTAGGGCATTTTGGGTACATTGAGCTGCCTGTACCTGTATATCACCCTTTTCATGTTAGTGAACTTAGGCAACTACTGAGCTTGATATGTTTGAAGTGCCTTCGTATCAAGAAAGGAAAGGTACATATAGGCCAAAATATCTTAATCTTACTTCGTTATTTTTCTATACAGGTTTCCCTGTTGTAATCTAAATCTAGATTTTTCACCTTGGCTTAGAATTTATGATATGATATCTGTTTATATCTCAGGTTAAACAAAGCAATGGAAAGGAAAATGTGTCAGCAACGTCATGTTACTATTGTCGGGTACTTGCCAACCCCAACATTTTTATATTCCTCTTCTGCCTTGAAGTAGATAGACTCAATACTTCACTGTTGGGACTGGTATAAGTAGCGCTATGGAAATATACACCTCAGCAGAATCAAGTATGTCAGTGTTTTAAGTTTAACACTTTAATCTCATTCCTATGTAGTCCAAGTAATATAGTTCAATTGGTGTTTAACTTAACCAAAAATCTGGTTGGAGAAAACATAGCCAACATTACTAATATAGTAGTGTTGACTTCAGTAATCTCATGTATACATATGCTTCCAGGTTCTTTCTTCTTGTTGTCAAATCCAATTTAAGAAATACGTAGGTGCATGGTGGGTTCTTTTGCAATAAAGTCATTGATTGGGAAGCAATTATCTCTAGACAGAGGAGGAATAACATAATAGTACTGGATTCAGTTTTATGTTTGGTCATTGACGTGTTGTCGTTAAAGTTTATAGTATGCATAATCGAGTAGTACTGTCTGATAGAGCACTGTTGGAACTTGGAAGATATGGCGAACCACAGCATCAGCAGTTGCTGCTAGTCTGGTGCCAGCACTGACACTACAACATGTGTAGTCTGGATGAGGGAACTGATGTTTCTCATCATTTATTTCTTATAGGATCTCCCAGCACTATCTTTGAAGGAAATCAAGACAGCAGACGGTGCATTTCGTTTAGAGTTGAAAGCACCCCCTAGGAAACACATGAGAGAAGGCTCATGGAACTTCCTTGATAAATACGGATTTCACCATGGTGGAGCCTCCCACTGTAGGACATTGCTTCCAGAAGAGGTAATAATCTCATATAGTTCTTTTTTTCAAGATATTTTTGTAGCTTTTGTGAGCTCCAAGTATCCAACAACCTACTATTTCATTCCTGTATTATTTCCTAGGCTCTGAATATATTAAAGAAGATTCCGGCTGACACGAGGAAAAAGCTAGCTGCACGGGGATGCATTGCTCAGTCTGGATATGTTATGAAATACCTTCCAGTACCCCCTAATTGTCTCTATATTCCAGAATTCACAGATGGGCAGAGCATCATGTCCTACGTGAGTTTTCTTCCATGCACTTCCGGGTTGTTCATAATTTGACTGACTGGTTCAAGGCTGTATTGTGTCCTATACCCCTATTCTACTTGCTTCTCATTTCAGGACATCTCAATAGCTCTGTTGAAGAAGGTACTTCAAAAAATAGAGCAGATAAAAAAATCAAGAGCTGGTTCCCCAAACTTCGAATCACATGAAGTTGAATCAAGTGATCTACAACTCTCTATCGCCCAATACATGCATCTAAGGGGCACTACAAGGGTATGTGACATGATTTTAAAACATAACTTAATTAATCATATTTACATGGTGCATGAACCATGAAGAGCACAGTCAGAAGACTTGTGGCTCAATTAGATAATAGCTGCAAACAAGTTCAAGCTCCAATGAACCAAGCTTGAGTCAAACTGTTCAAGCTTGTTTCTAAAATTTCACCAAGTTACGAATTAGGATTGATTACAATCAGCTGGGTTGAACTCAGCTTGGCACTTATGTGTATTTGACAAAAGATGATAGGAACATTAACAACAGGGTAGTGTCCATCCTCCTCTGAGTGTTTTAAAAATTGAAAAATGTGGACTTTTCGTATCTTGCTTTTAGTAATATTTGACCACACTGATACCATTTTGAACCATTAGAATTAGGCAAATCCCTGCACTTTTGTGGTGTTTTTTAGAGGGCTGATCAACCAACCATCCGTTAATGATGATTTGACAGTGCCACTTACATTTATGTTCTGATCAAATATATTTATGTCTAATTTAATCGTGTTTCCTATGATCCATGGTAATCTCTATCTCTTGTTTTGAAGGGTCCTCAAGACAATGCCAAGAGATTTGCAATTAGCACTGATTCATCTCAGTTATCAACAAAACAGTGGCTCGAGAAGATGAGGACATTGTTTATCAGCAAAGGGTCAGGTTTTTCATCACGCAGTGTACTTACTGGAGATCCTTACATTGGAGTAGATGTAGTTGGATTGCCTTCTGAAGTGGCAAAAAGAATAACTTTTGAAGAACAGGTAACGGACATCAACATCAACAGGCTGCAAGAGGTGGTTGATAAGGGACTATGTTTGACCTACAGAGATGGTGAAATAACCTATGCCATCACTGTAGGATCGAAAGGACACACTACACTCAAAGTCGGTCAAACTATCAGTAGGAGAATCGTTGATGGTGATGTTGTTTTCCTGAACAGGCCACCTAGTACTCACAAGCATTCTCTTCAGGCATTCTATGTATACATCCACGATGATCATACAGTCAAAATCAATCCTCTTATATGCTCTCCTCTTTCGGCAGACTTTGATGGGGATTGTGTGCATATATATTATCCCCAGTCACTTGCTGCAAAAGCTGAAGCATTGGAGCTTTTCAGTGTGGAGAAACAACTGACGAGTTCCCACAGTGGGAACATAAATCTCCAGCTAGCTAATGACAGTTTGCTAGCTCTGAAACATATGTCTTCCAGAACTATATTAAGCAAAGAATCAGCTAATCAGTTGGCAATGTTTGTGTCAGATTCACTTCCTGCCCCTGCTGTGGTCAGATCAAACCCGTGTTGGACAATCACACAAATAGTGCAAGGTGCATTGCCAGCAGAATTAACTTGTCAAGGGGACACGCACCTAGTCAGGGACAGCACTGTAATGAAACTGGATCTTGACAAAGAATCTGTTCAGGCCTCATTCTCAGATCTAGTATCCTCCATTCTTCGTGTGAAGGGTCCAGGAGAGGCTCTAAAATTTTTGAATGTGCTGCAGCCTATATTGATGGAATTTTTACTTCTGGATGGCTTTAGCGTAAGCCTTCAAGACTTTAATGTCCCCAAGGCTCTGTTGGAAGAAGCGCAGAAAAACATTCAGAAACAGTCACTTATTCTTGAACAGTCACGGTGCTCGAAAAGTCAATTTGTGGAAATGCGAGTTGACAGCAATCTGAAGGGAGTAAAGCAGCAATTTTCGGATTTTGTTGTGAAACACTCTCATCTTGGGCTGCTGATTGATCCAAAAAGTGACCCTTCAATGTCGAAAGTGGTTCAGCAGCTTGGGTTTGTTGGTCTGCAGCTTTACCGTGAGGGAAAATTTTACTCTAGTCGTCTGGTGGAGGATTGTTTCTCAACTTTTGTGAATAAATACCCAGCTGTTGGAGATGAGCATCCTCCAGAGGCTTATGGTCTTGTGCAAAGATCATATTTTCATGGTCTCAATCCTTACGAGGAGCTGGTACATGCTATATCTACAAGAGAAGCTATTGTCCGCTCCTCAAGAGGGTTAACAGAACCAGGAACTCTGTTCAAGAGTCTAATGGCCATCTTGCGTGACGTAGTTATATGCTATGATGGAACTGTGAGAAACATCTGCAGCAATTCAATCATGCAACTTAAGTATAAGGAAGATGATGTCACAGATTTTCCAAGTGCAATAGCTCCTGGAGAACCAGTGGGTGTCTTAGCTGCCACTGCTATCTCCAACCCTGCATACAAGGCTGTGTTGGATGCTTCTCAAAGTAACAATACTTCTTGGGAGTTGATGAAGGTAATAACATTGTAAATTAGTTTATGCATTTGATAGCTCAGTTGATCATGTAAGTACTGTTTAACAAGTTTATTGTATTCTTTTAACCTAACAGGAAATACTTCAGACGAAAGTTGGCTATAAAAACGATATGAAAGACCGAAAAGTTATCCTGTTTCTGAATGATTGCTCTTGTGCCAAGAAGTTCTGCAAGGAAAAGGCTGCTATTGCAGTACAGGGCTGCCTAAGGAGAGTTACGCTAGAGGATTGTGCTACTGATATCTGCATTGAGTACGTATTCATAAATTAACACCGTCAACTGTAGAGTTACCTTCATTCCTTGTTTGTCTTGTTATAAAATCAATGGAGGATTTGGTCTTGTTTTTGTGGCGGTTCATCTCAGCTCACTGATTCTATTATGCTAAAGTCTAAAACTCAGGTTTCCTTTTCTATTTGATTGTTCAGCATAGTTTCCACTTTAGAAATGTCAAAGTTGAGTGGATATGGCATGTGCATATTTGGCAAATGTTCGATATCTACTCAATGGACTGATAAATCTGTGGACTTAGCAAGAAACTTAGTATGAACTTCCCCACTAACATGAACAGTGTCCTTTACTTGATTATGTGTATCATATTGGAAACTTCTCCATCTGTTTAATGCTAATAAACTGGATATCCCTGTTCGTTGGAATTGGGCATCCGTGTCTGTTGCCCACTAAGCAGTAGCATTGAGCTTTTTCAATCCTTTGATTTACCCTTCAAATTGTGCAACATTATTCAACTGAACTACCATAATTCTACTTAGAAATTGGCCATGACAGCTAGGGGCACAACTGGATCAGGTAGACTGGGGAAGCTGATTTACCCAAGCTAAGATATTTTGAGAAAACATAATGGGCTGGCCCATTAGCTGATTGAGTCAAGTGGGTAAATGCGTGATCTGACCATTCTCAAAGCGGGGATAGAGATAAATGGATCCTTGTTGTCACACATCTTGTGTAGGCTTTTTGGATTCATTATCATTTGAGGTGAATATTACACATGTATAGGCTGTGCAGTATTAGTCCTTTGTATAGGGTGCTATTTGCTAATTTTCCATACGTTGTATCCTTTATTTGTTGGCCTGGCCCACTGGAATTCTAAGGGTCCATTCATAACAGTGAACACGAATGTGACGTTTGCATTTTCAGGTATCAGAAGCAAATAATTTTAGATGGAATGTCAGAAGCCACCCCAGCACTTGTAGGCCACATTCACCTTGACAAGGTATTATGATGTATTTTGGCTTTTCGCATGTAAACTATTTTTTTAATATATATGTATACACATGTATGTATGTCTTTCTTGCAGGCACAATTAGAAAGGATAAACATTAGCACTGAAGATATTCTCCAGAAATGCCAAGAAGTTTCTGGGAAATATGGGAAGAAGAAAGGACATCTTGGTCACCTGTTTAAAAAGATCACTTTCTCTACTTGGTAAGATATATATTCTCTACTATATTGCCTGCAATCACTCACCTGTTGAAGCCTAGATGTCATGTCCAGGGCTCATGTTGGCTTGGTTCCTTCTAGTAGCGGGTGACATTATAGTTTAGGTAGAAGAGGGTTGTAGACTGCTGGGGTCATTCAGGGTGTTGTATTGCAAGGTTATCAAGGCGTCGCCTAGGTGACGCCAAGGCGTTCTGGCGGCTGGAGCGGGACGCTGTGGATGATTGGCCAGCCTGTGAGGAGGTAGGCGGCGTTGGCCGACGCTTAGGCATCCAGGGCGATGCCAAGGTTGTTGTGGCGGCCGCCGGGGGGGGGGGGGGCGATCTATAGTCCGAGGCAAGGTTCCAAAACCCAGAACCGGAAGAAATCTTGGCCGGTTACCGGAAAAACTGGCAAAAATCCGGTCACAATTTAAAAATCAAAACTTGAATTTTGGGATGTTTTGAAACTGTTAACCGGAAAAACTGGAAAAAACCAGCCAAAATCTGAAAAATCAAAAATTGATACCGGACGGTTTTTTCGGTTACTGGTCTCTACCGGTAAAAATGGTAATCGGCGGTTACCGGCCGGTAACCGCCGGGATTTTGAACCCTGGCCGGAGGAGGGTGGAGGTAGCGGCCAATGGCAGCAGCGGGTTGAGGAGGCGGCCGAGGCTGCCAACGGGACCGGTGGGTCAAGGTGGTGGCCAGAGGAGAGGCAGAGCCGGCCAGAGGCAGGCCGACGGCAACAGTGGGTCGAGCGAGAGAAGTGCGAAGAGGCAGCGGTGATGAGGTGGCGTGCTGGCAGCTAGTGGTGGAGGATTTGGGGTTGGGGGAGAGACTAGGAGAACACGATGGGGGCAAGGGAGAAGTTGCTGGCGACGTGCGAAGAAATGCCTGGCGGCAAGGGTTGTAGTTTTGGTCTTTTGTGATTTAGTCCTCGGAGTTTCTGAAAATTACAAATAGACCCCTCTTAAAGTATTTATTCTGATTTGGAGTTTCTAAAAATTGCAAGTAGTCCCATCCCTCAATGGATTTCTTCTGATTTAGACCTTTTGAGCTCTGTTGCATGGTTATTTGGATAATTTATGCTATTATGTTGCATGATTATTTAATTTTCGGTCATATAAGGTATTATTTGTATTTATTACTATCATCTAACTATCACCATGACGGATGCCTAGCCGACTAGGCGTCCAGGCATCCCAGTCTCGCTGCAACTTGCCAGAGTGCCGTGACAACCTTTTTGTATTCTTGATCAAGATGGGTAATATCTAATATGTCAACATCAGACCTACATGCTTGATGATGTTTTTCTTATTCATTTCCTTTATGTTTTGTATACTGGATTGTTTAACGTGCACACTCACGTGCCTGTAATGCAAACATATACTATAACAAAGGGGGTGGGAATTCCCTAAAAAAAGACTAGAGGTTGGAGAATATGTTAAGATGTAAAATATTGCAGGGGAGGGGGGTGTGGTGGATTAGAGGAGGTGAAATCCTACTTCTGAAATGTGGTTTGTGGTTACTGTATTTTTTAAAACAATAATCCACCCTCCTACACGCATCCCAGAACTAAGATTGTCACTTGTGTGTGGGATAGACCTATGTGATTTATAATCAACTCAGAACGGAATACTGACGCAGCAAGATGGTAAGCATATGCCATTCTCTGCCACCAAATTATTCTACTTTCATTGAAGTAGCACGATCATAAGAAAGAGGTGGGGAAAGTGATACTGTAATGATGGAAAGAGTTTCCAATTATTTGATGATAGCATGATACTCCCCCCAATTACAAATATAAATCTTTTAGCTTTGTGCACAAGAATTAAGGAGTACATGAAATGACATTAGTGCCCTTCAATCATTCCCAAACATACTAGCCCTTTTGTCTTACATACCTAATAAATTCTCTCGCACTATTCAAATATTAATTATTTAATTGCAACACTTAACAATGACATTTAGTCACCAGGTATGATACGAAGGAGTAAACTGTGCTCGAAGTTGTAGAACGACTTATATCTACAAAAAAGTTTAAACAGCTAAAGTGACTTATATTTGCAATTGGAGGGAGAACTTTGTATTTTTCTGTCTGTCATAGTGTCATGTCTTCACATGGTTTTGCATGAGGTCATCTGTTCCATAGCAATGATAGTATAATACTAGAGCGTGCTTAAGTTATGATTGAAATTTGGTCTTTTCTTGGTTGCAGGATGTCTAATCTCTATTTGCTTCCTAGTTCCTACAATGTCCAAATCAGTTTGATGTTGTTTGTGGCAAAGAATTGGCACCCCTTGGGCATAGTTAGTTAATGTAATGATGGGCTTTTTTTTGTCTGGGCAGAGAACAACAATATATTGTTGATTGGGAATCATCACTCTTGGGAATATGTATACTTAAGCATATATTTCAGTGTTGCTATTGTTTTATGACCCACTGTTGTCTGTTTATTGTGTCACGAATCTTTGCATAATTTGTATTTATTAGAGTTAATCTAAAGGGTTTCGATTTTTCATCCTTACGCTTGGCAGTACTTGTTCATTCACACGGAAGCCGATTGATGGGAAGCTACCTAAGATTCCATGTGTGCAGTTCTGTTTCTCTGATGACAACACTATGTTATCTGAATCCGTTGAGAGAGCAGTGAATGTGTTAGCTGATTCTGTCTGTGGAGTGCTTTTGGATACAATTATAAAAGGTACTAAAAATTGTACAAACTAAGCTTCTTCAATTGAAATTTCATTCATTGGATATATTCAAATTAGACTTCATTCTTTATGTTCAAATGAAAATTTGTTGTTCATATCTTATTGGAAAGCTTGAGATTAATGCATTTTTTATTTTCTCAATGCTGGCACATATATATAGTAGAGAAGTTTCATCAGTAGTCTAATATTTATGAAGGCATATAACTTCTCGTCTGAAGCTATTGTTTCCAATGAACCATGGTTCTTTACTTTTATCCCTACGGCTATGGCTCCATTTGTGGAGCATGAACTTTGGCTTTGTGTCCTGAGCTCCTGTCTATAAGATGAGGAGGAGGTATGTAGGCAGAAGGCAAAACCAAGTAACTTGGCAGAACTGGTTAAAAGCTTTGGGTAAAGAAATGATTTTTTCCTTGTTAGAACATGGTACTCAATCCTGAATTTTCTCTGTAAATTCTGTTGAAATGTTTAAGCCTTTTTTACCTCTCTTAGTTAAATTTTGTGTTGCCAGCTTTGTTGCTACATATTATACCTGGCAGAATTGCAAACTATTTCGTTAATACATAATCCCTTTACAGATACTTGAATTCTGACCCCAATGAAGAATCAAAATTGCAAAATTGCGACTCTTGGCTTCTAATACCTATTCCTTTTGGGGTTTTCTCAGATGCACTATATATAGTTGCACCTTTTGATGATGAATATGCATCCATTTATGTAATAGATGCATGCCATTTTGCTGATAATATGGGACAATTTTATTCTATATTTATAGTGATTAAACTATTCTATATTTATAGTGTTTCATGACACTTTTGATTTTTTAAGTGATCACTATTTGTAGTGCTATAGCTTTGATTAAGACATACTCCATTACATTTTTGTGATTCGACTGTTTTGTTGGTGCAAAATTATGCTTATGAAATTAATATATGTATTCCTGTCAACTCATTTAAAAATATTAGTTAACAGTTTAGGTGTTCTCCAAATAAGGGGGAAAAGGACTTTCAACTCAAACTATTTGTTGTTTGTTGGCTCTGCAGGTGACCATCGAATTCAAGAGGCTAAAATTATTTGGATTGGGTCCGATGCAACGTCTTGGGTAAAAAACACACGGAGGGCAACAAAGGGTGAGCCAGCAGTAGAAATTATTGTTGAAAAAGATGAAGCTTTACACAATGGTGATGCCTGGAGAACAGCAATGGATGCCTGCATACCAGTTCTTAACCTCATTGACACACGAAGGTCCATCCCTTATGGTATTCAACAAGTGCGAGAACTTCTTGGCATCTCATGTGCCTTTGACCAAGTTGTGCAGGTTTGTTACCTGCTGTTTGTTTGTAAAAACTGTAGAGGTATTTTGTTCAAGATCCACTGTTTGGTGACCAAGAGCTTCCAGTTTTTAGTAAAATAGAATATTCGAAAAAAATATGTATTCCCAGTATCCACTGGGAAAGGTCAGGAATTGGATGGTAAGTGCAAACAGCTGGCCTCCAGGAACAGGTTGACCTCCAAGATCTGGATCCCTTGCAGCACTGATTAGTTCATTAAAAAGAAAACAAAAGTAAAATCCAATCGTTCACAAATGAAGTTGTTTTGGACATTGTATGGTTACCAGGGTGCATCTTTGACCATTAGTATTTACAAGAATTTATTAGGAAAAAATATAAATGCCATGAAAGTATTTTAGATGACAAATCTACTACTACCTCCGTTTCACAATATTTATCCATTTCCTTGGGAATGGTCATTTCACAATGTTAGTCCTTTGTTGTAATCCAGGTGTAGTTAATCCATGTCTGCCCATGATTTTACTGCTGATAGAGAATGTTGAGTGGTGGAACATTTCATTTAATAGGGCTTGCAGATTTGTGCAGCGACTTTCATTTAAATCTGCCACAACGAACTCTTTTCTACGTCAGTTTTGTGCTTGGAGATTTGTGTGACGCGTTTCAACAGATTTTATCTTGCATCCCGTTTCCATAGATAATTTTATGATTGCTGATTTGTGCAGCGCCTTTCGGCAACTGTAAGGATGGTTGCTAAAGGAGTCCTCAAGGACCATTTGGTACTTGTGGCAAACAGCATGACATGCACTGGAAACTTGAATGGGTTCAACACTGGTGGTTACAAGGCAACACTCCGTTCATTAAAAGTTCAAGTACCTTTCACAGAGTCCACATTGATTGTAAGTTCATTTCTGAGATCTCTTGATTTGTTTTTATCACCACATACATTTTGTTGATATCTTGTTTTTTTTTGTAGACCCCTATGAGATGCTTTGAGAAGGCTGCAGAGAAATGCCATTCTGATTCATTGGGATGTGTGGTTTCATCATGTTCATGGGGCAAGCATGCCGCAGTTGGCACTGGATCATCTTTTCAGATTCTTTGGAATGAAAATCAGGTAAGCTGGTCTTTCTAGCTACTGTGGCTTATTGTCTGTCTCTCTCAGTAGTGGAGCCTGAGTCAATATTTTAGTGGGTCTAATCCAATGAATTGTGCTTAAAGATCTTAGAGGGGGCTAATCCAATAAATATGCATTTCACTAAAAAAATGCCCCTTAATATAGAAGTCACTAGAAAGCTCTGCAACTGCTTTATGTGGTCTAACCATATGAAAGGACACTTATGTGTTTTAATTTGATTGTTGCAGCTGAAAAGCAATAAGGAGTATGGTGATGGGCTGTATGATTTCTTGGCCTTGGTGAGGACTGACCAAGAAAAGGCAAGGTACACATTCTTGGATGATGTGGACTACCTTGTAGAAGAGAACGAAATGAATGATGTGTGCTTATCTCCTGAGTTGGATGGGACCCTTGGTAAGCCCACCTTTGAGGATAATTTCGAAGAGCAAGATATTCGGAAGGGCAGCTCATGGGAAAATGGCACAACGATGAATGCAAGTGCTGATAATGATTCTGATAACTGGGGAGGCTGGAATAATGGAGCTGAAGCAGCTGACACAGGAGCTGCAAAACCAGCAGGCCAAGATAATTCATGTTGGGATGTGCCTGCAATGGTGGAGAACAATTCTGCTGATTGGGGAGGCTGGGGCACTGAAAAGCCAAAGGACAAGAAGACTGTATCCGGAGAACCAGCTGAACTTGATACTTGGTCTAATCGGGGTGCTAAAAAGGAAACAGATGGAGGTGATGGTAACTGGGAGAAGCAGCCCAGCACTTGTGAGGAATTGAAGAAAAATGTGGATCAGGACTCATGGGGTAACATGCCAACATCACCATCACACGGTACATGGGGCAAAAAGAAATCAGATGGAGGTGATGGAAACTGGGAGAAGCAGGCCAGCTCTTGCAAGGAACAGATGAATATGGATCAGGACTCTTGGGGAAACATGTCAACATCACCGTCAAGCAATACATGGGGCAAAAAGAAGACCGATGGAGGTGATGGTACCTGGGAGAAGCAGCCCAGCACTTGGAATGAACAGAAGATGAACGTTAATCAGGACTCCTGGGAAAAGAAGTCAGACAGAGGTGAGGGTACATGGGAGAAGCAGCCCAGCACATGGAATGAACAGAAGATTAACGTTGATCAGGACTCCTGGGGCAATGCACGGAGCAAAAAGAAGTCAGACGGAGGTGATGGTACATGGGATAAGCAGCCCAGCATTTGGAAAGAAAAAAAGACGAGGGAATCAAATGAAGGTTCCTGGGAGAAATCTAATGCACGACAGGATTCATGGGGTAACGATGTAGCTCATAATAATAGTGCACAGCAGGGTTCCTGGGACAAAACAGCAGTAAAGGATACTGATATGGAGCAAGGCTCATGGGGTAATATGGCCACCCAAAATATTGATGCACAGAATGATTCTTGGGAGAGTGTGGCAGCGAAGGCTCATAATTCTTCTACACAGCAGGGTTCCTGGAACAAAACGGCAGCAAAGGATACTGATATGCCCCAAGACTCATGGGGTAATGTGGCCACCCAAAATATTGAGAATGATTCCTGGGAGAGTGTGGCAGCAAAGGCTGAGACTTCTACACAGCAGGAGTCCTGGGGTAATGTGGCTGCATCGCCATCAGACAATGCATGGAATGCTGCTCCAATTTCCCAAGGGAACGGGGATTCAGATGCAAAGCAATCAGGTTCTTGGGATGGCTGGAATTCTGCTCAAGTTGAGGACTCAAGTTCTGATAAATGGAACAAGACCAATGATTCTGGCAACAACAAAGGCTGGAAATCAGATGGATGGGGTGCCAAAACTGGCAACTGGAGAGGTCAAAGAAATGACCCTGGGAGGCCCCCAAGGAAACCTGATGAGAGGGGTCCTCCAAGACGGCGGTTTGAACTAACAACTGAGGAGGAAACGATTCTAGCAGGAATTGATCCCATCGTGCAGAGAATCAGAAAGATCTTCCGTGAATCATGGTAAATTACCTCATGATTTACTTGTTAATTTGGTGTGCTTCATAGTTCATAGTATGTAGTCAAGCTTTTAAAATTGCTTCAAACAGGGGAAAGGTTGTGGCTTGGCATTTATATGAAAATATGCCATTTGCATAAATTAATTGGTTTATACTGTCTTAAACTTTGAATTTTAATCTTGTCTTAAAAATTTTCAGTGAAGGTGTAAGGCTTTCTACTGAAGACGAAAAGTTTATCAAAGAGAATGTTCTTGAGCACCACCCTGAAAAGCAATCAAAGGTGTCTGGTGAAATTGATCATATAATGGTATGGATTCTTGTGTTCATTTTTGGGTTCTATATCTACCTTGTGATAATCTGATTTGCCATAACAAAATATCAGAAATCTTAATTTGGCTTATGGTGTATAATGGCCTCCTTTAATCTGGCAGGTTGACAAACACCAAATTTTCCAGGAAAGTCGGTGCTTGTTTGTGGTGTCGTCAGATGGAGCACGCTCAGATTTCTCCTACTTGAAGTGCATGGAGAATTATGTGAGGAAGACCTACACGGAGCATGGTGACTCATTCTGCCAGAAGTATTTCAAGAGGCGTCGTGAGCAAGCAGCGGCCGTTGATGGAGGTACAACACCAGTCACTCCAGCTGAGGCTCAACAATCTACTGCAGCTGAGACCGAGCAAGGCACTCCAGTGACTCCACAGGAGACACAGCTAGGGACTCCAGCCCCTCCAGCAGCGAGCCCACAGGAGATTCCAGCTCCTCCAGCGGCGAGTCAGCTAGAGACTCAAAAGCCAGATTCAGTGTCGGATGCAGGGATTTTCGGGAAGGGGCCTGGACTGTTTGACTGATGCTTAGGGTGTTTAAAACTGTTGTATATACATGCCTGACTTGTGCTCTGAGCTTGACCCTTGTTAATTGTCTACTTGCCCACAAGTAGAGATGTGACAGTAGCAGTCTTTAGATCCCATGGGCCGCATTTCCTGCTGTATGCTTCTTCCACACAAAACTCTGTAAATTCTGGGAGATTGTATGCTGCCTACCGTCATCGCAACAAGCTTTGATCATTTTTTCATCTCTGTGGTTGGTGGTTAGCATATGCTGTGTTAGTGCTGTGACGCCCTGCCGTTTTATCTTATGATTGCTGGTTTTGTAAGGCGTGGGCTCACTTGGATTGATGTCCAACCTGGAAGCCTCAGAGCTCTGCTTGGTGCTGTTTCAGTATGGTTCTGAAACTGCCATCTGAATCGGCAAGGATAATTCCTTGTTATAAACAGGCAGGCAGTTGTCTGCATAAACCATGATTGCTCTAGCAGGAAGTCATATTTTTTGTTTGATATATTGCCACCTGAGTAAAACCAGTTAGTATGATCACTGATCCACTATTATTCGGTCGTTCTAGTTCTCATTGTCAGTCTATGGTTCATTTAGTTACTAGCATTTTGTTTTTCCTTGCATTGTCTCTTTTTCTCTTTTGCAGAGATGCTTAGTTGGTAATTAAATTGAAGTGATTGCCACTGTTTGTTGGTGCCGTTTTCTTGCATAAATTGTATTGTCGGAAGTTCAATCTAAGCTATTTCATCGATTGATCTCTTCAGGCGGCAGTCATTAGACTGTGATAAGCTTACATGCGTAAATCGTTAATTCCGCATTGACGTTTCAGTTGAACCACTCTATGCTGTTGGTATGGCAGACTTTGTTTTCCAGAAGAACACTTCGAGATTGTGTGCAAAATGTCATCATGCACAAATTAATTTCTACTGTCTGTTTATGCGTGCAAATGAGACGCTTCATGCAAATGTGATTGAACTGCACTGGTGCTATCTGGAAATGACCTCATGCAAAAAAAGGAAAAAAAAAAGAGGAGTCTTGTAGTAACCTCAGCTTGCCCTCCGATCCGCATCCAATGGCTCAAACGCCCCCAACTCCACCGCCGTCGGCCCACCCACGCCGCACTGGACTAAACGGCCGGATTCTTCTTTGGTTAAAAGTTTACTTATAATTATACTTAGACTGTCTATAGTAATTAGTTTTTAAATAATATATTTTTTAAAATAAGATTAAAAAAAATTATAGTAAAAAATATACTAAGTTCAGCTGTAAGCTTGTAACGACTAAAATCATATACAACTATTTCTCTCTACGTATTATCTTTTATAAATAATCAGAATTTAAATATTTAAACTATAAATCATAATTTACAGGTCCAAAACAACCAAATCGTCTCTCTCGGCTCCCCCGTCTCTCAACAGTGGCTCACACAACTACCACCACCACCTCGCCGCCTTCCACGCCGCGATTCCTACATCGCCGCCGGCTTTCCTACCATGCAGGCCCACGTCGTCGTCTTCCCCGTCAAGGGTCGCGCCTGGTGCTTCCGCCGCCGCCAACCATCAAGGACCTCTGGCGCGGCATCACCGGCGGCAGACGCACGGCGTCGGAGAGCGCCGAGGCCGTCGCCGACAAGGTGCTCCACCCCCACATTCTCGCACCGGTTTCTGTCATCTGCATTTGGGGGTTTTGGGGTTTGTGATGGTGGGGTTTGGCTGCGCAGATGGACCGGGCGTGGATCGGGTTCGGGACCGCGCCGGAGGGGTCGGCGAAGAGCCGGATCCACAGGTCGGGGGTTTTAAGGTTTGGGATTGGGGTGCGTATGTCTGTGTGTATGGGATTCGGGCTGAAGCTGCTCTCACGGGTGCGGCCGTCGGAGGTGCTCTTGAATCCGGTGACGAAGGACGTCTCCATGCTCGAGATCGTGCATCCGGCGAGGTGAGCTATATTGATGATCGCTTGCATTGCTGCTTGTATTGGCTATACAATGTGCGTGTATTTGTGTCGTATTGTTTTGTTTTGTTTTTGGTGTTGAAATGGTAGGAAGGTGCTACAGTGCTAGTGCTTGTGAGTTTGGTTGCCGAATCAACTGGTCTTGTATTGAATATTTCCTGAATTTCGTGACTCTGAATGTAAATGGTATCTGCTGTTACTTGTTAGTGGAAGTACAAAAGCAATACACCATTAGCAAGCATACATTGCCAACAATGAATATAACTAGTTAGTTACACTGAGAAGAAAACAAATTAGGCATACGAGGTTGATTATGTTACCTAGAGAGATACGTGAGTTCTGTAATATCAAGTTTGCGCACCGACTTGATGAGCTTCTCTTTCATAAGGTCTCAGTACACATTACACACACCGGTTTTCTCTGTATGTGGCTGTATGGTTCAAGTTTCTTAAACTAGGACAGACACAAAGTAGTTCAAATCCTTCTTTTGGAAGAACCTGCGTATGAGTGTCATAATGGACTAATAGAAGTGTTTCTATCCGTTCAAGTCCGCTTTTGTTGATCTTCACCATGTCATAGCTTTGCAGTACTGTCTTACTGAAATGGTAATGTCTTTCATGAAGTTTTGTTTTCTTTTGTGCATGACATAATAATATTCTGTGATGTTTTTCCTTGTTCAAAAATAGCATGGTTGTGATGTCCAATTAGTACAAACCTAATCTTTGTCTTGAAGAACCTTTGTTATGGCCTTATAGGTGTCATTTAATTTTGAGTAAATTTTTTTAGTACCATCGCAAAGATCCGCGACTTGGAAAATACCATCGCAAAAGAGAGGGCTGCAAAATACCATCGCAAACCCAAAAACTATGGAAAATACCATCGCCGTGATATTTTTCGTGCAAAACAACCGTTAAAGCCTTTCTTGGAAAGAGAAAATTTAATAAATACCAACATTAACCCTGTGTTCTTTTTCCTCCCTCATTTGCCCTTTGTGCTGACAAGTGGGCCCTACTTGAAAGGGAAAAACTAACGAGTGGGCCAAAGGATTGGAGAGATAGAGAGAACAGAGATGGGGACACAAAGGAGTGGGCGGCGCACAGGCTCTGGCCGCCGGCGACTCCGGTGAATGGCAGGGCGGAGGTCAAGGGAGGCAACCAAAATGGGTTGGCATGGCCTCGGGACAGCAATAGGTGGTGGCGGCGCAAACAGGGGAGCTCGGTAGCGGCACTGGCAGCGTCCAAGCGGCGGCCACAATGCGGGCGAACGGTGACAGCGGTGCTCTGGCAGCGATCTTCAGGAATCGGTGCAAGCATGAGCATGGTGACGGTGAATGGAGTCTTCCGGTGTGAGCGGTGTGGCAGGATTTGGTCGGAGATAGCGGGGCGGTAGTGGCTGGCACTAGGGAAGGTGGCACGACAGCGGCGTTCCAAGGTGGCACATTGGCTGAATTGACGCGGGGAGAAGGTATTGGAGATGGAGGCGGTGGTCTGGTGCAACGGATTTGGGACAAGCTCACCGAGGGCAATGAATTTGACGTCAGCAGTAGGTTCAACTGAATTGGGGAAGAGGATGCGATTCCGGCAATGAACTGCGAGAAAAGAGAAGTTGATTGAGGGGAAATGTTGATAAGATGCTAGAACACGAAGTGACGTGAGCAAAATTGCAAGAAGTGACGTGAGCCATGTTCTTGCCACCCTCGTACTTGCCTTGGCCGCCAGGATCCATTTTGATACTCGCCGGCTGCCAACGTAGCCTTTTCCCGTCGGCACCGAGCTCACCAGAGTAAAGGATAGCTAGCCAGGGAGGCACTAGATCGCCCTCCAATGGAGGCTCTAATCTTGTGACCAACCGGTTAATAACTTGTTTTATTGCTTGATTCCGCAAGGAACATTGATAGCCTTTATATATTAGGCGCCTAAATCTATGAAAGGAAAGATACCATATTTAGGAAAGGAAATAACAATACTATCTTAACAATACTATCCTAGAGAAGGAAACTATTTATGAAGCTTATCTCCTTCCAAACTGAGAGTATCCTCTGCTAATACTATTACCGATTTGGTGGCTCCAGTTCCTGATCCGGCAGTAGATGTGCTCCTAGGACGTCGATGTCTGTGATGAACCTTAGTTTATCGGGGTAAACATCGCCAGGAGGAAGGCCGGGCGGCGTCGGCTTGGTGAGATGAAAGATTTGACTATAGACTGGGATGATAGAATTTGAGGAAGAAACTAGATTAATTTATCTTCATTGCTTGATTGATAAATGATAATAGATACATGCTAGCCCTTTTATAGGGATAACTTGACTTGATCTCTAAGAAATAATCTCTATGTTTAATGAAGCCTATCTCTAATAAATAGAATATATCTATAACGTAATAAACTTACTAATAAGGAAACTAAATATTCTTATCTCTATCCTTACCATGGCAACACTGTAGTAGGTTTTCACGATGCGATTGCCGCGACAGGCTTCGGCAGGGCCACAGCGGTCTTCGGCAACACCATGATATGACATGGCATGGTCGCGGCGAGCGTCGGTAGTACCACAGCAGGTCGCGGCCATGACATGGTTTCCGTGGCAGGCTTTGGTAGCAACATGGCTATCGCGGCAAGGTGTGGCACAGTTGCGGCAGGTGTCGGCAGAACCGCAGCTGCCACGGCATGTTTTGGCGGTGCCGTGGTAGTTGTTGTAGCAGTTGTTGGGAACAACGCCGCTACCGCCTCTTATTGCACCTTCTTTTGATTCACGATCTTCTCCAAGATGGCATGCATGTTGAGAAAGATGTCCGTCATCTTCTTGTCAATGTTGGCCATCTTGTTGGCATTAGCCTTTATCATGGCCAACGACTCGGCAGCAGGAACCATGGTAGCAAAAGTCGTGGAAAGGGATCGACTGCTCTGATACTAAATGTGATGAACCTTAATTCATCGGGGTAAACATCGCCAGGAGGAAAGTTGTGTGGCGTCGGCTTGGTGGGATGAGAGATTTGACTATAGACTAGGATGATATAACCTAAGGAAGAAACTAGATTAATTTATCTTTATTGCTTGATTGATAATAGATACATACTAATCCTTTTATAGGGATAGCTCAACTTAATTTCCAAAAAACAATCTCCATCTCTAAGAAAACCGATGTCTAATAAATAGAATATATCTATAAGGTAGTGAACCTATCTAATAAGGAAACTAATTATTCTTATCTGTATCCTTACTAATTTGACCCTGACATACGTGTCTGTTATAGTACCCACGCGTGAACAGTATTTGGCACGTGACAATGTCGCTGATAAGTCTTGCCAATGAATGTGTCCACAACAGGTATAGAGTTGCTGGCGATGACACAGTTGCTACTTCGTTCTTGAGTTGACAATGGAAGCCACTGTTTGAGGAACCTGGACTTTGCATGTCTTGTTTTGTTGGTAGAGATGACGCTATGCCAGATCGTGTAAGAAAATGGAAAGTCCAATATAAAAGGGTGAAGAAAAGTGTATATGGTAACTGGTAAGACTCTTTGACGTGCCAAGCTTGTGCTGCATTATGTTCTTAGTTGTCCTGTGTTCTTCTTTGAGATTTCATGCACCTCCACTGAACAGGCATGGCCTTCTCTGTTGGTATTGCACTAATCACTGGCAAATGGCAACCGTGACTGGTAAGCTGGTTTATCAACCAGTGTGGCTTAAAGTTGCTATAAGCCGAAGGCTCTGCAGATAGACTACTTTTGGAAAATTTTCTACTGCATTGAAATTTGAGTCTTGTTCTTATTAAGAAAGTTATAGCTGGTTTGCCCTTTCTTGGTGCATATGGAGAAGTAGAGGGCCATGCCATTTTCTGGTTAACCATATTGCTTTTTTATTTCTTAGGTTTGTCTGATATTTATTTTTATATAAGTGAGAGGCTCCAGTTGCTACTTTCTGACTGCTCGGGTCAATGGAAAATCCTTCTTGAAAAGAAGAAAGAAACGAGTTCCAGAAAGGATGGCAACTCTTGTGAAAATGCACAATATGTTCCTTGGGTAAGTTGATCTTAATTCCAAAATGTGTGAAACCTTCAGATTATTGTATCCTTGGGGCAGTTTTGGACTGACTACTGAGGCAATTTAGTGGACCTTTTTAGATGTATCCAAAGAGCCGGGGCCCTGCTCATTTCGGCTTATATAAGCCGGTTTACGCTTCTAACTTCTAAATTCTTAATTCATCTTTTTGTGGTTTCTTGGTCTTTTTAGGTTTTTTTGTCTTTTCTTTTTTTCCTGTATTCCTTTCATTGTCCGCGATGGGCTAACATGTTTTTTTCTATTTTTATTTTTTTAAATTTAATTATGCTAAAAAAAATCACCGACAACTACATTGCAAAATAAGTCAATTATAGTGCAAAAAAAAAAGTCATAAGCCGGCTTATAAAAGCCCAAATACGTCCTCTAGGAATATGCACAAATGAGAGTCATGCCAGGAAGTAGGTCAACCAAAAGAATTAATCTACTTGCATGTATATCAGAATTCTTTTATTTACGAGGCACAATTTGTTTGACCTTGGGGGTGTATGGCATGTAAGCATATGCCCTTGCATACCTTCATGCACGCATTGCATGGATGACCATGACTTTATGTGGATGGATATATTGTTATTGCTTTTCTTAATAGTTATTTTTATACAATTGATGAGTATATTCTGGCTTGCAAGACTTATATATAACAATCATTAAGCGATCCTTACAATCAGTTACTTTAACATATCTTTCTGTGGGTTTTATATAGTTACCTGTTATACATCTGATGAATGATGGGTGTATCCTGGCTTGCCTGACATGTACAACAATGATTAAGCGAGTATGTGCATGTTATGTGGTAATCCCAACACAAAGATTAGAGTATCCTTGCATCTTGGCCTTCAGAAAGAGGTTCCAGTTTTGCATGTCTTTATAATGAATTTACAGTTTATCAATCCAACTTGGCATCCTTAAAACTTTTGCCACATGATGTAATAATTTTGCTATTGGAATCTGAACGTGACATGTTCTTTTTACTGCAATAGACCCTGAGATCCTCTCCTGCAGAGATTTGTTATTTTTCTTCATTAGTTTCATATAGCTGATTGGACTGTGGTGCAATTTTGTTACTTCTAGCCTTTTGCTTATACCCAAACCTTTTCAGTTTTGTCCTCTCTCTGGTATCGAGTTAAGATGAACTAACATGTGGCCACGTCAGTTCCCAATCCTTTATAAGATGGACACACTGTGAATGGGCAAACATATCTTCAGAGTTCCATATTAGTATCATAAGATGATCTTGTTTGGTATGTGCATTTCTTAAAACATAATGTCCTTTCAGCGGTTACGTGGGAATAAGAGTTGTTGGGTTGTGGGGTAATAGTCGCTTTGCACTCTATTTGCTTTATTTATATGAGCTTGTTAGATTTTAAGGATTTATACCCTTATGTTTTATTTCCTGCATGTGTACTCTGTTAATGCTTATTGTGTGATTCCTTCAATAGAGTTTCCAGCCATCGAAAAAGCTTGATGGGTTTCTTGAAAGGAGGAACTTGGATGAAGGTTTGGATTGTGATACCATTTCGAGCATATGCCAGGCGTATGATTTGGACAAGATCGATGTTCTGAAGTACAGGGATTTGGAGTAAACACATTCAGTTTCGTACGCGGCTGTGATCAAAATGGCTTCAGCTTCTGGCTTCCGGCTTATTTTCCACTATTCATAAATTCCGTTTTTTCTGAACTTTTGGCTTTTTGTTGAGCTTTTTTGCCGGCTACAGTGTTTTTTTAGCCAGCTACAGTGCTTTTCAGCCACAAGCCACCAAAAAAAGCCCAAATGATGTCTGGCTCATGTTTGTACGGTAGAAATGAATTCCTCTCCTGCAGAACAATCTGAAGGGTACAGTAGTGGCACGGGACTACTAATATTGATGATTAAATCTGGATTTTTTGTGAGGGAAAATTTGAAATTTTTTAATAGCATCACAAATTTTGTTGTGCTTCAATTTGCTGCTATTTTAGAAAGTTGAGGAACAAAGAAAACTTCTAAAACTGTAGTAACTAGTATACCCTTGGTGACTATGTAAATATAGGTGGAGATTGCTTTGTTCCTCAAAAGCTGGGAGATTGCTTTTGCTGCTACTACTTTCGTTTCAGCACAGGTCAGTATGGAGATTGCTTTGTTTATGATCTTGCCGCTATGAAGTCAAAAGCTGGGATTGAGATTGACCATTAACTTGTTTTTGTTTATGCATCTGAATATATCTTTTGGTAGATCTGAATCTAATTTTGGGTTCCAAGGCAGAATCTTCTCTCTGCAAAGTAAGTAACGACGTGATCTTTCTGAGGTGCTTTCTGTGAAACTTTAAGGATTAGCTATAAATTTTTGACTGATGCACTTCTCTACGTCTTTGATTGCCATTGGATAGCCCGAAAGCCGGCGGTCAGCTAAACTTTTAGAGAACTTCCGAAAATGACATGGATCCGTCACAAAATTTATTGTATTCTATATACTTGAAATCGACTCGTAATTAGGTGTGGTTATTGTTAGAGCATCTCCAGCAGAGCCCCTATTTAAGCCCCTAAAACTAAATTTGAGGGCTTGAGGCAAAAACAGAGGTCCAGTAGGGCCCCTACTAGAGCCCTCAAATTTGAGGGACCCCTCAAATCCCCCCTCCAGCCCTCATTCCTGGGGGGTCTGGAGGGAGCCCCTATTTTTCTGTTTTGACGGTTTTCATTCGCGGGCATCGACAGTTCCGCGCCGCCGCCCGCCTTCGCCCGGTTCCTCTTCCCCTCCGACGGCCTGCCCCCGCCCAGATCTCGCCACCGCCCGGAGAGCGTGGCGGAGAGGAGCGTGGAGAGCGCGGCGGAGAGGGAGGGGCCCGAGCGGAGGCGGAGGGCGGGCGAGGCGAGGCGCGCGGCTGCGGCGGGGCGTGGGAGCGGGTGGGCTGAGAGGAGAGGAGGAGGCGCGGGTGGAGGAGAGGAGGAGGCGCGGTGGACGAGCGGAGAGCACACAGGTGGAGGAGAGGAGGGGTAGAGAAATTTGAGAATGACGAGTGGGCTCTACATGTCATTCTCAGTTGGAATGAATTTGAGGGCTCTGATTTGAGGGCTTCTGCTGGAGTTCAACTCAAAAAACAGGGCCCTCAAAAGTAGGGGAGCCCTCAAATCAAAAGTAAGGGCTCTGATTTGAGGGCTCCTGCTGGAGATGCTCTTATGCTGCCATTGGATTGGAGCAAATCAAGATGGGGCCATTGGCCGTCTGCCCTGAAGCTTATCCTGAACTGGTCACGGATTTGACACTGTAGCTATATTTATTTTTTAATTTTAACCTCTAAATATCTGTTATTGCAAAAATAGCTCTCTCCTCGAAGTTGGAAGGCGTGCTAGGCGGCATGTGTCTCCTGCCGCACTAGGGTAGCTCAGTAAGAGGCGAGCGGCAGTGGCGGATCCAGGAAAATTTTTTGGAGGAGCTGAAGTACCTTCAGTTCGACCTCAGCCCCTTCTACATTATACATCTATGGCTAAAAATTTAGGGGGGGGGGGCTCCAAGGGTTCGGTAGCGGTAGGGGGGCTCGAGCCCCCCCCCCCCCCCGCCCCACCGCTGGCGAGTGGCGTGGCAGGTCGGGCAAATGCAGCAGCCACATGCGGGCGCCCCAGGTGCTACTGAGCTACTCGTGCTCTGTAGGCACTGCCGAGCAGTATCGGCTCGACAGCAGGCTGGGCAAGGGGTAGAGGTGACAAAAAAAACTCATTAGTTCGGTTCAAAATTGCTTTAATTATACTCGTTAATTAGAATTTTGCTTTTGTTTGACTCGTTAGTTCACTTCTAAAAATACTTCCAAACTATACGGAAAGTAATATTAAATAAAACTATGTCAATTTTGGGAAAAACTCGATAAGATGAGAACTTGGTTTGATAACCACCGGTAGCCGGGGGAGGCTCGGGGTTCGGGGCACTCGTTTGCAGCATCAGCTTGGAAGTGCCACGTGGTAAATTTAGTTTTTTTGTAAGTAGATGAATACACATGCAAACTAGTTGAAAACGCATGCTTTGATACATATTAAAAAATTCTATTTATGTTTGTTCGTATGTGCGTATAACTTTTTAGGAAGGTACAAGGGGGTTCGAAGGGACAGATAAACCACCAGCACAAACTCCCTATGTTAAATAGTAAAGATACGTTGTTGCCAACAATTATCGCAATAGACCATGTGTAGGCCAACAAAGCAATTTGCAATGAATGTGCTAATTACCTGGTGCGTGGGGTTTAGTTAGATGTGTATGTTTGCCTCACTGCTCATACGATATAAGTGACAACATGCGCGAATCATCAACTCTAACTATAGCTAAGATACAAGTGCGCCTTTTGGAAGCCGTGGTTTTAGTCAGTCATCGTATACATTTGGGTCCATCAGTGCCTTTCCCTTTCCTTTGAGGGCTTTAGCCCTCGCGACCTGAGCCCAGTACTTAGCTTCTACAACTTATGTAAGTTTGTCTCAGCCGAAAAATAACTTGGTGTTCAGCGAGGGCTTCGGGGTGTCATCCGGGGATGTAAGGTTTTCAACGTGTGAATCTTTCATGCACCACTGGAAAGTTGAGCATGTATTTTTGCTCGATGAATGTCCTGTTATACATATCCGGGCCATCTATCCATTCAAAAAAGTAGCATCGCTTCGTGGTCTGCCGGCATGGACCCCATGGGTTAGAGATGTGCGAAATGAAATATGCAATGTGAAATAGCAAATTTGTGCTTACAAGAACTTCGTCGTACGTGTAGTGCGCCCTGGCGGCGGTTGTCAGGTGTGTGGATTGAATGGTATGTGCTGGATTGTCATAGTCACACTGCGGTCGCAAAAACTTTGGTGACATAAGTGCATTCTTGCAAGAATTATCATGGCATGATCCCTTCTTCTTGGCCACCCACTTCCGCTCATGGCATGATTCCTTCTTCTTGGCCACCCACTTCCTCTTATGAAGCGTCTCTCTGTAGTTCAACATCCCTATAAGTGGTGCAATGACGTCCTATAACTCTTCTTTCTTCTCTCTCTCCTCTTCCCCTAGTCCTATGTCCGATCGTGGGGCCTAACCAGATTTCATAGGCGGTCGGTGTGCACTGTTCAGGATTAAAGCTTATACATGCTGTCAACTCACTATAAAAAGTTGGTGCGTGCTGTCAACTCACTAGGAAGCTGGTACTATTGTTAAATCACTGAGAAAGCTAGTGCATGACCTCCACTCACTGCAAAAAGTTGGTACGCGTTGTCAAATTATTGCGAAAGTTGGTGCGTGCTCTCTACTCGCTGAAAAGGCTGGTACGTATTGTCAAATCAGTGGAAAAGCTAGTGTGTGCTATCTACTGGATGTGAAAAGATGGTATGTATTATCAAATCACTAGGAAAGCCCGTGCATGCTGTTCACTCGCTGATATATCAAGAAAGGATTCCAAGAACCAGGCGAATAAGAAAAATAAAAAAAAAGCCACAAGGCCTAAGATAGAAATAGGATATTTATAATATTTTTGTCAAGTTGCACATGATAGTTAGTACATGGCACTTAGGCCATGCTAAGTTATGTGGATACAATATATTACACATTATATGTCTATTGTGTAGTACATAGGTGGGTGCTTGCCAAACAAAAATCTACTCCTAGCAAGCACTACGAGTTGACCTAATTCGTAGGTCGGGCTACTACTCTATGAGGCTGTGGCCATAGCAGGTGGTACAGTCATGAGGTGAACTAGAGTGGGAGCGACTATAGATGGCTGAGTGAGAGCGGGAGCCACCGCGGCCTTGACTGGTATCTCCGATGTTGACGACAATCGACAGGTTGGAGCGTTGTACGCTCTTATGCGTGGAGCTCCTCAAGAGTAGTCCTCAGGTGATGGGCGGTCCGGTGGGTGCTGGAGCATAGATCATTACTGCTACTGCAGTTCGCTCAAGTTTGGCGACCGCGGCATCCCTATCACGCTCCACTGTAGCCAAGACCTTCTCACACTTGGTGAGCTGAGCATGGAGAGTCTCGGCATGGCTGTAGCTAGTGATGAGGAGCTGGCGGAGGTACGAGATCTTCTCCAGAGCCTCAGTATAGGTGGCTCTCGTAGCTCAGGTGAGCTGGACCTAGTGGGTTAGGAGCAGGTCATCCTCAAAGCTGGTGACGAACACCTTGTCGTAGCATGCACCTTCCTGGAGGGATGGATGGTAGCAAAACGGGGAAGTTAGCATGACAGCCACGTGGATCTCGCACAAGGGAGCACAAGCTAAGCAGGTGGTGTGCTGAAGGGTGCTGGTGGAAGTGCTCCTCAGGTGCTCCGTGCGGAAGGTGCACTCGCCTTCCTTTGTATACAGGATGACTTCCATCATCCAGGCTTACCTATCTCCTTCCTGGGTCTTTCGTCCCTTGAAGATGGGGCGGCGGCAGTAATGCAGGCACTGCATTAGTTTGTGCAGTATATCGTCAAACTCTCCTTCGTCCTCTCAATGGGTGAAGTAGTCCCATAGAACATAGTCAGTTGATCCGAACATCTACAGTTGAACAGGAGGGTATTAGTAATAATTTAAAGATATCAAGAAGGGAGGTGAGTCAAGAACTAAGAGTGGTAAGTAAAGGCAGTAGTACGATATATTTTTTGTGAAGCTTTCGCTTTGTAGTTTTGGAAAATAAGATTAGGTTCTTGGATAACAACTATTCTTTAATCACACGAGAGCAACAAATATATACACGTGGACATACATAAAACTATTTTAGCTATTTTCTACCCTGTATTTTTTCAGCTATTTACAATAAATAAACACGGCTAATTACAGAAACACATCCGTCAACTAAACATGACTATCTAGCGCATTTCACATTACAAAACCATACTTACTCTAATGAAAAACTAACGATATATTAAGCGCGTTGCTCATATAGGGATGAAGCATACCTTTTTCGAAGGTATTCACCCACTCCGCAATACTTTCAACAATGAAGGATGGTAAATCACAGCTAAACCACCTCGAAATTATATTACAAACTCTTCTTTCAGTCTATCTTTCCTTCCTCTCCCTCACCGCTCTCTCACTCGGCACGAAATCTCTCTTTCTTTCCCCTCCCTCATTGTGCTCTCACTTGGTAGGAAATCAATCGTGGTTCCCATTTTATATGTGTGCCCACGCGCTTGCTACTCAGCCGACGCTGCTCGGCAATGCCTAGGGCAGCCCGCTTGTTGGGCCATGCTAGCCTAGCCTATCGTGCTGCTCGCCTCCTGCTGAGCTACCTCATCGTGACAGGTGACACGTGTCACCTGCTGCGTCTTTCGAGGTAGGGAAGGGGAGCATTTTACAAAAACGGGTGTTTAGGGACCAAAATTGAAAAAAGTGGCTATAGTGCCAAATACATGATCTTTTAACGCAAAATGTGTTAATGGGGATCGCCCAAAATTGACATGCCAACTCGTGGTAGTCTTAACCCTAAGCAGAGCACATGTTCTCAACCCTAGTGCTTACTCTAGCGAGGGTGTGGGAGAGCCCCAGAAGATTAGGGTGGTGCAGCGCCCGAGCCACCTCCCAGCAACCTCCGAATATTTGTCCGGGCTTACCGGCGAACAACGCAGTGGGTGTTCTTAGCTACAGTGGTGGTATTCTTGGCTCGCTGACGAGCAGCGCAATAGGTTTGCCTAGGCTAAAAAAACTCCTTGCTTGCCACTGTGGTGGAGTGTGCTAGATATGCCCCCTCTTAATCATGTCTTACACTTGCATGAGTAGTATATATTACTAATAGCGGAATTTGTTCTCATAATTTCTCTATGGTTTTTCTGACTACAGGAACATTCTTATTTGAATATAGGAATTTGTTTAGATTCAGATTCTTGGTAATTGAACTGGTAGTACCTATATTATTCGCCGGGGGATTGCTCCCCGCGAGGCATGCCACATCATGCATTTTCCAAAATAGCCCTTTGGTTTTTCAAATTTACGCACATGTCCTTATTTCTTACAGAAAGACCCCTTCCACACTAACAATTTCACGATAAGGCCCTCCACTTTCTGAAATTACATATGGATCCTCAATTTTTTCAGAAAGACCCTTCTTTACGAGATAAAGCCCTGCGGTTTTTCTATAATTACATACGGGTCCTTTGTTTTTAGAAAAAAAACCCTCTGCTGTTCCCATAAATACGCGCGAGCCCTTAATTTTTCCAAAAAACCCCTTTACGAATTATCAATTTTTTTCTTTAGTTCATATAGTAGCTAGCGTGACGTCACGTTGTGTTTCCGCTGGAATCATAGTACTACCTATACATGCGAAACCATAAAGTGAAGACCGCCCAAACATGCATGGGACGGCACACCACAACATTTTGACACGTACCGGCTCAAGGTACATATACGGAGCTATCCTACTTGCACATAGATGACATACTCCCTTTCGAAAAGGGCACCGAACCGAACCCTTGTCAAGAGAGACAGAACAACTTTTCATAGCGTATCACATCCCAACAGAAAACGACGTCTCCAACCCAAGCAGAGCAGGAAAAGGTTGGGGCCTGCATGATGCCAATGCCACCTCTCTGTCACGTACTACTGCACAGTAATAACATTCTATTCTAACTAGCTACCTACTCCACAGCATCATGCTCACTACTGCTCTATAAGTCTATAGGCCTGTTTGGTTGGAGACTGGAAAAAGCTGCTCGGACCAGGCATACATCCTAGGCGTTCGATTTTGAATACCTGGGGTCAGGATGTATCGCCTGGCAGGCGTTTGCCTGCGAGGCCTCCAACCAAACAGGCCCTATATCTCCCCCGCATAAGTTCTTTTCTTAAAAAGCATTAATATAAATTTATTCTAGAAGTTAAAGATATGGTCATTATATTCTAAGTCGTGGATGGCACTCTGGTGTTTTCCCATCATATCTTGTTTTGTTTTTTCGGGAATGCGTCAAGGCACTTTGGTGTTTTCCATCATATCTTGTTTTTTTTTGGGGAATACGTCGATTTTTCTTATGATTTTTCAAGGCAGGAATGGAGATTTCTTCAGCATTGGACGAATTGACTAGGTTAAACGGAATCAGTTGTCTGGTTGCAATGATTGGAGATTTAGGCCCTGATCGGTTCGGCTGAAAGCTTAAGGCTTATGGCTGAAAACACTGTAGCGGCTGAAAAAATCACTGTAGCGGCTGATGAAAGTACTGTAGGGGCTGAAGGATAGTACTGTAGCACCTGAAGTGATGTAAGTAATCCTAAAATAAGCTGAGACTAGTGGACGCAACATTTTTGCATGTACTAGTGACGTTGACCACAAAAATGACGACATTCGGTTTAGCGAAACGCCGTACGCAACAATTTTATATGACACGGCACAAGAACAAACAAGTGCATGGAACATAAAGGGACCTCTATGAGCTCTATACCACGAGTGACGATGCTATGAAGTCACGTGTAATGGTCATGAGGTCTGCGCTCGCGTCATCAGGCAGCCCGGACGGCTGGTATGCGGGCGCTGCCATGTTGGCGGGAGGCTCCGCGCCAGACTCGGCGTCAATGATAAAGTTGTGCAACGCCATGCAAGCTGTGATGATTTTGCATTGCCCGCGATCCTTGTACATAGGAATCTTATGTAGAATGTGCCATTTGCCCTTGCACATACCAAACGCACGCTCGACGACGTTGCGCAACTGCGAGTGCCGGTGGTTGAAAACCTCGGGCATCCCCCCCGCACGTGTACCATTGTTGAAGGCAGGTACATGGTACCGCGTGTTGCGGTATGGCGCTAGGTAACCCAACCGGTTAGGATAACCGGAGTCGACCAGGTAGTATTTGTCTGCCACAAAAAATATTGGTTAGTATGTCACTCGGAAAGCATGTAATAATCGGATATGAAACTGTCATACAACCTTCGGGGGGATGTGGGAAGCGGTCACCGTACTTGTCCATTGTGTCATGTAGGATCCGAGCGTCGTGCGCCGACCCCGGCCACCCGGCACACACAAATGTGAAGCGACAGTAGAAGTCGCAAATGGCGAGAACATTTTGACTAGTGAAGCCTTTCCTGTTATAATACCGTCCCCTCTCGCCATTTGGAACAATGACTTCGATGTGAGTGCCATCAATAGCTCCTATGCAATTGTGGAAGCGAGAAAATCTGGGTTGTTGTAGCCTGGGGTGCACTGTCTGGTACGTTGGATCTAATGGTGCGATTATGTCCGCCGCTAATAACACCACACTATCAAGCACATCGTGGAACCTCTTCGAGATAGTTCCCGGAGAGTGCTCGAATCGGTTCGTAGCTTGCCGCTGCGGTTGCTGTGATCCGCAGGTCCACAAAAATAAGCCTAGTGCTTCTGTTGAGCACATTTCCCGTCCTGAGCGAAGACCGTAATTTCGAACAAGCCTCTCATGCAACGCGTGGAAAACATTGGGCGACATCCTGAACATGTTGAGGCATTCACGGTTGTCCGCTAGTTGGTCCGAGACCCACTGCATACCAGTAACTCGTGGCATTGGTGGGATATGACCGGGCTCTTCGTCCTCGTCTGTCTCGTCGTCGTCTGTATCATCGTCACAGCACATGGCAGCCAGTACAAGCATCTTTGGGAACTTGCTGCTGCCGGCATCCGCCATCACTGCACACACATGACAACAGCACATGTTACTCGGGCATAAAAATCACGGCAGCAGCAGGAATCGGTAATAGCAGCAGCAGCATGCAAGGCAGCAGCGTACTCCGCACCTTTCACGGCAGCAGCAGCAGCACTCGGGCATAATAGCAGCAATCGGTAATACAAGTAATAACACATGCAGCAATGGGTAATACAAAGTAATAGCAGCAGTAGCAATCACGGCATCCATACAAAGTAATAGCAGTAGCATCCATACGGTTCAAAGTTCAACCGACATAAATATCACATAAGGTTCAATACAGCAACATCCATACGATAGCATAATAAAAAGTTCAACAATATGCCTACACACTCAACAAAGTACGTACGCAACCAACAACGCACAACAATATGCCGAACACTCAACCAACAGCGCACAACAATATGCCTAACACTCAACCAACAATGCACAACAATATCCTAACACTCAACCAAGTACGTACTCCGCACATCGTATCTCCTCACGGCTTATCTCGAAGTAGTTCCCAAGTACGCCTGATCCAGTTCAGCCGACCCTCACTCGTTTCCAAGCAGGCGAAGCTGTTGCGGCACTCCGGACGCATGAAAAGCTGCGTAGCGTAGAAGTGCTCCTCGCTTCCTTCGTGCCCACCTGCTTGTACTACCAGTCTCATCAATCGCATGACATCTTCCCTTTCGGGGTTTACCGTAGGCGATGTCACACTCGTCCCAGAGCCATGGCTTCCGGACCGGAGGTTCAGCTCTGATTCATAAAGCTCAACCATGCGCTGCAAACAACCCTCACGTTCAGCGCGCTTACTTGCGCGAACGCTGCTCGGGTGCAATGGTGCAGGGCATGGCCTCTTGCTCCCGGAAGAACGCCCCGACGCACTGCCGCCATGGCTCTGGAAGGGGGAAGGCATGCTGCTGCCAGGGGTCTGCAAAGGGGAAGGCATGCTGCTGCCAGGGGTCTGCAAAGGGGAAGGCATGCTGCTGCCCTCCCCTGCTGGGCTGTCGTCTTGGTCGTCGATGTTGACGTCGCGGTCATCCACCCCCGGGACGAATGCGAACTCGCTCGTGATGGTCGTGTTTCCGAACACGATTTCTAGGAGGTCCTCGTGTCTGTCGACAATGCCCCTGAAAGTCTTCATCTCGGACTTTCCCTGCAATGCACGATGTCATATCACCGGTGTAAAGCTAGCTGCACTGCACTGCAAAATTGATACTTACTCGACCCGCAGCTGCCCACCACTCCTCACTCGCAGCAATGTTGCCTGTCGATGGATCGACCCCAAGGCCCGTGGCATGAAGTTTCAAAGTTTTCCATTTGTTGTAATCACGAGAAAGTTGCTCCCATTTGTTATTCATCTGTTTACTTGTGTACTGGTAACCAGTTCGTTCCTCAAATTTGCGCACAAGGTTCTGCTTGCCCTGCGTGTTCAAGCGTGAGAACGGCTTGTTGTGTGCCTCCACCTCCTCGGCGCACACTTCCAGGAACACCTTCGTAAGGGCATTGTCCCACATTGCCGGCGCCATCTGCAGGCATCGCGGCGAAGGGTATTGAAACTTTACATATGAGAGGGGAACGACATAAGTTTATATCCAAACTCATCCCTTCGTAGGAACATACTAACGGGCACAAAGTGTACAATTATTTCGGTTTCTAGGTTTATTTGTCAGTAAACTATGCACGTGTTTGCAGGATGGTAGCAGAGAACCTATGCATTTCATTCTTGGCTTAGCTCATTTACAACAATTACAAGCAAAGTGATAGTGAGACAAGTCTGTGTTGGTACAAGGACTAGAGTTACATATTCTGCAAGGACCATACCTCCAGACGCCGTTCGTTGCTGCGCCGATGCGGGGGTGAGCTCGGCCGGAGCTTCAAGCGTCGCCGCTTCTTCCTGACTGGACGCACGCCGGGCTGCGCGCTTGGGCTCTCCCGTCGTCGGCGGAGGCGGCGAAGGCGTCTCTTACGCCCAGGATGCACGGGCACGGCGACGGCGACCTTAGACGGGGACCTTCCACGGGGACGGCGACCTTGGACGGGGACCTCGCACGGGGACGGGCCGTCGGCCTTGCGGATCCGGCGCGGCTCTACGTCCCCGCGGATCTGCGTTCCCCGCCTCGGGAGCCCGCACCGGAGGGGCACTGCCACGGAGGAGGGACGCGTGGGGGGGAGGGGCGACCTGGCCACCGGCGATTCGGTCGCCACGCCGGCCGACCGGGGGTGGATAGCCGGCACTCGCGGGTGGCGGCGACCAGGCAGGCGCATTCCAGGGGAGAGTTCGATTTGGGGGAGCGTCGGTTTAACCCTAACGCCTCGTGTGGAGCATTTGGGGGAGATCGATTTGGGGCCGCATTCCGCAAGGCTTCGCGTGGAGCGGTCGGCTCCGCCTGGAAGCTGCGGCTTGGGCTCAAATAACTGTAGCCGCTTCAAAAAGCCTGCAGCCCGCAGCTACAGCCGAGCTGATCGGTGCCTTACTTTGTAAGAAATTTCAGCGGTTCCATCTCTTGCGATTGCGACGCCGTTCCCAGGACGAAGTTGCCCAGTGCTGTCCATTATGGCCTCCATCCCCGTGTTTTAGAGCTTCAAACTTTCTGCAGACATCCTTAACCATCCTTCAGGTTCTATAAATCGCATCCTTCCTATTGTCACACTTTAGTCTACGTTACCTATCAATAATTGATGATTTCTTATTTGTTTATTTCATGTTCAGATTGGAAGCAAAAAGGGTCAAAGCTCAATCGTGCGGCTAATGTGGGATTCTTGATCATTTGCTATTTTTGTGTTCATGTAGAAGCTGCCGAGGTCTGCCCTAATATAAAGAGAGAGCCATGTAGAAGCTAGAAGTGAGAGCAAGCTTTTATTTGTTAGTAATGTTAGTGAAGTAATCCATCGCTTGAGTTGTAGTCTGCGCCCTTTGTCCATGAAATTGATTTACTGTTATGAAGTAGCGAAAAAGATATGCTCACTTTTTTCCCCTATGATCAAATGTAGGACCAGCAGAGGTCTACATTTCTCTAATATTGGATCGAAGTGTCACTCTAATATGTTTTTCTTCCTTTCCTTTGGCCAAATCTTCGATCACCAAGAAAAGAGAAATAAATAAATCAAATTTTGTTGCACTGAAATGCTCATGGACAGATCATTGATAAGTACATGAGGGTTTGAAAAGCTATTTGTAAGGAGTTATATTATCCAAATTTACCCCTGTACAATATTACTCTATATACCCATAAGAATGAATTTTAAAAATACGTCATAATACTTCTGGAGCAATTTTTTTAAAAAAAAGATTCATGAGTTGTCTACCGACTTTCCTACCCCCCTTCAACCCAGAGTATGGGGCACACAGGAGTCTGCAAAAAGAGAGCCTATGGGTTATTTGAGGCCCTAATTTTTGCTTTTTAGCCCAAAAATTTAAAGTTTTTTACATATGGACCCCTGGAGAAAAGATTTGCAAAAATGGACCCTTTTCTCGGCGCCACAGAATATGGCGCCCAGGGTACATGTCACGGCGCTATATGCTTTAGCGCCGTGTATTGACACGTCGGAGCCAGGGTGGCATAGCTCGGCGCCGCAGCACATGGCGCCGTGAAGTGCAAATACGGCGCTGCATTCCGTAGCGCCGTGTACTGACTTAGCCAGTCAAAAATGGTCGCCGTGCCTGCAAGTCCCCCTATCTCGGCGCCAAACTTTCACGCGCCGTACATAGCTTACACGACGCCATACCATTTGGCGCCGATATGTGTATATACAACGCCAGACTGTTTGGCGCCTCTTTTGGCGCCAAACAATCGGGCGCCGTATATACACATATCGGCGCCAAATGGTATGGCGCCGTGTAAGCTACACCTGACAAAAAAAAACAGCAAAACAACAAACTTTTCTGTAAAACATGCACATACGTACATGCACACATGAAACATCTGAAAACGTAAATAACAACATCGTTACCAATAAGTCTCAAAATACCACATAACTGTATAAAGTCTCAAAATATCACATAAGTCTGAAAATATCGCATGTCTATAGAAAAAGTCTGAAAACATCACTGCCTCTTGGCCTTCCCCTTGCCCTTGGCTAGAGCATCACTCCCTGGAGTATACGTGCTCGGGGGACGAGCCGAACGACGAGGCCGCTGCGAAGCCTGAGTAGACGGTGCGTCAGGCATCTGCGACATCCCAATCTCGTCGTGGGTAGATGCCTCCTCGTCCTCGTGCTTCTCGTCGACGTCGTCACCCTGCTCCGACTCGTCGTCGTCGTCATCGCCCTGACTAAAAGTCGGAGTGCGTGACGAGCTCCTTGTGGACTGGCGCGTGCTGACGTGTGACGACGAGGCTGCAGCGGCACCCGAGCGCTGGGAGGCCGCCGGTGGTGCGACGTCCGTGCGTGCGCGGCAACCACACCGACCTGCCGCCCGACTGAGGCGACGTCGAAGTCTCTGCAAGTAATGATATGTCATAATTGCATACATGCTGAATCGATCTAACCTAACTAATTATCTTCGTACCTGTAGGAAGTCACTCAGGGGGTGGCTCTCGCTGTCCAGGTGGCCGAGAACCTCGTCGATCTCACGCACCGAGGTTTGGAGAGAAGTCCCCTAAATAAATAAGTAAACATAAGTGCGAGATAAACGTGTGGAACCAAAGTATTGCAAATATCATGCTTTCCGTACCACTCGATCGAGAATCGGAGCGGCCTCGACCACTGTGCCCTCCCTCGCATGCCTGTCGTATGCAGTGTCCTCGTCCTCGGACGAAGCGAGGTCCGCGTAGTCGACATCGGTCCACTGCTGCCTCAGCCTGTAGCGCGTGGCAGTGTGGTACCAGGACAAGTAATCCTGGAAGCTGGCGTTACTGTGGGGGGTACTGTCCGGCTCGCAGTTCTCCTCCATCTTCCTCCACCACTGCACGTACTGTCGGTGGTGATCAGCGAAGTCCGTCACCTTTCGTTGGCGGACCCTGTCGAACCTGTACATATAGCAGATGTCAACAATAGTTGTTAGTACGAACCAAAAGAATTTTAAATTGTTACTTACTTGTGCAACTCAACAGAAGTCGACATCTCCTCTGGGGGGAAGAACTGCATGAGGCCGAACTGCCGCGCAACTCTGTGGGGGAGGTGAATCTCCACGGCATAGAAGCAGATCAGCGGAGACCTCATCCTCCAAATATGGGAGTCCCTACGGCACATGGTGCTGAGCGGTAGCGCTAGAACCTGTGGCTCCAAGTAAGGCTCCCAGGACACCTAGTAAGCGAACACACGATTAGCCATGTACAAAAACCAAGAACTGTAGGAAAAATAAATTTCTTACCATCGTGGGAGACAAAGTGTCAAACTCGTTGCTGAAATCCACGTACGCCCGCTGAGTAGTCGCGAACGGGACTGACACTGTATCCCACAGGTACGCAACAGTGGGGCCGAGGTCATCCACACCCAGTGGATGCCAAGGCTGCGCCTGGAACACTCGAGGGCGCCCCACTGGAATGCGTGTCCACATCCACACCTAGCAAGCGAACATACGGGCAGACACACGATTAGCCATGCACAAAAACAAAGAACTGTAGGAAAAATAAATGCATTACCACACCTGCAGAAGGAAGACGCGGCCACCGAGCGTCGACGTGGGCGCCCTGCGTCTGCAGGCCTCGCAAAGCTGACGGTAGAGGAATGCGAGGACCGCCGACCCCCAGCTGAACTGTCCAGCGTCCCCCCAGTCCTGGAGGCAGTGGATATACATCCACGAAGCGGCATCCCCCGTGGCGTCCGGGAACAGCACTGCCCCGAACATGTGCAGGACCCAGGCGCGGCAGTGGTAGCTCACCGTGGCGTCGTCCGCGGCAGCAGGGCATTCGCCAAAGGTAATCCGCAACCATCTAAGGTGGACCCCCGAGACGCGGCCTCGCCTGGCATTATCTGGGGCAGGAGGCAATGGCGTGCCCAGGAAGGCCTCCACATGTGCCCTCCACCCCTCAGACACCGCCGGGCCGATCACCGGCTGTCCCCTGATGGGAAGTCCAAGTATCATCGCCACGTCCTGCAGCGTGACGGTTATCTCCCCACAGGGAAGGTGGAACGTGTGTGTCTCTGGCCTCCACCTGTTAGTAGTACAAGGAGAAAAGAATTAGTTACGTACGTAAGAATATAGAAGTGAAAACAAATTAACCCGATAGAGAAAATTCACCTGTCGACAAGTGCGGTCAAAGCTGCAGGGTTGAAGACCGGCATGCCCCGCCGTAATAGGTTAGCGACCGTGTGAAGCCCAGCACGGCGCAGCAGTGGGGTATAGCGGTCGTCGTAGCGCATCAACTGGAACCCATCATGGGTTCGAGGACGAAGTATGGGTATCTCCTGAAAATTGCTATAAAAGTTAGCTGCGTGACCATCAAGTTGAACACATGTATATTTCGACCACACACGTACCTGGCCGTCCTCCGTGAACCTGCCGCGGTGCTCCCTCTCGTAGGACTCATCTAGCAGCCGGTATCTCGCCATCCTGTGATAAATTTTAGAATTCAATAGTTAAGAAATATTCAAATAAGAAATTTATAAAACATGATTTATAAATAAAAATAATAATCAAATTGAATTATGAAATTGGAATCAACATGAATAATAATTGGAATCAAATTGATTTACCCTAAATCTAAACATTCAACAATGTCGTTCAAATCATACCCATAAAACATATGTATTTCTAAATCAAACCCTAAAAACATATGTATTTCACTCAAATCAAACCCTAAAAACATATGTATTTCTAAAATGGACCCTAAAAACATATGTATTTCTAAACATTCATCAATCTCGCTCTAAACATGTGTATTTCTAAATCAAACTCTAAATCTAAACATATATTTCTAAATCAAACCCTAAAAACAAATGTATTTCTAAATCAAACCCTAAAATACATATATTTCTAAAAATCAAACCCTAAAAACGAATCTATACACATTACTACTCTTACATTATGCATATCTATCGAAAATCTAACCTAAAACCGAGCCAAATTGAACTAATTTCATCTAGGGTTTCAAATCTTCCCAAACGAAATGTACCTCAAATAATCCATATTTATTGCAAAAAATCAATGGAAAGGAGGGGGTTCACCTTGCTTAGTCGATTTGGAAGCAAAATCGCGAGAAAAACGGATGGATTTGAGTAGATTTTGAGGGGGAAGAGAGTGGCGGCGGCGGTTGCTTCGGTTGGGCTAAACAGAGTGAGGGGCCGAGGGGCCGCGCTCGGGCTTAAGTCCCAGAGCACGGCGCCAAGGTTGTTAGCGCCGTATGTGCACTTCACGGCGCCATGTTCTGCGGCGCCGAGCTATGCCACCCTGGCTCCGACGTGTCAATACACGACGCTAAAGCATATGGCGCCGTGACATGTACCCTTGGCGCCATATTCTGTGGCGCCGAGAAAAGGGTCCATTTTTGCAAATCTTTTCTCCAGGGGTCCATATGTAAAAAACTTTTAAATTTTGGGCTAAAAAGCAAAAATTTTACTATTTGAGGAGGCGGCCTTGGATACGAGGAAGAGCCCAGGTGCTCAAATGAACAACCCCTCTTCAGTTCTAAGCCCTCCTCCTTCATTGAGAAGGAACAATTTAGGACTACATTGCCAGTAGCACATCTTGATTATCGACACTCTGTGACAAGTAGACAATCTCTAATAGCCACCTGGGAAGGGATAAGCAAGGGCAATTTTGGTATTTCACAAAGCCAAGAGAGAGTCTCATGGCCATGCCCCCGTAAGCAAGCCAGCAAGCCCACACTTCCTCATTTGTTCCCTAATTGCCTTCTCTCATAGCTAAGGCAAAAGCAAAGCAATAGAACCACCCCTCATTTCTTCACTTCTTCCACAACCACAGAACCAAGCCAAGCACCATTTCACTTTTCCTCCCTCGGCCGAGAGGAAGAGAGGAAGAAGAGTGAGCAAGGAGGAGAGGAGATCCCAAAGAGCTCAGAAGGCCAAGGCGTGAGGGCTTCGCCGACAACGACGGGGGACATCAATGACTGCCGAATCAACGTCAAGCCAACCATTTAGTATGCCCGCTTTCCCTTCACAACCCCATGGCACAACATAGTGGCATGCAAAAGTAGAACTGCAAGTAGAAAAGGGGATGGAGGGGAGAACCATCCTGGTAGTAGATGGCCGGCCGGCTACATGCCATCACTGGCAAGTTGAAGAAGACGACGGCGCCGAGAGCAGCCAGAGGCGCGGGAGTCGGCATTGGGGGGGCGAGGGCCGGAGTCGGGCGGCAGCGCTTGAGGGCTCAGACCTGGTTGGTCGGCACTAGGTGATCGTAGGGGCTAGCCGATGGCGGGGCCGAGCCCCAAGGGAGATGATGATGCTGGTCTAGGTAGCCAGCGGTTAGCATAGCGACCGGGAGGTCGAGATCGAGGGGGATGCGGTAGGGGACCGATGGCTGGTGGCCGATGGCTGACAGCTTGGGGATGACCGCACCCCAGATCCAATCGGTAGAGAAGAGAGAGGATAGGGGAGAGAAAGCCAGGAGGAGAAGAGGAGTCAGTGGCGAGCTCCAGTTCGACGGCAGTGGCCGACAGCGAGCTCCAAGCCAGCGATGCTCGAGCACGGTTGTGTGCCACCGCATTGCCTAGGAAAAGCCAGGCCTTTCAGTCGAATGAAGGAAAGAGAGAGAAAAGAGAGGGCTCGGGTTGGGGGGAAAGAAAAGAGAAAGAGAGAGAAAAAAAGAAGAGGGCGGAAAAGGAAGGAAAAAGAGAGAAAAGAAAGGAGGAGAAAAAGAAGAAGAAACGGTTTGGTACCTGTGTGTCGAGTCTTTAACCTCGAACGTTCTAAGCCAGCGTTAGGCCTTACGTGTAGAATCGATGCTGTTCATTTAAGCGCTTGTACCGAAATTCTATTCTGATTCGGGATTATCTGCCTATTCAGGTAGGGGCCCGGGATCGACGCTGTCCACACCTCGCTTCGCTCCACTTGGTTAACAGGTAAATGTATGGTAGAGCGATAGACCATAGAGTTTTTGAAATTTGTGATGTTTACATGATATGGTGATGCTTATGTGGAAATGCGATGTTTACATGACATGATGTAGTTTATGCAATGATGCTTAAACAAGGAGAGCGATGGTGCTTACCTACTAATGATGTTAATGATGAGCATGAACATGACAATGGATATATGCATTCGCATCATGCGCACTCATGAGATAGAACTGGGATCTGCCTGGGTGGATCCCGCAAGACCTACTTCGGTAGGCCTCCATGGGAGTGGAGAGAACCCTCGTGCCGATATGGGCGGGCCCAAGATTTTGGGTGAATATTGACGGGTGTTCACTTGGCAATACCGGCATATGCAATGAGATGAATAAATGAGCATGTAGAGTAGTGCTGCATCGCAATAATGGCATGATAATGTAGGAACATGAAATGAAAATATGAACATGGTAATATATATGGAGAATGTTATGGCTAGTTAAATTTTAGGTGTTTTGGTAGTGTTTATCATTTTATTATGTACTTGCTGAGTCTCCGGATTCACCATTACTTCATTTGTTTTTTAGGTGAACGTTGATGACGTCATGCACGGGTAGGGGTAGCACATGAATAATTTCACGTACTTGCAGCACTTCACATATCAGTTTTTGTTAGTATGTTTAACTCCACTAGTATGCTAGAATAGTTGCTGAGAAATGGTATGATGTAAGTGGTCGTTGCTTTATGAAGAAAGTAGAGTTTTGCTTAAAATGATTAGTAGTTATTCAAAAATGGTATTATTATACAATAATGATAGCAACTCTAGGCTCAGAGGGTGAGCGGGATGTCACAATCCAATTGCGACGGATTGAAAATTTTGTGGTACAGCGTGTTTTCATATGTTCCAAAGATAGAATGCAAGAATCCTGTCAAGCCACGCATATACTGTCACTCTGTCTTCTCGCTTTCTCGGCGCACTGCGCACACCATTTATGTAAGTCTTTAAACTTCTCCAAATTAAGGAAGAATAAAACTGGCTAGACTCGCTTTGCATTGCATCGAGTCATTGCAAAATGTTCATTTTAGGTGCTGCTCGGTTGGATTGAAATAAGCTGATTTATAACTAAAATTATACTATAGTTGGCTGAAATTACACTGTAACCGATAGTGGCTTACTTGATGTAACTAAATTTTAAAAATAGAAAAATAGGTTAGCACATCACAGACAACGCAAACGAATACGAAAAAAATAGCAAAAAAAGCTCAAAAAATAAAAAAAATCAGAAAAGGATGAAATTTAAAAATAGTAAAAAATAAGTCAGGTTCAGTGTTTCATCGTTAACTGTACCATGTGAGCAGTGAAGTCCTGAACGGTAGAAGCGATTTTCCTTAGGGAAAAGTAGAAAAAATCCCAAAAAGCTGTCCAGTCAGATCTATCGGCAATGTAGATGTAAAAATTGAAAACTGATAGAAGTAGATATTATCGGCCGGGGGAGTCAAAACTGAGAAGTGACTTCTGTGCTATCGGTGGCTTCGTTCAACTACGGCGGACCGGCCTCAATTGCATGGAGAATTTGTTCCACTGAAATGCTTCGATTAGTGCTCCTTGATGCTTTTCAGCTCAAGAAAATATTAGGAGGAGAGAACTTCAGATGATTAGTGCTCTTTGATGCTTTTCAACTCAAATAAAATATTAGGAGGAGAGAACTCGGATCCACTGATAAAAGAAGGTTCATGTGCCGGCCATGGTGCAATAGAGTATATTTCAATCGAAGAACCATTGGATGTGTACCAAATAGAACAAGGGAAAATTGAATATATAGGATTGGGTTGAGAGTGGTTTTGTAAAATAGGATCAAGTTATTTGTCCTTGTAAATATAGAACTGAGTTCACCACTTTCTTGCAAATATAGGATTTTCCCATTTTAATTTCATTTTCATTTTTCAGGCATTTTTCTCCACGCGAAATGACTCTTTTGCCCTTCTTCTTCCTCCTCACCTGGCCGCGCCGCCCCCTCGCCCGCGCCGCGCCGCCGCCGCTCCCTCGCCTGCCCCGTGCCGCGCCGCCGCCGCTCCCTCGCCCGCCCCGCGCCGCGCCGCCGCTCCCTCCCTAGGCGAGGGAGCGGCGGCGGCGCGGCGCGGGCGAGGGAGCTGCGCGGCCAGGCGAGGGGGCGGCGCGGCCAGGTGAGGAGGAAGAAGAAGGGCAAAAGAGTCATTTCGCGTGGAGAAAAATGAAAATGAAATTAAAATAGGAAAAATCCTATATTTGCAAGAAGGTGGTGAACTCAGTCCTATATTTACAAGGATAAATAACTTAGTCATATTTTACAAAACCACTCTCAACCCAGTCCTATATATTCAATTTTCCCATAGAACAAAGGAGATTTCGATTTTTTTTTCAGAATGAGCCTCCAGCTTGGTGTTGTACTTGCGTTCGAATTCAGGCATTTTATATGCTCAAAGAAGAAAAGGTACAACAGTTGTACATGAGGGATTATAAAACACAACAGTGTCCAAACTATACTGCGGCTAAATTACTTTGTGGACTAGTTAGAAAGAGTTGGCGAGATGCTTGAGTACGTTTTTGAATCTATCTATTCACCTTTTTTAGATTTGATTTATTTTAGTGTAACAAGAAAACTTGTTTATGATTTGATTTATTTATTTACTGACTTGCAGAGATATGTTTCGTTTAATACATGTGTGATACAAAATTAATATTTATTATACAGTTTAAAATTCCATATATTTATATATCACCTTTTTTAGAACTTAGTTGCAATGCATAAGCACAGTACCGGTTACCGTTATACACTACTCTAGAGTAGTAAGCATTTCACGTTACTGGTCGTACTAATACTATCTTAAGAAAAGTATATTAGTAGCACTATTTAGTGTTCAAAAAGTAAAAAAAGAAAGAAGAATGAAAACAAAAGGCATTGGGTCTGTTTTTTAGGCTATAATCTATAGCTTTGGTTGTTCGTGATAGAAAGTATAGAGAGAAAAAAATTCATATATGACTTTAACTGATATAAATGAAGTCGCTGCAGTGTGTAATACAATTAATTTATTGATCTGTCTTAAAAAGATATTTTATTTGAAAAAATTAAGTTACCGTGAAAAATATTTTAATGTAAAAAAATGATTTTGAAAAGCTAAAAGAAGAGCACCCATCGTACCTGACGCTACGTTGATGCAAGGGCAGACGACAGCTCAGCTCGCAAGCCGAGGCCAGGGTGCAGTCACACACCAACAGGCAACAGCAGCGCCAGTCGAGGGAGTGGCGGCACGAATCTTAAAGCGTCGTCGTCGCGTACCGTCGGATGCTCTCTTCCCGGGCTAGCCAGTCTTCGGTCTTCGGCATCCGCATCATTGATTAATTCAACGAATAATTTTATCTCTCTTCCCTCCCCCCACGTCCCCACAGCTACTAAAGTACTACTGCTAGTTGTATTCGTTTGTACTCCACTTCCTTATAGCTTTGAACTTGATTATGATTTAGCTTGGACTTGATTATGATTTGTGGTGAAGATGATCGGTGATGTTTAACCAAATGAACCCTACAAATGTTGCGTATTATGTTTCATGTCCCCATCATTACGTAGCTTAATTAGCTAAGTGAAGACAATTGTTTTTTTTTTGAGCTTATGAATATAACAAGGACCAATACCATACACACCTATACACATACATGTGGATGCGTCTAATGTACACGTTTGAGACTAGAGATAGAGACCCAGACTCTCCGAGAGCACAGGCACACACTTTGATCACTGAATACACCCACGTGCAGGTATAAACACCGAGGACATTATTGATATGAACAATACCGAATGGGTTGTTGGTACAGTTGTTTTGTATGCTCCAGGGTCGAATCTCTTTAATTAGCGAATCAAGCATTCACATTGGGATTTCATGGGCACCTGTACGATGAGTCCTTTTTTTATTGACAACCACACGATGCTGAAAATGGCATCTATCTGTATTTAGTAACATCACAAGGGTGTTTCTTATCGTCTAGTCATCACATATAACAATGGACCCAAGCGCATCATATCATTTCTTGGCTTGCAAATTTCATGCAAAATTCAAAATAAACCGCCAACCTGTTGGGTTTTTATCTTTGTATCAGTTGAAGTGTGTTTTTCGCATTCTTTGGATTTCACTTACTCGTATTGTGATTTTAGCAGTCAAGATTGGCAGCTGTCTAAGTTTTATCGACACATACGAGTCATGTATGGTATCGTGATATAGGTCTGTTCATGTTGGCTGTGACTGATGGTTTTTTGTTGTGGCTAATTGTTTTTAGCTGATAAAGAATAACAGTGGATTTTAGAAGGAAAGGAAGCGGTAGGGAAGTGAGGGAGAGATGTTGTAACACTCTAGCCCAATCTCTGAGTCTGGAATACTACCACTACATATTAACAATATTAGATTTGCGATGCTATTAAAAATTCCGGCAGCACCTTCCCTATTTATATTACTACAAACAGGGGCAATCAACAAATATTAATCAAACTGCAACAAAAACAATTGATTCCACAACAGTAATAAGTCCACCATAGCATAAACCTCCCAAGGTTCAACGTTACGCTCTCTAGAACAAGTGTACCAAACTAGATATACTATAAGCAAAGATGATTATCTAGGAAATGGACATTTGCATTAGTGTTTGCATGTGACATGGATGTGCTAACCCCCCTTTCCGTTGCATAATGACTCCAAGAATCACCTAAAAACCAACAAATAAGTAAGGACGAGTCCAAAGACTCTGCAATAACATAACACAATAGTAAACCACAATCACACGTATCATTCATTATCCATCAATAGTCTCTTTAATCATTCATTATCATTTAACCCCTTTTATTTTTATTATCCATTTTTATGCATTTGTCCCTTATCTTTGACATGATGCAAATGCATATGCACATGCACATCTCTTTAGCTTACACCGGTATAACGGAGTAAGCACCCGTCGATGCTCAACCAAGCTTGTATACTTTCATGCGGGGACCTCAACATCCCATTTTTTTTATACAGGGATCTCATTAGCCCGTCCTTTTTCATACGGGGATCTCAATCTCCACCCTCATGGAGTGTCGACCGAAATAGGTCTTAATCTTTCTACTACTGTGGGATGTCTACACAAAGTATACCATAGATGCCACAAAAACCATCTATTTCCATGACATAAATACATGCAATGCAACTTTTTTTATTTAAGAATATCAACACGTCATATTCCATTAACCATTACTTGGCAACATATCAGCATCAATTATCCATGTCATGTACCATTACACATCATTCATCAATATGTCAATATATAGACAGAAATAATCAACTCATGATAGCATGATAGATAGTGCATTAAAATTCAACTAATAACAACTTTCAATTAAACACCAATAATTAATTCCATAATCTACTAAGACTAAGTTGCACCACAGTAGGATTGTTGCAATTAGCATAGACTTACAAAGCAAATTACAGAGCAACAAACTTTGGAAATTCATAAAAAATTCATACCTCAACCAAATCGAGTGGTTAAGCACTCTATAGAAAGCTTATAAAATATCTACACAATCATAGGTACCCCCAGACCTGATTCAGTGGGATTCACGGCCTAATCCACAAAATATCGCGACATCACTATGCTGTGACGATCTGCAGTACAACATCAATTCAAAGAACATAACAGGCAAACTATCCAATGGATTTTGATGTTCTATGGTTTGATGGAAGCTTATGAATTTGTCTAAAACTTCCTAGTAATCGCACTTCCCATCACTGCAACAAGCTCACAGCTTTTCTTCTTCATCAAATTAATTTTTAATATTTTGGAATGATATTGATGGACACGGAGATAGACATAACTGGCGGGGTGGAGACGAAAGCCTTCACCTTCTCACATCATCGTACACGTTAACGCTAAATAAGTATTAATGCCACATGGATATTTTATCATGTTTGAAAATCTCTTGTAAATCTTCTTTGTACGGTTTAACAAGTTTATTAATGTAAGTATATGATTTTATTCTTAGCAATCTAGATAAACTCACATCACAAATTCGTGGAGCTGTGATGCAAGTTCCCGGAAACAAAAACTAGAGAGCTGTTAGCGAATACGCGGGAACCGGGGGGCGGCCCCGTAAAAGCGGAAGGCTTTGATATGCGTGCGGAGGCAGGGAGTTAACTTCGCGTGCGCGGAGAGAGAGAGAGAGGAGCAGCAGCAGCATTAGAGGGGGGAGAGAGAGAGGGAGGGAGGCAGACGAGTCCACGTGAGGAAGAAGAGGAGCGAGATCTCCCACGCCCACCTCCTTCCTCCGCCTCTCTCGCCGTCTCCGACCCAATTCGCCATGGATCCCCCCTACGGAGGTCAGCGCCGCCCCGGCCCCCCAGTTTCCCCGCGGTTCTCCGGTGTTTTTCGGTGCTTTTTTTGGGCGTCGATGGCGGCGCGGCGATGCGCCGCTTCGATCTGTTTAATTCAGCGTCTAATCTGCGATTCAGGCGGTGCAGATTGCGTAATTGCGTGCTCCGCGGTGGGATTCGTGGGTGCTTCTGGGTTGGGCGTCTAGGGGTTCGCATGCAATTGCGCAGTGTTCGTCTCTCCAATCCGAGATTTAGCCTCTTCGGGGGGAGGGTTTATGCGCGCGATACGTTACCTAGCGCTTCATACTGTTTTAATAATTGATTAGTGGTTGTTGCTGATGCGTGGTTCTACTGGTGGCGTGGAGTCGAAGGCACCGCACGGAGGAGGAGGAGATGTTGTTGCCGCCGCTAGTGTCAGATTCGGTGCTGCATGCGGTGATGGCTACTCGCATTGCCTCCTTTCTCCTGCGGGGAGGTGCCAGCGACACGGTTTCCTGGCTTTACGTCGTTCTCCTGGGATGTACGTGTCCATGGCTGGTGCCCCCCAACGTTGGTAGCAGCAGTGTCTCCTTTTGGGATGGGGGAAGGCTTGGTCAATGGTTCGGCCGTTGGGGCCTCCTATTGGTGCATTGGGCGTTGGTTGCATCGGTGGGATCGCATTGGCCGAACGGGGTTTCTGTTCACGTGTATCACTGTATGGGGTTTGTTTGTTTTGTGGATTTGCTTGCTTTGGGTTGATAGGTTCACCTGGTAAGTGGATTAAGTCTGTTAGGAGAGTGGCACCTTGCGTTCCATGTCAAGCTGCTGTCTTCTGGTAGAGGTTACTAGGTTAGGCAAGTAGAAGGTTCCATTATGCCAACCTTGGTTTATAGCGTTGATGATAGTTTTGCTTTATAATGATCATAATATGTACTATGCATCTATTGCTCTACTAAATTTGCCTCGTGTGGTGCCAAATTCTGAGTTTTGTGGAAGGAATAGCATGCAAATATTAGCCCAAATGATTGGTTACAGAAGGGCCTGCAAATTTATAGACATTGATGGGTGCATTTCAAGTGATTTGAAAATGTGTTCATTCGGAAAATTGCAAAGAATCAGTTTTCTAGTTTTTTCTAGGGAAAATTTGTTCAGTAGCACTGAAAGATCATCTCTTTCGTAAAATACCACTAAAAAAACGGGTTCCGGAAATTACCACCGAAAAACTCATTTTTCTTCGGGATTTAGCAATCTAGACCAAAATACCCCTCTCCCTCCCCTCCCTCACCTTCCTGGCGTCTCTTGCCGATGCCGCCTCTTCCCCTTTTCCTCCTCTCGGCTCCCACGCCGCTCACCTCCTCCGCGCCGACTCGGCTCTCTCGGCCGCGCCGCCGCGCGCCTGCCTCGGCCTGACCTCCGCGCTCCCCCAATCTCACGCCCTCTCACGCCTCCATCTCCGGTCCCCCTCTCTCTCTTCTCTGCCCCCTTTCCTCGCGCCGCCTGCCCGATCGGCGCCGCTCTACCCGGCCGCCCCCGCCTTGCTGCTCGGCGCCGCACGGGGAACCACGGCCGGATCCGTGGCCTAGAGCCCGGATCTGGTGCCTCTACTCTCGATTCCCACCTGATTACATTCGATTTATTTGCTACTTTTCTTTGATTTAATGGATTTTGCTCATGTGATGGCGGCGCGAGGAAAGGGGGCAGAGAAGAGAGAGAGGGGGACCGGAGATGGAGGCGTGAGAGGGCGTGAGATTGGGGGAGCGCGGAGGTCAGGCCGAGGCGGGCGCGCGGCGGCGCGGCCGAGAGAGCCAAGTCGGCGCGGAGGAGGTGAGCGGTGTGGGAGCCGAGAGGAGGAAAAGGGGAAGAGGCGGCGTCGGCAAGAGACGCCAGGAAGGTGAGGGAGGGGAGGGAGAGGGGTATTTTGGTCCAGATTGCTAAATCCCAAAGAAAAATGAGTTTTTCGGTGGTAATTTTCGGAACCCCGTTTTTTTAGTGGTATTTTACGAAAGAGGTGATCTTTCAGTGCTACTGAACAAATTTTCCCTTTTTTCTATCCCATTGGGGGCAGGTTTTTAGGCGGTCTTCTTCCAGATTGGATGGCCCTAGGTTACTTTCCACCAAATTGCATTATAAGTGTTCTTTGATATCAACCCTATAAGTTATCTGATCTGGTACATTTGGTGGGCCATTTATTCTTGATGTTTCTGGAGGAGTATTTTGCATGTTTTTCTTTTGTTTCTGTTTCTCTTGGTTTAGACTTGTTTCATTGCCATATGTTATCATACCATTTTGACATTTATGCCAGTACGCTGATCACACAGTATCTTAGGACTTGTTGTATTTATGACACTTTGAAATTCGTATTCCCTTATTCTTCACAAAATATACTAATGTCCGTTGTATTCATTATCACATAGTTTTGATTCTTTTACATTTCCTGTTTCGCTCTTTGATTTTCATTGTTGAACTGGACCCTTTTGGTGTATAGCGGTATAGTCAAGAATTTTAGTGTTGACAACACAAGCAACTTTTGGTTGGTACTTGGTAGTGCTGTGCACGGCTGCACTTTTGATTCAAATGCACAAAGCCACAGACTAACTTCTCATTCTATCTAGTTTAGTTTAAAGTGAAAATACATATCATCTGTAAAGATTTGTAGGCTTTGCATTGAGTTTTTTCTTGCATGTTGTCTATTATGCCCGTTAGTAACCACTCGCAACTTGAAATGCCATCTCTTATTTGCTCTGCTATATTCTAAAATCATGTTGGGAATGATGCCCCCCAAACCATGACTAGTCACTCTTCCTTGATTCCCCTTTGAGACCTAATGAAGTTTAAAATTTCCATTCTGGGCTTGAACATTGTTGATACGTTAATGCAAATTGTTAAGGGTAGTAATGTAATAGTCTGCGTGTAAAGGGTAGTTGTGGTATTGTAGCAGTAGTAGTCTAGGGTAGTCTAAGGGTTTAGTCTCTTGTACTCTATATATATGCCCCTCGGGCTCTTGCAATATACAATACAATTGAGCCATCTTTCCTCTCTTACACTAAACTTCACATGGATATTTACAAAGTTTCTTTGGTATATGCTTCTTGGCCTTCTGTATTTGTAAGCATATCTGATGATGCATGTAAAGTCTACTGGTGCAAAATATTGACTTTAGTATCTATCAAATGGATAATAATATGTGTTTTCTTGCTCCAGGAGTTACTATTGATCCTGCTAGGTGCCGATTGATGAGTGTGGATGAAAAGCGAGAACTTGTTCGTGAATTATCAAAGTGTCCAGAAAGTGCTCCTGACAAACTACAGTCATGGAGTCGCCGTGATATTGTAGAGATTCTTTGTGCTGATTTGGGAAGGGAAAGAAAATATACTGGATTATCGAAGCAGAGAATGCTGGATTATCTCTTCAGGGTGGTGACTGGCAAATCAGCTGGCCCTGTGGAACATGTGCAGGAAAAGGAGCCAACACCTGAGCCCAATATAAGTAACCATCAGTCCCCTGCGAAACGACAAAGAAAGAGTGACAATCCATCACGACTACCATTTGTTGCAAGCAATCCAGCAACAGCTGATGTACCGCCAACAAATAATGCACGCTTCTGCCAAAATTTAGCTTGCAGGGCAACTCTTAACCAGGAAGATAAATTTTGCAGACGCTGTTCATGCTGTATTTGTTTCAAGTATGATGACAATAAGGACCCTAGCCTCTGGTTGTTCTGTAGTTCAGAACAACCCTTGCAAAAAGATTCTTGTGGCTTTTCATGCCATCTTGAATGTGCCCTCAAGGATGGAAGAACCGGCGTTCTGCAGAGTGGGCAATGCAAGAAACTTGATGGTGGTTATTACTGCACTTGCTGTCGGAAGCAGAATGATTTGCTTGGGTATTTTTCTGAAACATCTTTTTATTTATGCATAATTGCATATTTTGTGTTCTCAAGTAAAAAATACGTTACACAGATTTTCTATGTAACTTTACTTCTTGTTCCCACGCTTCCAGTCTTACTGCTTCACTGCCTGATATGGTAACTGGGGGCTAGAAGACAATAAGGAACGGAGGCGTGCTCGCCTTCCGTTTGGAAGCTCTGAACAGCCAATTAGATGGAAACTATCTTTCTTTCTTTGATGCCCTTTTTCTTCAACAAGTGTTTACAGATATATAGCCAGTAGGCCAGCTCATCTCCACCCAATACTCTATCCCTTTTTAACTAATCTCCTGCAAAGCTTAACAAACTTGTCCTAACAAACTAATCCTCTTGTCTTTTTAGCCAACTGTTGTGGACGCTGGTTTCTTGTTACGGCGTGTATACACCTTGCCAACAAAAGCGTCCACAACACTGCCTTAGTTTGTGCTTCCAGTATTTCTTGCACTGGTAACAGCTAGAAATAACTTAGTTTGGTTGTTGTGAGACTTGTCTATGATAATTTGCATGTTCACTTGGTTTGCAGTCATTTTTTATTTTCTGGGACTTCCGTGCGGAAATAATGAAATCGTTGCATGACAAGAAGTGCCACTGCTTAACTTACTGGTTCCATGTTTAGTGATTCTTCAGCAAAGATCCTTGTGTTGTCATCATCATAGTCCAAAAACATATAATGGATATTTCACATTGGTGTCTTTAGAAATGGCCTGCTGCTGTTGCTTCTGAACTTTATGCTATGAGCTGGCTTAATGATGGGTTTGTGCTCATTTCTACCTGGTATAATGTTGAATCCATCCATTTTCCATCTGGAGTAAGATTTGTTCATTGGGATAGACTGTGGCTTGACTATATAGGTTGCCAGCTGTGAAACCCTATTTTTGAGGTCTTTGTTGGAAATGGTTATGCTACACATGTAGGTTCATATTTGCTAAGTGCAAAGTTTTAGAAGTCATTTGAATAACTTGAACTGTGGTTTGATTGCTGGGCAGTTTTTTTATGTGCTACATGCTAAATAATATATTTTTTTCTCCGTTCATGTAGGATCCTCGTAGATTATCACCTTAATAGTATTTTCTGAAGTAGTTATATAATAAAAGAGCATGATAAAATGATTTTTTTAGCAATCCAGTGCAATGCACTTTATTATATATATTCATCAAGTTGGCTGGTTCATTTTTCAAAAGGTAGCTCACCTCAAGAGTTCTGATTGATTTTCCACTGGTGTTGTTCTATTGAATATTCGGACCATAATTAGTTGGGTCCTTTTGCTAAATTAGCTTGCTGAGTGATATCATGACTGTTTAATGCCTTTCCTCAGGTCCTGGAAGAAACAACTGGTGATAGCTAAAGATGCTCGGCGGTTGGATATATTGTGTCATCGGATTCTTTTGAGTCATAAGGTCCTCATCTCCACAGAGAAGTACTTGGTCATGCATGAAATTGTTGACACAGCGATGAAGAAACTGGAGGCTGAGATTGGTCCTATATCCGGAGTTGCAAATATGGGTCGTGGAATTGTCAGTCGGCTTTCTGTGGGTGCTGAAGTTCAGAAACTTTGTGCTCGAGCAATAGAGGCTATGGAGTCTTTGTTCTCTGGTGGATCTGCTAATGGATCTCCTGCTAACTCACAATTTCAACGTAAGTTTCCATGCCCTTCACATAAGACCTCACATATGCAAATGATATTGACTGTTCATGCATGTTTGCATTTTCAGGATCCAGTATGATATCATCAAACTTCATAAAGTTTGAAGCTATAACCCAAACATCTGTCACTGTAGTTTTGGATTTGGCTCAGTGCCTTACATTTGCCCAAGAGGTAACTGGTTTTAAGGTATGGCACCGAGTGGCCGGTACAGGATCCTACTCGTCAAATCCGGCTGGCATCATACTTGCACCATTGAAAACATTAGTTGTCACTGAACTTGTGCCAGCTACAAGCTATATCTTTAAGGTAGTTGCATTAAGCAACTCCAACGAGTTTGGGTCATGGGAAGTCAGAATAAAGACAAGCTGTCAGAAGGAAGATGATCCAAAAGGTTCGATGCCAGGTGGTGCTGGGCTAGAACAAAATAACAGAAGCCCAAAGACAAACAGTGGTGGTCAGTCTGATCCTTCTTCAGAGGGTGTGGACTCAAACAATAACACTACAGTGTATGCTGATCTAAATAAGTCACCAGAAAGTGATTTTGAATATTGTGAAAATCCTGAGATCCTTGATTCAGATAAAGCATCCCATCACCCCAATGAACTTACTGATAACTTGCAAGATATACAGATGGTTGCAGCTAGGGTAACAGAAGGCTCTGAACTGGAGGAAGCTCCTGAGCCCTCAGCGTCAGCTTTGGATGAGGAGCCCAATTCAACTGTTCAAACAGCATTACTTAGGGAGTCCTCAAACTCAATGGAGCAGAATCAAAGAACCGAAGTACCTAGATCACAGGATGCATCAAATGCACCTGCTGGAAATGTGTTGGTGATTGTTCCGCCTCGATACTCTGGATCTATGCCACCCACTGCACCAAGAGGTATGGAAAACGGTAGGGGTATTGGTGGAAGAAGCTTCAAAGCAAAACCTGGTGATAACATTCTTCAAAATGGCTCTTCAAAGCCTGAAAGGGAACCAGGGAATTCATCAAATAAAAGAACATCAGGTAAATTAGAGGACATTGACCACAAAGATGGATGCCAGGAAGCATCTTATGAATACTGTGTCAAGGTTGTCAGGTGGTTGGAGTGTGAGGGCTATATTGAGACCAACTTCAGAGTGAAGTTTTTGACATGGTATAGCTTGTGTGCTACCCCACATGAGAGGAGGATAGTCAGTGTCTACGTGGATACTCTTATCGATGATCCTGTAAGCCTTTCTGGCCAGCTTGCTGACACTTTCTCGGAGGCAATCTACAGCAAAAGGTCACCTTCGGTTCCCTCTGGATTCTGCACCGAACTTTGGCATTAAGGAAGGGAAGCTATTGCCATTCTCTTTGTAGGGAGCATATTTGGTCCCATTCTTTCGTAGCAGATCGTTGCATTGATTCTTCATTGGAGATTTCATTGAAGTAGTTTAACTTGTACAATCCGCTCATTGGAACTTTCTTCGCAATGACAGTAGGAGTTTTAATTTATCAGGGAGCTTATTTATTTTTTTTCAATTCGTAGTCCATAGTTTACAGTTGTCATCCTCGTCCATGTTGTTAGAGCATCAGGAGCTGTGCAATTCGGTCAGGTTAGGTCATGGAACCTGAAGTTTCTGTTGCTAGCTGCTCGAAAAGTGATGATTCTCAGGCTGAATCAGGGAAGAACACCTGTGTGGGATGAAGCAGGCTTCGTATTGACGATTGTCGAATCCGAGCTAACCATGTCTTGTCAGTAGGATGATGTGCTGTATCCGGAGGAAATGCAATGTGTTGCTAACATTTGTGGGGAATGGGAGGAAGACATGATGTTGAATATAAGAGATTCAACACGTCTATGCCTTTTCTTTCTACTACCGCATTTGTTGGCTTACTAATGTACTGTTTTCAGTGGCTCCATCGATCTGCAGTTCTGCACGCGATTTTCGTTTCTGTTTTGCAGCGTTTTCTTGCAGATGGCATTTGTGCAGTGTGTGAAGGTCAGATTGCGCATAAAAGGATAGAAAACCACCTGCAGATCTAATTGATAGCCAGTGTCAATCGGCTACTTCTCTCAATTGTGTGATTGAGGTGAGTTTGCGACAAGCAGTCCGTCAAGATCACTTGTTACCAATCGAGGCAGGCACTGTGGCTAACTCAGCTGCAAGCCTTGACAAAAAGCTCATGATCATCATCCTTCAAATAAACCACTAAATCAATGATCACAACACTCCTTTATCATCATGCCATGTGATGTGACAACATTACAGGGATCGACTGAAGGCACACTCATCATTATTATTATCATCTAATCCATTCGTTCGTCTCAAGGTTGAAGCTAAAGCAGCAGAGCAGATTAAACTGGAGAGACCAGCCAGAGCCAGGTTGGACTGTATTGCAGCATGAAGAAGAGGGCTTCAAGTTCGAGCTGCCGCCGGCGAAGGAGAGGAGGAGGAGGGGGGCTTGTGGACGACGAAGGACATGCACTGGCACTGGCGGCTGCTGTCGAAGGCGATGAGGCGGACGTAGGCGTCCGGGTACTCGTTCCTGCACTCGTCGATCTCCCGGAGCACCTGCGCCGCGTCGGTGCAGCCGAACATGGGCAGCTTCCACAGCGTCCAGTACCGGCCGTCGTAGTACCCCGGCATCCGGCTGTTGCTCCGGTGGATCTTCGCCTCCTGCAAACCCAAATGCAAATGGAAAATTATGCAAAGCAATCTGTCGTGGACAGTCCGGTTTCCGCTGGAATCGGGGGAAAAGAAATTCATACGTTGCAGACGGAGCGTTAATTTCTTGCGTTGATCAGAACGAGAGAGCAGAAGGCACGAAGTATGCATATGCATATGCGTGCAAACAAGATATACCTTGTCAAACTCGAGGCAGGGAACCCATCCTTTGGACATGATGAAGTCCACCTCCTTGGCGATCGACTCCTCGCTCAGCGGAGGCAGGTACGACAGCGCCTCGTACCTCGTGTTGGTGAAAGGGTTCCATGTCTAGTTCATCACCACCATTGAAGCGAATTTTGCAGGCAAAAGATAGATTTGTTGTTAAGACAGATTCCATTATGCAAACATGCAGATGCATCTGGGGGGAAAAAGGGGGAAGGAACCACATTCCACATGAATCCACAAGAAACCACACATAAGGCTCTTGCTCTGCAGTTAAATAAATTAAGTTTGGTCACCTTCATGCAGTAAGTCCTGAAGCCATTGGATGCGGTTCTTGCCCTGCAGGAACCGGACACCCTCCTCTGATCCCGGACAAGCTTAGCCGGTGACTGCAGCTGCAGGACGCCGATGCCGGCGCCGGCGACCAAGCTGGCTGTTGTGTTGATGAACATGTTCTTTTGAGAGAGAGTATATCAACACAACACAAAAATACTAGAGAGAGTGAGAGTTATGGGAGACGATGGTTTTCAAGGACGAGAGGCTGAGAGCAAGGAGACAGGAGCAGAGTGCGGTGGCAGCAGGAGAAGCTGAAGTGGTGATGCCACCACCGTTCCATTTCTTAAAGAGGACGCCTTTTCTGTTTAGTTTTGGTGGCAACCTTGCATTTTCCTTTATTGACAAAAAACATCTTTCTTCATGTGTGTTCATGACGATGTGATTGTGCTATACGCATACAGGACAATTAATACTCTTTTTCTCGGTTATTAAATAGAGTAGATTTGTGGAACGGGGTAATTATGAATGGCCCAGCAAAATAGTATCATGCGTCTTTCGCTTTTAAAACTAACATAAAAGTTCATAACTAATATACATTGAAACATTTAGCAATATACTCCACAAAGCTATAGTGATCAGTGTTTATCTCTCTTGTGATAATTCGGCAAAACTAGGACTCGGCTGCAAACAAAAACATCTTGCTGAGCATTTGACCCATTGGTCGAGAGAGCGGTGGCTCCAAGATGGGAGTTTTTTTTATGTGTCTCTAGTGGACGATGGGACCAGAGCAGAACCAACGGTGATTTCTTTCTTTGGTGTCACCGCCCTTTTTTTCCCCCTTTCCACTAGCCTGCCAAGTGCCAACAGAAAACTTTTAATCGCCCATGGTTTGATTTGCTGGTGGCATGCATCATCATGGAAAATAGTAAGTTAATTGAACTGTAATTATCAACAAAAACACTAGGCTTTGTCGTAATTGTCAACCAAAACACTAGGCTTTGTCAGTTGTTATGGCTGTGTAATTGTCTAGACAACATGACATTGCGAGCAAACTCCCTAAATCTCCTTTATAGCAAATATAACATTTCAGGATTAAGGACTTTTATTACCGTTCCTTAAGACATGATTCCCTTGATCAAAGTGCTTTTCAGTCAATAGGAGAAGAACATGGGATTGATCCCGTTTGCAGTAAGTACAAGTGTTTAGCACTACCAGATGAGAGCTACAGATTGTGTTTTTCATTTACAGGTTGATTAATATTAGTATCACACATTTCCAAAAAATAAACTACAACAGCCATAAAATTGCTGGCTAGGGCAGTATTTACAACAAAATTGGAACAACTGCAGGTTCCAGTATGATAGACAGGCCTATTTCAGGTCCTTGTATGGCTATGCTGCAGATGATGCTCCTTTCACACTTCCATCATTCAGAATCTCGGTCAAGTCATTATGCAAAGGTAAATCCTGCATTCATAGTAGAAAAATATGAACTTCCACCAATTCCAGCTGGTGCCTAGATGATCAAAAGTTCAGAACACATATATTTTTTTAGGGAACATGCAAAAGCTTTGCATGTCGTTGTATTAAGAAGAAACCAGAGAACAATAACAGCGTTACAGGTACAGGGGATTGATTACAAAGGAAACAGGAAGCAAGAAAGAAAGACAACTAGAGAGGAAACCAAGGAAGAAAGAAAAAGGTCAGGAACAGAGGTAAAGTAGCAACGTTGGATAATGTTGGGAGAGAAGACAACTTGAAGCTGTTAGTTCGCGGTCGCCTGTTGCCAAGTGATTAGTTTTTGCTTGAGCTTGTCCACAAGCGCTTCAGTGCATGTTTTGATCTTGTCGAACACTCGGGCATTGCATTCGCGCCAAATGGTGGAGATGAAAAGAATGATTATAGAATCGAGAATTTTCCTGTCAACCTTGGGTACCTGTTTGCGCATTGAGATCCACCAATCTAAAAGCTGAGTATGGGTTATAGATGGTATACGACGTCTGCCGAGGAGGCGCAAGAAACGTGCCCAGACTTGCCGGACCCAGGGGCAATGGACAAGCAAGTGATCGATTGTTTCCGGGTGTTGTTCGCAAAGGGAACAGATTGAAAGTGACAATGCCGCGCCTTGCCAGACGATCAGCCATCCAGCATCTGTCTTGAATTGCTAGCCATGCAAAGAACTTGTATTTGAGCGGAGCGTTGCATTTCCAAATAAGGTTGTGAGCTACGCAGCGGATTCCGCCGAGGAAGAAGGCATATTGAAGATGCCTTGATGCATTCTGTCTAGAATTTGCAGGTTCCAATGGAGGCAAGAAAGGATGGTTAGTTTACCTTGTCACTGTTGGAAATAAAAAAAATGCACAAACTCTTGGTGGTGAACACACACACTCGCAAGGGAGAGAGGCAAAGAGACAATATTTTGGTGCTGCACAACCGCAGCTTTTTCCTCCTCTACTCAATGATCAAAATGCTAAGTACATGATTAAATAGACCTACTAGCACCCCACCTTATGCATGCATGCATGCAGATCAGTTTTGCATGCACCCATAAAGGGAGCCACTAGTAACTCATGCCATATTATGCATGCATATCAGTTTTGCATGCACCCATAATGGGAGCCATTAGCACTACGGCCACTACTCGCATGCATGCACTACTAAACATATGTATTAACTCCTAATTATACTAATGACCTGGCCATCCCGGCCACTTATCATCGGCAAATATTTTCTATAGCTCGCACCTGTTATCTTGGATCGATCCGCAGGTTCAAGTGGCTCACCGCTACTCCGGACTCTCCGGTTCTCCTGCACCAAGCATAACTCCGTGCAATACTACACTGGTACAATTTCAGGCACACCACCTGTTGCACATACACACATGCGAAAATACTAGAGCAAAAGACTAAGTCTAGATTATTTGCTAACAATATCCCCCCTAATCTAGACTCAACTAAAGTAACGTTGGTTCATCTTCCTGTGCACACATGAGGTTCACCTGATCCCCACGGTCACGCTTTGGCTTGCGGCACTCAGATGCATAGTGCTCGTAGTCGTTGTAGTTGAAACACTTGATGTGGCTCTTGTCGCGCTTCGCCTTGGAATCACGACCACTGCCTTGTCCTGATGATCGAGCTTCCCACTGGGCTTTCGTGAGAAGGAGATGCTCCTCATCCCCGTTGCTGCGATGACGGTGCTGGGTGCGCTCCTCATACGCCTTAAGGGAGCCAACGACCTCCTCAAAAGCTATGTTATTGACGTCGCCAAAATACTCGATCGTCGTCGCAATATGGATGAACTTGTCGGAGACGGCTCGCAGCAACCTCTTGACGACGTTCTTCTCTTCTATCTTCTCTCCAAGTGCCTGCATCTGGCCAACAAGCAATGTTACCTTCGTTGCAAAATCGTCCACCGATTCCGCATTGCCCATGCTGAGATTTTCAAACTCCCAGCGTAGCGTCTGGATCTTTGCTTCCTTGACTCGATCAGCCCCCATGTGCATGGTGCGGAGAGCTGTCCACATCTCCAAGGCAGTGTTCTTGGCTGCAACCTGCATGAGCGTCATATCGCTCAACGCCTGGGAGATGATAGCCATGGCCTTCTCTTCTTTCTTCTCATCAACAACAGCATTTCCCATGGGCTCAATTGCTTCCCACACGCATTGCGCCTTCATGAGGAATTTCATCCTCGTTGCCCAAGCTGTGTAGTTCGTCTTGTTCAGCACCGGGTACTGGAGAGAAATTCCTCCCTCCTTGCCTGCTGTCGGTGCCGTCTCAACGATCGACATCTTCTCAAACCGCAAGTACTTGGGCATACACCGCTCAAGAACTCAACCTGCTCTGATACCAAATGTTGGAAATAAAAAAAATGCACAAACTCTTGGTGGTGAACACACACACTCGCAAGGGAGAGAGGCAAAGAGACAATATTTTGGTGCTGCACAACCGCAGCTTTTTCCTCCTCTACTCAATGATCAAAATGCTAAGTACATGATTAAATAGACCTACTAGCATCCCACCTTATGCATGCATGCATGCAGATTAGTTTTGCATGCACCCATAAAGGGAGCCACTAGTAACTCATGCCATATTATGCATGCATATCAGTTTTGCATGCACCCATAATGGGAGCCATTAGCACTACGGCCACTACTCGCATGCACTACTAAACATATGTATTAACTCCTAATTATACTAATGACCTGGCCATCCCGGCCACTTATCATCGGCAAATATTTTCTATAGCTCGCACCTGTTATCTTGGATCGATCCGCAGGTTCAAGTGGCTCACCGCTACTCCGGACTCTCCGGTTCTCCTGCACCAAGCATAACTCCGTGTAATACTACACTGGTACAATTTTAGGCACACCACCTGTTGCATCATACACACATGCAAAAATACTAGAGCAAAAGACTAAGTCTAGATTATTTGCTAACAGTCACTGGCCGAACGCTGACGACCTTGATCTATGGAAGAAGAATCTTCAGATGACACAACGAGTGAGTGCAGACGGATTAGCTCAGGCAGCACAACGGATTCCAAATCGGGACGGTCTCTGCGCCGCAGCTCGCAGCATTTCAGTGCAAGCTCAGCAAACTTCTGAGCCTCCTCCACCGGCCAACCTGTCACATTAGGATCCAAGACCTCCTCAAACGTCCCATCTTCCAGTGCATCAGATACATTGTAGGCAAGCCCCATAGCGTCCTTTGCAGTGATCATCTGAAGATAGATGACACCAAGAGCATACACATCGGATTTTGTGCTGACCAATCCCGTCTTCTGGTACTCAGGATCAATGTAGCAGAAGGTCCCCGCAGCGGCGGTCATCCGGTACTGCGTGACGGTGTCGTCCATTGTCCGGGGAATGATGCGGGCGAGACCGACATCACCGATCTTGCAAACGAAATCTTTGTCAAGGAGGATGTTTCCAGGCTTGAGGTCTCGATGGACAAAGGCTTCAGGTTTCATCTTGTGTAGGTAGAGCAGGCCGGTGGCTATCTCCACTGCAATCTTGAAACGGAGCTGCCATGGCAGCGGAGGCGTGCTTGACCGGCAGAAGAGACGGTCTTCAAGGCTGCCGTTCGGCATGAACTCGTACACCAGGCAACCATACTCAGGGCAAGCACCCACTAGGTGGACCATGTTTGGATGGCGAATGTTGTTCAACAGCTCAACCTGATGATAACACAAATTCTTCCATCACAATCCACAAAATATAGCATTTACAATTTTACATAATTGGAAAATCAAATTCCTTTCCTTTTCTTTTCTAATTCACCAAAATAGTCAATACAATGTCGTACCACTATGTTACCTCCATCATAAACTAAATAGCAGGATCAAACTTCACATGCCCAACACATTGTCCAAATGATATTATCTTTAACATTAGTATCTGACTATTTGCAGTGATGATATCAACAAAGTCAAAAATGTGGATGTGCCTGTAATGTTTTTTTGAAAAGATTGTAATGCCGAAGTATATGCTAGCAACCTTTTCATTTAGTTTGTAAAAGAGAAACGGTGGCAAAAGATTCTATTGTCGAACAAAATCAGCTGTGAACATACCTCCTGTTGAAACTGTTTCAGTCCTTGAGTTATATTAGAGTGGAGAATCTTGACCGCAACAAGATTATTGTCAAGTGTAGCTTTGTAGACCGGTCCATAACCTCCTTCCCCAACCTTCAGTTCCATTGAGAAATGATCAGTTGCATTTGCGATATCTTCTGGCGTGTATATTCTGCACCGCAATCTAGTAGGGAGACTCTCTAGCATTCTTTTCGTCTCAATCGGCCTCGGCAAGGATTTACACTTCAGTTCAAGTCTGTAAGTCTCTTCTGAAGCAGATCCATGTCTACCATCATTTTTAGGTGAGTAAAATTTTGGTGGAAAGCATCTCAAGATCGGGCGAACTGCTTCCTGGGAATTATGATCTGTAAATTCCTCTATGATTCTTTCTCTACATTGAATGTTAGAAGATAAAGTATCACGCGCCAAGAGCTTATGCTTTGGGCCAAGAACTGCTGAACTCGGTTCTGCATCTTGTCTGTCTTTGTAGGGAAGGTTCGCATCAACTGTTCTTTTCTTCTCCTCGAGTTCTTGTAAAGGTTCATTCGCTTGTTCAAAAATTGCATATGAGTTTACTATCCCGCCTTCAGCCCCAAGAGGTAACTGCAGTCCCAAAAGAATATTTCGCTTCAGAATGAGTCCAAGTTTGGAATTAGAGACAAAAATAATTTTATGAGGTAAACCATAATCAAGACTGCACAAGATATCACCAATACCTCTTTGTAATTCCATGGAAGCATATTGCCATTCTTTTGCTTCGTTTCAAGCTTAAAATGGCTTTGTTCAGCTTCCACATCTTCCTGCAAATGAGATAATTTCGATTATATATATATATATATATATATATATAGGAAAAATACTTTTTACTCCCGGGTGTAATTACTCCCACCTCTAATATAGGAAAAATACTTTTTAGGTGGTATATTAGAGGTGGGTGTAATTACACCCGAGAGTAAAAGATATTTTTCCTATATATATATATATATATATATATATATATATATGACAATAATAATGATAATAATAGTTCTGTATGTCAATAAGAATTAAGAAACGAAACAATAGGCAGGAATGATTGAAGCATACTGTTTGATAACTAGAAGTTGATGCAGTACATTCTTCACTTGGAGGTTCGCAGGCATTGTATCCAGGACTAAGTGCACTATCATTAAAACTTGGTTCCTCAAAGCCCAAGTATTTTCTCTGTGGAGCATGGCATTCGCGCTCATTGTCCTTATTTGGCAAAAGCAATATATCTCTATGGTACCCAGGATATTCTGGAGACAAATAATTGCCTCGTTGATTAATGTTTCTTAACAATTCACTTGGACATGAAGATATTTTTAGAAATGAACAATTAGCATATCCTTGTTGATCAGGTAACATGAGGCTGCCCTCTTCTGTTGATTCATCAGAGCTGGCATCAATGGGCATAGCAGCGCGTATTGACATAGGCCTGATCAGAGTGCAAATAGAATGAAAACAGAAGTACAAGCACATAAGGAAGCAAATTAATGCAGAAGTATTGCAACATTGAAGAAAACTTCAAAATAAATAGTTAAAGACTAACCAATATGAGAAAGAAATGAAGCTATCTGATATGGACTTCAATCATATAGAAAATAGCTCCATGTGGTGGTCGTGAAGGCATGCATCACTTTCATGTACTTGCATGAAGTTTACAAATACAATAATTTCAGCAGTAGGGAAAATGTGTGGACTCACCTGGAAGAATGAGGTCCTTCAACAGGTAGCATGCGTGCTGGTTCGCCTGCAAATTATGCATGCACTTCATGAGCATTCAAAGAATAATCTACTAGAGATAATTATTGTACATCCAAAGGAATAAGAGTGTCAAAGAAACACAAACTTTTTACAGCTAGCAGGCGATTCCCAGGTGCATCAGAATTCAAGTCCTCTTTGCTGGTATCATTTACATTTGCATGAGTGGCAGGCCTAAAAGATGATAACTTCCCTTTCGCTATCACATACACTGAACAGAAGTTTGGTGCAGATTTTGTAACAGATGTAGGCACATCCATTTTCCTTATTGTCCTGCACTAGTTAAGGGAAAAAAGAGATCAGATTCGTTGAAATATTGCAATTTTGTGCTAACAAAGAGGACCATCGAGTAATTTCAGAAAAGAAATGGTAACTGGGGCTGTCCTAAATTAGATAGAGCACCTTGTAAATGCATTCCTAGATGATGCTCCCAGCACTACCTTGTCAACATTCTGGTGCACAATAAAATCTACAATAGCTTTGGACACATCTGTTCCATCAAGAATGATTTCTCTGCGTTGTAACTGCAGATATTAAAGTAATCCAGACAACACGGGGTTAGTATGGCACCCAATTGCCAGATTTATACATCTGCATGTCCTTTTTCACATCTTAACATTCAGCCAAAACAATTGAAATTCTGAATATAACGAAAAGAAAATGACAGATTTGAAGGACGCATACCCCTCTTCTGCTGCAGAAGCACTGGAACGGAAAGAGCAGCTCTTTAGTCTGAAGATCCATCTGAGCAAGAAAAGAAGCCGAGATATCATCCTGCACGTGTGATATGGAGAACTGCTTCCCAACTGAATACATACACATGTTACGAATGGAAATCCGTCAGTAGTATCAAGATCGCGTCACGCGGCCAATCAAGATTAATTCAAGAATCGCATCCATGATATATGTTACCGGTGCTGTGGAGGGAGGCAGGGCCGGTCCTGGGATTTTAGGGGCCCGGGGCGAAACTAGAAATAGAGGCCCTGGTATAAATATCTAAATATAAATCTACACACACACACACACACACACACACACACACATATATATATATATATATATATATATATATATATATATATATATATATATATATATATATATATATATAATTTTACCAACAAACACTTAAAATGTGTTATGTATTAAAGCAAAATTCATATCAAAGAGTTTATAGATATTACCTTAAAAATTTCTTCAAACATTTCTAGATGCGAAGTCATTAATGATGGTATTGATATCAATCTCATCCAACAATTTCTTCTCAATACATAAAGTTGCCAAACTGTTTAACCTCTCTTGAGACATTGTTGACCTTAAATGATTCTTCAACAATTTCAACTTTGAAAAGCTTCTTTTAGCTGATGCCACAGTCACAGGCATAGTAAATAAAATCCGATAAGCAATAGAAATATTAGGATAACAATCCGCTTCTCTGACAAACTCAAAGATCTCCATAGCAGACATTGGTTTATCTGATAAAGTCAATTACATAACACTTAACTCAGAAATTAGATCATTTAACTCAACATCAGATGAACCATCTAGAGAGAAAGTTTCTGCAAATTTTGTACAACATTCTTTTAATTTAGTTCGATCCAATGACTTCAATGTTGTTGAACTCATTAAAAATCCAAATATACTTCCGAATGTTTGGAGTTCTTGAAATTTACTTTTCAATGAATTGATTGCCATATCAACCATAACAAAAAAATAATTAACTTCAAAAGGCCCAAGATAAATCTTCAAAGTATGTATATACACTACATAGTATATGGGGGCCCCTAGATTTTGGGGGCCCAGGGCGGCCGCCCCTCTTGCCCCCCCTCAGGGCCGGCCCTGGAGGGAGGTGTGCTTGCGGCGGACGTGGAGGAGGAAGAAGGGGTGGGCGCGGGAGAGGACGTGGTCGGCGGCCCACTTGAGCGCGTGCTGGCTGCTCCTGTCGCCGTCGACGGCCACAGCCGCCACCCCGGCCTTCCCCCCGTCGCCGCCGTGCTCGCTCGACGCCGAGCAGCTCATCGCGGACGCGGCCGCCTCCTTCTTGCCCCCGTCCTTCTCTTTCTTCCTCGCTGACACGAGGAACGGAGGGTGCGCAGGAAACGTGGGGAGCGACATCTCCAGCAGCAGGAGGAGGAGAGCATCGGCGGCATCAATGGGCGAAGCCGCGAGAATGGAGGACGCCGCGGTTTTGGCGGGGAACCCCCCCCCCCCCCCTCTCTCAGTACAAACTTACGCACGCGCACACACTACACCGCACATACGTCCAATGCATACGCTATACATGTGCATTCAGAAAACATTATTTATATGAACAGTATCTTAAAAATAAGGCAGCCACGGGCTCGAGCCTAGGTGGGTGAACTACTCACCCGACAGTTGCACCAACCTAGCTACATTCGGTCCTCGCCTCCCTCTCTCTTGGTCGCTCTCGTTTGGTTTGGCTGGCTCATCAAGGGTAAAATGGTCCGATTATGTCATAGAAAATAACCAAAACATGGATGAGTGCATCGCTTCAGATGTGAATCTATAACAAAATCGATCATATATATATATATATATATCTTCGCCAAGGAGACTCGTTGTTTCCCATGCTATTCCTCTTAGTCATGGAAGCATTGAATGCGCTGTTCCGCACAGCTAGTAGATTGCAAACTATAACCCCTCTTGGAATACCATGATTACAAGAACACATTTCACTATATGCCGATGATGTCGTTTGCTTCATTACACCGTAGCAGCAGGATCTACAGGCACTCAAGCACGTCCTTCAAATGTTTGGGGAGGCTACCGGCCTTTGTGCCAAGCTTTAGATGAGCTCAATGACTCCCATGTGCCGTGGAGACTCTTATTTAGCGATGGCCAAAAGCGAATTGCTGTGTAAGCTCTCATGCTTCCCAATCAAATACCTCGGCCTACCGTTGTTGCTTATTAAATTGACCAAAACACAATTGCAACTTTTGGTCGAAAAGTTCGTCGGCAAATTACCAAGCTGGAAAGGCAAACTTCTCTCCTCTGGCGGTTGACTTGTCTTGGTCAAGCATGTACTCTCCACTATGCCGTTGTACCACCTACTCTCCTCGAGCTTCCTACCTGGGCAATTAGGGCCATTGACAAGTGCCGGAGGGCTTTCCTTTGGAAAGGCACTGACGCAGTACGTGGTGGACATTGCTTGGTTGCGTGGAAAACAGTGTGCATGCCACTACCTCTTGGGGGTTAGGCATCTTAGACCTTAAGCTCATGGGGTATGCTTTGAAATTAAGTTGGCTTTGGTGACAAAGAACAGATCCCTCGTGCACATGGACTACTCTTCAATCCTCCGCTGATCCAGTCATTCAACAGATGTTCGATGTAGCAACAAAAGTGAGGATTGGAGATGGGCACAATACTCTCTTCTAGATGGACAAATGAATAGATGGAAATTCTATGGAATTTCATTGGCTACACCCTAGAACCTTGTTTCACCAAACGCCAGGAGATCGACTACTGTTGCCCAGGCCATCAACCTCAACGTTTGGATTAGGGACATTTCCAGGGCACTAAGTGCTGAGGCTCTTGCTCAATACTTCTAGGTGTGGCTTCAAGTCTACTTCATGAACTTGCAACCACACACTCCCAACAAGATGGTTTGGAGGCTAAGATCTTTAGGCGAATACTCAACAAAGTTTGCCTACAGTGTGTTCTTCTTTGGGGAAACCCTTTTCGCAGGCTACAAGCAAATTTGGAAGAGTGCAGCGCTATTGAAATGCAAATTCTTCATGTGGCTAGCGATCAATGATCGATGCTAGACGTCCAACCGCCTTGCATGTCAAGGACTTCCTGTGCAGCCAATATATGCCTTCTGCAATCAACACTGCGAAAGCATTGACCATGTACTACTGCACTACGAGTGGGTGAAACACGCATGGGCCAAACTATTCAGCATCTTCACTCCTTATTAGGCCTTGCGAGTGTAAGATCGAGAAGGCCGACTAGAAGGGGGTGAATAGGCGATTTTAAATTTTTTTTTGGCTAAAACCAAGTTTATAATGCGGAAACATAAATTAATTTGGTTTAGCACAAACAATACCTAAATCAACTAGATTCACCTAAGTGCACCAACAACCTACGTCTATATCAGAAGTTTGTAATCCTAGAGTGATAAGCAATCAATTTAATTTTGTGAATATAAATTGGTTGAATATAAATTGAGTATAAAAAAACAAATCACAATGACATGATTCCTTTTACCGTGGTGTTCAGAGACTTACTGGTCTTCTCTAGCCCACGTTGAGCTAAGCCCAAATTAATTGGACTGGCTTCACGAATTAAGCCAAACACCTCAATTATACTAGTGATAACTCTTTCCATCTTCAGGTAGGTGAGCTCTAACCTTCACAACATGCCGGACCTTCTCACAAAATTCTTTGAGAAGACCACTGGGCATGACACCTCTAACATCGTTTAGGAATCAGCAACCTCCAAGAGTAACAAATCAAGCCCCTTGCTTGACTCTCACCATGTGCAACAAATTTACAAGCTCAAACGGATACAAAATCCACATCTAGATGCAACACATGCAACTAGAGACCTATCTCCTTGCTCACAAGGTGCAACACATGTACAATTGAGAGGAGAAGCTCATACTAGCCCAGAGAGTGAAATGGAATGCCAAAAATTGTCTCCCAACTTGCTAAGGGGATATTTATAGCTCACACCATAAGAACTAGCCATTAGAAGCAAAACCCCTAAAAATCAGTATTTGCAGTAGTACCGTAGTTATGGGGCTGGTACAACCGTTTTTCAGTGTAACGGCTATAAAAATAGCCGTTATTAAGCATTTATGGTACTACCGTAGTTATAAGAGTGGTACTACCATTCTTTGGTCATACTGCAGTTATAAGGGTGGTACTACCGTTTTTGGTTTTTTAGCATAGACGACACTTGAAAAACGGTTATAAGTTTTGACTCCAATGTCGGAATTAAGTGAACTTGGACTCTATGAAAACCTTATTCAGATGGCTATACAACTCATCTATTTGCATGATCTCAAACACATTAGATATATACATAAATTATAAAAGATCTAAGGAGTCACTACCACGGGTCCAAGGAAATAGCAACAAATAATCTTAGACCATGCCAAAAGATAATGCATGACCTCCAATAATTTGCAAAACTTAATAATAATTACAAGGGATCTTTAAAACCACCTATTCACCTCATTTAATCGGCCTTCTCGGCCTTACAATTGTGAACATATGTAATCTATGGCACTTGCAAAACACGCAAAAAACAACTGAATGATCATGTGAGAAGGTCCAGGATACTATTGTGATGAACTATTGTAAGTTTTGTGGAGTGGTCAAATGGTTTTGTAAAGATTGCATTTGGTTGGACTGAATTATGGAAGTCCTAGAAATATCAGAAGTACCGCATGTATAAGCGCGGTAGTACTGCAGGGCGGTAAAACCGTAAGGGTTTGTGTGGTAGTACCGCAAGATGGTAGTTCTGACAATATGGTGGTACATTTTTTCCATAGAGGTCTTGTGCGAGGAGCGAAGGTGTGGAAGTACCGCTTTGGGCAGTGGTAGTACCAGCATGTTAAATACGGTACTACCAATCTTCCCAGAAAAACAGGGTTTTGGAATTTGAGTCATGAATTGAGTTGGGATGACCTGGGTCATTGGATTAAGGTTGCATGATGCATGTCTTGGCTAATGTAGGTCAAGTTGCGAAGAACTTGTGCCTGTGAATATTTCTTTGTCTTTGGATGTGCAAGGTCGCTTGGAGTTAACTATGGTCAATGGCGATGATCGAGGCTAGGCTCATGGAGGAGTTGAGGCCCAGAACGATCAAGAATGTCGGGTAAGACGGTGAGCTCAAGCATGGCACGAGAAAGATGTGAAATATGAAGGAAAGTTCTAATAGCGGGATAGCGTCATGTTGCATGGGCCAAGTGAGCCGTGGTTCGATGGAACCAGGGCAGGAGAGACTTGGCAATGCGTGGCAAGCTAATGGTATACCTACATGTGGCAAGCATGGTGATTGCTTTCAGTGATTAGTGATGACTAGGTCAAGGAAGGGATTTTGGTAGTTTGATTAAAATACCGGAAACCATCTTGGATCAAAATCGTGGCGTATAGACGATGCATTGGAGAGCGGTTTAGGTCAAGGAGGAGCCAGTTGAATCAATGATAAGGATTTAGCGGATGCACTCTTATGCTCTTTGAAAAGTGTGCATAGGTAAACTTGTGAGAGCAAACACGTGTGTGGGGTTATCGGGTTTCTGCATTGTAATAGTGGATAAGATCTATTAAAGCATGTAAATGGCTGGTTGCCCAGCTATAAAAAGGGGTTGGGATGGAGATATGTGGTTAACCATCCAACCCATCTCTTGTGCTCTCTTCTCTATGTTTAGGGTTAGGGTTTGAGAGTGAGTACCTTAGATACTCTTTTTCCTCCAAAGTAGAGTAGTTATAAAATATATCTTCTCAAGTAAGCAATACATCAATCTTTGTGTAACTCTTGAGTCGCTCTTGTTTTGATTGATGTGCTTGACCTATGATTGGTTTTGATATCTCTTTTTTCTTGTGATTTTACTATGCCAAGGATGTGTAAGAGATGGATATAATTCTTGGGAATACATCTCCACCCATCTAGGCACTCTGATAGCAAGATTTACGAGAAAATCTGGTTTTGCTTGACTTTGGCCTCTTTGGTCCATCTCTTGATCTAATTGGTTATGTACATTGCAGTAGTGACATCTCCCTAGCTCGGTGCATGATGCTAACCTGGCAACTATAGTTGTTACTATGTTGTTGACAAAAGGTGTCCATCCGATGCAATGTTCTCTGAAGTCCAAATTTCCTCAACCAACTAGGTGCTCGGCTGTAGAAGACAATGCAAGAAACCAAGTTGTTTTATGTATAAAAAAGTTGAATGAATTTGATCACCTCACCTTACCTTATATTTTTTCAATGTCCTTCAATTAGTTAAGCTAATTAAATCCACCAAACACACACAAGAAATAATTAAACAACTTACTACACTATGAACTTATCTAATCTATGGCATTTGCAAAACACACACACAAAAGCAACCCACTGTACTTTGTACCTGTTAGCAACAACAATCCCGAATTGGTGAAAAAACATTTCAAGTAATTGATCTCACATTCTTTTGTTTAGGCATTCATGCGTTCCGATTGCTAAAACAGAAAATTCTGTTCTTTGAATGGCCAATTGCTAAAACTTGGAAGCCACTAGCAGTCATAGTTCTCCTCTCCCTCTGACATAGCATACATTGTTTTTAGGCACTTCGTTCATGTATATTTAGTTATATACCTTGTGACGCAATTGCTAGCCAAAAGCATATGTTGTAAACATGCTAGGGACTTGGCAATCTAAATCTTATTTGATATATAAATTGCAGTAGTGACATCTTCCTTGCTGGATGCATGATGCTCACCTTGCAACTACAGTTGTTATTGTTGCAATGAGACTTCGTGTTTCCAAAGGGCCCAACAGGTCAATATATATCCATGTACAATATGCAAAGAGACTCTTAGATTATACACATATCTAATACCCTCCTCAAACTTATGGTGAATCAACAATACTAAGTTTAGAGAGGTAGAACCGATGCTGAGCTCTAGTTTGTGCCTTGGTGAAGAAATTGGCTAACTGAAACTCCGAGGGCACATACTAAACAGCAATAACTTTATCTTGCACATGTGATCGCATGTATGAAGCATCCGCTCCAATGTGCTTGGTGAGCTCATGCTTCACGGGATCTCGAGCAATGCTGATCACGCCAGTACTATCTGATAAGAGAGAAGTTAGTGCAGCAGTGGAAACACCGAAATCCTCAAGTAGCCACCGAAGCTAGGTGATCTCAGCTGTCAACGACGCCATGGCTCTCAACTCAGCCTCAATGCTCGAACGGGAAATGACAGTTTGCTTCTTGGTCTTCTAGGCAATCAAGGAGAAACCATGGAAAACACAATAGGCATAAAGAGATCTGCAATCAGAAGGATCACTAGCCCAGGTCGCATCAAAGTACGCCTGAAGCTGCTAAGAACTGGAGCAATGAGTGATGGTCCCGCGAAGATATAGTAGAACATGAAGAAGGTGACTGTAGTGGAGCTGAGTAGGAGCAGAGACAAACTAACTCAGGATGTGAACTGGGTGAGAGATGTCAGGACGAGTGATGCCAAGGTAGACAAGGCTCCGAACAAGATGGCGGTAGTGGGTGGGATCCTCAAGATGCTTATCATCGGTTGTCCGAAGTTGAGCACCAAGCTCCATAGGAGTATCAACCACACGCTGATCAGTGAGACAAGTGCGAGTATGGATATCCTGAATGTAGCACTCCTGGGAGAGATAATAGCCCTTAAGCATAAAAGTGATCTCAATCCCAAGAAAATAATAAAGGGGACCCAAATCAGACATCAAGAACTGCACAAGGTTAGGACCTAACTATCTACTACTTTCTGAGATTTCCTTTATACCTGTACATTGTTACAAAAATTAGTATTTATGTTATCACAGGTCTGGAGTATCTGTGTGATGCGTGTAAGCTAGCATTGATTCACATAGATGTGAAGAGTCGGAATATCCTCTTGACCACAAATCTTGGGGCTTAGTTCGCTGATTTTGGTCTGACCAAGGCTTTTGGTGACTCAGAAACACATGTGACCACTGAACCAGTTGGTACACGGGGCTACTTATTGTAGAAAATGTTGTATAAGTATATATTTTTATTTAATTCCAGCATTATTAAAGCACATTTCAACCAGTATATAAATGACATAAATTACATATAAACATGTAATTCTTCCATGTCATTTATACAAGAGCATAATCTTAATTAATGAAACATAATAAATGCTAAAAGGAGAATATTACTCACGTTCATGACAAAAGAATCAATTATAACAGCCTAAAGCTCAGTTGTAATTGATGTTATGCTCTCTGAAGTAGAGTTGCTCAAATTTTAATATTTGGCCTTCTCAAAAATATGTCAATACTCTTCATCAAGTGATAAGACAACTAGAGATTAAATTTGAGCTCTAAGCAATGCATTATCTATCACTAAAGTTTGCATATACAAATGATAGCAACTTCTAAAATTTCAATATGACAGAAGATATAAATCAAAGACTATAAGGTAGCAACCTGGCAATAGCTTAAGATGATCAGTTAATAGACAATATAATCATAGATACTCAATACTTCAAAGTTGAAAACTCCTTCTATTCAGATCTGAATTCAGAATACTAGCTACTGCATGCCAGATAATCATAGAGCAACAAGATCTAACTGACTGACCGAACTAAGAACTCAAAGAGCAATGTGACAGACAGCTGAAAGCACCACAGATTGAGCTCAATTTAAACCTACATGTACAAATCGCTTTTAGTATGGGACAAATTTCATCATCAAGCTTTAAATCGAGCCACAAGCAAACAATGTCTCCCAATACTTGAACTTACAACAGAGATTATAAAACAAGCATAGCCCACAATGTTTGCAAACAAAGTACCGAAATACTCACGGTGCAGATGGCACTCAAAGCCGTCCAGAAGTGAATCAAGCTGAAGGAAGCGAAATCGCCAACAAGAACCGGGCAAGGCACACCCGTAGGTGCTGACCCAGAAAACCCAACGCCCCTCTGTGCCGCAGCAAGAGAGGAGCGAGGTAGACAAAAATATAATGCCCTCCTTTGCCGTTAGGGGTAACCAAGCTGACAAGCCGAGGTGAAGGGGACGCCGTACAAGCACACAAGAAGCACTGGCCAAGTGCCTCACTTCTGAGCACCAGGGGCCAAGAATCACCGCCGACAGTTGAGCACCGATGAAGAAGCCTCAAGGACCGAATTCCGAAGCCAAATCGATAAGAAGAAGAGAGGATTAAAGAGATAGTGCACACCATTCTTTCGATGCGATTCACGAGAGGAGACGACCTCCTTTTATAGCCGAGAGGAAGAGGGGTAGAGGCCATCGGCACTGTGGCAGCCAACAGTCGGAGCCGAGGCTCTCGAGCCACCCGCGCCCCTTACCTCTCCGCCGAAACCTCCACTTCTCAGATTGGATCTGCCGATTGAGCCGCTGCCGCCCCTAGGATTTCGAATCAAAAGAGAAACGCCCGCACGGGAGGATGGATCTGGAGAGCGCACGCGAACGGGAGGAGACGTCTCTTCCATTTGGCCCACTGACAGGTGGTCCCACATCCCTCTCTTTTTTTCTCAATTGAGATATTACTGAAATGCCCCTGGAATTTCAACACTACTTAGATCGTAAGTATGCCCTATACAATTCCTCCTATATAATCCACATGCTCCTTCAACATTACCTAAAGTTGCATTGTTTTGTCAGCATTAAGGAGATGTGTATCTACCAAGTAACCAAACTCTAGCGTTGTGTTGTGGGGATCTTGTGCAGGTACTTCCGCGATCATCAGGTCAGCAAGAAGAGCGATGTGTACAGCTTCGCTGTCGTTCTCCTGCAGCTCATCACAGGCCATCCTCCTGTTGTTCCAATCAACGAGAGCGTGAGCATTCACGTTGGCGAGTGGGTGCACCAAAACCTCGACCACGGTAGCATTAACAGCATTGCAGATGCAAGGATATATGGGAGGAGACTATGACATCAACTCTGTCTGGAAAGTTTATGACTTGGCATTGCATTGCAAACAAGAAGCCTCCAGGGAGAGGCTAACAATGGCAGAGGTGGTGGCACAACTTAAGGAGAGCTTAGAGCTCGAGACCCGTCGCGCACACCAGGTAGAAGAACAGGATGGCGAGACATCAGTTGCAGCTGATCCTGCCGGTGGCAGAACCAGAATAAAATTTCGAAGAACTAAAGCCATTTTTTAACTAAAAATAAAAAAGGACTAAGATAAATATAACAAATTGAACTTATTCAATCCAAATTCATATATAAATAGAAGAGAAACAAATACAATAAAGATACCTCATGTATGGTAATTGATACGAGTGGAGGATGGGCTCGAGCTCTACAAAGCCTCACTGCTGGCTACGTCTCTGAGTCCTAGAATGAGATAGGTCCGTTCTAGAGGCCTCTTTTGTGTGTGTGAGTGTAGTTTAAATAACAATATATAACTGGTCTCGTCTCACTTTGCAAACTCTTAAGTTTGTGGCAGTTAGGTGCTTAGATGAAGTCTACCTGTTCTTGTGATCCTCTGTCTGAAACTTGAGCTTACACTTGGTGAAGCCAGAAGCTTCATGTTTTTTTGTCCTTTTCTGATTGTGTGTGAGGTGACCACACATTTCGCTGAATGTGCTGATGGTAGTAACTAGCTGTATGTATGCGTGTCGGGGTTCTGAAGTTGCTGATGCAAGAATAAAACACTTGGAAGGCATGCATGCATGCAAGCATAACATTGATTAATTATAAATGGTTAACATTTTATAGTACACAATCAAACCCTTGAGTAAGCTTCTGACCCATTCATTTCTTGCACGCAACTGTGTTAACATTTTATACAACTGATCAATTATGCAATAACAGAAATGTGGTGAATTAAGACTTTACCATTGTTATACAAAGTGTCAATAAGTTTGATTCTTACAAGCTACTAAGTAGATCCATATAGCTGTTTATATTTGTTTTTGCTTATAGTTTTTGGCTTGTTTATAATAGTAATAGTCTGTAGAGAGTCGTATAGAGATAGAGAAATCTGCATACGATTTTAACCGATATAAATAAAGTTATTGTAGTATGTACTACAATTAATTAGTAGAATTCAACTTAAAAAAATATCATATTTAAAAGTTAGATACTGTAAAAAAAATTATTACCGTAGAAAATCAGTTTCTAGAGATCAATATGAACTGGCCATTATACACATATTTAACACATGGGCTGCTTGACGCGTGTGTAAGTGTGTTTGAGAAACGTGTAAGCTCTGATCGATGTACGTACCAATCATGGCGTGGCACACCATCGTTGAACTTTTTGTGACAACACGTCGGCACACGCCAAGCGGCGATGATGTGATATTATATCTTACTCGTATACCACTATACCAGGTGTGCTCGATTTTAATGTGTAGTACGAATTAAAATGGGGATGGAAACGTCGGATTAAAGTTTGCTAGTCTAGTTCCCCATAATTAGGTAATTTGGTAGGCAAGTGTGATTTAATTTGGTAGGCAAGTGTGATTTAGCGTTGTTGTCAGCTAATCTATTTGACAGGAGCTATGTATCAGAATTCAGAAGAGGAAAAAAAACAACACAAACACTTATCCTGTGTGTTCTCGAAAAGAATAAATAGTGTTAATTGTAAAAAGAAAAAAAAAGAAGAACAAGCACAAACATATTAATTCCAGCATTGCGGAAAATGGAATGACTTAATTAATTCCAATTTCAGGAGCAGCTAAGCCTATATATATGATAATGTTAACCTGTCGCGATCTATCTCCATATCGCATTCCAACCTAACTAAGGTGTTGTTGTCTTGCTTTGATATTATTGATATTATCGTATGGCAATAAATCTCTTATGAAACATTATCATGAAAAGTTGATGCTGCTTGCTTTTCCAAGAAAGAAAGAAAGCAAGGACGTTAGGTCATTAGTCATCACAATTTCTATACACATATTTGTTCAGAAATGCCTAGAAAATGGGGGGAAAGCACCAAATGTTCCCCCTCCCCTCTTTTTTTTTCTTTTGGGTATTGGTGACTGTGGTGATCATTTGGGCTTATTTTTGGTGGCTTATGGCTGAAAATCACTGTAGCTGACAGAGGCTTATTTATCATAATTAAATTTAAAAATATAAAAAATATGTTAGCCCATTACATATAATACAAACAAATACGGGAAAAAACCGGCAAAAAAGCTCAACAAAAAGCCAAAAGTTCAGAAAAAGATAAAATTTATAAATAGTAAAAAATAAGCCGGAAGCTAAAAGCTGAAGCCCAACGAATCACCCCTCATGGGTCTCTTCTTTTGTACTACTAGTTGTGCAATCACATGAGCCTACTCTTATCACTGTAATATTATTCGTAGCATGAGAATTGCAAAGTTGAAGGTCTTTGATATGGGTAAAATTGAAATGAGCGTGCTCAATGCTTTCTTTTTTAATAAGAGTAGCACTAATCTCAAAATAAACAAAGAGGTAAGTAATATCTATAAACAATTCATCATATTTTAAAAATTATACAAATCATTATTGAAGAAAATATAGAAACACCTTCCAACTAAAATATATCCCCTGAGATAAACATATATGAAAATAAATAAATAAACTTATGTAAGTTCAACAAGTTTTTGACCACTTATGCCATATGTACATCAGGAGAAGATCAGAAAAAAAAAGAGAAGAGCAGTTCAACTTTAAAAAATAGAATTTATTAAGCCACTTTTCTCAAAAGAATTAACTCACAAGCGACTTGCTCCATACATATATGCACAAGCGCACGAAAAGAAAGGTAGGAAAGTGGCGCACTTCTTGGCCTGTCTTCTCGTTGACTTTGCGAAGCAACGCGCATTACACGCAATTAATGACGCGATGCATGGGCCAACGCCCCGTCTCCATTCTCCATTTAGCCTGTTGCTTTCTTTCTTCGGTTTATAATTTTGACTGTGATTTATAACTTTTAGACTATTCGTAAGAGATGATATAGAGTAACAGAAATTCATATATAGTTTTAATTGACATAAATGAAGGCACTATAGGGTGTACTATAATTAACTTGTGGACCCTATCTTGCAAAGATATTTTGTTTAAAAACTAGTTACTGTAGAAAAACTGAGTCATAGCTTTTAAGAGCCGAAAAGAAGAGATTGTGGCGTTGGTGCGTGCATATACAATTTTGATTGATATAAGAGCATCTTCAAGAGAGACTCAATATTTTATCCTCTAAAATCTCATATTGGGAGTCTTCCTAAAAAAATTGTCCTCTAAATCTTTCCCCTCCTTCAGCAGCTCCTCTAAACTTAGATCCCTAAAATTACCATCTAGGCACTGTATATTTGATGGTGATCCACCTCAATTTTAGAGTACCAAAATTATTGGGCGTGTTTTAGAGTATCTGTTGAAGGCTTATTTTTAGCTTCATACCCAATATATTTAAGATAGGAGGTGAGAAAGAGCATCTCTTGGAGATGCTCTAAATGAAATGAAGGCACTATAGGGTGTACTACAATTAACTTGTGGATTCCGTCTTGTAAAGATACTTTATTTAAAAACTAGTTATTGTAGAAAAATAGGTATCGTAGAAAAATTGAGTCATAGCTTTCACGTGCATATCACGTGACCATCCATCCATTGATCGTTGATCAGTAATTTCACAAACGTGCAAAAATGCTACTATTACTAATCTCGTCAATTAAGTCACATGTATGTAATACGGTCTAAAATATTTTAAAAAAAAGTTAGTGTGCATGATTTATGTGTGGAAACTGCATCTTTGCATCAAATACATGTCAGATTGTGATATCACATATTTGAAATGCAGAGAGAGAGAGAGGGGAGAGAGAGAGAAAGAGTGGTCTTTAAAAAAACGCAGAGAGGAACAGAAATAATAATGCTAGAGTGGAAGAATTTATCCCAACACACGGCTACATGGATGCATGACTTCACAATTCTCATCCTCCCCTTTGATTCTTTTCACATAGGTCACTCCTTTTCTCTTTTGTATCTTTTTGTTTTGCCTTTATCTATACTACTTAAAAGAGAAAGTTGATGATATGACTCATTTGCCCTTCCCAACTTCCTTTACAACTCCTTAAAAAATTTCTAACAAAAACAGAAAAATCAATCTACTAAAAAAACATAAATTTTACCATCCTAAAAATTCTCTAAAAAAACAACAGACCTCTATCGAGTACATAGCAGAGCCAAAGACACAAGGGCACGATGTAGCCAAGCGCGTGTGCCAGGCAAGGAGATCCTAACAATGTCGACTCAACATGTTGGAGTAATATGAATTTTTTATCCTAGAAAAGCGCGACATTCAGCTAGTAAATATAACTTGAGAGAAAAAAAAGAATAGGTAGGATTAATGACTTTTAAAAAAATGTTTTAAATAGGAGACGGTAGGGTTAATGACTTACCGAAAGCGCCTGTAACTGCACCTACTTTTCCGAAGAATTTATATATGCAGCTTAGATTATATACGTACCACACCAATGCATTTTCTGAATGAGGACATTAAATGGAAAATTTGCACAACCAACACTATATACCGATTTGACGCTCGAAAAAAATCATACATGAAAAAAAATTCCAGAGGAATCGGAAAATGCAGTCCGCCAGTCGAAACGCAGAGATGAGGGGAAATTGAATTGAATTTCTCCAAGAAAAAAATATGGCAGGTGCTCGTCGGCGAGGCCGCTTGTGCTGTCGAGGTGCAAACCGGAGCCGGAGAAGATGGTGGCTACGATCGCGGCGAAGGCGGTGAGCAATGGGTGCTTCCGAGCCAGCGACGGGAGCAGCGGCCAACAGGAGGCACGCGTCTGCTTCAGCGCATCGTATGAGAATCGTACGATGAGTCGTTCGTATGCATAGCAGCGCTGTAAGCGAAAATGGATTAGCATATTAATCAGCACCGATCAAACCGTCGACATCTGCACCTCATCATCATCATCATTTACATAGCGCTTTTATAAAAACTTGGGCTACACTTTTCTAGGTAAGATTAGGCCCGGCTCAAAAGAGTTTTTTTGAGTAGCTTATAGCTGAAAAGCACTGTAGCTGGCTGAAAAATACTGTAGCTGATGAAGGCTTATTTAGCATAATTAAAATTAAAAAATTAAAAAATAAAAAAAACATGTTAGCCCGTCACGTATAATGCAAACAAATACGAGAAAAAAGAACCGGCAAAAAAGCCAAAAGTATAAAAAAAAGACGAAATTTATGAATAGTGCAAAATAAGCCAGAAGCCAGAAGTTCAAGCCGAAACGAGCGGGGCCTGCTCGGTTAATCTGAAATAAGCTGGTTTATAGTTAAAATTACACAGTACCTGATGATAGTTTATTTGACATAATTATATTTAAAAAAATAAAAAACAGATTAACCCATCACGGACAATGCAAACGAATACGGAAAAAAAGAATCGGTAAAAGAGCTCAAAAAAACTAAAAAGTCAAAAACGACGAAATTTAAAAATAGTAAAAAATAAAACAGAAGTCAGAAGTTTAAACCAAAGTAAGTGGACCTAATTAGAGGCGGCACACATCTTTTAAAAAAAAGAATAGAATCTCTCTTTTTGAAGACTGCAGATGCTTTTACACGGAAGCAGAGAAATTTTTTATTGATGCTTTTATATGCAGAACACTCCTTTAGGGAAGATCTTTTTTTTGAAGACTGCAAGCATTGACGCAGACATCGTCGACAGCATTTTTTTTCCCTATCAACAAGCTGCAGCTACCTTGACTTTCGTGTTAATTAATATACATATGTGATCAGGAAAGGAAAACAAGTCCGAGTGAGAGCCACGAGATTAATTAAATATAGTGGCATTTGGGTTTGGTTAGCAGTAGAACCATCATGGATGACTCGCAAGTCGCAACAGTTTTCTCTCTGTGTTTTGCATCTGATGCTTGGTGGTTCGTCTGTTCGAATGTGCTTTTTGATGCAGTACTGAACCCAAAAAGCATGTAACACATGCACGATCAATTCTTGTTGTGCAGTACAATGTTTTTCAATAATGAGTTGATGTTCCATCTGTGGTGGTTCAAATGTTAACATTGAAGAACCCTCGCAAAAAAAAAAGTTATAGAAGAAGTGCTTAATTTCCCGTTGCATATGCGCCATCGACGTAAATATACATTGAGCTACATATACAAGTACACTATTCCCTGCTTTGTGGTGCTTTTGGCTTTTTCAAATATCAAAACAAACAGAAAATTTTAAAGCAGATTTTTAAATTTAAAATCATATATACCATCTACTGTCATCTTAAAAAATAAGAGATAAAAGACATCAACTACAGTAAAAAAAATAAAGCATAGACATACCAGGGATAAAACTCGAAATCGTCAGCATACAAGAGTCCATGGGTTCCATCACATCAAGAAGTTCATGTCACGCAATTTTGTCGACAGAATTAAACCCAACTGCAAAATCCAATTCTCACATGAAACGAAGCTCCCGAAAGAAAAGGGAAAGAAGAGCGTAACTGAAACACAGCAACTCACGAGAAACAGTTCGATTCCGGCAAAAGAATCCATGAGATTATCCGAGTTCGAAAATAGCCATACGGCTAGATAAGCACAGCAAAATTACTAAGAGCAACTCCAAGAGTAGAGCTAAATTATTTTCTAAAGGTAAATTTGGCTATTATTAGAGAAAAAACATCTCCAATAGACTCTGTAAATGACTCTCCAAATTTAGTAGCTCTCCATCCCTCCTCCTTCGCTCTCTATTTTTGGATAGCCTATCTCGCTCGCCATCCAGCCTCTTGGCGCGGTCGGCGTTTCCTTTCCGCACGCTGCGCCCCATTCCTGCGCGTCGTGACCCACCGCGCGCCCTCTAGTTTAGATAGCCTGTTGGAGTAGTCTAGTTTTTTTGGGTGAGATCCATTTTAGAGAATAGCTAAATCACTAAATTTAGATACTTCTTTTGGCTAATCTTTTGGAGTTGCTCTAAAGGGCTACTCCAAATAGGCTAAACTTTTGATTTTAACGGTTAGTTTTTAACTGAAATTATACTATAGCGGTTAATAGTTTTTTTTCATACTCATTTAATAAAAAAATTTAAAAAAGAAGAATTGTTATATCTTTAAGGACAATACAAAGGAATAAAAAAAAGACAAAACCCCAAAATTTTAAAATAAACTAAAATTAAAAACCGACACGTTTCAAGTAATTTCTAGCACAAACAAACCGATAGAAAAACCAGAATTTACGGCGTTCGTTCGGCCCTAAGAGGGTGTTTTTTGTAATTTTAAATAAAGGAAAAAAGTAAAGTAGTAAAACGTTGAAAAGGCAGCAAGAGGGACCTAGATTTGTTTGTGCGTATCAACTTTCTCTCTCTACGCCGACCGCGAGTTCCCTTCCATCACTAGCTAGACTTTCTCTCTCATTTCACACACCAAACGAAATAAATAGAAAAACGCCCACAAAAAAAAGTTTGAATTTTATTCGCTTTCCTCACAGAAGCAAAGGAAAAGTTGGAGTTTTTATACTTGCCACTGGTGGTACGAGCCCGAGAGAACAATAAAAACTAAGGAGAGGGAGGCCGCGAGATGGAGGAGACGAGCGCCCCATGAGAGGAGAGGAGAGGAGAAAGGTAGAGGGAGACTGGGAGGGACGCGACGACGTCCCATCTCCTTCCTTCTCTAGGGTGTGTTTCTTCAGCTCTCCCTCCACCGCCACGGCGCCGGCGCCACCTACCCCCGAGGTCGCAGCTGCGGCGGCGGCGGTGCGTCTCTCTCTCTCTCTCGTCACCGTCGTCTCTTCCTCCTCTGATTCTTTCTGTTTTGGTTATTTTGAGGATTTTTAGGTGGCTTGCGGTGACGGCTCTGCGGCTTCGCGCCGATCTGTGTTTTCTTTTGGGGGGTTTGTTTATATCTGTGATTTGTGTATGACTTTTTTCAGCAATTCTTCTTTGGTCGTGTCGTGGCATCTGCTTGTTCGAGAGTTCTTTCTTCTTCTTCTTTTGTGCCGTTCGTTCGCCCTATTTTTTGGCGCAATTATTATTTTTTGGGGGGGTGGGGGGTCTATTCTGATTGCTTTTATTTGTGCGTTTGTGTTGGATGGGTTTACTCGCTGGGTTTTGGTTACTTTTTTTGCATCGATTTTAATTAATTTCGCGTGGCAAATCAGTTCCAGTTTTTGTTTAGGATCTGTATTAATTTACTACTGCACCTGATTTACCATGTCATGCGATGTTTCCTTGTTGTTTTAGGATTTTTTTATTGTTTTTTGTACTGTGTGTTGTGTCTGCGGGATTCGATTAATTGGGTAAAGTGGTAGGTTGTGACCAAACTTTTTGAATCTTTTGGGAATTGAGGTGGAATGCTCATTAAAATTGAGAAACTTGGTAGCTCACGAGATGACCTGGTTTTCCTCCTCCATTGCATTTGGATATGAAATGTTATGAAACAAAGCAAAATTATTACGATCCATAATGTCTTTTTCCTGACAACGACATCATTTGGTGCCGCGAACTAGACTGAGGCACTTGGAGACTTTAGGTTGATCATTACCTGATCATGTGAGACGCTAGATGTGAGGACAATTAATTGGAACCGTATCTAGTTAACTGGGTTGATCTGGAAAGGTGATACTGTACTATGTTGTAGCCTCGCAGGCTTATGATGATATTTTTGTGTAGTGATGGAAATGCAAAGTCTTGTCGCTTTATTGCTTACGGAAAATCGATATGATGTGTTAAATTATGGGAGTGAGAGACCAAATTGACTTGCTGCTTGATGACATGCAGGCTGTCATGCAAAGACAAACTTGGTTGCGTCAGACGTGCATTTAGGAAGTTCGGCATGGGTTCAGGAAATTTGGTGATGAAGAAGGTGGTGAAGCCCAGCTCTTTCGATCTGGACATACAGCTTGATAGAAGTTGGATGGAGGATGTTACTTGCCCAATCTGTCTTGATGCCCCCCACAATGCAGTATTACTGAGGTGCACCTCTTATGAGAAGGGTTGTAGACCGTTCATATGTGACACCGATCAGTCTCGTTCAAACTGTCTTGAGCGGTTTAAAGGTGCCCATGGACTACCAGCCAATGTGAAAGTCTCATCTGTTCCTGTGGCTTCTCTTGATAGCATTCATATCATCTCATCTAATGCAAATAACCACCCAGCTTGCCCGTTGTGTAGGGGCGATGTTATTGGGTGGATTGTTATTGATGAGGCTCGTCTGCATCTTAACCAAAAGAAAAGATGCTGCGAAGAGAGTTGCTGTTCTTATGTTGGCAACTTCCATGAGCTTCAGAAACACACCCAACAAAAGCATCCGAATTCACGCCCTTCGGAAATTGATCCTGCTCGGCGAGTTGATTGGGAGAATTTCCAGCAATCTTCTGACATCATAGATGTCTTGAGCACAATACATGCACAGGTTCCTAATGGTATAGTTTTGGGAGATTACGTCATTGAGTATGGCGATGATGATGCTGGAGATGACTATGAAGTTTTGCACAGGGTTAGGGGGAACTGGTGGACATCCTGTATTTTCTGTAAGGCATTCTGTAGATCTTCAAGAAGCCGAAGAAGAGCAAGAGCAAGAGCAAGGGAAAGGAGAGGTAGTGGAAGGAGGAGCAGCAACAGGTCTAGTCATGAAAGCTTTACTCTCGAGGTTCCGACAAGATCTGTGGACATAAGAGACATCGGATTTGATGAAATAGATGATGAATATATAGTTACTGGGGCAATGCCGAGTGTTGCTGCATCCAGGAGAATGGCCAGTCATTACAGGTCTGTGCATATACTTTTCTTATTCCTGCTTTCTGTTGTTGCTAAGAAATTATATTGTTGAAAGGACACATAGAACCCTAAGCTCTCAGAAGACACACTGTGGTATTCCCACTGAAACATGAATACACGTGCAGACACGAAACGATAAAAATGGGAAGATGGACATAGTTTTCTTCAATAATGTTTCTTGTTGCACAATTCTGTAATACTATGTACGAATTTTGACTATAACATGGCTACAAACTTCTCTGTATGCATGAAATTTCTGTCACATGGGCCATGGAGAGGCTGTGCAGCCTATATATCAGTTTACTGTTTGTGGAAAGTTTACTGATTTCTGTGATCTTTGCATGTCAAGACCAAGACCAATTTAATTGCAACTTTCTGGCCCCTTATTACACCTTGTTCCTTGTTGATCACGATATGAAGCGCGAACTATGGGCATAACACTTCTTTTCTGGATAGCTGATAAGTTGTACTTGTTCAAATATGAAAACAAACATGACAATGAGCACTCGTGCAATGCAGCACTTGAAACATGAGAAAATCAACAGCAAAACTATGTTTTCAACTCTTTAGAAAAGTCTTGAGCATGTCCTTTGAAAGTCAGCACAAGTAACACAAATATGACTGTAGAAACAATTTTTAATACTAGAATTAATCCTGGTTGCTTTTTTTTTTACTTTTACACATTCTGATAGGCAATCTATTTTTGATGTATCCAGGGATCCCAGATATGGACGCCGACGTCCACACTTCTAGGATGAACCGACCAGCCGATATACAATGCAGCAACAATCGGAATTGCTGTACCTCTGCCCATTTCTCTTTTTTTGCCGTCTCTCCAACCTCTGGAAGGTGCTATCCCAGCCCAAATTTCGTGTGCATTAGTGCATATAAGATAGCAGCAAACCTTTCATTGTTCATTCACAGCTGGTTTCACCATTTTAGGTTCTTTGTGTAAATATTTAGCGCCTACCTTATAGTAATGTTGATTAAAGTTTCTGTCTGGGAAACCCTTGTATCTCAAAATGCTGCTATGAAATACAGCAAACTTTACAGTAAATGGCCATCAACCGAATCTTTTACCCGTCGATTAATTTCTTCTTGTGCTTTGCTTCTGCTGCTGGACTTGTAGAGGAGCTTTCGTGTTGGATTGTGTTAAAAGGCCGCTAGTGGCTATTGCTGTCTAGTTGCTGTTGCTGCTGCCCTCGTGAAGAGCGTTCGTGTTGAACCGTCTAATTGTTGCTGCTCGTGAAGAGCCTTGTCGTGCAGTACCAGAACTGCCAATGTCAGATTAAAAAAAAGAACTGCCAAAGTCTGAACCCTGATTGCTGCAGGCAGCTTCCTTTTCGGCTTTTTAGCCGTATTTTAACTTCGATATACTATTTATCATATTTATCCACCGCAGCTAAAAATCATCTTTCACATCTGCAGCTAAAAATCATCTTTTACATCTATAGCCATAGCCAAAAGCCATCTTGATATCACGAGAGCGGCTGCATCAAAGGATTGAAGTTGAAGATGCCTGACTTGTTTAGGATGCCTTTGAATCTTTGTGAAGTTCTATGTTTCTAACCGTCTTTGTCACGCTGAAGTGCCGGGGATTTTTCTCCCTACGGAAATAGAGATGATGTCATAACGTATTTGTTACGCCTCAAGTGCTTAGGTTGCGATTAGACTGCTCACATCATGATTATGTTCCGCTCATTTTAGTTTAAGCTTCTGATTTATTTTTTTACTATATATAAATTTTGTCTTTTTCTGAACTTTTGACTTTTTCTTGAGTTTTTTTGCCGGTTCTTTTTCCCCGTATTTGTTTGCATTGTCTGTGATGAGCTAACATATTTTTTCTATTTTTAATTTTTTTAAATTTAATTATGCCAAGCAACCTTCAGTTACAATGTAATTTTAACTAGTTACAGTGCAATTTCAACTATAAACTACTGTTTTTCAGCCCAATCGAGCGAGGCCCTAAACCGGCTGATATTTTGTCTGTGTATTCTAGTATAAAATTGTTTGCCGCCGATTTAAGGTATAACAAAATATTGTTTCATAAAAACATTGTGATACCCGCATCTTACTGCAATCTGAGTTGAAGGAAAGCAACACCATATGGTAATATTTCTTCCAAACTTGCACACGATTGAAGTTGAAGACATTAGAAGTTATGTCTGTATTAATCCAGAAGGCGAAGCAGCTGGTACCAAAATTGATGGTCTGATAAGAGAAACCAGAAACTGGTAGAAAAAATAGAGATTAACAATGAGATCAGGTAGGGCCGGCCTGAAATTGGCACACCTTATGCCACTAGGCCACTCTTGCCACCGGAATTGGATCGGTGTGCATTGCCTCACCAGCTTAAACAAGAGCATGGTTGAAGGCCAACACTCAACACCATTCCTCACTAGATTGCTTGCCCAAACTATACTGTTCTGACTGTTAGAGATATATGTATAGTTGTTATTCCCCATTGTTATGAGGGGTTCTTTGCATATTTGTCACCTGTACTTTGTGTATATATACCGGCCCATTGGCCTCATATGAATACAAGCGCTATTCATAACATGGTATCAGAGCCAGGTTTAGGGTTTTGGCTTACCTAGGGTTCCGCGCGCCGTCGCTGGCTCCCGTCGCCGCTCCGTACGACGACGCCGGCTGCTCCCTCCGCGCCGGCGCCCTGCTGCTGTCGGCCCCGTCCGACTCCGGCCGCTCGAGCCCGCCGCCGTCGGCTCCGCCGACTCCCCGCGTCGTCGCCGCTGACGACTCCCCCGTCGGCCCCGCCGACTCCCCCGTCGGCTCCGCCGACTCCTCCGGATTGGACCGCCTCCGCGCCGCCCGGGGTTGCCTCCGGCCTCTCATCCTTGCCGCCGCCGCAAGATCCCATCTCTCCGGCCGCCGACGCGACTTCCGCGTCTCCTCCCCGGTCGCTGACGCGGCCTCCGCCACGCCTCCCCGTCGCCGACTCGACTCCTGGCCTCCGCCGTCGCAGGCCCGCTCGGCCCCGGCGCCCGCCCGCTCGGCTCGGCGCCTCCGCCGTCCGCCCGGCCTCCGCTGCCGCCCCTGCCGCCGTCGGCCCCGCCCGGCGCCCGCCTTGGCCTCCCGGCGCCCGCCCGGCCTCGCCTCCCGCTGACTTCCCCGTCGGGAGCCGTCGGGCCGCCGCCGCTGTCTCGCCGCCGCTCCGTCTGACGCCGCCGCGCCGGCGCTCCCTCGCGTCGCCGCTCTCTCCGCGCCGCCGGCCGCTCCCTCCGCGCCGCCGCCGGCCGCTCCTGTTGCCTCTTGCGCTGCCTGCCCTAAAGGGCGTGCGTGAGTATGGTTAACGGGCCGGAGGCCCGTTAAAAGAAAAGGAAAAAAAAAGAAAAAAAACGTCGTTCTAACCGCCGCGCCGTCCAGCGCCGCCTGTTAGACTTCGTTGCCTTGGTCGCCGCGCCGTCCAGCGCCGCCTACCAATGGGCACCGTTTCCCTCCCTCGCCTGAGTGGTGCTGGTCAGCTGCCACTACCTTCTGTACTCGCCGCTCGTCCACCTGCTACACAGCCTCCTTCAGCGGCTGCCACAGGTGGTGGTGGCCGCCCTCCGTCTGGAGGTGGCCGTCCTCACTGTTCCTACTGCGACAAGGACGGCCACACTGAGTCCCAGTGCTACAAGAAGAAGCGGCATCTTTCACGCCGTTCTTCTACTGGCACTAGTGCTTCTACATTGACGTCTGCATCGACTTCTTCAGCAGTTTCTCTCACCGAGCAGGAGATAGCCAGACTTCGACGCCTGCTTGCCGCTTCAGGTTCTCCTTTTACAGGTTCTGCAGGTTCTGCTACTGACTCTTCGGGCACTGAGAGACCACCTCCTACACAGTCAGGCACCTCCCCGTGGATTCTTGATTCTGGAGCATCTTTTCACATGACTCCTGATCCTTCCACCCTGTCTTCTATTACACCTCTTGATTCTCCTGTCAGTGTTCTTACTGCTGATGGTACGTCTCTTTCTGTCTCTGGTCGAGGATCTCTTAGCAACTCATCCTTTCATGTTCCTTCTGTTGCTCATGTTCCTCGCCTTACCTTACAGCTTCTTTCTGCTGGGCAGATTACTGACCTTGGTTATCGGGTCATTCTCGACTCTGACTCTTGTTGTGTTCAGGATCGCCACACGGGAGCTCTGGTTGGTTCTGGCCCTCGGCGCCGTGACTCACAGCGTCTCTGGGAGCTTGACTGGCTTCACCTTCCTTCCGCTGCCACCACCGCCGCCAGTCTCTCCGATTCTGCCACTTCGTCTACCGGCTCTTTCCAGCAGTGGCATCACCGTCTTGGCCATCTGTGTGGATCCCGTCTGTCGTCCTTAGTTCGTCGTGGGCTTCTGGGGTCTGTCTCAGGAGACGTGTCTTTAGATTGTCAGGGCTGTAAGTTAGGTAAACAGATCCAGCTTCCTTATCCTCATAGTGAGTCTGTGTCTCAGCGTCCTTTTGATCTTGTTCATTCAGATGTTTGGGGTCCGGCTCCCTTCGTTTCGAAAGGGGGTCATCGTTATTATATCATATTTATAGATGATTTCTCTCGCCACACTTGGATATACTTCATGTCTTCTCGTAGTGAGGTCTTGTCTATCTATAAACAATTTGCCACTATGATTCACACACAGTTCTCCACTCCTATTCGTGTCTTTCGTGCTGATTCTGCTGGCGAGTACCTCTCTCGTTACCTGCGCAGCTTCCTTGCTGAGCAGGGCACTCTCGCTCAGTTCTCTTGTCCTGGTGCTCATGCTCAGAATGGTGTTGCTGAGCGCAAGCATCGTCACCTCCTTGAGACGGCTCGTGCTCTGATGATCGCCGCCTCTATTCCACCTCATTTTTGGGCCGAGGCTGTTTCCACTGCCACCTATCTCGTCAACATCCAGCCCTCTTCTGCTCTTCAGGGAGCGATCCCTGTTGAGCGTCTCTGTGGTCTTCTTCCTGACTACTCTACCCTTCATATGTTTGGCTGCGTTTGCTACGTTCTCCTCGCCCCTCGAGAACGCACCAAACTGACCGCTCAGTCTGTTGAGTGTGTCTTTCTGGGATACAGTGCCGAGCACAAGGGTTATCGGTGCTGGGATCCTGTTGGTCGTCGGATGCGGGTTTCTCGGGATGTGACTTTCGACGAGTCTCGTCCATTCTACCCACGTCCTGCCTCTCCTTCGGCTTCCTCTGTGGAGTCTCTATCTTTCTTGACCTTTCCAGATACACCTATATCTGTTTTGCCCTCGTCCACCTGTCCCACTGAGTCTCCACATATTCCCCCTGTGGCCTCTCCGCCGTTGTCGCCGCCTGTGTCGTCTCCTACGACTCCGCAGGTTCCTCCCACTACAGTACCTTCTCCCCTTCTCTTCTACACTCGTCGACCTCGTATTGAGGATCTTCCAGATGAGCCATCTTCTCCTGATGTTCCATCTTCTTCTGATGCTCCATCTTCCCCTGATGGGTCATCTTCTCCTCGCTACGCTCTCCGCGATCGTCAGTCGATTCGGCCTCCTGCCCGTTTTGCCTTTGCTGGCGCAGCTACACGTGAGCCTGTCTCCTACCAGGATGCTGTTACTCACCCTGAGTGGCAGCTTGCCATGGCCGAGGAGATTGCTGCCCTCGAGCGCACTGGTACTTGGGATCTTGTTCCTTTTCCATCTCATTCTCGTCCCATCACATGTAAGTGGGTCTATAAGATTAAGACTCGCTCTGATGGCTCTCTTGAGCGCTATAAGGCGCGTCTTGTTGCTTGTGGCTTCCAGCAGGAGCATGGTGTTGACTACGACGAGACTTTTGCTCCTGTGGCTCACATGACCACTGTTCGCACTCTTCTTTCGGTGGCGTCTGTTCGCCACTGGTCTGTTTCTCAGCTTGATGTCAAGAATGCCTTTCTTAATGGCGAGTTGCGTGAGGAGGTCTACATGCATCCGCCACCTGGGTATTCTGTTCCTGAGGGCATGGTCTGTCGCCTTCGTCGCTCTCTCTATGGCCTTAAGCAAGCCCCTCGTGCTTGGTTTGAGCGCTTCTCCTCTGTGGTCACTGGTGCTGGTTTTTCAGCTAGTGATCATGATCCTGCGCTCTTTGTCCACACTTCGTCTCGTGGTCGGACTCTTCTTCTCCTGTATGTTGATGATATGATCATTACGGGAGATGATTCTGAGTACATTGCCTTTGTCAAGGCTCGTCTTAGTGAGCAGTTCCTTATGTCGGATCTTGGTCCTCTTCGTTACTTCCTTGGGATTGAGGTTACTTCCACTCCAGATGGTTTCTTTATGTCCCAAGAGAAATATATTCAGGATCTTCTTGATCGCGCCTCTCTCACTGATCAGCGTACTGTTGAGACTCCCATGGAGCTCAATGTTCACCTCCGACTCTCTGATGGCGAGCCTCTTTCTGATCCGACTCGCTATCGTCATCTTGTTGGGAGTCTTGTCTATCTTGCTGTTACTCGTCCGGATATCACTTATCCAGTTCATATTCTGAGTCAGTTTGTTTCAGCTCCCACTCAGATTCACTACAGCCACCTTCTTCGAGTTCTGCGATACCTTCGTGGGACTATCTCTCGCCGTCTCTTCTTTCCACGTTCCAGTTCGTTACAGCTTCAGGCCTATTCGGATGCTACTTGGGCCAGTGATCCCTCTGATCGCCGGTCTATCTCTGCTTACTGTGTTTTTCTTGGTGGTTCTCTTATTGCCTGGAAGACGAAGAAACAGACTGCAGTGTCCCGTTCGAGTGCAGAGGCTGAGTTGCAAGCTATGGCTCTCTTGACAGCAGAGATTACTTGGCTACGGTGGTTACTTGAGGATTTTGGTGTTTCTGTCACTACACCGACCCCTCTCTTGTCAGACAGTACAGGTGCTATCAGTATTGCCCGTGATCCTGTGAAGCATGAGCTCACCAAGCACATTGGTGTTGATGCTTCTTTCACGAGGACTTGTGTGCATGATCAGGTGATTACTCTTCAGTATGTGCCTTCGAAGCTTCAAATAGCGGATTTCTTCACGAAGGCCCAGATTCGAGCACAGCATGGCTTCTACCTCTCCAAACTCAGTGTTGTTGATCCACCATGAGTTTGAGGGGGGTGTTAGAGATATATGTATAGTTGTTATTCCCCATTGTTATGAGGGGTTCTTTGCATATTTGTCACCTGTACTTTGTGTATATATACCGGCCCATTGGCCTCATATGAATACAAGCGCTATTCATAACACTGACCACAAATGAAATTTCCTCCTTTAGGTACTCAAGCGTCCAGTATACTTTCGGATTCAATGGATGCCCTACATCTTTCTCTTGTAGTTCCAAAATCTCTCGTGCAACGCTGTCTGCCAGTAATTTCCTTGTGTGGATCGTCATTAACCTGCTGCAGAAATGATTTTCCCTCCCTTTTCTGCTCTAGCTTTTCTTTGAGACTCCTCAGATAGGCCTATAAACGCTGTAATCTGAGAGCGCTGCTACTCACTCCATGAATTTCGAAATGTGTAACATTTCTAACATCACAAGTAAGAATGTAATCTCAGCTCCTGTCCTGAAGATATATTTGTTAAGAGTATAGTTAGGTCCTTGAGGCCAATACGGCCCATACCCACTTGTATATATGTTGTAACTATTCTTCTCAATGCAACAGAGGAGGGGATCTTTTCCTATAACAAAGATAGTTTCAGAGCCCGGTTGGCAGGCAAATCCCTAATCCTAGCTGGGCCCGGTGCCTTCCCGTCGGATTTGGTCGGCTTCGATGACGGCGGTGGGCCTTGTCCCTCTTTGGGGCCATCTTGGAGGAGGCAGCAGCACGGAGAAGGGAGCAGAGGAGAGAGGGTTTGTGGTGGCGACGCCTTCCCGTCGATTCTTCCCACCACGACGATCCTTTCCACCGATTGACTTGCACGTGCGTCTGCTTCGTGCGGCCCTTCACCATGTCGCCTTCCCTTCGTTGTCACGCCGGCTTAGCAGCTCCTCCGAACTCCACCTCCGAGAGTTTGCTTGTCTTCTTCGTGTGCGGCTTCTTCACCCCACGACGGATGCTGCATCGCCGATGAGTTCCAAACCAACGAGTCACCAGGTCTTCACCCCATGACGGTGCTGCATCACCAGCGGGTTCCTCTGTTTGTGCTGCATCACCGGTGAGTCATCGAGTCTTCCAGTCGCCACCGGCCCCTTTCTTCTCCTTCATTGTTGCTAGGAGAGTCGCCGTCGGCCTCTTCTTCATCTCACTGTCAACCTCTTCTTCGTCTCCACCGAGCAGAGGATCGTCCTCTCTGCTATCATCTGCTATTGTGGCTCGGTTCCTCTGTTGTTCTCTACTACCATGGTAAAGGATGGATCCCTCTTAGCCACTGACATCAAACTAGATGGTTCCAACTACAGGGAGTGGACCTTCTCGGCCATGACAGTTGTGAGGGCAGTTGATCTTAAGGATCACCCGAATGATGATCCTCTCGATTCAAGGGCTGATGATGCCATCAAGAAGGCTTGGAAAAAAGCTGATGATAAGGTGATGAGAGCTCTCATTCTAAGTGTTGACCCTTCACTTCGGATGAGTCTTGAGCATCACCACTCCGCCAAAGAGATATGGAAGTATCTTGAGTGATATCTTTAGCTTAATGGAGCACTTATCTTCAGCAGCAGGACATGTCCATAGAGTACATAAATGGAGTCTTCACTCGCATCACCAGTTAGCTTGTCTATATGACTCACCAGTTAGCTTGTCTATATGACTCCAAAGAGTCACTCTGGATGTAAGTCTTGTATGGATAAAGAAAAGCATGAGCATCAGAAAGAATAGTCCATATGTTCAGATAGCTGATGGTACATCTTGTTCCGTTACACATTAGGGTTCTCTTTTCGCATCCAATTTTCTGTTCCTGCGATTTCTTTTGTTCCATAGATATCTATGAATTTTATATCTATTGGTTAACTGGCTGATATAAATTATTTCATTGGTTTTGATGACATCTCTTGTTATGTACAGGATCATCAAAATAAAAAGGTGATGATTAGTACTGGCCGTTGCTGTAGAGGATCTATGAGTATCTAGATTCTTGACACCCTACACTTTCTAGCTTCCACGTCGCTTCCGCGTCATCTTTACTCTACAGTCTTACACAGTTACAGATTACAAGTGAACAAGGACGCCAGAAGCTGATGGATGCATAGTGTGAACAATTCATTTTAGACTTTGTTTTGATTTTTGAAGTACCAGCCGCCATGCTATTGAGGTTGTGACTTGTGAGCAACGCCCATACTTATTATTGAAAGTTCTTTCGTCTATTCAATATCTAAGATAATAATTAAAACCCCTCTTAGAACAAAAGGAACACATTGATTTAAAAAAAACAACTTTGAGTCTTATTGGCATATAGCTCATTGCTGCTAGCTAATGCTTTGCCTCTCTTCTTATTGCACATGGAACTTGTTTTTCCTACAAAATTAAAAAAAATTACAGGGAAACTCCAAATCTCGCAGATGCACAGCAAAAGAATAATCGCAGAACTTAGCAACAGTAGTTTCATCAAGGGAAAAAGATAACCATGCTATGGTGCCATGCAGACCCAATATTGCCAATATATAGCAGAAATGTGCCATGCAGATTGCAGGCCACTACTTGTGTTTTGCTAGAGATTCTATTAGATTGGATTTGTTATTAGCATCACATCATGAAGAGAATGCAGGTTTTTGTGATACCTTGAGCTGAAGGTACAGTGGTACACCTCTTGCTTCTTCAGAGACGGAGAGACTCTTAAAAGGCATCACCAAGGAGCGCGCCGAGGATCTGCCTCGTGTCGGCGAGCGGCAGGACGTTTCGAACCGCATGGAGACGGCGGCGCCGCCCGACCTCCCAGCCTACGAGTTCTCTACAGTAAAATGGCTTCTCGCGTTCGAGTTTTTTCACAGTAAATATGGCTTGTCTATTGTAGTAGCTTTTAAACGTGTCTTTTTAAGATAATATCTATTAATCGGTTATATTACATACTGTAATGATTTTATTTATATCAATCAAAATTACACATAAATATCTATCTCTATAAATTTTTCTACAAGCTATTACTATTCATAAATCAAAATCTAATATGAACGGTCCAAACTATGATATCTTAGAGTATGGTGTAAAAGTGTAATAGAGGGTAATTTGAGGGCCCCAACGAGAAATAAACAAGCCACTTGCGCTAGTTCGATCCGGACCACGTGATTCAGATTGAGGAGTGAATTAACAAATCTCCGTCATAATAGGGTCTCATGTGCAAATTTACCCATTCCCTTCTTCTCCTTCGCCCTAATCTGGACCGTCCAAACAGATCAGACGGTTGACGAAGAAGACGAGCTGGGACGTTACGAGCGTACCCACTTGGAACGTCCACACTATGACAAGTGGAGAAACAAGGAAATCAGCTTCAGGGTGACTATTGGGCCCATCCTGAGTAGAATCAAAATCGCTTATACTAATTTTTACCGATATATTTTGGTTTTAACTTATAAATAGTGATAACTTATAAAGAGTTAAAGAATCTCACCTGTGACTTTGGCTGATATAAATAAAGTTATTATAATATGTACTATAATCAATTTAAAAATTAAGTATCGTAGAAAAGCTATTTATTGTAGAAAAACAGCTTTTAGAAGCCAATATGATCCGGCCTCAATCCGTGCCATCCGATCACATCCAGCCGCTCAAACTTGATCCGACGACAATCATCGAGGGTGCAGCTCCGGACGTAACCCCCCGAGCGTCCACCGCAGGCGCCGCCGCGAGTTTGTCTGTCCGCCATGGCCAAAGCGGCTGCTGCGCGACGACGGAGGAGAGCCCGGCCGCGGCCGCCGGGACCAAGCAGAGCCTCAATGCCGGCGGCAACGCACGCTGGCGCGGCGGCTCCGCGTCCGTGCGTTGGCTGATTGCCTGACCTACAGAGCCTTCGTCCTGCACTCCGACGCGCGCCAGCGGTTGCGGTCAACTGTTTCGGTTCTGGGCTATTACAGTTGCTGCACAGTTAGTAGCAGCAGATCATAAATTCTGGTTGACACTATTGTATTGCCGCTTGTGCTTGAGCTGTTCAGGCAAAAAGTGTAGTCATGGTGTTCGACTCACTGTGAATCGATTCAAATGATGACAAATTATTTAAGCGAGAGGGGATATGGGAATGAAGCGATCGATGGTCTCCGGCAAAATTTTCGTCTTGTTGAGATGAGATAAAAGCAACTATGAAAAAAAAAACTCCTTACCGATAAAAATATCAGCAACGTAAGCCTAATGTTTTTGGGTAAATTACTCCGTAAAGATACAAGCATGCATGTACACATGTTTTGGACACTGACAAAAGTCTCGATAAAATGTTGGTAACAAACTAGAAAATATGTCGTTATGGAACTATTATGGAAATCTCCCTGTTTTTGTATAACCAATCCAATCCGGATACTTTTAGCTACAGTCAAAGTTACAAAAGTAAAATAGCATGATCTCTACAAAACCATTTTGTGATCAAGAGGAAGTTAGTAACAATGTAAGATTGAACACCCAAACTGGAGAAATTCCTGCAGAGATGAACTTAGTGCTTCCTCCTCTGAAGACCCAAGGAAAACATAAAAGTACAGAAAGCAAAATTAAACACAACCGATCAGGTAGTGTTACTCGTTCAACAAAAGCGCAATCGATGGATCAAAAATTCAGAACAATTACAACATTATCACTATCATCATGGCGGTGTCACGTCCTGCCATCGAAGCGCACATCACAGGTTGCATCAGAACTTCCAACTATACAGTGCCAGTCCCTTTGGTTTCTCTACCATAGAGTGCAGGAAACATCTGATTAGAACAACATATATGATTAGGCTATCGATGATAGTTATTTATCTTGTAATAGATCAAACAAACAGCAACAGCAGTGATAACATATTCCTACTTCATGACTACATGAGGCGACTCTGAGACACTGTGAGAGTAATCAGGTTTGATCTACTTGGGACTAGTTTCCAAGCAAACACAACTACCCTGCCAAGAGAGACTCACTTTGCTTTCCTATTCCAGTTGCGCGGCTCCAGTGAAAATGTTCAGGTTTCAGTCACATGAAATGACTAGCCTTTCTCCAGAGACACCCTTCGAGGAAGCTGGGAGCATGATGGGGTACATTCTGACCTCAAACTAATGAGCTTGCCACAGCAAGCTCATGTATTTCAGTTAGCACCCACTCTTCTCCAGTTTGTCCTCCAAGAACTATTGCCTTTGTTCCTCCCACAATACAGGTACTGTGGCCCCAGGCGAACCGTGGAGGGCACCCTGGAACATTCAGTATCGTCCAGGTAGGCTTCTCTTCGGCTGGATCCAGGAGGTAAAGCTGTGAAGCGGAGTGAAGACCTGCCACTGACCCGCCAAATATCAAAACTCTCCCTCCAGGAAGGCTCACAGCAACATGGTCAAGGCGAGGAGGTGGACCAACTCCAGCTGGATTACCAGCTCCTGGCATCCCACTACCAGTGATGCACCGCCAGCATGGCTCATCTTCACTTAAGTCCAACGTGAACACATCATTAGACCTGAGTCGTAGAGGACCACTTTTAGCAAGGCCACCGAACATCAGGATTTTCTTGCCATCATAGACAGACAGTGAGTGACCCAATCTAGAAGGCGGAGTCCAAGATGCAGGTATCTCCCTCCAAACAGGTTTTTCCATAGTTACATCTAGAAGATAAGTATCACTGAGAAGTACACCAGAGTCGGCACAGCCACCAGACACCACCAGCTTTGTTCCATCCAGTGTGCAGGAGCTATGCCATGACCGCGGAACTGGTGGTGCAAGGCCAGGAATCTCACGCCAAGTTGGATGTTGTGCATCCAAATCCAAAATGAACACATCATTGAGCAGGCCCTGCCCCCCACAGCCACCAAACAGAACCAACCGTGATCCATTTAGGCATGACAGGGTATGGCCCCAGCGACCAGGAGGAGCTGAGCTCACATTGATGTGCCTCCATTCTGGCTTGCTGGCATTCAAATCCAGAACAAACGTATCATTCATCGGCTGCATGTTAACACCTTCCCCACCAAAAAGGACAACACGGTTCCCTACAGCACAAGCGCTGAAGTTGCAGCGAGATGGCTCCACTGCACCCCCAACTGTCAATTTCCTCCAGGCAACAGCTTCCAGGGTGGTCAACTCTCTTGCTAGTCGTCCCCATGCCAAACTTTTTGATCCAGCCACAGTCTCAAGAGCTTGAGTGGCCTCACTGCCCCATGCATTCTGACAAACCATTCTCCAAAGGCCTTCATTCATTGTTAAGTGATATAATCGTTTACATACAGAGTTTACAGATGCTATATCCCTGGGTGACAATCTTGACAGGATCTTCTGGCACATTACTTCATCACTCAGTAGGAAGAGACTAGAATGTTCCCAACAGAAGTTACCCTTCCCCATTGAACTTGGCCGGGGAGTGTTATCTGGTGCAATCCATGTAGACCTCACAACTTCCTTTGTCATAGAGCCAGGCAATGGCCCCAAATCAACATTAGAATCGTTAAAGAACTGGATGCCCATATAATGGGTTATTGCTTCATCATCTCCATATATGGGTGTTAGTTGCAGCCTCGACATGAATGGAGAGCCATCTTTCCTAAAATTCAGCAGATCACCATGGAACTCAGTCCCTTCCTCTAAGCATCTCCGAATCTCAGTAACTACTGCAGCATCAACAAGGGGGTGTCTCCTCTGAGCAAATGGTCCTCTACATTGCAAGAATCGGCTGGGAATAAACAAAAAAGCATCACAAAAATCGTAAATAAGACAAATAAGTTGAACAATGTATTAAGTAAAATGGCTAGCATAGCATGTTAAACTAATTTGCATGGTAGCTCAAAAGCAAAAGAAAATGGTTTAGAAACTGTATGAGGTGAATCACATCAGCAAAGATGTCTTTTGATCACTAGCAATTGATTTACAGTATGCCCACATGTTTTTTTTTGTGGGCATAATAATGAGATAATATCAGCAAAGCATGTTATGACCTTCAGGAGTTCCTAACTGTGCGTTCACTATTTAAGCCCCAACAGTACTAACGCTACCTTTTGTGCCCCATAATATTGAAGTCCACCATTTAGTTCAGCCACTTCCACCATTAACTCCCACCAATGATTTTGCATATAACATACTAATGTCAGCAAAATGAGCATATGTGTCTCCAGACAACTTCTAATCATCTGTGCTACTAGAACAATTCGTGTCATTAATTTTTAACCAAGCTGATGCAATATTTTTTTTTTACAAACAAACGCAACTCAGTGCTATTGCTCAAGAAAAGAAATAGCAAAATAATATCCCGAACCAAAAGTCCTAGTGGATTTAGTCATATCAAATGTTATAGCTAGAAAAATAATTAAGCTCACTACCAAAATATGGAGCCGATTATCCATTTGGTACAAATTTTAATTAAAAAATTACGAAAAAACTTGTGTGTGTGTGTGTGTGGTGGGGTTGGGGGGGGGGGGGCTTTGACTAGGCATTAGTTACCGTTTTTACATTATCGTTTTATTTCAATTTTACCCTCATATTTTACAAAAACAGCATTAGGATGTTTTGTCAAAACAAACATGAAACACCATTGAAGAAACCTAAGCACATCTGTCAAAGTATAGCTTGCCACATGCCAAATGTCCTCAAGGACATATTGGTTCTTTTACTTATTCAATATCTGTGCTAATTAGAGCTGAGGCCAAATCGGTAGTCCTCCTTACAACTTACCCAGATAGCAAAAAAAATCGAATCTAAGACAGTAGAGTAATTTTTCATGTTCATCCTAACTTCTAGCAAACAACTTGATGCAATTGACATTTAAAAGAAGGGTGGCAAGTCATAAAGGTCATCTGGAAATGAGATGGATCCACCAGCTCGAGAAAGTGCAAATAAAATAGAAGGAAATGGTAAAAACCCAACACGCTAATTTCATAAGCAGCTTGCATGAAAATGAAATAATACGATTATGCCCATCTTCCTGGGGTAGACAAAAAGAAGATCTCCGATGAAAGCAAGCCACCCACAGGTAAATGGTTCAACGGATAAGGCAGCAGGGAGCCAGGGATTCCATCATTTTTCAATTAATGTCTTGACTTTACCAAGGCTAGGATGTTTACACTCAAGCTTAACACCACGGTATGAAAACTTAGGTCAGACAACAAACACCACATGTGTTGTGGTTATATCTCATTGTTTGAACTTTCAACTCGAAGGGGGTTGGCAGTTTGGCACCCTAACAAGAAACAGGCAAATGTTCCACCCAAAAAAGTCATTTTCTAACAAGTAATTAAAAAACAGGGCCTCAAGATAAAACTGATAAAGACAATAAGATAGTCGTATGATCATAAAGCAACTACCTAACTTTATTTTCAGCGGTTCTAAATTACAGATGGACAGATTCTTCTCTAAGGAGAACTTAACAACAGCACCACACACAAGAGACAAATACATGCTTACATAAGATCATAAACGAAACACCATTATCATTTTCGTTGCTACTGCTCTTCATGTCAAGAGAGCCCTTAATTGAACCAAAATACTGTGTAAGACTCCCTCCAACTGTGATATGGTTTCGTACCTCCTTTGTTGAAATCAAACAAAAACACAGACAAAACATGGACAAAAGCTTGCATACTTTACCAGTAAAGAAGTAAAATTTTCCCATCCGAGCAACCAAATCAAACACCATGAGCTAAAACGACTAACAAAGAAGTATTCTTTTCGGTCCAAGTAACCAAATCAAACACCATGCGCTAAAAGAAAGTAACAAAGAAGTAGCTTTTTTCAGTCCAAGCAACTATATCAAACATCATTCGCTCAAAACTAACATAATTAATGGGTGTGACGACAGAACATAAATTTTGCCAGAATAACTCGACATAATAAGCACAAAAAGTAACACTACAACCCTAGCGGGCTCGCATCCCCGACCCCAATCAACACCATTTTCTTTTTTGAAAATGAAGCAGAAGCTCTGCCAGACTTTATAGAAGGTTATGGAAAAGCGATAGTGATCAACACCATTTTCCAATTTTAACTCCTTTCACAATGCTAAAATCATCACCAGAAAATACGATGAAACTATGTTAGCAAATTAGCACCGCAAGTGCAAACCAATTGAACTAGTTGCTGCTGTCATTCCAATTCCCAAGCGGACATTTCCAATCTAAACAAACATGAACAAAACATGCCGTGTCGAATTAAAATCAGAGCAGGAGCTACGAACCAGTTCCTCCCGAGCACCTCCTCGGCGCTGTACCCGGTGGCGTCCTCGAAGCCGCGGTTGACGTAGATGATGGGGAAGTCGGGCTCGAGCGCGTCCGACACCACCAGCCCGCACGCGCCCAGCACCCCCTCAACCGCCAGCGCGAAGCCCCCGCCCCCGCCCCCGCCGCCACCACCTCCCACCTCAAACTCCTCCTCCTCCTCCTCCTCGTCAGAGTCGCTGTCCCACTCCATCGCCGAAACCCTAGCCCATGCCGTCGGAGGAAGACGAAGCAGCAGGTAGCGAACGAGTGGACGACGGGGGAAGAAGCGGAAGGGCAAGTGGAGTGGAGGTGCGGGTTGTAGAGCAAGTACAGGTAACGTGGTTGGCCTAAAAAAAGAGGTACGGAGAGGAGGTTACGCCATCTGCTTTCGCATGCACGCTTTTTCCCCTTTTTTTCCGTGGCTAGTCCCCATTGCGTTTGTAGTTTGTTCTTCATTCCAATGAAAATAGGGGGATTTGCGCATGTGCCCCAAAGTTTAATGGCGTTTGCTTATTTACCCCATGATGTCTCACTGACATGTGGGCCCTGGACCCGCATGTCAGTGAGACATCATGGGGCAAATGAGCAAACGCCATTAAACTTTGGGGCAGGGGAGCAATTTTTCCATGAAAATATGGTTGTTTAACAACGATGAACAAGAATTAGTGGTAGAACTAAGGTTGCTATTGTAGATCCTATGTTTTAGTGGTAATTTCATCTGTAGTGTATTGGAATCTATGTTTCTCTAGTGTTTGTAGCGTACAAACGGTCCTTTAGTCCTGTTTGTAGATGATTAGTCGGGGATCTAAATTTAGGACGTTTGTATGTCGTAGTCAAAAATATATTTGAACGTTCCTAGTTCTGTTATAGGAGATGTAGATGAAATAAACAACATTTCGATATGCATAGTACAGTTTATTCATGTGGGGTGTAGTTTAATTTGGTTTTTATTAGACTTGACGTAAGAGGTGTAATTTCTGTAATTTCATTGCGTTCTAAATATTTTTGGTCATGTGGTGCAAGTGTGCAGGTGAAAGTTGGGGATGGTCGGAGAGGGGACAATGATGGAGATGTAGTTGAGGCTGAAAGTAGCCATGTTCAACCTACCGGACAGGCGAACGAAGCGGTGGACATTGAATTCATAGTGGATGACTTGGAGCAGGAAGACCAAAGGGCTAGGGCCAACGATCAAGCATTGGAAGAGGATGAGGATGGTGGTTCAGATAATGAAGATGTCCTCGACACACCAGTGCCTAGTGGTGGAATAGATATAATGAAGAGGGCCTAGTTGTGTATGATGACCATGATTCCCTGTGGGAGTACCAGGAGAATTAGGTGTGTGTCCATGCCATGTATGCAGACAAACTAGCACTGCAGTATGCCGTCAAGCTGTGGCGTTGTCAATGCAAAAGTCCTTCAGGGTTGCCAAAATCTAATCAACGTCAGTACACTGTGACATATTTGCCAAGGAAAACAGAGAAGAGAGTGCTCCACTTTGAGTAGTTGGACTCCTTAAGAGAGATGCACACAGGACCGTGTGTTTTGATGCTGGCTACGCTAAGAGGAGAGTTTAACAGCGAGGCAAGGAGCAGTAGTGGTGGAAAGTGCAATGGTGGTAGAGGGTTCTGAGCTCATGGCAAAAGGGTGAAATTAGGTTTTCAGAGAACCTACTCTGATACCATGAAAAAGAGAGAAAGAAGATTGGAAAGATCACCGGCGTAGCAAACATTGCTGGGTGTACTGGTTTATATGGTGTCGGATCGGCTACAGTGTTTACAATGGAAAGCAGAGAAAAATCTGTAGATTACAACAGAATTTGGTAGGAAAGGATATGTACCAAACTCGGTAAACAAGAATCAAATCACACCCTTGATACAATAGAGCCACAACCATATCTGCATATACGTGAAAAGATTTGCTGCGCTTTCATCAAGGTAACAATAATAATTGAGAAAAGAAAGAGGGACTTATCTGAGAAGTAGCATCCATCAGTTCAGCTCAATCACCGGATTAGTAGCAGTACTTATTTTTTGAACAGTAAAGGAGGAGCTCTACTTATGCGTTATAAAGTAGGATAAAGATTACACCCCCCCCCCCCCAAGGGCTAAGCCTGGCTTGTGTGAGAATGTAACAGTAACTAGGGAAGCAGTAGGAAGACACAGAAGTGCTATTCGTCGGGATCGAGATCGAAATGGTCCACTGTAAAAATCCTAATACAGATCTGAGATCCTGACAAACTCACTCCCAAGTTCCAACAGATAAGCATTGCATTTGCATACTACGCTTGAGTAAATATCGTAATGTCTGACCCTTCACAAGCACACATCCAACTTCAATTAACCCAAGTATCTCCTCACGGTCACCAATTAATGCACATATATGAGTCATCGTATGTAACGTCCATTCACCATGGCAAACACTTTGAAGGAACTTTCCGGTTTCCAGTGCACAATCGATTTGATATTCACAAATTCTAGTGAACTCAGTCAAGATTATTTACAAGTTCACAGCAAAGATGGGCTCCAAATCCATGCTAATTTACATACAAGCTTGAACCTCCTACGTTTGGTTCAAAGAAGGTACAGCTGAAGCTTTACATATCGGGCACCAGTTCTTCTGCCGGAGCCACTGGTGAATACAGCACACATGGTACTGATGCTCACATCCCAACCGGCCAACTTCTTCGCCCTCCATGTACTCCTCCTGGAACGACCAGTCATTTTCATTTCAGTAAGGATTTACAAATTATTTAATCCCCCCCCCCCCTTTCGGAGATGGAAACCAATTATGCAATCGCTGTTATGCTATTTTGCACCTTTTTCTTCAGATACAGACATAGAATTAATTGGTGTTGGTGGAGGAGTTTTAAGTGATAACTTTATTGAGTACTAGATACAGTGTTTGTGAACAAGGTAGATTGAAGGAGTAGTACTTCTGTTTCAATTTAGGTTCAAAAGATTCATTAGTAAGGAACAAGAGGTAGGGATGATGCAAAATTAACCATAAACAGTGTTAACACATTGACAAGAGACCTTAGGATGGTTGGATCATAGCAGTGTTAGAAGCGTTCTTTTGGTCTTCTGCAAGAAGAGTAATCAGCACAAGACAGACAGAATCTCGAACACCAAAAGTCAACATTTTCACTAGGTACCCAAGAAATCACGGATGATAGTAAGAGAAAAACCATAAAGGCCATTTGCTTACTACTCATCAACAGTTTCCTTTTTCTTCTCTTTTTGACTTTTCTTATCACCTGAACAACATCGCAGGTGTGGCACAACATCATTTAGCGTCATCAGTTCCACCATGAATCAATAATAGAATTCAATGTTTAGATGCCTTTTTATGTCATACCCTGTAAAAATAATAGAATCCTTTAGGTAGCTAGATACCTGGCATATGCTGCATTTGATGTCATCTACAACTGATCTGTTTACTCCAGCGGCAACTGGTCTATATATGCTTCTTCTGAGGCATTTCGCCAACTGATCTTCAGAAAGAGCAGTACTTACAGAGCCTATTCGCTCTTCTAATGCTAATAATTCCTGTTCAGAAAAAGGAAACACAGATACCTCTCGAATAAGTATATACCAGAAGTTGGCCAGTGAATGATCAAATTTACTCAAATCATAACAAGGATCTCAGACCAGAGGGAGGGAGGGTTCCTCAAAGAAACACACTTCTCTAATGAAACCCCTTAGGCAGTATCAGACGTGATGAAATTGGGCCTGTTCTTTTTTGCTTTGACTTATGGCTTATGGCTGTGTCTTTTGATTTTTGTCTATTTGTGTGAGAGAGAGAATATGAAGACACAAATTACTTGCTTGCGATTTTGGTCGATATAAATGAAGTCATTACAGTGTGTACTACAATTAACTTGTAGACCTGCCTTAAAAAGACACTCTGTTTAAAAACCAGTTACTATAGAAAAGCCAAAAAACGGGTTTTAGAAGCTAAAAAGAAGAGGCTCAATACCTCATAGGACATGTTGTCAATATCCATCCGCATGTCACTATGCTGATCATGGGACGCGAAAGCACCAAGTAATAGATTTGTCTCCAGCACCAGCAATTGCTGCCAAAATTTTATCCAAATTTTCAATGAAAAGGTATACAAGAAGAAAGTTTTTGACATGAAGGCAAACCAACTAACCTCATAACTCAGTTCAGCTTCTTGTTCAATCCTGTCCAGCGCTAGTAATACCTACATACAACAAATGTATTTCATTCAGAAAACTTTTACCACCTCCTTAGCCATAGTGCAGAGTCATTTCGCAAAATTGGTATCACCATGACAAATTTAATCCTACATAAGACCTATCTACAAGAACAAAACAACGGGAAGCAATATGGAAAACGTTTTGGAAAAGGACCTCTGCAATTCCTTCCATGGTTATGCGTCTGTGGCCATCTCTCTCCCCCAAGAGACTGTGAAATGTTTGCGGAGGACTTTCCTCAAAACGGGAGCTCGATCTTCTCCTTGCAGTCCGAGTAATTGAGCCCTGGCAACTAGATGAGTAAATTGCATGAGGTAGTTCCACAGAGAAAGGTCTTATTGAGCTTTCTGTGGAGACTTCTTCCACAGGAAAATGTTCCCTGTCTGACTGTTGATTCCCTGTGGTAGACTCATGCAGAGAAAGCATGACATCCTCTCTTTCCTCAGAAATCCTGAACCCAGTGTCCCGAGGAGGAGGTCGTCTTGTTCTTACTGACACTACTGAATCCTGAATATTTCTGCTGCTGCTTCGTATCGTTTGTTGAGCAACCGATTGTTCAGTCATTCTGATTCTAGGACCATTAATGCCAGGATATATAGTAGGTGAATGACCTAAACTGGGTGGCCGGCTCATGCCCCTTGATCTGGAAGAGCTTTCGCTGTCAGAAGCCCTCTTTCTCATAGCATCAAACCTCCTGTTATGAACATAATCAGATGAACATCCTGATGGCAGAACATCAGAGACTGAAGTGCAATCAAGGCTTTGAAGACCACGTCTCTGTACTCCACTAACAAGACCATGTGATGGCTTCGCACCAATGGTAGGAATTCTAGGTATAGTAGGCTGGTTTGTAAATGACGAAGAACAAGCTCCTGGTCTACCCAAATTCAATTCTTTATCCTTCTGTCTATGTGTTTTAGAACTTAGTGAAACACTCCTTACCAAGGACTCAACTGTATGTGGAGGTATATCTGCAGAACCAGCAGAAGGCAAAACCTCAGGATCAGGTGCTACCAGTTGACCTTGTACGGTAATTAAACCTTCTGTCTCAGTCTGCAGAGCATCTGAACTCTTATCCTCCACAAGGATTTTCTTACTACCCTCCAGATGCTTGGCCTCAGCCTTTCTTCTACTACTTTCAGCAACGTCAACCCCTGCCAACAAACACTGCCTTCGCTTTTCCTCACCAAACTTCCTAAGAGGAACTTTGGAAGAACTTCCAGGCATGACCTTTGAGCTTGAAGATTTAAATGAATCGCGTAAATATCTTGGTATCTCTTGATTATCAGCCAGTATGGCCTTCATAGGATTGAGTCTTGTGGTGCTCCCCGGTCCATCGCTGTTGTGATTGGTCCTCTCTTCAGGACGATTTCTCGAAGAGATGCCAGAACCTCTTCTGAGAAACCCAATTGCTGTTTTGGATCTCCTACTTAAATATTCCTCCATGTTTAGGTGGTACTAAATCCAGAGATAGAAACCTTCTCCAGTATTGAGTAGTTCTGCAGTCACAATTCGCAAGGCTCAATAAGCAACAAAACCTGGAGAATGGATGTCAAGAAATGAATGACCAAGAGAACTCAACAAAAGCGACAGAGTAGTTTGAGAATTAATTTGTTTGCTCTAGTCGAGATAACAAACTGGTCGGAAACTGGCATTAACTCAACAATCCCTATAATATACTACATTTGTCAATGGCGAAACGAATCTTTAATCTTTTCTATGTTAAAGCTGAGTGCCAAACAAGGCAGAAGAGCGCTGTATCAGTACATTCTCTCTCTACATCGGATTCGAATCCAACGGACACAAGTGCACAAAAGGAAGACACTAAATAAATCATACTACAACCTAGAACATTCTACATATTTATAACAAACAATAAAACTAAAAAACTAAGTAGGCAAGTATATTTGTCCTTGATTGGTGTGCTTAGCTAATTGACTACAAGCTCCATCTGAACAATTCCTTCAGTCATTAATATTATAAAATTTTCATACTAGATTCCAAAAAGAGAATAGAATTACCGCAGCAACATGTGGGCTCAATCCTAGTATGTTACTATAGAACTGCCCAGTCACAAAATCCAATAGGATGAGCTGCACTCTAGTTTCACCAGACATCCTTAACAGTTAATCATATCTTAAGTCCTAAAAGCAATCCAAAGACAGAGAGGCTTGGTGCCCAGACACCATGGTGCAAATGGGGCACCATGGTGCCTAGGCACATGATTTCAAATGCATCAATTTCATCTAAATTCAGGTATATTTTTTGAAAATATCAGTTTTAGGGTATATACTCATCTATAACAATTCAAATGAAATGTATAAGTTTAAAAAAATATACTTAAATTCAAGGTTTTGAACGAATTTAGATCACATACTTTGCTGTAATTAGCATATACCTACAATCAAACTATCATAAAAAAAGGCAACTACAATTCGAAATTTAGTTCAAACTTGTTTGAACTAGTTAGTAAACTCGTTGAACTTCACATCCAAGAAATTTTAAAATTTTTCGCATACGATACATATCTATTTTAGACTATGGTGTTTGGCACCAAGGAGCACTTGTTATTTTTACTATATATATATATATGTATATATATATATATGTGTATATGTGTATATATGTGTGTATATATATATATATATATATATATATATGTGTATATATATATATATGTGTATATATATATATATATATATATATATATATATATATATATATATATATATATATATATATATATCAATGTTATTTCTCTCTTCCCTCATGTAGCCACATCACCCCTATTGTTCACAACCTTTAGATGAAAATTGAGTGTCACATATGTACCTCATTTGCATTGCCTGCCAATTTTTTTAGGCTCTACCGTGTTTCACCTTGATTTGCTCAAACATTATAACCAACAAATTGATTTTTACAAATTCTAGCTGCAATGTGCAGGGTATCCTTCTAGTGTTAAGAACAATAAGGGCAACATATCCACAGTCCAAATGGCCATTGCCATTCAATGAACTCAACAAACCACTATCAAAAACTCAGTTCAGTCATACCAAGATTATGATGTCAATAACCTTGTAATGTTTAAACTATATTTCCAAGATTAGCTTTACAAAAGGATTGGGACCACGCTCCGCATATTATGAAATGATCATTGTTAAGGTACGCTGACATCATTCGTCTACCCACATAACTCCTACCAAGTAATTCCTCTGAACCTTATGGGGAACATAACTAGCCATCGCTAGTAGCCAAAATTTTATAGCTGCTAGTAACCCAGTCTTGTCGAAATGTCCACATAACTAGAGCAAACTAAACATACGCAAGAAATTTGTAAAAGAAACTGTAACGCCATCAAACTGTTTTGGGGGGCGGAAAAGAATCTCTTCCTTGAAAGTAGTGAGTTCATGGCTTCTCAACCACAATCAATCCAAGAAAACTATGCCACAAAAGCTACAAACTTCCTTGCATTTATGATCCCAAAATCCACGACGATACTAACCGGTGGCTCTAAAACCGATCAAAACGCAAAGCAAGGCCAAATTACACCGACCGCCCAAAGAATTCCAACCCATATTCATGACATCAAACAAAAAAGGTCCCAGATTCTTGAATGAAACAAAAACAACAAACTAGCTGGCACCACCTTCTGATCCTAAAAACCTCAGCTTTCACTCAACAAGAGCCAAGAAACGATCGAAAAGGGAGCAGATTTGCTTCCTCCCCGCCGAACGCAACCGCGTCGTACCTGGAACGCGACGGCGAATCGGATGATGCCCAGGCCGGAATGGCAGCAGACGCCGACGAGAAGCAAGGCAGAATGGGGTGGGTTCCTCCTCGGCCGGACCCGAGGCGATCTAACAAGAGGCGCATTAACGGGTCGGACCCGAGGCGATTTACGCATTAACGGGTCGGGTCACGGGCGAAACTGACTGTTGTTGCTTGGGGGTATATCGAACTGGAACCCTACGTATACCCATCTGGAGCTACCCCCGGTGTACGGGGAGTGGGCCCGGGTGGCGCAGGGTTCATGATAAATGTGGAGTATACGTGCACGTGACCAAAAAAATAGTATGCCCGAATAAAGAGAAACAAACAGTGTACACATCGGCCTGGTGGTTTGCGAGTGACTACCCCTGTTTTGGACCGTACGACAGAGCTATTTCACGATTTGTCGATTGTTCGATCTGCTAGGGGTCTGTGTCTCTGTGAATAGGGGTGAAGACGGGTCGGATTCGGACGGATATTGCTGTTACCATATCTTAACCCATATTTTTTTCCGGATTCGGTACCAATCGGATTCGGTACCAATCGGATTCGGTGTCGGATCGGTCGGGATTAACCCATTTCGTTTGCACCCCTACTTGTTTGTAAGGAATGCATACAGTGCATTAAATGGAGTAGGACGCACTGACTTGATGTTACTATTTAATAGCTGATGTGGAAGATTTTTTTTTACCATTGCAAAAGAAAATGAAACGTCAAATAGTAGCACTAACCTGAAATCAAACTTGAAGATGTATCGGATTCGGACGGATATTCGGATTCGGACGGATATTGCTGTTACCATATCCTAACCCATATTTTTTTCTCCGGATTCGGCACTAGTCGGATTCGGTACCAATCGGATTCGATGCCGGATCGGTCGGAATTAACCCGACCCGTTTTCACCCCTATCTGTGAATATGCATGTTCTTTGTTGCTTGAGCTGCCATTTTCGAATTTTTTTATTTTTGGTCCTTGAAATTCAGTTTTTGCAAAACTAGTCTCCAGTAGAAATTGTAAAACTAGCCCTCTCCATACGTCCTACCGCGCCCCCCAAATGGGGCAGGTCACCTGCCCTCAGTACCGGGAAGGGGGCAGGTGCTAAAATACCATATTTTCAGATAAATCTATTTACGTATATTTTTAAAGAATTTTTAAATATAAAAAATAAGCTTCAAAAATTACAATTTTTTATGGTGCCTCCCCATGTGGTGTACTTATTTGTATAATTTTTTCCATCATTTTACTCTTCCATTTTTTTTCAAAAAATTCCTACAAATAGTATACTGGAATGAATTTTTAAGAAAACTTCAGAAGGGATAAAATTATGAAAAAAATTACACAAGCAATAGCACAGTGTGCAGAGAGTCCATAATTTTTTTGTAATTTGTGGAGCTCATTTGCTATATTTAAAAATTCATACAAAAAGTATGCCTCAATAGATCTTCAAGAACATGTGCTGCAGTGCTGCTACAGTGCTGTCGGCACGTTCACCGTGCGGTTTCGAGTGAAGATTCCGTGAACGTGCACCACATGTGTTGTTGTTGTTTTCTTCTTTTTTTCGTGACCTGCCCCCGACGTCGGGCGTGGTAGGTAACCTGGCCCCGATTAGGGCTGTAAACGAGCCGAGCTCGAGCGAGCTTGACCTGGCAAGCTCGATCTCGGTAGAAATTCGAGCCGAGCTCGAGCGATCCTGAGATCGACATCAAACTTGAAGTTGGGCTCGAGCTCGGCTTGAACAAAACTCGAGCTCGCTCGAGCTCGGCTCGAGCTAGGTTCGTGTAGATTCAGTGGGGGAGTAGGGAGGGTCAGAGGGAGTACCTGAGGAGCCGTGGCCAAGGCGCCGAGCTGCAGGGACGGCCGGACGGGTGGCCATCTGGCCGGATCCGAGTCGAGGAGGGGCGGCGGCGGCGGCGGGGGAGAGGAGGGGCGCCGGGGGGAACGAGGAGGGGCAGCGGCGGGCCGGGTCGAGGAGGGGCGGCGGCGGGGGAGAGGAGGGCCGCCGGGGGGACGAGGGGCGGCGGTGGGGCGAGGAGAGGCGGCGGCGGGCGAGGAGGGGGACCGGGGGGGCGGCGACGGGAGAGAGGAAGGGGACGGGGGGCAGCGGCGGGGGGCGCGAGGAGGGGCGCCGGCAGGGGAAGGAGGGACGGCGGCGGTGGCGAAGGAAGGGGACGGGGGGCAGGAGAGGGGGTCGGCGGCGGGGGGGCCGGGGGGCGGAGAGGAAGGGGACAGGGGGCGGGAGAGGGGGCGAGGAGGGGTGCCAGCGGGGGGAGGAGGGGCGGCGGCGGCGGAGAGGAAGGGGACGGGGGGCGGGAGAGGGGGTCGGCGGCGGGGGGGCGAGGAGGGGCGGCGGCGGGGGAGAGGAGGAGGGCGACGAGGGGGACGGGAGTGGGGGGTCGGCCGGCGACGGGGGCGAGAGGGGTGGTGGCGGCGGGGGTGGCGAGGAGGGGCGGGGGTCAGGCGGAGGGCCGGAGGCGGGTGGGGGAGACGGGAGAGGAGGGAGGGGGTGTGGCGTGTGGGGCCGTGGGGGCTGGCCAGGGCGGGGATGGATTTTAGAGGAGAGGCGGGAGGAGTGTGGGACTGTGGGGAATTGGGGGGTAAAAAATTGTAAGCTCGCGAGCTATTCGAGTTCGGCTCGTTAAAGCTCGCGAGCTTAGGATGGAGCTCGAATTCGGCTCGTTTGGAGCTCGAGCCAAGCTCGAATCGAGTCTAAAACGAGCCAAACTCGAGTAGCTCGCGAGCCTCGAGCTTTTTTTACAGCCCTAGCCCCGATGTCAGGCGCGGCAGGAAGCCCACACGCGTTCGTCCGACTGATTCCCACACGATTTTTTTGATTTTTTTGGATCTCATTTGTTATATTTGAAAATTCCTACAAAAAAATATTTCTTGCACGTAATTATCTGTTCCATAATTGATATTTCATGCGCGTAATTAGATGTTCCCTAATTATTTCTTGTGTGTAATTGGATGTCTCGTAATCATTGTTTTGTGCTTGTAATTATTTGTTCCATAATCATTATTTTTAATAAGCCTAATTACGTGTGAAAATTTCCTTTGGCATATGTTAAACTTGCTTTCGTGCTTGCTTCATGCCATGCGAAGGTGCAGTGCTTGTGCGGTCACATCGACCTGAAAAGCTCTACAGAGGTGCAATACAAAGGTGCTCACGCATGCAACAAATATGACACATGACCACATAGTACAAATTTCTAAAGTCACATGCAATGTTGTCATCATTATTTCTGACTGCTGATGTGATTCATGCGCATGAAATGGCGACCGTTTTAGGCCGAGCCACATGAAATGATAGTCGTTTTTGGCGGTGTGTGCGAAGCTCGGGCCCACGATGTGACCGAACGTTGCCACAATATACCTCCTCAGGCCCGTTGCCTTGCGAAGGCAAAATTGCATCAACCAAATTGCACTTTGGCCATATATGATCCAGTCATCCATTGGTGCACAATTCAGCCATCCACATTTATCTTCATAACAAAAACACATTCAACGCAATGCAGGTAACAACACGAATCACAACAACACTCACAATAATACACCTTCAAGATGACAACCAATACAAGAAAGAAAACAATACACAACATTAAATTCATCTCGCTCTTTAGGCCATCTACCTTATCTACCCTTTTATTTCCAAAAAATAACAACCAGGCCACCTAGGGAGGCACGTGACCGCGCCAAGCCACCTGACGCGGTCCCCCGGACACGCCACCGATGTCACACAGCCCCTGGGTGCACAAGGGGACCAAATTAGGCTTTCCAACCGGGTGGGGCTATATCGAAAATTATGGCAACACACGGGGTCAAAGTGGCCGAAATCTACGTTCGTGGAATCTTCACCCAAAATTGCACGGTGAACTGCGATGGCACTATAGCACATTTTTTGGAAGATCCATTGAGGCATATTTTTTGTAGAAATTTTTAAATATATCAAATAAGCTTCAAAAATTAAAAAAAACTGGGCTCTCCCCACACAGTGCTCTGACCTGTGTAATTTTTCATAATTTTATCCATTTTGAATTATTCTCAAAATTCATTCAAGTATACTGTTTGTAGGAATTTTTGGAAAATTTTGGAAGGGATAAAATTATAGAAAAATTATACAAGCAAGTATACTATGTGGGAAGGCACCACAAAAAAATTATAATTTTTAAAACTCATTTCCTATATTTTAAAATTTGTAAAATATACTTAAATAAATTTTCTCTAAAAACATGGTATTGTAGCACCTGCCCCCCGCCCCCGGGCAGGGGCAGGTGACCTGCCCCATTCGGGAAGACGCGATAGGTCGCATGGAGGGGGCCAGTTTTGTAATTTCTACTGTATAGGGCTAGTTTTGAAAAAACTGAATTTTAGAGGGCTAAAAATAAAAAAGTCGCCATTTTCTAGTGTGTTTTTGTTCCTTGATCTACGGATTAGTGGTCATAGAACAATGCTACTGTTGTTTTGTTGTGACGGTGACAACTAAATATCTGGTTTTTTCATTTTTTTAAGGCAACCTTTTGTTTTGATTTTTATCAGTTGATACTATTTATCAGATTTACCAATCACAACCAAAAACCATCAACAGCAACAAAAAAGGGGGCATGTACACGTTTTTTTTTGCTTTGGCTTATGTCATATGGCTGTGGATTATGTCTTTTAGATTGTTCGTGAGAGAGTACGGAGTAACAAAAACTTGTGTGTGATTTTGGCCGATATAAATGAAGTCACTACATTGTGTACTTTAATCAACTTGTAGATCTCGCTTTGAAAAACACTTCGTTTGAAAACTAGTTATTATACAAAAGCCAAAAAGCAACTTTTAGAAAACTAAAAAGAAGAAGCACCATAAGCTCAACAATTGGAGGCTAGCGAGTAGAGAGACAGTAGTGATCTAGGTTATTTTGGGCCAACATGACAACAAATACTTCAAATATAATAGGAGAAGTCCATATAATATCCCAAACTTTGACTGAAAGTCCGTCCAACATTCTGAACTATAAAATCAGACATTTGACCTCTTGAACTTTGCAATCTGATTCAAATAACACCCTGATCTGGTTTCCTATAGTGATATTGCCTATGTGGTACGATGAGTGGATGGTTTCGCCATGTAGGATAATATGCTGGCTAAGTTTAGGTGAATGATAGATGGAGCTCATAAGGACTTCCTCCTTATCGAGTTCCTTCCATGGGCGGCGCCCCTGTAGCTCCCTTCCTCTCTATTTTGATTGAGGGAGAAGCTCCTGTGGACCTCACCTATTATTCAATTAAACTTGATTAGCGTGTCATCATATATGGCAAAACTGCTTACTCATTGCGCCACATGGACAATACAACCCTACGAAACCGGGTCAGAGTGTTATTTGAACTGGATGGTAAAATTTGGGTGGTTAAATATCTGGTTTTACAGTTTAGGTGATGGATGGATTTTCGAGCAAAGTTTAGAATGTTTATATTATGGACAGAAAAGATTATGGGTTTGATGACTGAGCATGCCTTGTTGTCTAGTAGGTCTTTGCTGCTCAGTGGCCTCTTCTCTCTAGACATTTTAAATCACTCCACTTAACTAGAACTAATACGGCACTAGCCAGTAGCTTATCGCGCAGCTTTGCAAAGCTAAATGCAGAGAATTTTATATGAGGGCAACTACGTATCTAGTAGCTGAAAAGAGACATGGCAGCATCAGATGGTTCATCTACAACACTACCATTTTTATCTTGCATATTGTATCCTTATTATCCTTTGTACAAAAATGCCTAGTAGCCAAGGATTTGCAGATCAAATGTACATTTCTCTGATACGATATGAAATGCATATTCAGAGGTGTGTAGATGGATATCAAACTATCATTAAAAAATGCCACTATAATTTGAAATTTAGTTTAAACTTGTTTGAACTAGTTAATAAACTAGTTGAGCATCCAAGAAATTTTTAAAAATTTCGCACACGATACACACCTATTTTAAAATATGGTGTCCAGGCACCAAAGAGCACTCGTTATTTTTAATATATATATATATATATATATATATATATATATATATATATATATATATATATATATATATATATATATATATATATATATATGTGTGTGTGTGTGTGTGTGTGTGTATGTGTATATGTATGTATGTATGTATGTATGTATGTATGTATGTATGTATGTATGTATGTATGTATGTATGTAAAAAGAACAGCACTTCTACAAGCTACATATCTAGAAAGGACAATTGGACAAAGAAAGATGTCTCTGTAATAATCCAAGAAATGGTTCGTAGCGTTGCAGGGGTGGTTGGCATGATGACATCAACCTGATGTGATCAGGGGTGCTAATGGGAAGATTAGGATAAGATGATAGGATTTCTTTTGCCCAACACGAGAGTGCTACAATGCTACATGGAGAGCATAGGGCAGGTTTTGGTGTTTGCAGCCCACTGACTTCACAAATCAGACAGCAATCTGTCTTGTCCGGTCTGTGGGGCCTGCACAAGTCGATAAGGGCAGTACTGGCCTTTGCAACTAGCTAGAGGGTGGGTGTATTTGGCCCCAAAGTTAGGTCAGGTTCATTAGGAATGACAAGAACTTTGCAGATTTTCGAGCTCAAGAGCCTGCTGATTTTGCAATCCTTGTGTTGAAACGGGGTTCCTTTCAGAGGGCCGCTTGTATAGTTGTATCGCTTCACTTTGTGTGTGCTTCTTCTCATCCTTAGCAGATAAGAGCAAGGGCCGGGCCAAGTCCTAATAAGATAATCCATCTAAAGGGAGAATTGTGATGAGTACTAGTATAACGTACTTTGAAACTATCATTTAGAATTTCTCAAAAAAAAACTATCATTTAGAAAGAGGAACTGGGGATAATGACACTAGTAATGACGATAATTATTTCAATCCCAAGTACCTCTGAAAATATATTAGCTAGTCACTTTCACTACCACTTCATCATGACTGTTTTATAAACTTGAAAGCAGCCACAATGCTTCTTAGAGAATGGCTGATTAGGAACAGGTGAAGTGCTCATGTATTCATGAATCCATCATCTTGCGAGTTCCAAGTATGAAGTTACACATTCTAAACATAAAAAAGAAACGAAGTCGAAGCTGAAGATAAGGTGCACTGTATGGGGTACCTGCCCTAAACCCATACGGATTAGATATTGGTCACACACACTCAAAAATCAGAATGACATGAGATACCTCCTTGTATTCACGGCTCATGAAAGCAGGACATGGGGAAAAAAGGAAATTGACAAATTGTTTCCTTCAAGGCACAACAATGCATGCAACCATGCCAGGCTCAGTCTCTCTTTTCAGGTTCTCTCTCTTTTTCTTTCTAAGAAAGCACCGTTATGTTACATCCAGTTTGGGACCATTCTCTTTTAATGGATTTCTGTGCAATTGACAGGACATGTATCTTCTTTTTCATCCAGAGGCCCCATGAGCATCAAATAGTCATTGCTGGCATTAAAGGTCTGATTACCAACAAGCAAAGATAGTACGTTATAATTGCCAACAAACAAATGCACCTTTTGATTAATCACACCATTACTGTGGGCCAAAGAGGTCTTTATGTACATTTACATACTTTGTTCATCCCCTTGTTTGTAGAACTATTCATCACCATTCACACCATCATTATTTACTTGTACAGATACACGACAACACATGTGCACAAGAAGTTTATTTGTTTGAAAACCAGGACACAACAAGTTCCATGTTTTCCCTGTACTGCAGTTCAAGTATTTAGACCCATCTGCTTCCTTGTCTTACTGACAAACAGATCTCGAGATTTAATTATGCCTGGTAAGCACCCACTGATTGTCAGGAACGGCAACTGAGCCAACCCTTCGTTCCTTCCAAGAGAGACAAGTGCCAATGGATAACCAGTGCTGTAAGTCGCCAGTTTGCTGTTAGGCGAACCCTTCATCAGCAGTCTGATGTTCTGTGCTACTAGCAGAGCATGCTTCTGGGCAAGGTACCCTTGCTTAATTTCCTGAAAATTAATGGATGTTATTGTTAATGTACAACACATGAACACGCAAAAAAAAAAATCAAGTTTCTGATGTTTATCTCGAAGACTCAACTAGCCAAAAACCTGTGATGTAGGGTTATCTAGCTCACGTATTGACTTCAGCAAATATTTTTAAGGCATAGTTTAGTAAACAAAATATGACATATACTCCTTTAATAAATTTAGAAAGATTTGTTATTTTCATAACAACAGAGTTATAAGCTAAAGATTTGTTATTTTCATAACAACAGAGTTATAAACTCCTCTGCTATACCTATACGGCAACTGCCCTCATCATTTTTACTTAATGAAATACATAACATACGGACGGAAGAGGTTTCATCATTCTCTCCACTTCAGGCATTTAGTTTGCATCAGATGGACAGGTTTTTTTTCCAAGAGTGGTGGAGCACTCAATATTAACACTTTTTTAATATATACAGTTAGATCACATCAGACGTTGTGAGCCGTTAGTACATCTACACATTGTAGGCATGAGGATTGCTTGTAAAGACAGAGATGACTATAGACTAAGCTAAGAGAAGAGATGAGATCCATTTGGAGAACGGTTTAGGTCAAAGAGGCCAAGTGGATGGAAACTTGTTTCTTAGCAGATTTTGGCTTATGCGCTTTGAGAGGCGTGCGTAAGTCATGTGTTGAGTGTAAAACCCGATGGGGATAGGGGTTAACGGGTTTTCCTGGTTGTGCTATGGATAGTATCTATTAGGGTTAAATGTAGCCTGGTTGCCTCATCTATTTGAGGTAGAGGGGGTTGGAGGCATGTTGAAAGGAGGCAAGGCTAACTAGCCAACTCATCTATTCTCTAGGCTTTTGGATGAGTGCTCTTGAGAGAGAGAGAGAGCTCTATCCTCCATGATGGAGTGGCCGTTAAACATTTATCTAGAAATTGCAATAGATCAATCTTCTTCATTCTACATGATGTGTTCTTGATCTTGTTGGTTTTGCACTTGTTTTGGTTGGAGTCTTTGCTCCCCACTTCACTCTTTATCTTGCTAGTTCTAAGAACGTGTAAGTGATGATGATTCCTCATGAGGATCATATGCCATCCATCTAGAGACTAGCTGTAGTAAGATCTTAGAATTCGCCCAGTTTGGCTTGATTTGGAGCACTTATCGTAAAATCGTGATCCTACGGTTTTGACCCTGAATCTTTATATGCTCTAGCTTGTTGTGATACGTGGGAACCTATCTAAAGCCATCTTGGTTGTCCCTAACCCACGAGCAAGTCGTAATTCAAGTTTGTGGGTTTTGCCTAGTTTGGTGCAATCTTGCTCGTCTCATGGAAAAGTTGGAACTTTAACTAAGATCCATGCAAACCTCGAATGGATTAGGTTTCTAACATCATTGACAAAGTGTGTGCAAAGTCTCAAATCATTTGGACTTGTATTTTGAGAGTTGCACACTTTTTGGTTTAGACTCAGGCTGATTTTCTGTTCTGTGAACAGAGGTGTGGTCATACAGCCCCAGGCCTACGATACTATCGGCCATCGATCGTACCGGCTTTCACCTGTAGTCATGCCGCTTGGCTAAAGTATTACCGATCACTACATTGCGGTAGTACTAGCTTGAATGTTTGAACTCAGTTTTGCTTCTGCTCTTGTGTGTTCTTTGGTTGTGGGGCCAATCTGATCTTTCTAGCTTCCAATAGCTACAGGAGTGAAGGTTTCGGAAATACGATCCGCGGAGGTTGAAATTGAAGGCATCATTCCCCCACTGATTGCCATATCGGGTCTTACAAATGGTATTAGAGCACAGTTAGCTTTTCTTGATAGATCTTAACCGGTTTAGGAGCAATGTCATTGGATCGGTATTCCACTAAGCTACCAATCCTCGAAGGCATGGATTTTCCGTATTGGTGGTGGTGAGCCAAACGACATTCGAGCAAAATGCCCCAAGCTGAAGGACAAGGAGGAGTACCACAAGTCTTCTTGAGCTTGTGATAACAAGAAGCCCAACCATGGTTGTCACGGCGTCGCCTAGGCGACGCCAAGTCGTCCTGGCGCCGGGGAGGAGACGCCGGGGAGGATCGCCTCGCCTTGCCTGAACCCTAGTTTCACCGCCAGCCCAGGTACGCCGTCCGCCCCTCTCTTCTCCGGCCGCGCCGCCTCCCTCCACCCGCGCCTCCTCCCTCCCTCCCGCCGCTTTCCTCCCGCCGCTGTCTCTCTCCCGTGCTCCAGCCACCTCCCTCCAGCGTGCTCCCGCCGCCGAGGGGAGGCGGCGGCAGGGGGAGGCGGCGGGGAGGAGAGGCGCCGGGGGGGAGGAGGTGGCGCGCGGGGGAGGAAGCGCTGGGGAGGGGAGATCGGCGCCGGGAGTGGGAGTCGGCCGTCGGGGAGACGGGAGTCGGGGGAGACGCGACGCGAGAGAGGGAGTCGCGAGAGAGAGGGAGTCGGGAGACGCGACGCGAGAGAGAGAGGCGGAAGAGTCGGGAGACAGACGCGAGACGAGGAGTTATACGCGAGAGAGTCTCGGCATCGGAGTATTTACGCGAGAAAGAGTCGGCTTCCGTCGCCTAGGCGTCCAGGCGCTCCTCACTCGCCGTGCTCGCCGACTCCGCCGTGACAACCATGAGCCCAACTACCGTAAGTTCGTCAACCAGGTCTTTGCTGCTCTTGAGACCGTCAACATAAGCAATGTGGACTCAGAGACCGATGACGATACGGATGATTGGAGAGGCAAGAAGGAGATCACGGACTTCACCGGCATGTACTTCATGGCATTTGATGACATTGTCGAGAGCAACTCTAAGGACACATCCGACAATGGTTCCATCTTCAACGATCTTCAACGATCCGGATGAGGTTTGCCCTTCTACCGATGACATGAAACGTGTGATCATTTACTATGGTAGAGAACTTGAGAATTGCCTGAAAATTGAGAATCAAGATTGTGTGATTGATAGCTTGCAAAAAGAACTTGTTAGGCTTAGAGGTTTAATTCTTGATGATGAAAATTGTGGTTCTTGCCTTGTTTTACATTCTGAGTTGGATAAACTTAGAACTGCACATTCTTCTATTGTGAGACAACTAATTGATGCTAAGGATGAATTAGTGACACTAAAATCTAGCAATGATCATGTTGGCATAGACGTTGGTGCTCTGAATGCCATTGCTTCATCTTGTTCTAACTGTGCCTTGCTTGAACTAAAGTTGGATAGTGACACTAAAACCTTGTTTCAATTTAGTCCTGAATATTCATATTCTCATTGTGAGTTTAGGGAGCAAAAATTGAAAGAATTCAATGAATTGTTTCATTTTGCTAAAATTGAATCTTGTGATAACTGCCCCCAAGCTCATAAATGAAATTGAAGCTCTTAACAAGACATTTGGATAAAAATAAGAAAATCTTATCCATGGCTGCATGACTGCATCTAAGAATTCTATTGATTCTATTGCTTGTGCATTTTGTGCTGAGAATAGAAATGATTTAAATAAGATGCATGAGACCTTTAGAATCAAGTTTGAGAGACAGTTGGGTAAGATTAAAGTGTGTCTTGTGAGGCCTTGAGATTAGAGGTAACCACTCACAAAGAAAGATATGCTAGGGCCATCAAGAACATTGAGTGTGCTTCATGTCCCAACCTAGCCAAAGAGAATAACTACCTCAAGAAAATCTTAGAGAGATTTTCTAGTGGTAAAAAAAATCTGAACATGATCTTAGACCAATTCAAGGTGAGTATCAAACATAGAGACCTAGGGTTTAACTCTGCTGAGCCATTCCAAGAATCACCCTCCTCAGATTGTTAGAGTCTTGGATAGTACCAAGATAGAGGTAAACCCACCTGAGCCAATCAAGACAATTTTCAAGTCAACTAGACTTACCCAAAACCCTTCTAGCATTGTTGGTATTTTTTGCTTCATCAGGTAAGACCCCTCAAAAGGTTAAATACCAATGTACCTTTTGCAAAAACGATGACCACATAGCTAAGTTTTGTTTCAGGAAGGCTAAGCTTGAGCGGAAAGAGCGTGTGAAAGGTTGAAATTGAAGGCAAGGCGTAATCTTGTTTGGACAGGTACATGAAGTGAACTGCTTCCCAAATTATGGAAGGTTTTAGGGGATAATACAAAAAGAATGTTTTTAGTAAAAAAAGCAGGCTTTTAGACATGAAAGGCAGTACATCCTAATAATAATTCTGAGGCAGCCGAAGAGAATTGATGAAGTCAATATAACAGTCTACAAACACTAATGTTGACTCTGTGCAAATTTGGGCATTATCTCAGTTCAAATGATTGCTAACATATGGCAACAGCAAATTCAATTCATGCTGGTGGGGAAAATAAGAATACTCGACCTGAAGAAAACAGAACATTCTCAAACAGAAGGAGAATCTGCGAGTAAATAGAACATGCATGAAATTTGAAGTGTGGACTTACAGGAATATCCGTGATGTCGCCAATTGCAAAAATGTTATTATAACCTTTTATTCTTAAATCCTTTTCCACCATTAATCTTCCCTTGTTGTCCAAAGATTCCTTTAGGATGGTATCATGTATCCATGATGAACTTAGTGGCTTGCCAATACATACAAAGTGGCAATCAGCTGTTACTGTTTCTCCACCTGATGTTCGGTACAACTTTTCTGTGTTTGATAATGAATCTAAGTCAACAGATTGCTGCAAAAGCACATCTATTTTCTTCGAAGTCAGCCAATCAAGACACTTCTTTGAAGCCTTGTTTCCAATGAATTCAAGTAATCGTGATCCTCTATGGACAAGGGTCACCTTCTTCGCTGGGTAGTCTACTGCGATCTCTCCAGCTAGTTCTACACCAGTTGGACCACCTCCAATTATCAACACGGATTCTGAGGATTCTATCTTCCCGTTATCTGTAACAAGGTCACAGCATAATTAGGAAACATAAGGTCACAAAGCATAGTACATTTTCATTATGTGCTTTAACTCCAGTAACCTCTCTGAAATTCTTTTATCCTTTCAGCTCTGCTTCCAGGAGAAGTCAATGCATGGCCAGTTGCTATAACGAGATAATCATACGCAAGAGATTGACCATCAGCGGTCAGCACGGCATCTTCAGTGATATTGACTGCAGAAGATGTTACAATAGTTGCCTTGGTGAGGTAATCCCTGTGATAGATTAATGATCTCTCGGCAAAAGATGGTTCAACCATTGATCTCAATTCAGCCCAGGGGATCTCTAGGTACTCCTTCCTGTCATTACAAGAAATTATTTTTATGAAGGAACCAACCAATTATGAACTAGGTGACAATAACTACGGGTATGGAGCCAATTTATCGTTAGTACAGAAGATATAATCATTATATTGTCAGCATAATTTGAGTGGCATGATAAATGGTTCTCTGTTTATCACTGGAAAAAAAGAGAGAGAATAAAACCAATAAAACAGCACTAGTCAAGTTGCTCCGATTTGAGCAGCTATATCTTTTCATATAAAAGTACGCACCAACTTGGGTAAGCATAAAAAATTTCACAATCAACAAAAGTTTGTGAAAACTCCTTTTTACGTCATTCACTCATTGGACTGCGAAGTGGATGACCATGTAATTAACCAAACAACAATGGCTATATGTTGTTTTTCTAAGAAAAAACTAATGGCTATATGTTGTTGTTGATTGGAAGTTAAGGGGAAACAGTTCTGTGGACTGTGGAGTTCTCTGCTCAATTAGTATGAACAGGTCTGGTATCCCTTTTAGATTGTCATTAACACATTCTCCCCACATTTTCGAAACTTAGATAGACATAATTCACCTTGACCCTCTAACGCCCTATCAGAATTCAGAAATATCCTCCGTTTAATAATAACAAACAAATAACAAGAAAAATACCGAAACATGCTTTTTTTTAAATATACGAAACATGTTATCTTAACTTGGCTGTAGTTTTTCTCACAGCTAAAATCAAAGCAGAAAGATGCACACTTATGAATCAAGTATTCAAGAACATTCCCATTCGCCCAGCAGCGCAACAAACTAAGGCTGAAGATAGATCTCCACAGTCACTAGGGATCACTAGAAGCAGGCTGCTAAACTAAGTCACCAAATCTCACGCCCGATCCACGAATCACCTGTGGAAGCACAACATGTGTGTGCCCGCAATGAGGAATCACCAGCTGCTGGCCACCCCGTGGAACACACGATGACACATTCGGAGAACCCAAGAAAGAAGGCAGGCTCGTTTCCACCCGCATCGGGGCACCAGGACGTGTTGGCATTTCCACAAACACACGGTGCGCGTGAGAGGAACGGGCGATGCTTACGGATCGAGGAGGACGACGTCGGCGTGGGGCTGCATGGTCTTGGCGAGGAGGGAGCCGGCGATGCCGCCGCCGACCACCACCACCCTCGGCTTGCCCGCCTCCGCCGCCATCGTCGCGATCTCACCACCACCCGCCGCTGCTGCGCTGTCTCGCTCGCACCAACTCCAACCTGCAGCCCCCACTCCACTAGCGCTCACAGCCCACGTTGCTTACCATCTTTAATTCCGTTTTAAGCGGAGAGATTTGGGCCATCGGAAGAATCGGATCGGATGCCCGTTCTCCGGCGTGGCTTCTCCGCAATAGTATCCAGCCGTCCGTTGGCGTTTCAACGGCCCTGATGAGGTCGACCGCCGTGACGGTCTCTTTAGCCTTGTGTTTTTTTTTTCCTTTTCAGTGGCTTTTGATTTGTCTCAACGATCGCTATTTATTAAACTAATAAGTCGTAGCAAAAAAATAGGCTCAGTCACTTCTAAAAAGATAAATTCCACCTCTAGCTCCACGAAGAAGAAAAGAATTGGGACTTTTTTGAAAAAAGATTATATCTATGAGGTGGTTCAATAATGTGATTTGGTATCTATGTGATATCTTCATCGAAAACATATCCTTTTCCCTTTGGGGCTTAAAGGCAAAGCCAAACCATAAAATACAAATTACATCTTGTATTGTTTTAATTCACCGTATCATCAACCGAAGCAAAGAACAATGTAGCGGTTGCTTTGCTCCTTTATTTCCAAACTTGTAGCTTTTGATAACAACACTTTCATTGGATGCCTAAAAATTTAAAGAGGGTGACATAAATCCTTTAAATTACTGTATAATAGCGGTGAAACTAAACAAGGCCTTCCAAAATCAATGCCTCAGGGCGTTTTACATGGCCGTAGATGGATTGAGTTGTGTCCAGTCAAAAATAGCCACAAACCGTAGGAGCTGTCTAAAAACCTCCTAGCCGTACAATCCTTGGCTAGGCTGTTTTAAGCAGCTTTAGCTTCTGGCTTTCGACTTCTAAAATACGTTGACTTCTTATTTCGGTTTTTTGAATTTTTCGTCTTTTTTGCTTTTGCTTTTTTTTATTCTTTTACATTGTCCGTAAAGATATAACGATATTTTTTATTTTTTTTAATTGAATGACTAAAAAAGTTAACAATCGTTACAGTATAATTTTAGCCAATAACAATAGTTGGAATCTAAAGCCAGTTGAAGCAAAAAAAAAATAGGACTCCTTCTGTGCTTGCCCGGCTTTCTCTCCACCTATGGATCTTAAATTGCTTTCATGCTGCTTCCTTTGTCTCCTCCCTGCTGGCCTCCCCTGTTATCATCTTCCCAACTCATCACCGTGTAATTTTAGGCCATTTGAGGGGCTTCAAATGGCCCTCCTTCTCCTTCCTTCCTCCTAGTGTTGTGCCATGCTCGCAAATCCGTCGTCACATCTTCATCTCCACTAAGAAATAAAGGTGAATCGGCTCAAGGTAACTAGTTTTGTCTTATCATTGATAAACTGTGCTCCGTTTGGAATGTACGAACCTTGTACAAACCCTACGTGAATTACACCTTAATTTCCCTGCTAAACTCTGGCAGAAATTCCCACATTCCAATTGTTTCATGTAAGATTCTCGTAAAATTTATGTGCTTAAACGGGACCCTAGTGGTTTAGCTGCACAGATGTTCGTCCGCTTTGGCATCCATGTGGTTGTCAAATGTATAGATATCACCCGGATATTTTATTCTTAACAATCATCCAAATCTCGGACCGTTGGATTAGAGATCCAACGGCCTCTTATTTTTGGAGGGGGGAGATTGTTTTTTTTGGAGGGGGCGGGGAGAATTTGTGACAGTTGGATCTCTAATCCAACGGACACAAATCTAGATGATAATTAGAAAAAAAAACATCCAGATGATGTTTATCAATACCCGTCAAAAAAACACATCTCTGCCTTTTGGGTCTTCGGATGATGCACTGGCTCCACCAAAATCACTATACCATCTACTGTAGCAAACACACTGGGCCTGTTCTTTACCTCACAAGCCAACAGCTTTTGGCTTTTGCTACAGTACCTAATTTTCAAACGGAGTATTTTCTCAAGACGGGATTTACAAGTTAAACGATCTACACGTTAAAAGCCCAACATCTGTACTAGCCAAAATCGCAAGTGAGTATCTGTCTCTCCGTAATCTGTACCGTAAATAGCTAAAATTCAAAAATTTCAGCCAAAAGCCATAAGCCGCAGCCGAAAAGAACAGGCCCAGTACTGTCTACTCCCTCCTTCCCAAACTAGACAGCTTTTGATAGAAAAAAAGGAGCCTCTGATGGGCATGTTTAGGGAGTAATAATTTCGTAAAAAAATTAAAGAGTATATATAGCATAAATTCTTAAGAATTATCGCATGTTTACCGCGTTCTAAACAAGACCTCGGTTTATTATACATGCCCGTTGATAGATTGAGCTGTGCCCGGTCAAAAGTAGCCAGAAACTGAAATATTGAGAGCTGCATGCCTAATTATGGAGCTTTTTTTTCAATTTCTAAAAGCTGTTTTTCGACTTTTCTATAGTAACTAGCTTTTAAAAAGAGTATCTTTTTTAAGATATGGTCTACTATTTAATTATAGTACATACTTTACCGACTTTATTTATATCGGCAAAAATCGCACGTAAGTTTCTATTACTCTGTAATCTCTTACATAAACAGCTCAAAAATCATAAGTCACAGTTAAAAACCACAAGTTTTAACCAAAAAGAACAGACGCTATATCTCCTAGCCGTAGAATTCTTGGCTTGAGCACTCGTAGCCACGTAGGACTCCTCCTCTGTTTCCCCGGCTTTCTCTCCACCTATATGGATCTTAAACTGTGTTTTATCGTTGCTTCCTCTTTCTCCTCCTCCCCCAACTCATCTCCGTGAAAATTTAGGGCGTTTGGGGGGGCTTCAAATGGCCATCTGCCTCCTTCCTTCCTTCCTAGTGCTGTGCCAAGCTCACAAATGAAGGTGAATTACACCTTAATTTCCTGCTAAACTCTGCGGAAATTTCCACGTTCCAAACGGTACGTAGCTTATGCAAGTTTGTGTTAAAAATGTGATATCTTGGAGATCAAACCAAGATAGGCTTGGCTTACAAACTCTAGATTAATTGGGATTCCTTTGTCTCACCGAGTCCGGGTAGTCCTAATTAATCGTGCGTGTTTCATGTTTGCTTCCTATTGTAACTATGAATTACGTCGGATAAATTTATACTCCATATATTGCATGTTCTTAGGTTTATTGTATCTTTATTTGCCCTAACACCATCGTAATGTCTTACAAAGGAGGTGTTTCTGTACTTTTGATTTGCATAATTTTTAAAGTATAATAAATAATTGGTAGATATTACTTATATCTTTATTTGCTCTAAGACTGCTTGTCTTACAATTGCTTATCGATGCCGAAACAGCCCATGGCCTCACCGTCGTGGTCGCGAGACGGCGGCGGCGTGCTTCCGCGGAGCACGAGCGGCAAGGCGCCCCCCTCGTCGCCGTTCAGCTCCAACACCTCGCACGAGCCGGCGCGCACATCCGTCTCCACACCCGCCACGCCCACGTCGCACCAGAAGCCTCCGCCCATCAACACCGACGCGCTGCCGACCACCCCGAAGGACAAGTCCAAGTCGTCGTCGTACTACTCGTCGCTATGGTCGCCGAGGAAGCTCATGCAGCGGGCCTCCCGCGCCTTCCGCGGCGGCAAATCCCGGCGCAAGAAGAATGAGGCAAACGGGGACAGCCCGACCTCAGTCACAAGCAAGGACTACGACGCGGCGAGTGTTGGATAATCCTGGTTCGGTTTAAAGCTCAAGGTTCAATTAGCATTTAGTCTGCATGCATCCATCCGTTGCAAGATTTCAAGTAGCATGTAATGCTCATAGATCAACCATTTTTCAGTTTTCATGCATGGAGTTAGTGGCTATTTCAGTTTTTCATGCATGGAGTTAGTGCCTGTTTCAGTTTTTCATGCATAGAGTTAGTGAGTCCTTTATGTCTTCTATGACCCTGTTTGAATCCCTCCATCTAAAGTTTAGTTACTAAAGTTTAGGTCTAAAGTCTCCAAACAGGTGGTCTAAAGTTAGATCTAAACTTTAGCTAACCCCTAAAAAACATTTTAGACCATTAGTCCACCAAAGTGAACTAAAGTGGTCTAAAGTTTTGGGTTCTTAGGCACAAAGACGTGTTTACCCATGCATGTTGGTCTCTCACCTCTCATTTAATGGCTGACGCACGAAACGAGAAGAGGTAGTATGATCTTTTTAAAACTTTAGTCCTATCCATTAGTACAGGATCCAAACAGGACCTTCGACTAAAGTTTAGTGGCTAAAGTTTAGCCAACTAAAGTTTAGTCCAAAACTTTAGACAACTAAACTTTAGACCATGGGATCCAAACAAGGCCTATGTTTGCATTATATAAGAAAGTAGAAATCGCTGCTGAGAAGTGCGGCAGAACAAAACAACTTGTCTCCTCTGTGTTTGTATTCTAGAGAGGAAACAATGTGCGAGTTCTCTCCAGGAGCTGAGCCAACATGTGGTATCAGAGCCAAGAGGTCCCGAGTTCAAGACCTGGCTGACGCAATTTTAAAAAAATTAATTGCAGTCCACTTCTATTCCACGTATTAGGCCTAAAGGAGCCTATACGTGAGGGTGGTGTTGAGCTATAAGTGAATTGTCTATCTTTCCTCATCAGCTTAAGCTTTTGGGTGAACTGGTTGGTGCATGAAAAGACTAGTCCAATGGGCCACAGGTCTAAATGGGCTAAACACAACTAAGCCTACGGAGCAACGGATCAACAACATTATAAGTGGTATTGGACCTTCTTCCCCCAAAAGACTAGTCCAATGGGTGGGGGCTCCCTCACACTTATAAGTTATGCTTGCTCCTCTCCCACAATCCATGTGGGACTATTCTTAACAGCGAGTGTCCTCTCCTTGGACGAGCTCGCCGACGATGTCCACGGCGGGGGCGCCAAGCAAGAGCAGCACCATCTCGAGATCATCTCGGAGAAGATCATACACGAGGCGAACCTGTCGGTGGTGGTGAACCATCAGCCGGCCGTGGCCGTGGAGGAGTGCATGAAGAAGCCGAAGAAGGAGACCGCCACCGCCGTGGAGGAGGAGCGCAAGAAGGGAGCGGCTCCGGCCGTCGCCGACGCCGTCACGGACAAGTTCATGGTGGAGAACGAGGCGACCAAGCAGCACGAGGAGGATGAGGTGGTGCGGAGGTTCGAGGGGAGTCGGGTGAAGACGGCGATGGAGAAGCGATCAGAGGAGCAGCAGCCACGGCGGCGGGAGGTAGTGCGAAGCAACGACGTGATCGAGGAGGCGCGGAGCAAGCTTCTGGAGAGGCGGCAGTGCAGCAGGGTGAAGGCGCTCGTCGGCGCCTTCGAGACCGTCATGGACTCCAGCCACGCCGCCGCCGGCAAGCCGCAAATCCACCTCCGCAAGGAGGCCTAAGGCCCCGTTTGGCACAGCTCAGCTTCACTAGTGAAGCTGTTTTTTTTGTTTTAGCTTCACGAGCAGTTTCACCGATGAAGCTAAATCTGTTTTGGAAAACTGTTTGGCAAAACAGCTTCACCAACAGATTCATGCATGGCTGAGAGAGGGCAATTGTCCAAGATGCCCCTGTCTACTTGACTTGTTCTAACATTTGGAGTTGTATATTTGTATATGGTCATATGAATTAAAAAATAATATATTTGAATGAGTATTTATTAAAAAATTAAAATAAAAAAATAAAAAATTAAAATCATTAGGAAGCAATATTAGTGCCTTGTTTATGTTTCGTAGTCACGATGCTTTAACAAAAGTACTAGTGGTAAATGCATGTAATTTTGGTGAACCAGAGGGGCAGTGGGTTCCTAAGACTGCGGGCCTGAGGGAGAGAGCTGTGAAAAGCTACTTTTTCAGCTTCACCTCTCCACATTCCTTTGTGAGAGCACACAAAAAGGAGCTTCACCCATGGAGCTGTTTGCAAAAAGGGTGTTTGGCAAAAAACAGCTCACAACAGCTCATGAAGTTGTTGGTGAAGCTGTGCCAAACAGGGCCTAAATTAACAGCAAGCTAGCGTACGTGTCGCGTCTTTGCCTTAATTTTCCCGGCCGCCGCGTGGCGCCAATCTTTATCAACTACGGCGTATACTTATTTGTAATTAAGGAGGAAGATGCTGTATTTTGCTCTAAATTCTCTACACGATTTCATCGCTTCCTCGTAATAGATTATGCTGCTGTGTTCCATCTTAAGCTAGGGCACGAAAACATGGGAGGGTGAGTGGCGACGTGACAGAGAAACACAAACAAATGTACCCATGCATGTTACGTAGGGGAGGAAAATAGATACAAATTATCTATATTATCTGATTATGGTATTCGATAGGATACAAATATGATATAGATTTTTCATCTGATTAACAATTTCTATCGTATTCATATTCGAATTTATATAAAAAAATATGAATACGAATATGGTATGGACTTTTACCTTCCGAAATATTATTTTATTTAGACTATCTGTATTCGTATTTGATGAAGCAATATGCATATTTATTATAATACAACTAATTAGTTAAACAAGTTTTTTTAATTGAACGTAAATTCGTGTTTCTTTAGATGAAGTAAATGAATTAGAATGATCAAGAGGAAAGAGAGCATGCAATCGAGTCCTTCAAGAATGGAAAGAAGGATGTTTTGGTGGCTACTGATGTTGCCTCGAAGGGTCTTGATTTCCCTGATATCCAGCATGTGATTAACTATGATATGCCTGCCGAAATCGAGAACTGTGTCCACCGGATTGGTCGAACAGGTCGATGCGGCAAAACTGGCATAGCAACAACCTTTATCAACAAGAACCAAACAGAGAACTTGCTCAAGGAAGCAAAGCAAAGAATACCACCAGTGTTGGCTGAGCTTAATGACCCATTGGAGGATGAGGAAACTATTGCCAAGGAGAGTGGTGTTAAGGGATGTGTGTACTGTGGTGGCCTTGGCCATCGTGTTACTGACTGTCCAAAGCTGGAGCACCAGAAGTCCATGGCAATCGCAGGCTCCAGAAGGGATTACTACGGTGGTGGCGGCTACCGAGGAGATTTCTGTGTATGTTGTTATCAGGAGGTAAGATGCTGCACCTTCAGTTCATTCAGGTATCGATATAGCATCCAAGCTGAAGTTCCTCCCTAGTCATTGTGCGTCTCGTCCTTAGAGAAGAAGTGTGGACAATCTTCTGATGCTAGATCATCACATTGTTTTCAAGTGCTGATGGCTTGTACTATATTTCTGTCGATAGCATTAACCTGCTTCTCGTCCTTAGAGAAGACGTGTGGACAATCTTCTGATGCTAGATCATCACATTGTTTTCAAGTGCTGATGGCTTGTACCATATTTCTATCGATAGCATTCATTACATGGCAAATGTCTGACATCTCTCGAGCAGATTACGATATTGTTCTGTCCTGTTGTAAAATGTAACCGGAAGACAATATTAAGTGGCAGATTTTTTGTTGAGGGAATATCTTTTTTTTTTTGAGAGAAGAGAGGGAATATCTTAAGCAGTGGTAATAGTATCATCTCCCTTTCCCTTTTCATGTGCTATTCTCATCAGGCCTTTTTACTGAACCGTCAGTCGTAGACGACATTGATTTTTCTGAATATCACCTGTATGTTGGGCACGGGTCTATCTGTCAGCCAATGTCACTAAACTAGTATGTACCAACAGATAATTGGTATCATGGTATGTACAGTACAGTACACATGCAGTAGCTAGCACCCTCAGATGAGCTGATGTTACTGCATATCAAGTACACTGTGCTGCACTGCTGCTGCCTGCTGGAGAAGCACATCGAATGGGGCCTGCATCTCTGGGACCGACGAGCACAGCATGCATACTCATGCTGATGCTGCTGGTACTAGTATACTACAGGACATATACCAGTCCCTGGCTACAGGGTTCATGTATGTAACTCCAATGTTAACAATTATGCCACAGGGCATACTAATGGCGATTCATAGACTTTGACCGATTTTGTCCTGCTGATTGCTTTGTTGTTTCTTTTAGTGATTATATGCAGTTATGGTGCTTCTCTGACTGCAGTTCTTGAAAGAGGAGAGCATGCTTTGCATACATGTGTAAAAAGGAAACCACACAGATTCTACAAGTGGATATAATAAGCAGGTGTTAATCCACACCAAGTGCTTTGTAGTTTGTGGGTTTGCATGGAGGATCATGGAAGCGTTCAGTCAGAACATCAAAATAGTACTACATGTCATCTTTCTCTCTCTCTCTCTCTCAAAAAGAAGCAGGGGTGTAGTAGTAGTAGTATTAGTACCTGGAGACCATTTCCCAGGCTTTGCGTCTCGGGCACACTGATCCGTCAGCCTCTATGAATCGCAACGGGACAAAGGCTATGCAACGAACCAACCCTAGGAACAGAAGCTGATGAAGCAGGAATTCATTCAGAGCGACAGGATGCTGCTAGCCAATATTCAGTAACCACCTACTACCATCAATTCCCTTCCCTTCTATTCGATCCATCGATCTGCCACAAATTTCAAGCAAGTCATCAACTGCCAAAGCATGGTTTGATCTTAAGGCAATACTACGTCCCAATGATTTTACATAACCTAAAATATGAAACTTTCTTAGGTAGACAATGTACACGCCCATGATCACACCTGAACATTTGGTTTCTCTGAAAGATCATCAATCTCCAATACAAGTGTTCATTTTGTTGAGAGAGAGAGAGAGAGAGTCTTTCAGTCCTCCCTAACCATCCATCAATGCAAATTAACAGCCCCTGCATTAAATCAAGCGAGGAGAAGGCATAGACATCAATTGGTGAAAAAAAAATCAAAGCAATGAAAAAAGCCATCACGTCAAGCTCACGTTGATGGAGGAATCGTCGAACAAATCTTTGTCCCGAGTCCTGTGGCATTGCTGCCTGATGGGTCCTGCACGGCCGGGCACGTACAAACTAAGCTTTTGTATTAAATGAAGCATTACTCAGCATGTACCGGGTGATGGCATCAACAGTGAGAGCAATGTGACAGAACCAATCCCTAGCTGTGTAGGGCTTTTTTTTGGAGGAGAACACCATTTATTTCCTTCTGGTTAAAGCGGATGTCTACAGTATTGGCAAGAAAATTCAGCATGGGTCTAGTCCTCTAGTAAGGATGATGAACATGACAAGCCATGGAGTGGGCTTCCCATCCCTCTTTCATCGTTTTTGTTAGCCTTGAATTCTGTAGAGATCTGGATCTTTTTTGTTAATGTACCAAAAAGAACCATGAATGCATTTTCCAAGTACATCAAATTCGAGCAACCTAAACGAAGTAAAAAAACATATAGTATGAGGTTTTGTGGTATATCATAGCTCTAGAGCATTCTTTGTTAGGATAGTTCTTTAGCTTTTAGGATCTCCTAGATTAGATCTAGAGGGGTTTCTATGCGTTCGGGTTCTTGAGAGATACACTGAGAGGGAGAGAGAGGTACTAACCGTCCGACGGCGTGGAGGAGGAGGTGGCCATCTCGGGTTCGTCGGTGAGGTCTGCGCACGGGCAGCGACGGTCGGGGAAGAACAGCGTCTCCCGGTGAGCGGCGACGGTGAACCTTGGTCTCTGTGCCGCCCCGGCCCTCACCTCTATTTATGTGGCGCTGGCGACAGGGGCCCACCAGCCTATTGGGCTGGGCGCCCCCGATCAGGGCGCGGTCAAGAGGAGAGGGAGGGCATTTGGCCGTTGGGCCAAATGCCCCTGAGATCATTCTAACATTCTTGAATTTTGGATCGAGTGCCACCAAGGCAATGCCTCAAACATATGGCTTTTGCATTACTTTCATCGTTAGATGTCACTTAGAGCTTCGTTTCCTACAGAACTTTCGCGTTCTAAAAAGGACCTTAGCGCCCAAGAACTAGTACACATGAAATCAAGATAATGTCGAAAGCATACATTGAGGCCCTAAAGTAAAGAGAGGCACTGAGCAAATTCGTGTACGGAATGAGAATGGGTACATTGGAACGTCCGCGATGAACGTAGCTTCTCTGTTTCCTTCCCCTTGTTTCCCTCATGTTTCCGTTGACGTGGCAAAGATCCAGATCATTCTTCCTAATCTCCTCATAATCTTTTGGTGCTTTGGATCTCCGTTATGTCGACAGAAACACGAGGAGAACAAAGAGAAGGGAATAGAAAAGCTGCGTTCGTCTGTGATGGATATCGCCAATGAGACGATTAGCGAAGGCAAAGCAGAGCAGTGAACCGCAATGCGCGCGCGCAAAGACCACCTGCCCCATTCTCACTCCGGTTGGTTTCTCTCTCTCGTCTTCTCAGTGTTGTCTGCAATAAGGGGATTGAAGGCTCATCAATGTTGTTTGGTGGCAGTTCTGCATCCAAGGGATGATGGGGCTGGGCTGCAGCCTTTCCGACTGAAAATCCTAGTAAAACTAAGGTCTTGTTACAGAAAGCTTCTGGTATTTGATTTGTATAAGCTAAATTTGAAATAGAGTAGCTTTTTAAGTTGATTTCTATAAATCATTTGTAGAAGTTACTATAGGAGCAACTTTGAACAGAGTGACTTCTCAAAGCGAATGCCTCTTACCTCTCGATTTTTCTCGTAATCAGCTAAAAGTTATAACCAAAAAACTAAAAGCCACAGCACTTTTGACCGGGCTTTTAGTTGTTGTCCTCTTTGCCCTCTCCCCTCTGCTTCTTTCGATCAGAAATCAATGCGTTCTAAGAAAAATAAGTAATGTTTCTTATTGACATTTTGTTAAATTGTGTGCGCCTTGTGAAACCTGCTATTCATCTTCACCTCGAGCATTTTGATTCCTAATGTGATGGTCGACGCACTCAATAGCGGTGCTCGAACTGATCGACAGTAGAGTATTATATCAACTGGCCACAAAGTTCATTTGAAGGCGAGATACGCACATGCTCCGCTTTACATACGAAACCACCTGCTCGTAGTTTTCTCCAGAAACACGTGATACTCTAGAATAAACCGTGCTACAAATCATAAAACAAACCCGATCATTTCTTTGTTTTTTTTTTATTTTCAAACTTTCTATTATGAATCCAGTTAACGACAAGATTTAGTACCTTTTCTTGCACTTTCATAAATCGTGAAATACCGAGTAGGCACGAAGTCTTCTAATTTGTAATCTACCATAGGATTTGTTATATGTATGTGTGTGTGTATATATATATATATATATTATAGTGATTGTATGACTAACTATCGAAACACTAATCTATGTGTTTATGGTCAGTACAGTTTCCTTTTAAAAATACAGAAGCACATATATAAGTGGAAAAAATTCTATTGGAATGGGCCTTGAAACCCAAACCCATCCTTTCCCTCCTCTGATCTCAAAGCGTATGGTACCGTATCGATACTTCATCGCCCTCGTCTCCTTTTTGGTCGTCTTCCTCTTCTAGAGGGCAAGAGAGGAACCGAAATCCCACCAAGCATCTGCACCATGGCGCGTATCCCCGGCCAGAGCACCGGCTTGGGGCTGGAGCATGCTAGCCCGATCAACAACACCCTCCTCATCTCTTCCTCATCGTACTCGCCATCTAGCCTCGCGTCGGTAGCATCCAGCACGCATCCGTCACAAACTCACAATGCAGGCTCCACACGTACTCGAGAGGTTGCTGCACCGTCCCTTGGTATTGATAGGCCAACGCCCACACACCGCCTCGAGCACGAGAGCGCCGAAGCTGAACACGTCGATGCCCTCAATGGCACACCCGGTGAGGAGGTACTTAGGGGCCAGGTACTCTATCGTGCTGGTTGCGTCGAGGGACTCGCCGTGCTCGGCCTATCGTGCAAGGCCAAAGTCACCGAGGCGCATGTGTTATTCCTCGTCGAGCATGACATTGCTCAATTTGATGTCACGGTGGATGACGTGGTGCTCGCACTCATGGTGGAGGTGGGCCGGCACAGAAGCCACGCCGGCGAGGATCTAGCGGCGGTTGTGCCATGGGAGCACTGGGGATGAGGCATCGAACAGCGCCATGTCGAGGCTGCCGTTGCGCATGTAGTTGTACACGAGTAAGATCTTGCCTTTCTTGTAGCACCAGCCCTGAAGACGTAGTAGGTTGCGATGGAGCAGGTCGGTGTTGGCATTGGTGCAGCACTTCACTGCGACCATGGCGCTAGTGTTAGGGATGATGCCCTTGTACACGGTGCTGAATGCGCCGTTGCCGATGACGTGGGACGCGTCGAAGCCACACGTCATGGCGCTAAGTTCCTTGTAGGTGAACTCCCACGATGGTCATGCCAGTGCTGCAGCGACGTGAGGCTGTTGCGCTTCTTGGCCACCGCCAATGCCTTGCGATTCCTGGCCCTCGCACGGTGGCTGTGCCCACAACATGAAGTCCACGAATGACACAGCCACAAAGACCCCCGCCGTCATGGCACCGGCCACAGCCACGTGCACGGGTAGGCCCGGCAAACCGACATTCCCCACAATCGAATTGGCCAGTGAGCTTGCGATCGCAATCGAGCTGGTCGGCGTCGAAACCGTCGCCGCTGGTAGGGATGGCGTGACACCTAGGAGATGTAGAGAAGAAGGAAGCATCGGGTTGGCACTCGCCGGAGGGGGAGCGGGTGGTTCCAGCAGTGACGCCGGATGCGGCAAATTGGACGAGGACGAGAAGTTCCACCACTCCACGACGTGCATCTCCGTGCTACACTGTGTGGATGCCAAGAATCCGACGAAAGCGGTGTCCTTGACATACTCCCCAAGATCGACCGGCATGGACAGCACCGACTCCAATGGCTTCTTGGGCGAATGGGAGACGAAGACCTCCATGAGCCCCTTGGGCATGTAGTTGATCCAGGCGTAGACGGTCCTGTCGCCGGTGAGGTCGATCGAAGAGTTGATAAGGGTGACGAATTATCGATACGGTGCCTATACGCTTTGAGATCGGAGGAGGAAAAGAATAAGACACGTGTCGGCAATCGGGAAAGGGCCTTAGGGGTTGGTCCATTCCCATAGAGTTTTTTTTCCTATATAAGTGAGTTGCAACCCGGATGGATGGAGTTCCCTTGCTTGCTACCCTGCCCAGCAACCAGCATCGCTTCTGTCTCCTGTACCATCTCAGCTCTCCCTCTTATCATCAGAAACTTCTCCCTCTACCCATACTTAGCATTTGGCAGCAGCACCTACCAGTTTAGGCCACTGTTGTGTTCTACCACTGCGCACTCCTGCTGCTGCTGCTCCAGCATCTCCTCAGCTCACCTAGCTGCCTACACTACACATCGAGCTAGCTTACGTACGACGTGCCATGAGGAGGCGGCCGTGGGCGCCGCTCGTCGCCGCCGCCGCGTGCCTCGCGCTCGTCGTGCTCATCATCGCCGCCCACGGCGCGGGCGCCGGCGTGCCATCGTCCGTGGTGGCGGCAAACGGTGGCGGCCGCGCTGTCGCCACGGCTGCCTTCAACGTTGCCGCCGGCGCCGCCCGGTGCAAGAAAGCAGGTGGCGCCGCCGCCGCCGCCTGTGGGATGCTGGCAGGCGGCGACGACGATGACAAGCGGGTCGTGCCGACCGGCGCGAACCCCTTGCACAACAGATGAGACGACCATGTCGTACAGCTAGCTAAGGAGATCGAAGCTCCCATGCCATGGCAGCCCAAGAAAGCAAGGAACCAAGGAAGGAGAACTCAGGAGACGAACAATATCGTGACTGTTTTGGTGTCTAGTGATTATGTTAGTGTAGCATTATCGATCGAGGTACTAAACTTCTTGGTCCTCTTCTGTGTTCATCATGGACTAGTACCTGATTAGCTCAAGCTATGTGTATATAGCTGGTAAAAATCTCTCTCTCTCTCTTTCTCTCTCTCTCTCTCTCTCTCTCTCTCTCTCTCTCTCTCTCTCTCTCTCTCTCTCTCTCTCTCTCTCTCTTCTGAATCATGCATGATCAGTATTCAGTTGCGTATATTCTGTCTCTGTAGCTTGGTGCCTTGCTTTCGTTTCCCTCCCAGTAACAAGAACCGTCTGGCTCCATCAGATTATTTCTCATCTTTTCTATACGAGGTGTTTGCTCTGACTCATTTCTCGTCTTTTCTATGCGAGGTGTTTGCTCTGACTCCACAAGAGCAAGATTCTTCATGAGTTGGTCATGAGTTGGTACGATGGAAATAAGGCATTTACTTGTTTTATCTTTCCAGCGAAACGGTTCAGAAGATTTGATCTTCTGTACAGAACAGGACATGTATGCTAGGAGTAGAGTAGTAATTAAACATCCATCCAAAGGTGAAAACAGAACAAACTTATGAAACGCTGCGCTATTAAAAAAGAGCGACAGGAACAAGAACACAGTGCCTGAAAAATAGTATTAATCGTATCATGTGTATCATCAAGCATATATACACACATACATATATTGTTAGAAATTGGCTTATATGAGCAAGACATATTTCCTTAATTTTAAAATATGCATGATTTAGTACCATATTGCAAAGACAAGATGGGGAGACCAATTTATAAGATGGAGTCCTCATCACTCCTTGAATATGGATAGAGATGGCATGAGAAGTGTTTTGGCTAATCATGCATGTGAGTGCGCGTATTTGCGTATTTTCGCGTGAAAATCGCGTGATTTGTAACTTAAGATTCAAACATTTGAATGAGTCTTTATTGTATTTGATGACAGATAGTTAACAATGGGTAAATGACTTTTAATCATGTCAATATATATGTGTGTGTGTGCGCGCTTGGAGACATCTTTTTTATTAAGCTGTAATTTCCTTCCTGCATACGCGGTCCTCTATTCTCTAGAAGCTCATACAATAATGCGCGGTAAAGGCGGAAAAATAGCATACTCAATCAAAATCGAAGGGCAAATTCTCTTACTTACTACAGATCTCATACTATCCCTTTAGACTTTTTAAGGCGATATACCACCCAAAGGGTATGAAAATGCCGGGTGGAGTTAGCTTTTCGATGAAGACCCGTCCCATGCAGCGAAGTCCTATTAGTAAGACCCCGCGCAAGACGCAAGAATGGATTATAGAAGAATATTGTTCCGAATACTCCTCCGGACGCGTATAGTAGCATTTCGATTCCTAATCTTTTTTCATTGATTCTTTCCCAATACAATAAATAAATACTATATTTGTATTTATTTATTGTATTATACCTTTATATATTCTAAAGAGACATCTAGAGTATGGGTGAAGAATCTGGCTATCTCCATTCTCTTTCTCCTGTGAATTTATGTGCCATTATGCTGCGTTGTCTAAACCTCGTCGACTCTTCTTCCCAGCGTGCACCATGAAGAAGGGGAGCGGTATCTCCGAACCGTTGCTGCTGTGAAGATCTGCACGGGGGTGGCAATAAGGTTTCTGGGCAGTGCACATCTCTTCTTCCCGACGTGCACTATGAAAAAGGGGAGCAGTATCTCCGAATTATAGAAGAATATTGTTCCGAATACTCCTCCGGACGCGTATAGTAGCATTTTGATTCCTAATCTTTTTTCATTGATTCTTTCCCAATACAATAAATAAATACTATATTTGTATTTATTTATTGTATTATACCTTTATATATTCTAAAGAGACATCCAGAGTATGGGTGAAGAATCTGGCTATCTCCATTCTCTTTCTCCTGTGAATTTATGTGCCATTATGCTGCGTTGTCTAAACCTCGTCGACTCTTCTTCTTAGCGTGCACCGTGAAGAAGGGGAGCGGTATCTCCGAACCGTTGCTGCTGTGAAGATCTGCACGGGGGTGGCAATAAGGTTTCTGGGCAGTGCACATCTCTTCTTCCCGACGTGCACTATGAAAAAGGGAAGCAGTATCTCCGAATTGTTGGTGTTGTGAAGACCTGCACGGGGGTGGCAATAAAGTTTCTGGGCAGCGCATATCTGTGCGACTGCTCACTTCACTGTGTCATCTACGATCTGCACTACATCAAGCTTGTGCTACTTCCTATTCTTCATCAAGCCTAATTGTAAGTCGTTCGCGCGTTTGTTCGACTTTGATACTATACTTTCCTTGTGTATGTTTTGAAGTATGTTGAGTAGCCTACTGTTAGTTGCGAGTTTTGCATCACTAGTTTATTGTATTTATCTCATAGTAAAACCTGAAATTAAACTATTGCCCATATTTCCAGCATATATTGGCCAGTTAAATCCTCTCCTAAGAGTGTATGAACTTGTACTTTTAACAAATTAAGCCCGTGGTAGCAATATATCCAATTAAACAGAATCGATCATCACCATCCCATTTAATTAACATCTTGTGCTATCTACGAAAACACGCTAGCTAGCTTCCATGGCATGCAGTGTAATGCAACGAACATATAGCTTGAATAAATTCTCGATCGATCGAGCCCAGCTCGATCAGTCAGGCGGCCGTCAAGTCGCCGCCGGCGACGAGGGCGAGCTTGTCACAGGACGGGCAGAGCACCGCGGCGGCCGAGAGCCTTGACACGGCCGACGAGCGCACCTCGGAGATCTCGAGCCGGAGCCGCGCGTTCTCGTCGCTGAGCCGCTCGCACCACCGCCGCAGCAGCTCGCAGTCCACCTCCGTCTTCTTCTGCTTCGTCCTGGCTCTCCTGTTCTGGAACCACACCTCCACCTGCCTCGGGGTCAGGCTCAGCTGCCGCGCCAGATCTCGCTTCTGAACCTGCACAAATTCTGATCAATCACATGCATGCACCCAGACTAAAAGAAATAAAAATACATTATTTTTTCGAGAACGCGCAGGAGAACTGTGCGTCACTGCATCGAAAAATAGAGGAATTCAAATATACCCTAAAGTTTTAAACAATTGCAAGAAGAAGAGAATCGTAAATACGTGCGTGCATGTAGATCGTAGAGTAGAAACGTACATGGGACAGGATGTTGTGGGCGCGGAAGCTGTTCTCGAGCAGCGCCGCCTGCTCCGTGGTGAGCCGGAGCTTCTTCCTCGCGCCGCCGGCGTCCCCTCCGTCGCTCGGGCTCCGGCGGTCGCCGCCGTCGTCGCCGCCGTGCACCGTCCTGGCCTTGTTATTATGCCTTGCACTATCTGTACCGCTCTCTGATCCTTTCTTCCTACTCGCCGCTTGATCTCGGTGACGGCTACCATGATGATCCTCGAGCGGTACTGCCTGCGGTGGCGGGAACAGCTCATCGAACTGCACCACCGGCGGCCTCCTCCGTGGCCGGCTCCCGCCGCCGCCGCCGATCCCGAGAGAGAGCCGCGTGTCGAACTCCTCCAGCGACTCCTCCATGCTGCTAGTGGCCGTAAGTCTCGCTCGACATGGCGCGCCAAAAGTTTGCGACGAGGTGGTGGTGGTGGTGGTAATGTGTGCGTGGAGGCTTTATAGCCAGTGGCTCAATGGACTTGGTCGTGCGTGCGGTTTCGTGTGCGAATTAAAGAAGAAAAATTATCTATAAAGGTTACACTTTTTTTTATATTCCTTTGGTAAAAAAATATAAGGCATATTTTTTAATAACCATGTCATAAATATATAGTATATTTTATATCTCAATAAAAAAATAAGCGTGCGGTTCTCTCTATACATCATTAAATATATAGTTTTATCTTATTTTCTTAATTAATATGTATTCGTTAGATATAGTACTTAGATATAATAATTAAGATTAGTCTAATTATTTTTAGTGTCTCGTTTGTCTATATGAAAATAAAATATAATCTTATATTTTGGATGGAGGGAGTACTATTTACAATGAGCGTAATACCTGGTTAATTAATGTTTGTTTGGACCGATGGGAAATTAATTTTAACGGCAGCTACTAGTACCAGTCAAAGTCAGTTTCTTGGTCGTTATCAAATGCTAGGAGTAAATACTAACCAGCTATGTTGTGAAACCGACGGCAATTTGGATAGCAGCTGGCTGCATGCATGGGCCAATTAGTAATTAACTAGCTTGTGGACTAATTAATCATTCAATTAGTATTAGCTAACTGTTGGCGGGTGTTAATTAAAACTTTAAATTGACACCCTTGTGGTTTTCGTCGTCACGGCAAACGAGATCAAGGAGAATGGGACAATCAAGGTGCATGCGCACGTGGCGGTATTGGGTAGGAACTGATTAACGATGTTGAAACGTTGTACGCTGATTGATCCTAGGTTGAAAAGTCCGTATTATCTAATTATTATATTGGATATGATATAAATAAGTATAGATTTTTTATCTGATTAATAATTTCTATCATATTCATATTTATATTTGAATTCGTATAAAAATTAGGGATATAAATATGTTATGGATTTTTATAATCTAAAATATTATTTTATTCGGACTGTTCATAGCCACATTCGACGAAACAATATACATATTTTATTACGATATAACTAATTAGTTGGATAAATTTTTTAATTGAACGTGAATTTGTGTTTTTTATGTGAAGTAAATAAATTAGAATGATTAAGCGTGATTGTACGAGGATAAAATGTCATTAATGTATTCATATTATATAAGTTATAATGATATTCGGATCCGATCGAATTAAGTAGATATTCAATTTTCATTCGTATTTGAGAATATTTGAATTCGTATTTATATTCGTTTACTGATATAAATATAAATGTGGTTTAGATTAGGGGCGGATCCACATTATGGCATGCTATGGCAGCTGCCATAGCAAACCTTTGGCGTTAATACTCCTTACCCCCTGTTGAAATGGGCCAAATTGCATAATAGCCAGTCCATGAGCCCATGAGTAAAGAGCTTAGGGTTCACCCTGGCCGCCTGGCGCCTGGCGGCGTGGCCTCCTGCCTAGATCGATCCGCGCGCGCGACCAGGGCCCAGGGGAGAGGGGACTCGGCGGCGCGGCGACCGGGCGCGGCCGGCGGCAGGGGCTCCTCTGGCGCTCCGGCGCCTCCACCTCCACCTCCACCGGCAGCTCGGCCTCGGCGGCGGCTCGACCTCGGCGCCTCCACCGACGGCTCGGCCTCGGCGCCTCCACCTCCACCCGTCCACCGGCGGCTCGGCCTCGGGCCCTCGGCGCCTCCACCTCCACGGCTCCACCTGCGGCTCGGCGTCGGCGGCTCGGCGCCTCGGGCGGCGGCAGCGCGGCCGGCAACTCGGAACCGAGCTGCGGAGGGCTGGGCGGCGCGAGCGCAATGACAGGCGGCACCGGCCGAACTCGAAACGCGAGGGCGACCGAAGTGCTGGCCGGTGGCGGCGAGAATACAGAGGGAGAGGGGGGAGCGGCGCAGCCGGCGCTGGCGTCGCCGGCACAAGAGGTTGCCTCCGGCGCTGGTCTACATTCATGAGGTATTCTTCTATTTACTACCTTCTTGTTACAATTTAGTGATTGCAGTTTGATTTATTGTCGGTTTTGCTTGGGTTTAATAGTACAACCGTTAGTTCATTAGTTTGTCTTCAAAGACTCCGCCATAGCAAGATTTTTAGGCTGGATCCGCCACTGGTTTAGATACTATTCAAACTATATCTGATGTGTTTTCACCCTAGATCCATCTGTTGACTTAACCAAATGTACGAGAGAGCAACACTCGATCGAACAACGTACTAGCTAGCCTAGAGTACATTGCTAGCTAGGTGCGTAGGTAAACTCTTTTTTAAGAAAATATTGACTCTAGAACATCTGTTTTTATAAATCTAGTATCCTCTTAAAATTTGATAAATGCGATAGTCGACACGTGTTAGTGTGTCACCTATCGTGCTATAACAGCTAGTAGAACTTGCCAAGCTCCCACAAATCAGCAGGTTGTTGGCTACGCTCAAATAGTGTGTATTTAGTGATTGATTAGTACTAATTAGTGATTAATTACTGCTAATGACATGTCATTAGTGCTAGTTATGTGGTAGGCCACATGTTGATTTGTGAGGGCTCCGCGGCAGGTTGTCTGCCGCGGCTATCGAACTTAAAAGGAAGATTTATAAAAATAACATTTAAGATCAAATTTTTTTTAAAAAAATGCTAGGGTGTAAAGCCCCGTTTAAAATGGCTTAGGCTTCTGGCTTATTTTTTCACTATTCAACAATTTCATCTTTTTCTGTTTTTTTGGCTTTTTTGTCTGTTCTTTTCCCCCGTATTCGTGTGTGACGGGCTAACCTGTTTTTTCTATTTTTAAATTTTTAATTTTAATTACATCAAATAAGTCACCATTAGCTACAGTACAATTTCAATCAGCTATAGTGTTTTTCAGCCATAAGCCAGTCAAAAAAACCATTTTGAGTACCCCTAATTTGTATAAACAGTTAACGTACGTACTCGCTCGGAATTCGCTAGCTCTCTGCTGACCATTTGACCAGTCGTGCAGGCAGCGTAGTTCCGTGCTTGCGTGTGCACGCAGTGTAACCAAGTGTTAGTCAACTGACACGTAAGTACCTAGAGACTCTGAACACGTACGTACGAATGCACGGACGCATGCAAGGTTGATCTCGTAGCATGCAAAACCGTCAAAATGGCAGGCATGAACGCACAACCAGCCCGCAGTCTGATCGGAATTTTGCGCGTCTGCCACAGAAATTCCGTAGAAAACCGTTTAATTTCTTATATACATCTGAAAAAAAAGAATACTTTCCCTTTTAATAAATATAGAATGAATTTTGACTTTGTACAAGGATTTCAGAGATGGTAGAATTGAGAAAGATATGAGAGAAAATAACTAAAGACATTTTTAATGCATAGTGCGTATCATTCGTTTCTAAATATACCGTATTATATAGAAACAATATTAGATACAACCTTCCCAATATACCATGTCTACCAACCACATTTAATTCCGTCCTCCATCCCACCTTTTCTCTCTCATCCACCTAATCCCTAACCAATAACTTTTTTTGTTTTCTCAAATGGGTTGTACTCGTATCTTGCATGAGATATAACTTTACTCTCTCTCTCTCTCTCTCTTCCTTAGTCTCCTTCCACGTCAGAATTGATTCTACGTGGCAATCTATGAAAGCTGTGACATAGATGCATTGGGAGTGCTATTAGATACCCCTCTCAAAATGACAAGGGAGAATACTGTGTATGTGATAATGCATAAACGTATATGATAAAGAGACGTAAATAGGGACATGAGAAAAAAAACTTTTTAAATCCACATGTAAGCTTTATATTTATTAATAAAACTTCTCAAACTATAAAACTTATATTTATGGACCGCGAAAGTATCGTTTTAGATGGACCCGGTTGTGTTCTGCGAACGCATGGAGCGCCCGTGGGCTCGGTGCTCTTAGGTGTTTTTACCAACAGTAATTCGCAAATGGAAGATGTCAATTGTCAAATAAGCTAACAGACGCCTACGTACGTTGCGTGCGTACAAAATGTTTCACTAGAAGGAGTAGTAGAAAAGAATTTTTAAAATAATAATTTTATTCGGTATTACAAAATTATATCTGTGAATTCTTTTGCAATTTTGATCATATGTCACCGCACGATTGAGCGACTTGGGCTAGTCGCCCGACCGTTGGGCGACACGTGTCCAAATCGCCGAACCGTTGGGCGACTAGTCCATGTGCGCCCAACGGTTGGATGACTTAGACTCTATTTGTCGAACCGTTAGACGACTTAGGGCAAAGTCACTGAACCGTTGGGCGACTTGGGGCAAAGTCACTCAACAGTTGGGTGACTAGGGGGTATATACTCGAAGCCACGCGGCTGGCTGAGCATGCCGTGCCTCATTTGCCCGAGAGAAAGAAAGGAAGGAGAAGGGGAGAAGAGAAAGAGGGGAGAAGGAAATGAGGAAAGAAAAGGAGAAGAAGAGAGGAGAGAAGGAAGAGGAGTGGGAAGAGGAGGGGAGGAGGAGAGGAGGGAGGAAGAGAGGAGGGGAGATTTATGCATCGACGATGATGAGTTTTCTGTATTTGTGTACAATTATTTTTGAAACACGGTAAGATAACAATTAAAATTATTAAATTTATAGTTTAGAAACATTGGTAGGATACTACACAACGATTTAAGATTACACGAGTGATTAAAATTGTACGTGATGATTTAAATATCATTTGAGTTATAAAAATCCACAAATGACTAAAATAAAATTCAGGGATCCCACATGAATGCCTTAGTATAATTTATTTAATTATTATATTGAAGATTTACTTTCTGTTATATCTGTAAGTAATTTTGTTGTAATTGCTAGCTTAAAATCGATTTGCAGATATGGCTCGCGACCTTGGTGGTTCGGATTGGTCTTTCGGCTTGCTGGACTAGCACATCGATGCACAGCACTGCACGAGCTGTCGTACAATAACGTACGATGATCACAAAATGTTATTGCGAGTCTAACATGTCTCTGATCATTCACAATCTACGAGAATCACAAATGCATCAAACAATATTGTCTACCCTTTTATTAAAAAAACAACTACAACCAAGATTTCTTAAATGTATTACCTACAAAAGTTACTATTTACTCCCCCATAATTATTTCCATTAGATTAATACAATAATTACATTATTATTTAAATTGTCCAACCGTTGTACGATTTAGACTAGTCATCCAACCGTTAGGTGACATGTGACTCGCTCAACTGCACGGCGACATACGGTTAAAATTGTAAAAAAATTTGCAAGTATAATTTTATAATTTTGAATAAAAATAATTATTTTAAAAAAAATCTCGTAGAAAATGCGATGTAGTTTGATTGAATGGCACACGCATACCATCAAGAATGAGTGTATCTGGACTGTTTTGGGTCAGGGCAGATCTACAGCGTTACGATCGATTGACCATGCTAGCTAGCTAGGGCGGGCGGTGACGGTCAAATCATCCTACTTAAAGAATAAAAGCTATGTTTATGGTGATCGGTTCGGCTGAAAAGGTCATAGTTTATGACTGAAAATATTGTAGCTGGTTGAAAAAAAGCACTGTAGTTGACAGAGGCTTATTTAGCATAATTAAATTTAAAAAATTTTAAAAATATAAAAAATATGTTAGCCCATTACGTATAATACAAACAAATACGGGAAAAAAAGAACCGACAAAAAAGCTCAACAAAAAGCCAAAAGTTCAGAAAAAGACGAAACTTATGAATAGTGAAAAATAAGCCAGAAGCCGAAGCCGAATTGATCAGGGTTTCTGGTTTTATTTTATTTTTTTCACATCATCTTTTATATATATATATATATATATATATATATCTTTTCCTTATTTTCTGTATCGTTGATATCTTTCTTTTTAAAGTTATTTTTAATCACTATTATTTATTTTTAATTGAAAACTATCAATCATCACTAAAAATTATCTGACACTGTTAGTACGAACCCAAACAGTCAAGACATAAGGTATATACGACACGCGCGTGTCATAACTAGTATCAGATGTACACCCTTCACTGGAGGCACGAACCTTTCTTTCCCTTGGTTTGCAAGAACAAAGGCGAGAGAGCACAGGATTCAGTAGGTTGGACTATTTTGTTCACACTTTTTAGGGAGCGGCTTAAAATGTAACCATCAACATTTTTAAAATTATCTATATTGGTCAGAAAACTATATAACTAAATTTTGTCATTAAAATATGTTCATAATATTACAATTTTATTTCTTTTGACTGATATTAAGTTATAAAAAGCTGCATCTTAAAAACAGTAAAAAGTCACTAACATCAAATGAACGGAGAGATGGAGAGAGTACTGTAGCATTGCAAAGCCGGAGTTGATACAGACACAAAATCTTTATCGCGCCGCCGCCCTCCCCCCGCCCCTCTCCAGATCTCCGCCGCCGCCCTCCCCCCGCCCCTCTCCAGATCTCCGCCTCCTCCACTCCACACGGCCGCCTCCCTCCAAATCTCGTCCCCAGCACCGGTACCGCCTCCTCCCTCTCGCGCCGGCCGCCGCCTCCCTCCCGCCTCCTCCCTCTCGCGCCGACCGCCTCCTCCACTCCACACGGCCGACTCCCTCCAGATCTCGTCCGACGCCACCTCCTCCGGTCGCCAGCTCAGGACCGCCGCCTCCTTCCGCACCTCAGGACCGCCGCCGCCGCCGCCGCCTCCCCACTCCCCTCAAGACCGCCGCCTCCCCCCTCCCCTCAGCAAGGTGAACACCTAACCCTAATCTCCCCCCTCTCTCCTAACCCTAGATTTGGGCTTGTAATTGTTCATGGTATTCACTTGCTACTGTAATTGTGCTTAGCTGTTGTATGCGTTTATGTTATTCACTTGCTGTTCATGGTATTCACTTGTTGTTCATGGTATTCAACTGGCTGTTCATGGTATATCTTTTGAGCTGTTCCAGATGAGTAGAATACACTGCTCATTATCACCGACAATTTCATGATTATCACACAACAATTTTATGAAATGTTGTTTTGTATATCAGAGTGGCACAGTGGCAAATTTTAGAATACACTGCGGCACAGTGGCAAATCAGAGGAAGAACCAAGTTGATGGCAGTGAAGTAATGGAATGTTTTGTATTTTGCATCCATACATGGCATCCATACATACAGACAGAGGTTCTTGGCATAAATTTGAATGGCAGTGAAAAATGATTTTGGCATACATCCATACATGGCATCCATACATACAGACAGAGGTTCTTGGCATAAATTTGAATGGCAGTGAAGAGGTTTTTGCACATGATTCACCTATCAAATTTGGGAACCAATTCTCCCATGCTCATTTCTCTTACGAAGCTGGCTGCTCTCAATGGTTTGCTGCTTTCTGTTGAGAAGAAAATGATTGTTGGTCTATTTATGGTATACCATCTATTGCCCTGTAGTGCACTTGTTTCTTGGTCTTGTTCTGAATTAAGTTTTACTAATACTGATGTGATCATTACTTGCGGCTACTTTTGCGATACTAATTAATTTTAGTGCCGTATGTTCCCGGGTTCTAATCGGTTGGAAAATGCTACCAATTAGCTTGCAGTAGTATCTATAGTGCCTATGTTCTTTATTTTTGGGGTATGTGTGGGGGTGGGGGATGCCTAACACTGCCGATGCCGGTCCCAAGCCCGGATAAAAGTGGAGGGGGCATGAATTCAATGTTTTAAGTTGTGGTAATTTCAATGTCACGGTAATTCCTTTGTTTCCATTCACTTGAGTTATGTCATCCAATGTTAACAATGAACATCAGAGTTAAAAGGTAAATCAATCTTAGCAAGGATGGCCATGTTAACAAAAATCCAAGTAATCTACTGTTCTGGAATTGGTGATGGTTTGCATATATTCTGGAAACTGCGAGTGTTTAGAAATTAAAAGGTATTTTCGTGTATTTATCATATCATAAAAAGTATCATTATTTATCTATTTTAATCATATTCATTTTCTTTTAATCATGTATCCGAAATAAACAAAAAAACAAGCAAAAAGATAATTGTGTGAAAACTAGGGGTAACATGGTCTATTTTCATCAAATCCCCCCTTTTATGAATCTGGAGCTAACCTACTAGCCAAACGCTTTTCAGTGGCAGCTCCAGATTCTCAGAGAAGTGGATTCTCAGAGAATCCAGAGCAGAAGCTGAAAAATGAGAATCTGGAGCTCTACCAAACAGGCCCCTAGGGCCTTATACATAGATATATGCAGGAATGCTCATGGCGTGACATGTGTCTATCAAAAATAAAAAAATACTTAAAAATCCAAAAAATACTTAAAAATTGTAAGTATTTTTTAAAAGTATTTTTGGATACTTAAAAAATATTTTTTAATACTTTTATTAAAAAGTATTTTTTTAAGTACTTAAAAAATTCTTTTTACAATTTTTTTTGGATTTTTGGAACTTTTTTAAGTTTTTTTTGAATTTTAGTGGACACGTGTCATGCCGTGAGCACCCCTGCACATAGGGCTATGTGCAGGGGCCCCTGCACCTGAGCCGCTCCGCACTTTTTACGGTATTGCTATGCTGCTGACATCAGGAGAAAAAACATATCTGACGCATCCGTTATCAACTACTGCTGGACGCTTCTAGCCATAACCAGCCACTCTCCCTATTCCCCCCAATGGACTTCTCAAGTTTTAGATGCAGAAACGTAAATCAAATCAGTTTTGCTCAATTAAGGCTTAAATCATATAGTTTCACTAAGTGCACCAACATCCTAACTCAATATCAAGGTTTGCAATCCTAGGGTGGCAAGCAATCAATACAATTCTAGGAATGTAAATGAGTACAAGGGAGCAAACAACAATAGACACGATCTCTTTTACCATGGTGTTCGGATATTTGCTAGTCTTCCCTAGTTCACATTGAGGTAAACATAAACGAATTGGACTGGCTTCACGAATTAAGCAAACACCTCAAATCCATTAATGGTAACTCTCCCCCCGGTGAGGTGAGCTAACTCCAACATTCACAACACGTTGAGGCTTCTCATAAGCTTCCTGAGAAGATCACCGGACCATGACCCCTCCACGCCATCTAGGAGGCGGCAACCACCAAAAGTAATAAGTCGAACCCCTTACTTAACTCTCACCAAGTACAACACATACACAAATGGATACTCAATCCACCTTTAGAAAAAATATATGGAACTAAAGATTTCTCTTCTTGCTCACAAGGTGGAACACATAGCTCACACTAGCTCAAGAGAATGAAGTCAGATGCATCAACCTTGCTCCCAACCATTTATAGTGGGTATTTATAGCCCCCACACAAAACTAGCTGTTAGAACAAAATTTTAGCAAAATCAACTTGTATCGGTTTAACTGCCAACACATGGCTGGTTGAATCGGCCCCCACTACAACGGATAGAAAACTAGCTATTATAGAATATGCCGATCAGACTGCCCACATAGGGATCGGTCAACCACCAGGTCTAGTCAAACTGCACAAACAACGCCAGTCTGATCGCTTAGCTAAAACCTTAGAGACACACTTAAAACATGCTCTCTAGGAAAAAGGTACCGACTACATAGCCCGTTCGAACCATTTCACCGGTCAAACCGCCAACACATGCCTGGTTAGACTGCTGTGAGAGGGCCAATCAACCGCTTAGACAGAGCCGATCAGGTTGCTGACCGGTCCGACCACTCACACAGAGCTGGTCGTACTGGCCTGAATTTTTAGCAAAGATAAAGATGCATGTACTTCAATAAATTTGCTTAGACATATTCGTAAATCATAGTACCATGCAACCAAAGGTCAAATTATGATTCACAATAAGTTACAAAACATATTCACATACTTTATAAAAATGGCACAAAGTTTAGGGATATAGACTCAAACCATTTGCAAAATATATTTGTAAATCTAAGCCACATGCTATAAGGATTATGCATGAGTTTTAACTATTTTCAAAATACATTTGCAAATACTAGCATCATGCCACGAAGAGCTAGAGCAAGCGGGATTGAGCTATCAACGTATAATGAGACTCAAACTACTAGACAAGACCCATCTTAAGAGTATGGTAACCTTTACTAGCAATCCGGTCTTCTAACCAAACACCAAGAACAATAAAAGATTAGGAACAGACTTTTAGCCGTTGTTAGTTATACATTTGTCTTGCACATCCACTTAGAGCTTGATGACGAGCATCTCATCTCCAAGTCCGAGTCATTATCTTATTATGTACAAACACATTATGCTATACACCACGTCGAGATCTTTGATTTGATAACCATCAACACATGATGCTATCTTTCGTCCTAAACCTTGATTTGATCATCAACATATGATATCTATTGCTTGATTTGATGACAATCAACTCATGATGCTTTACTATGTCATCCTCATCATATGACCTAGCCTATTTCACCAACTCATGGAAAATATTAGTCCTAAAAACCGATTGTCATTAATTAATAAAACTTATCATTAACCCATAATAGAGAGACAAAATTCTTCACCGATGGAGAGAGGCACAACAAAGAAGAAAAACTCTAATTAGCACACACAAGCAAGCACAAGTGAATGACACGGCAAATATAGCAGAGAACGCAAGAGGATAACCTAGAGAAACAAATGGAACTAAAACAGCAGTGAAGGCGTAACGGAGAAGACAGACTAATGGGAAGGAAGGGGAGCGAGCATGAACCCATAGAAAACCCTCCTCGCACCGTCCTCTCGCAGGAAAGCACAGGGGCATATGCCAATGAGCCAATTGTGGCACCATCGTACAAGCATGAACAGTGCGATAAATCCCACCGCACCATCAAAGGAGACAGGCAAAGCGGACGAACGACGCTATGGGCCACATAGGACAACCACGCCTGACGAGCAGGCCTAATAGCTGGCCCACCAAGCAGCACCTATTGGCCACACAACATGGGACCGATCGGCCCACCAGACCGATCAACCGACAAATCAACACCAGACAAAGGACTTGTTTTTTTTTGGACTGTGGCTTATAACTTTTGATTATATCTTATTAGTCTAATAAATGGGATTGATAAGAGAAAGTAAAAAAAAACAAAATCGCTCTGAAGTGAAAAAAAACATGGTCAAACTGGAACGGTAAAATGTGGGACACGTGGTGGCACACCACTGGACAACTACACATGAGAAACTGCGGACGCGGCTCATGTCATCCCTAGACTTGTCGATCGCGTTCTTGAGAAAATCAAGCCTGAAGCGAACTAGTCCAACAATAGGGTTTGATTTTCGAACGGCCTACCTACCTTGTACTATTTGGAACAAAAGCAACCTGGTGTTTGTACTCTATCACCGGTGCTGGTTAATTTGATCTTGAGATTGGGTTTGTTCTTTTTAATTTTTAAATTATTTTTTTATTTTTTATAGTAAATATCTTTTAAACAAATTATCTTTTCAAGATAGAGGCTATAAGTTAATTGTAGTGTATACTGTAGTGATTTCATCTACATCGATTAAAACTGCACACGAGTTTCTGTTACTCCATACTCTCTCACGAACAATCTAAAACTATAAGTTAAAGTCATAAGCCAAAGCTAAAAAAAAAGAGCAGTTTTCCTATCCTTGAGGAGGTACCAAGAGGTACAAGGTACCAAGAGGTACCAAATTAGATCCAGCCGTTCAATCAGTGTGATCAACGGCTCAAAATTTGGTACCTCTTGGTACCTCGCGTCCGGTACCACTAGGTACTGCCAAATCTCAACCGTTCGATCAGTGTGATCAACGGCTCAAATTTGGTACCTCTTCCCCCTCAAGGATGGTAAAATTTCCCAAAAAAAAGCCTGTTATCGCTAGGTAGGCTACCTGCTTCCTTGGGGAGGTTTGAGTCAATGAAATGACGCGGCAATATCACTAAAGTTATGCTCATTTGAGATTCAACTTTTAATTTTTTTTAATTTTATTTTTTTCTGTCTTTTTTAGTTTTATTAGGCTTTTTTATATTCATTTACATTGTCCGTGATGATATAATATTTTTTCTTTTTTAATTTAATTACGTTAAAAAGACTAACAACAGGTACATTAAAAAAACCACAATCTATACTAAATAAGCTAAAAACTTAAGCTCTAAGGTATAATAATGCACAGAACTAAACCACCGATCCTTCCTGCGTAGCTTCGAAAAATTCTACTACACCAATAATGCACAGAACTTCACGCAAAAAAAAATATAATAATGCACAGAACTAAAAAGTCTACGTATATATACCCGTACGATCAATTACGTGAATCGGAAACTCGGAAGAAAATGTTGCTTGTGCGCACGCGCCATGGTCAATGGCAGAGCTCAGCAGCAGCCCCCGCCTAGTCCAACAAGCGAACGGCGGTCGCAAGATTGGACGTCTTGTCACGCTCACAGCTAACAGAGATTGTTGAAAAGAAAATATAGCAATTAATTAGGCCCTGTTCGGTTAGACTGAAAAGCTGTGGCTTATGACTAAAAGTGTACTGTAGCGGCTGAAATTTCACTATAGCTAAATATGGCTTTTTTGGTGTAATTAAATTTAAAAAAATAGAAAAAAAATGCTAGCGCATCAAGAAAAAGCTCAAAAAAACCAAAAATTTAGAAAAAGACAAAATTTATGAATAGTGAAAATAATCAGAAGCTGAAACTGAAATGAGCGAGGCGTAAGTCGCACAGCGATAACTAGTGGAAGAATAATTTGACTATCGCTCAACTTTTCCGTCCCATGTCATTTTCCGATTCGGATGTTTTTATTCAGAGGTTTCAGTCAAGGAAGACAGTAATACCACAGCTAGCAAATCAAGGTAGCCGAGCACGTAAAAACACCGTTCGCCGACGGTGGTCGAGACCTCTCTATCTTGACGCTATTTTGTGGATGACCGTCACAGATACGATGATTGTGAGAGATTTCGACGCCAGCGTTGGCGAAGCTTTCTTGAGTGCGTAGCGGCTGCTGAAAAATGTGATCCGCACTGAGCAGACACGGACGACGACCATCCCAAAAGAATTAATTAATTAACCCCCGTCGGCTTTCGTCATGGCAACCCGCTCACGCACACAAGGTAGGTAGGACTACTCACACGTGCGTGTGACTTATCAGAATGTATGATTCATCAATATATTATATATGCGCTTAACTTATGCCAAGGAAATCGCTGGAGAGGGGGACGGAGAGACCAAATGTTCTTTACCTCAAAAGCTGATGATTTTTATTATAATACTTAACTTTCAAACGGAGTATTTTCTCAAGATGGGGTCTACAAGTTAAACGATCCACACGTTAAAAGCCTAACATCTGTACCAGCCAAAATCATAAGTGAGTATCTGTCTCTCCGTAATCCGTACCGTAAACAGCCAAAATTCAAAAATTTCAGACAAAAGCCATAAGTCGAAGCCGAAAAGAACATGCCCTTAGCAACCTCACAGCAGAGATTGTTAAGAGAGAAAAAATATATAGCAAGACTGCATTAACAGTCGCGTTGTAATAACTCGCGAAAGAATAATTTGGCTGTGGTCGAGCTTTTCTCTCTTGTCATTTTCCTGTTTTACTCACGGGCTCAATCAAGGAAGTTCTAGTGTGGATGCATCCATGCAAGTGCGTGCCATATTGATTTGATTGTGTAAACATATATTATTGTCTTCCCGAAACTGGCTGAGATCTCTTGATTGTCTGGATGCGAAGAACTCCTGGCTGCGCCGCGGTTGCTGAAAAACGTGCGCGGCGGTGGCGGTGCAGATTTCTAGAACCGGCGTTCGGATTTAGAGAAAATATCGCTCAATCGAAAGAAGAAAAGACTCTCAGTGGCGGTTGAGGCTCCTTCATTTTTCAAATCAATAGATTTCTTTATTTTTCAAAGCGTTAAGATATAAAATTAGGGATTAGGGATTCACCTATGACGGTTTTAGCGTCGCTGATGGTGCTCAGCCAGCCCTAGCCCTGCCCACACTGCCGCATTCCCTCCCCTTCGCGCTTCAGCCCTCTTAAACTTCCAAGGCTAGGGCGCCGCGGTGCATGGCTATTGCGGTCTATGGGGTGTGGGCTTGTGCCACTGGCTGCTGCTACCTCCCTTGCGCTCGGCGTTTATCATCCATCTGCCGCCATGCTTGCCACGCGCGTGCTACCAGTCGCCCCTACCGTCGCTTGCCCGCTGGTTGCTTGTCGTCTATGTGCAGCTGTGTGTGGCTAAGTGCCCGAGCCGTCAAGTGAGTCAACCCACACGCACACAGAGAAAATAGGGAGGTTAGGTGGTTAGGGTTAGGGATGATCGAATGGGCCAACATGAATTGGTCCAGCTAGAGAGGGTGGGGGATTGACTCGTCGCTCACATGGGCTGAGGGAAAGTTAGGGAAGTGGGGGTGGAATTAGACTGACAGGTACAGATATGATAAATCTGGCACAATTAAGATTATATATATATGTATTATATCTAGTATATACTAAATTTTTTGTCAAAATTTTTAGACCATCGACTGAATACCATGAACCATATAGTGTCCGCCTCTGTGCCCAGCCACTTAGCTAGCAGACTCGGCCGTCCAAAAAAGACATGCTCGGAGAGCATTCTTTCCAGCAAAAGACGATACATTATTGCTTTTGCAAGACTAAAAGATGGTTGAGATGGATCTTCCCACCATTATTCTGGCAAAGTGTGGTCAAAAGAAATTAGAGCTTGTAAGCAGTAGTAGAGCTGGGAGTTGGGCCATGTCGTGCTAGCACGGCCCAGGCCCATAGTGCTTTGATCCACCTCGTGACGTACCAAATCGGCCCAGTCATCTCGCTGTGCCATGCCGTGTCAGCCCACCTCGCCTCCGACAAGGCCCAAGCATGGCCCAAAGCCTGCTGTGCCGACCCAAGCCCAGTCTGAAGTAACTATACACGACGAAGGTGACGGTGATGATGGTGGCAGCGGCCGCCATCTTCTTTTCTCTCGTACCCGTCTCATTAAAAACTAGTTGAAATTGAATTAGTTGCATAAAAACATGGGCACACACAGACGTAAATATTTCGAAAAAAGTGGAATTTCCTTGATATTTTAAAAATACAATGTTATTGCCTCGTTAAAAAAACCTTACGCCTAGAGTAGGGTCCCCGAGTAAGGAAAATAGTATAATAACAATATATGTACATATTAACTATAACAACATACGGACATAGTATCTACTCATCAATGTCTATATCGTTCATGCATTCGAGGTCAGCATATGCCTGCATGATTTCATGATCCTCCAGTTGATGCCATTGCCGCTCTTTGGCTAATTCCCAGTCTTTGGCGCATGTGATTACCTCCACCATCCTGGGCGTGAGGGATGATCTCCTTTCTTCGATTATTCTTCCTACCGTATTGAACGTCGCTGGTGAAGAGACGGTGGACACCGACACCAGGAGAACATCCCGTGCGAAATGTGACAGCACAAGAAATATCTGCTTGTTATTCTTCCACCACTCAAGCAAGTCTATCTTACCTCTACTAGTAAGATCAGGAACAATATTTGTAAAATCGTGCTCTAAGTAGTGATTCAGCTCCGAGACAGAATTTCACTTGGAAGCTGCCTGAGACTAAGAGGACAAAGAAGTAGACTTGCCGTTTAGCTTCTTCCATAAGTATGATGTCAAGCTTGCTTTTCCTTGTTGCGTCTGCTGTTAAGCCTTCGATCTTCCGCTGCTGCCAAATTTGTCATGATCCATACAAAAACACGAAAAAAAACTCCTCTTTGACATGTAAGAAAGCTTCCGAATAATCAAGAGTTAGGCATTCACCTATTTCCTCTATGCCAACTTGTAAACCTGCCAACTTTTTTGTAGGATAAAAAATGATAGCAAAGCAATACAAGTGTAAAATAGAACCAAAATATTTAATAAATTTTTCTCCATTGCTATGACGGCATGGCCTAAAAGGGGATCCTCTCTAGATTTGGAAATTTTGTCTGTAATTAACTAAATAAATTCTATAACGTTTCTCTCGATTCCCGGACATTGATTCTCAGTTCTAACCGTTGCGTGCATCTTTCAGAAACTGCACTCATCAGCCCTAACTGTCATCTCTCTCCAACTTTATACTCTCATCACTCCTCCCTCTCTCACGCGCTCTCTCATCTCTCTACTCCACTCTTTCTCTCAAAATCTCTCATCTCTCTGCTCTCCTCCCTCCAGTCCCTTCCCCGCCACCACCCTCCCCCGACCCCGGCGCCCCTCTTCTCTCCCCCCGACCGCCTCCCTTCCCCCACCCCGGCCCCCCTCCCTCTCAGCCCCTCCCTCCCCACCCCGGTGCCCCCTCCTCCCCCGCTCTCCGTCCCCCTCCCCCATCGGCCGCCTCCCTCTCCCCACCCCTACGCCCCTCCTCCCCCGGCCGCTTCCCTCCCCTCCCCCGGGTGCCCCTCCTCCCCCGGTCACCTCCCTCCCCACTACCACCCCCACCCGGCGCCCCTCTCCTCCCTCTAGTCCCCTCCCCGCCGCCTACCCTAGCATTCCCCGTCGCCCCCACGCCCTCCCTCGCCCCGTTTGCTCATCCCTGGCGACGCGGCGGTCGGAGTATGTCTCCAACCACATCGATGGTCCCAACTATGTCCGCATCTTCGACACCACCCTCCGCGATGGTGAGCAGTCCCCGGGAGCCACCATGACCAACGTCGAGAAGCTTTTCATCGCGTGCTAGCTCGCCTGCCTCGATGTTGACATCATCAAGGCGGGCTTCCCGGCATCTCCCCCGCAGTGACCAGCTCGGAGAGCGCAGATACTGCACCGCCACCATTTCTTCGGCATCTTGCAAAGCTCGTATGGCTGCCACCATTGGCCTTCCCTCTAGCCCCCATGGCCGACGACCCCTCTTGGCATGGCCCCTGTGGTACGCCGTGATGGCTCCTTCGGTGACCGGTATACTCTTTCAGTCCTTCCCCTCTACTCCCTCTCTCTACTCTATGATAGTTTGTGTTGTGGGGAATTGGGGATGACTGTGAGTCATGGGATGACGATGGGAGGGCGACGTGAGGCGAGGCCGAGGCGGCCACCGGCACTGGTGTGCCGGTCGTGCTCACCGGGCCGTGCCGGCTCGAGCATGGCACGCCACGCCGGGCCATGCCGTACCGCCCATCATACCGACTTTCCAAGTCTAGCCCAGCCCACCATTTGTGTTGTGCTGGCCCGGCCCGCCATGTGTCAGACTGAACCGTGCTTACGCCGTACTAGACCGGCCGTGCTTTGGACTAATCCGAAAAAGCACAACCCGTCTCCCACCTCTAAGCAGTAGAGAAGGACTACTATTATCTTGATGAGACTAAGCTTTTGTCGACCTCGCATGCATCTAGTAGCCAGTCCGAGACATGCGTGCATGCATGCATCCTGGAATTATATTGATCAATGAGATATAATATGCATCTGCACACTAGTCCATTTTGATCCAACTCTTGGGTATGTTAATTTGTGTGTTTCTGAACCTGTACGAGCCACATCTCTTCAAACAAATAGCCTGTCGATATATACCAGCCAAATTGGAGCTCAATTGGTGAGGCACCAAAATGCACGCGCTGCAATCTACACCAAAACTTTGACGCGTGCCCTGTTGTGCTATCATGCTCAATATTGTATTTTGATTCTCTTTACGGTTACTTTCTACACCTGAATGAGGTCTAGAACTCTTTTTTTTTTTAAAAAAAAAGGCCCGGTCAAGAGACCATTTCATGTGATCTTTTCAAAACAAAAGGAAAAGAAATAAAGAGACCGTTTCAGGTAATTTTGCTAGGAGGTTTACTGATGAGCTTTCTTGAAAATGAGTTCAAATGCACCAATTAAATTCGAGCTGAAGATCAGCTGTGCAAGCTTCTTTCTTACCTGTTCTTAAATCGGTTCCAAGGCTGTGTATCATTGTATATATGCATGAAGTCGATGTTGCCGTTGGTAATTGTACGATGATTAACTGTCGCAAGTCGCTTGTGTTCGATGCAATTTTGCAGATCGAGTCAAACCCGGAAGCTCTCAACAATGCACATATATTTTTTTGTTTTTCTTTTCAAGTGATGCTGAAATGCTGTGACTCCAGCTGATTCAGCTAAAGCTCTTAAAGAGATAAGCTTAAAGATTTCCTCTTTTTGACTCATGCTCACCTGTCATGCTTTCTAATTCACAAAGTAAAAAGGGGAAAAGCATATATATAGTGGAATATGTCCTTTAGAAGCTAAGAGAACAAAACATGAGCAATGTTGATCTTCCAAGACCAAAATGTTACGTGGACAAAAGGAACTAATTAAAGTGGGACAGAGATAAAAGTAAAAAAATGGATCAATTATGTATTTTTAAAGAGTTTTCTTTCTCTCTCTCTCTCTATATATAATATCTAACATAGGTAAATTACATTAGGCACCTGGGTGCCTAGGCATCCACTCAAGAATAGTCTGATGCATATGCATGATCGATAAAAGTTTTTAGAGTTTGGGTATGATATATTTATGATAAGTAATGACTTTTGAACTTAATTCAAACTAGTTTGAACTATTTTTTAATTTAATGTGACTATAGTGATTATATATCATGAAACTAGCTCAAACTAGTTATACTGAAGCTGAATTTAATTTTTTTTGAAGTCTAATATCTCAAATACACTTTTTAATATAATGAGTATGTGAAGATACCCACGTATCTCAAAGCACGTCAATGGGTATTGATTTGGGTGCATAGGCACCATGGTGCATATACCTTTTGAGTGTACTCTAATAATGATTATAAAATACTCCAAAGCGAGTCTTATGAAAAAATTCGTCAAAATCCACTTTTTATAGCATAATTGTGCATATACTCTTTTTATATATGGAAAAAGGTATATAGCAAAAATAAATAACTCCAATGAAAAATTTTCAACCAAATCACATTGAAGTATCTTAGAATTAATATTTAAGTATACTGAAAGTGATAAATAAGTATAACATGTTCATTTAAGTGGTATATTGAAAGTAAGAGTACATGCTCCTACTCTCAATATACATTTAAATGAACATGTTGTACTTATTTATCACTTTATACTTAAATACTAATTTTAATATACTCTAATGTGACTTGGTTGTAAAAAATTCACCAGAGGCCTTTTATTTTTGCTATATATATTTTTTCCGTATATAAAAAGAGTATATACACAAATTATGTTATAAAAAGTAGATCGTGGTGACATTTTTTTTATGAAACTCACTTTGGACTATTTTATAACCATTATTATAGTATGCTTAAAAGGATAAAGAGGTATAAAAATATCATTTAGGTGGTATATGAGAAGTGAGAGTACGTACTCTAGGAGTACTAGTAGTGTGCCCGTGCTAACGCTACGGTAAAAATACAAAACAAGATAAAATTTGTAAAGCATAAAACGAACAATCAGATTCATTAAGATTCACGTCTCATATATTATATAACCAAATATACTATATTTGAACAACTGTATGTTTCTAAAAAAACATTTGAATAATCGTTTTTTCAGAGTAATAGCTTAAGATGAGAAACGAATTTATACCTGATGCTCAAAAAGATCAACTGCAGGCAGTTCAAATTCACAATATTGGCATGCAAGCATCCTTTGTGGGCATTGTATGCCTTTATGAAGACCCCATAGCTCACGTTCTACAGTGCTTTTGCATAGTGCGCAATTCACCTGTGTTTGTCATGATTAGTGGTGCTACAACTTAGATTAGTAAAACAGAGATAATGAAAGCGAGGAAGGTGTGCATCTAATGCCTCTCTTTCAATTATCCACGTTTCCTCAGTGGTTACAGAAAAGAATGTTGTCCATTGAAAGCATAAGAAGAAACATGATGGCTAAATCACTGTCTCTTTTGCTGTCATACCGGTTCTAAATATGTGTTTCTGTAATGGTGCAGTTATATTAGGTTGGAAGGAATTGAACAGTGATGCAGGTTTACATGTTTACTTTATGTAATTTCTCGAATTGGGCAGCATCACGGACTATAGAAAGAACACAGTGACAATGAAAATATTTGGAAAGTCAAAACAATACATTTTGGGTGCAATCAAAATTTGGAAACATACCAGAGCATGGTTTTCATCGTAGTGTTCATCCATATGCTTTCTTGGAACCATATCTCCGCAATGTTCACACTTTTGAAGGTTGCGAGCACAGTGTGTAGAATGCAATGCAATGTTTGAAGATGGAATTTCTCTTTGACTGAAGAATTTGCAGAGAACTATAGTTAATAATCCACATCCAGAAAACATGTTCCCAAACGCTATGCTAATCATACTACTACATATATAGGAAGTCATCAATTGGATAAAAATTTGACGGGGTGATGTACATGCGACTGATTGTTAGAAAATTAGATGAAGGCCAAAGCAAAGCTACTATGTGACAGTTTGTACAGATATCAGAAACTATGCCTAAAATATACAAACTAAACTGGCGAGACAAATTAACAAAGCAGTGTGTATAAATATAACATACAACAACCCACAATCCTAATCCTATATTACATAGTAGTGTGCCCGTGCTAACGCTACGGTAAAATACAAAACAAGATAAAATTTGTAAAAAAATAAAACGAACAATCAGATTCATTAAGATTCACGTCTCATATATTGTATAACCAAATATTTTTGTCACCAGATGGCTATTGTTCATTCCGAGGGCTATTGGCTTCACCAGATGGCTCTAAAGGTTTTTTTTGCCATGAAAAGATATGATATGAAATAGCTGCTTTTTATTATGGAATGACAATTTTTTTTGGTGATTCTACTTACAGTATATGAGACATCAAGAAGTGGACCATATGCTTTTGATGACGTGGTTGCAATGGGTAAGGATGCCGGCCATGAACTGAAAGCAAAGGCTGGCCCCGGCTTCTTTGATAGCTTGCAATGAAAAAAAAACTCCACCGCGGCCCAAGTAGAGTGTTGAGTGGGTTATTTTTTATTTCCTTTTTCTCCTAGTTCTGCTAGAGGCTTGTACCACATATTGAGCTGTCGCATTCAAATTTGTATCTCTAGTTCTTTTAGCACTGTGGGTTAGAGCTTAGAATGTGGATTCACGGCTTGTAATCCCTCGTATTTCCATCGAATTCTGGAGGAGGCTTCTGCGCCCAATTATGTTGTAACATTGTATTTGATGTAATTTTGCAGATATTTAGGCCCAAGAAAGAACCTGCTAATGGCTAATCAATAAGCATGATTTTAATAGCTCCACCTTTAGTAACCAAGCATGGTGATAGCCTAGTCTTACCAGGAGGAAGGATATAACAGAAAACTGAAGGTTGCCCACAAAAAATTATCATGGATTCAACAAAAATCAGTTAAATAGTATCCAGTTCATCATGTTTATCAAGAGTCATAAATGTGATCAATTCATAAACCTATAGGATAACATTATTTATGATTGTTAACCTATGTAGACTGGTCTTCAAATGTACTTCTCATATTTTTTTCCAATTTTAAACAGAGTTGCCAATTGCTCCATAACTGAAGACCGGCACATTCTTTTGTACTATCAGAGAGACATCAACTGATAATGTGGTAGATCTCCTATGGTAGAAGGCAATGACTCTTAGACTTTGCTCATTCAAACCACAATAACTGAACCTTCTTCATGTTAATGTTCTGCACTAATATATATTTGCAGGTTGCTATAACTGAAGCAAAGACACAAGCTGGCGTCGCCTTTAGTCGTGGCCGTAAATGAAAAATTCAATATGGTATTCCATCGGTCATACAAAGGGCATGTTTTTTACCTCACAAGCCGGCGACTTTTGGCTTTTGCTACAGTACCTAACTTTCAAACGGAGTATTTTCTCAAGACGGGGTCTACAAGTTAAACGATCTACACGTTAAAAGCCCAACATCTGTACCAGCTAAAATCGCAAGTGAGTATCTGTCTCTCCGTAATCTGTACCGTAAACAGCCAAAATTCAAAAATTTCAGCCAAAAGCCATAAGCCGCAGCCGAAAAGAACAGGCCCAAAATAGAAGAGATATATCCTAATTGTGACATGATTTTGTTTTGGTGTTCTCATTTGGTAGATGCATGATAAATATATAAACCAATTCTTTTTGTAATAATGGAGAATATGAAGGTGTCTGCATATAACTATGCTATAAGAATAATGAGATAATAGTGCTCACTGTTGATATATCCGTAGCTTACATCTAAACCAAAACTTAGTTAATTACATCTAAAACAAAACATAGGTTGTGTGCAAAACTGACAACTGTGTAGTAGATAGGGCAACCAAGTAATTCTCAAACTACTGACAACCGACGCCAGCAAAAATGAGTCAAATCCAAAATTAGCCAACAATATATAACATACAATGTTAGTAACTCGTTAGCATGAGAAGATATGTATGTGATTAATCTAGATCCATCTCACACAACAAAAATATGCAAGTAATACTAACAAATAATTGATGCTAGTTCCTGTCATAATATAATGTAATACAAACAAATAATCGATGCTAGTTCTTGTCATAATATAAGCACTACCACATACCAAGCTTCATTGATTAAGATATGACGTTATAAAAAAGCATGCCTAACTGGAAAGATAAGAGATTGGTTGAATATGGTTGAACAACCAGTGAGATCCTCCACCATGAATATAGAAAAACCATGAACAAGCACACATTACCTATCGTGATAGCTGCTGGTGGTACAAAGCTCTGGTGGTTTCTTTTGTCATAGGAGACACATTGCCAACACTCAATAGCCAATCCTGCATGTCTTGCTTAGACCCCATCTCTTCATCATTGGAATTCGATTGAGTAGATGAGTTCGTCAATAGCTTTTGCCTCATTTTCTCTGCTAACTCCATCATTTCCTTGGATTTGCTCTGGATAGAAAGGATGTCCATGAAATTACAAAACAAAAAAATCAGTTGTGATTTAGAGCATGGTGATCCAATCTCGGATGATTGTACTCCATTACAAGCACTAAATGACGACATGATCATAAGCAGTAAGCATCAACGAGGAACGAACCATGAGGGCGTTGAGATCCTGGAAGGCATCCTGCAAGTTCTGCCCCTCGCTCTCCCACGCCTCCTGCTCCATCCGCAGTATCCCGGACACCCCAACCACGGGCATCTTCATCACAAGATCCTCCTCCGTCGGGAGCCCCTCCACCACTAAGGCGCCGCTCGCGGGAGCGACCGCGGGGGCCACGTCCCAGGCCCTCACGCGCATGGCCTCGAGCAGCCTCCCGTAGAACACATCCAGTCCGCCTTGCTGGTGACAACGATAGTGACGACCTCCGATCGCAAGGGGGGCAGGGAGATCTACAAGCGGATGCGTGGGCGGTGCGATGAGGAGGGGGACAACGAGGAGTATGAGAAGAGGGAGCGGAGCGGGTTTTGTCTGTGCCTGCGGTGTGGAGGATAGGGGTGGACGATGGCAGCAAGGGGAAACGGGGTGGGGAGGAGGAGGCGGCGGCGGTGCGGAGTGGGGAGGAGGAGGTGAGGGGAGCGGCGGCGCGGGGGAGGACGGGGGAACGGAGGGAGTGGAGGCGCGGGGGAGAGGTGGAGATGGGGGAGCGGCGGCGCGGTGGAGGACGGGGGGAGCGGAGGGAGTGGCGGCGCGGTGGAGGACGGGGGGAGCAGAGGGAGTGGCGGCGCGGTGGAGGACGGGGGGAGCGGCGGGAGTGGAGGCGCGGGGGAGGAGGCGGCGGTGCGGGATGGCAGGGCAGGGGAGGAGGGGCGATGCGGGGTGGGGAGGGAAGGAGAAGGAGGCGGCGCGTGGGGAGGGAAGAGGAGGAAGGAGGAGGTGCCGGCGCATGGGGGCGGAAGAGGAGGCGGTGCGGGATGGGGAGGGAAGGAGGCCGCGGCGGCGGTGGGTGGGGAGGGAAGGGATTCGTGGGAGGTTCAATGATGTGCATGATCCAGATGATTTTGGCCTTAGGATCTTCAATGAGTAAGAGAAGAAGGCTTGAGGAGAGATCCAGGCCATTCATTTGTATGGAGTTGGATTACTTTGGTACACAAATCTAGGTGGACTTAGATTTGGCATGACTGTGGGGGTGGTTGAGGGGGGTGGATTTAGTAAAGAAAATTTTGGTGTATTATAGAGTAGGGTAGATAGAACCATTTTCATATGTATGTATACATGTGTGTATGTATATATGTATGCATGTGTGCATGCAGACATATACGTACATATGTATGTAGGAAGCCTCTTTTCTACTCTTGGAAGTTGTTACTTGCTATGTCATATCTCACAACAAAGAGAGTATCTCACGTAAAGAAGGGTATGTATGTGTAGTATATGAGTATATAGACTACCTAGGTAGTGTGTGTATATATATTTATAAACATACTCTTTTTTTGTGCGTATATTAAGGTATTTGCAAAATACGTTAAAACTATAGGCTATCTTGCAATTTTTTCGTGTAGTTCATATTGGAGTATCTTATAATTTGTATATGAATATACCCAAAGTGGTAAAAGAATATGTCAGGTTTGTTTAGGTGGTATATCAGATATGAAAGTAACTACACCCATATGTAGAAGGTACTCTCTCTCTCTCTCTCTCTCTATATATATATATATATATATATATATATATATAGAGGGAGTGTATATAGTGCAAATGGCCTATTCAGTGGTAACATACAAACACAAATTAGGGCCGTTGGATTTATCTTCTATGGCTCTGATTCATACAGGTGGAAGCCCCTAATCATTTAGGGGTTTTCCCCCAAAACCCCTGTGCGTCTTCTCCCCTTTCTGAAATCACCCCGCCTCCAATCTCCCAGCTCCCTCCTCGACACTTCTAGGGTTTACGGGCCATCGGCCGCTGCCTCCCCCCGCCCTCCCTGGTTTCCCGCGACTCTCCCAACTCCTTCCCCGACATCACCTCCCCCCCGGCCCTCGGCGACACCACCTCCCTCTACATCCACCGCTAGCTCCCTCGCTGCACCGCCGCCGCCTCGCTTGCCGGCCTCACCGGTTGCTCCACGCCTCTCCCACTCATGTTGCCATCCGTCACCTTCCTCCGACCTAGGCTCCTCGCCGCTGCCTCCCTCCACCACTCGTTGTAACTTTCGGTGCTTGGCACCTACTGCTCCTAAGAAATTTAGTTTACGGCTGGTACAGCTGTTTTCTGCGTGCAGACAGGATGATTTGATGTTCGTAGCGTTACTGCTGTAAATACAGTTTGTTCTTGAACTGTCTTGGTACCTACCATTCCTCGGAAACCAAGTTTAGGGGTAGTACTGTTGGATTAATTGGGATTGGCCCATTTTAATTTAGCAATTAATCAAATGAAATTCCTAGGCCCACAACTAATGCTAGGTAGAAAATTGTTTAGTCCCATATGGAGAATTGAATGGGAGTTACACCACTTTAAAAGGAGGAACGTGGTAACCCCCTTGTGGAATTGGAGAGAGCCAATACACGCGCGCGCTCGCTCGCTCGCTCGCCTCGCCGCGCCACGCCGCGCCGCGGTGCGTGTGCGTGTGCGTGTGCGTGTGCGTGTGCGTGTGCGTGTGCGTGTGCGTACGCGCGCAGGCATGTCGGGTGCGGGCGCGTTTTTCTTTATCTATTCGAAAATCGAAACGACTCGCAGTAACTAGCATTAACGAGTGGCTGGCAGTAACGGTGCAGTTACCAGTGGATTATGACTGCGGTTACTTCCGAGGTAATGGCTGCAGTTACTCTGGCCTCTTCGTTTTTGCTGTTACAAAAGACTCTCTACTCCATACGGGAAAGAGGATTCTGGTGGTTCTGTTTTTGTTGCTGCTCTCTGTCATCTCCAGTCCAGAACCTTGCGCGCACAAGTTTCTGGACGAGTAGGCCTCCGAAGCTCCGTCCGTTTGTGTACCTGCACGGGTAGACGGGCGATCAAGTTTTTGGGGAGCGCATCGGCGCGACTACTCAATCTGCGACATCTGGACTGCACTGCGAACATCTTCCTGCATCAAGCTTCGTCCTGCATCACGCCTCGATCGACTACATCGAATAGGCCATCATGTCGACTGATGGTAACGGCGCCTCCGGTGTCTCCGATACCGGCCCCGCCCGAGGGTATATACTGAAAACTTTTCTGATGTATTTGATTCTGTGCGCTTTGAACATGTTAATAGGTGCTTTTGTTAGCTTGTTCGTTAGCGAATATGAATACATCATCCATAGATCACTCATGCATGTTTATGTCATGTTTTATATGCTGAATTTCTTGATTAAAACATGCCGAAAATTGACTAGATTTTCAACAATCCAAAAACTTGATAGGTCTTTTTCGGTAGTTGGCTTTGCTGCGTCGCTTAAGCCACACCCTCCGTTTGATGGTTCAAATTTTAAGAGATGGCGTGCACGCGCGATCCTGTGGTTTACTGCCATGGAATGTTTTCATGTTGCACAAGGAAAGCCCGCTGAGCCTCTGTCTGATGAGGATGAACGCAAGTTCAATGTAGCGGATAACTTTTTTCGAGGTGCACTTGTCAACATACTGGCAGATAACATTGTGGATGTGTACATGCATTTGCCTACGGGCAAAGATATGTGGAATACACTTGAGGCCAAGTTCGGAGTTTCCGATGCTGGCAGTGAGCTGTATGTCATGGAGCAGTTCTATGACTACAAGATGGTCGATGACCGTTCTGTAGTAGAGCAAACTCATGAGATTCAGGCGCTGGCAAAGGAGCTTGAGAACAATAAGTGCGAGTTACCGGACAAGTTTGTGGCTGGCGGTATTATCGCTAAATTACCACCCTCTTGGTCGGATTTTGCTACTTCTCTAAAGCACAAGAGGCAAGAGTTCAGTGTTACTGATCTCATTGGCACTCTTGGTGTTGAAGAGAAGGCGAGGGCAAAAGATACTCGTGGCAAGAAAGTTGCTGCTGAGGGAGGTTCTAGCGCCAATTTGGTGCAGAAGAAGAATCCTCAGGCTTTCCACAACAAAAAGAAAAATAAGCCTTTTGTCAAGCCCAAGGCTACTACTGAGTTTAAGAAGAAAGGCAAAGGAAAGGGCAGCTGCTTTGTGTGCGGTGATTCTGGCCATTGGGCTAAGGATTGTCCAGATCGCAAGGATAAGCAGAAGAAGTCTGCCAACATGGTTATTAGTGACGCTGGAGGAACATCGGGGTACGGTAATTATTTACCTACAGTTCTTTCTGTTTGTCAATCACTTGAGTGGTGGGTTGACACTGGTGCTAATATTCATGTTTGTGCTGATATTTCCTTGTTTTCATCTTATCAGGTCGGTCGAGGTTGCTCCTTGTTGATGGGGAACGGTTCACATGCAGCTGTTCATGGTGTTGGTACGGTCGATCTGAAGTTTACTTCGGGAAAGACCGTGCAGTTGAAGAACGTGCAGCATGTCCCCTCCATAAAGAAGAATCTCGTTAGCGGATCTCTACTATGTAGAGATGGTTTTAGGCTTGCTTTTGAGTCCAATAAATGTGTCGTGTCTAAGTATGGAACATTTGTTGGTAAAGGCTATGAGAGCGGAGGTTTGTTCCGTTTTTCTTTGATGGATTCCTGTAATAAAATTGTGAACCATGTGTGTAATGATGATGATGAGTCTAATGTTTGGCATTCACGACTTTGTCATGTTAATTTTGGGTGTATGACGCGCTTAGCTAATATGAGTTTAATCCCGAAATTCACTTTGGTCAAAGGTTCTAAGTGCCATGCGTGTGTTCAATCGAAACAACCTCGCAAGCCTCACAAGGCAGCAAAAGAGGCGAGGAATTTGGCACCGTTAGAACTCATTCATTCTGATTTATGCGAGATGAATGACGTGTTGACTAAAGGTGGAAAGAAATACTTCATGACGCTTATAGATGATTGCACTAGATTTTGCTACGTGTACTTATTAAAAACAAAAGATGAAGCGTTGGATTACTTTAAGATCTATAAAGCTGAGGTAGAAAACCAACTTGAGAGGAAAATCAAGCGGGTAAGATCTGATCGTGGGGGAGAGTATTTTTCAAATGAGTTTACTTTATTCTGCGAGGAACATGGAATTATTCATGAGAGGACGCCTCCCTATTCTCCCGAGTCAAACGGGGTTGCCGAAAGAAAGAATCGCACTCTAACTGATTTGGTTAACGCCATGTTAGACACTGCGGGACTTTCTAAGGAATGGTGGGGTGAGGCTATATTGACCGCGTGTCATGTCCTGAATAGAGTTCCTACAAAGAATAAAGAAGTAACACCATTCGAGGAATGGGAAAAGAAGAAGTTGACTCTCTCATACTTGCGCACCTGGGGATGTTTGGCCAAAGTTAACGTGCCAATTGTCAAGAAGCGCAAACTTGGACCAAAAACCGTAGATTGTGTATTTCTTGGTTATGCTATGCACAGCGTGGGTTATAGGTTCTTAATTATAAAAACTGGAGTACCTGACATGCGTGTTGGTACAATCATAGAGTCCAGAGACGCTACATTTTTTGAGAATGAATTTCCTATGAAATGTGATGTACCTAGCTCATCTAGTCAAGAACCTATAATTTCCCTTGATTCCTTTGTGCCGATAGAACATGTTGAGGAAACGCCTATGGAAAATCCTGAAGAGGATAACAATGAAGTTACTCGAAAGAGTAAGAGACAAAAGATTGCAAAGTCTTTTGGTGATGATTTCATTGTATATCTCGTGGATGACACTCCAAGAACCATGGAAGAGGCATATTCTTCTCCTGACGCTGACTATTGGAAGGAAGCAGTACGGAGTGAGATGGACTCTATTATGTCTAATGGAACTTGGGAGGTCGTTGACCGTCCTTATGGGTGTAAACCTGTAGGATGTAAATGGATTTTCAAGAAAAAGCTTAGGCCTGATGGTACAATTGAAAAGTACAAGGCAAGGCTTGTGGCCAAGGGTTATACCCAGAAAGAAGGCGAGGACTTCTTTGATACTTATTCACCTGTTGCCCGACTGACCACAATTCGAGTACTACTTGCCCTAGCTGCCTCTCATGGTCTTCTAGTTCATCAAATGGACGTTAAGACAGCTTTCCTAAATGGAGAGTTGGAGGAGGAGATCTATATGGATCAGCCAGACGGGTTTGTGGTACAAGGTCAAGAAGGAAAGGTGTGCAAATTGTTAAAGTCTTTGTATGGCCTAAAGCAAGCACCTAAGCAATGGCATGAGAAGTTCGACAAAACTTTGACATCTGCTGGCTTTGTTGTGAATGAAGCTGACAAATGTGTGTACTATCGCTATGGTGGGGGAGAAGGAGTGATCTTGTGCTTGTATGTTGATGACATACTGATTTTTGGGACCAACCTCAATGTGATTGAGGAGGTCAAGGACTTTCTGTCCAAGAATTTTGAGATGAAAGATTTGGGAGTGGCTGATGTGATTCTTAACATTAAGCTACTGAGAGAAGGTAATGGTGGGGTTACACTCATGCAATCCCACTATGTGGATAAGGTCTTGAGTCGCTTTGGTTATAGTGACTGCAAACCTGCTTCTACTCCTTATGATCCTAGTGTATTATTGAGGAAAAACCGAAGAATAACAAGGGATCAATTGAGATACTCCCAGATCATTGGCTCATTGATGTATTTAGCTAGTGCTACGAGGCCTGACATCTCGTTTGCTGTGAGCAAGCTAAGCCGGTTTGTTTCAAATCCGGGAGATGATCATTGGCGTGCTCTTGAGAGAGTGATGCGCTATCTAAAGGCAACTGTGAGCTATGGCATTCACTATGCTTGGTACCCAAAGGTACTGGAGGGATATAGTGATTCAAACTGGATCTCTGATGCTGATGAGATAAAAGCCACGAGTGGATATGTGTTCACACTTGGAGGTGGTGCTGTTTCCTGGAAGTCTTGCAAGCAGACCATCTTAACGAGGTCAACAATGGAAGCAGAACTCACAGCGTTAGATACCGCCACTGTTGAGGCTGAGTGGCTTCGTGAACTCCTTATGGATCTGCCGGTGGTTGAAAAACCGATACCGGCTATCCTGATGAACTGTGATAATCAGACTGTAATTATCAAGGTGAACAGTTCTAAGGACAACATGAAGTCATCTAGGCATGTTAAGAGGCGGTTGAAGTCTGTCAGAAAGCTGAAAAACTCCGGAGTTATAGCACTGGACTATGTCCAGACAGCTAAGAATCTGGCAGACCAATTCACAAAGGGTTTATCACGTAATGTGATAGATAGTGCATCGAGTGAGATGGGCCTGAGACCCACATGAGTCATACCACAGTGGTAACCTGTTCTATGTGATCGGAGATCCCGTGAAGTAGGATGGTGAAACAAGCTGTTGGTTGACTGGGAGAGACCTTTACAGGGCTCATTTCTTCAGTGATGCGCTTCTCTCCTATTCTGTATGGCAGGTTGGTTTTTACCTTAATGTGATCCAAGTGGCTTTTTAAAGCAGAGATGTCGGCCTACAGGACATCTTAGAAAGAACACACCTATATGAGTTCGACTGCTGGTCACAGTCTATGAGATTTGGGTGATCTCTAGATACTCATGAATAGGCTTGGAGTATGACTTATACGCTCCAACCAGAGGGGATGCTTTAGGCAGCCTAGTACTAGTAAAGGAATTGGGTAAAGCTTGTTCGCACAAAACTGTCAATTCAAGGCATAGTCCATTGTTCAGTTGTGGATGAGTGTAACTCCTTTCCTAGGTGGATGTTCAACTTAACAGTCTCCATCGAAACACTGGTATATCAAACAACAGCAGAACTGAGAGCATTTCTCGTGTGCCTTGAAATTTGGTAGGGATTGTTGGATTAATTGGGATTGGCCCATTTTAATTTAGCAATTAATCAAATGAAATTCCTAGGCCCACAACTAATGCTAGGTAGAAAATTGTTTAGTCCCATATGGAGAATTGAATGGGAGTTACACCACTTTAAAAGGAGGAACGTGGTAACCCCCTTGTGGAATTGGAGAGAGCCAATACACGCGCGCGCTCGCTCGCTCGCTCGCCTCGCCGCGCCGCGCCGCGCCGCGGTGCGTGTGCGTGTGCGTGTGCGTGTGCGTACGCGCGCAGGCATGTCGGGTGCGGGCGCGTTTTTCTTTATCTATTCGAAAATCGAAACGACTCGCAGTAACTAGCATTAACGAGTGGCTGGCAGTAACGGTGCAGTTACCAGTGGATTATGACTGCGGTTACTTCCGAGGTAATGGCTGCAGTTACTCTGGCCTCTTCGTTTTTGCTGTTACAAAAGACTCTCTACTCCATACGGGAAAGAGGATTCTGGTGGTTCTGTTTTTGTTGCTGCTCTCTGTCATCTCCAGTCCAGAACCTTGCGCGCACAAGTTTCTGGACGAGTAGGCCTCCGAAGCTCCGTCCGTTTGTGTACCTGCACGGGTAGACGGGCGATCAAGTTTTTGGGGAGCGCATCGGCGCGACTACTCAATCTGCGACATCTGGACTGCACTGCGAACATCTTCCTGCATCAAGCTTCGTCCTGCATCACGCCTCGATCGACTACATCGAATAGGACATCATGTCGACTGATGGTAACGGCGCCTCCGGTGTCTCCGATACCGGCCCCGCCCGAGGGTATATACTGAAAACTTTTCTGATGTATTTGATTCTGTGCGCTTTGAACATGTTAATAGGTGCTTTTGTTAGCTTGTTCGTTAGCGAATATGAATACATCGTCCATAGATCACTCATGCATGTTTATGTCATGTTTTATATGCTGAATTTCTTGATTAAAACATGCCGAAAATTGACTAGATTTTCAACAAGTACAGCTGCAGCTCTAATGGTAATTCTTGGGACAACCAGTTTATACCTAAGTCATCGTGTCTCGACGTTGTTAAAGCTATGAAATTTCTGTGCAATTACATATACAACTTGTAAAATGAAGGAGCTAGCTTGATGCACCCTCATCAAATGCCTTCGATTATAGGGCTAACAAGGGATAATGGGAGAGAAGTGGCAGATTAAACGTTGGATCCAGAGGCACCATTGCTCCCTCAAAGCATGAAGCAGTGTATCTTTCAAATATGCTGATTTGTAGAAGAACTAAGCCTTTTTTTTTTCTTCAGAATTTGTATACTTTGTAAATCAGTTTGGTCAAAATAGATGTGTGGTCCCGCTGTTGATTGAGCTAGACGAGGAACAAGGCCAGCATGAGTTTTTGTCATCTCTAGTTTCCAGATTGTTTACATGTTGCTGCAACTATCAAGGCTTCTATGATCACACTAAGCAAATAACATTTGCCTTTTGTGCAAATTTAAAGATTCGGCTCCCATGGTGAATGCTTTGAACATTTTTCCCAGATTCTTGTGAGCTTATGATGTACATCGTTGCTTAATTGGGCGAACTTTCGGTTAACTATGATGGTGTTATATACGTATATATGAGATAATTGTGTGTTGTCTCTCTGAGTTATGTTCTTATGCTGAAAATTATACAGGGAACTTGTTTAACCTAACAGTGTGATTTTCATGTGAGAAGGTTCAGAATACTGTTGTGATGAACTATGGCAAGTTTTGTAGAGTGGTGAAATAGTTTTGCAAAGATTGTATTTGATTTGGGTTGTCTTCTGGAAGTGTCAGGAAAATCGAAAATATCGGAGGTATAAGTGTGGTAGTTCCATTTGGCGGAAGTATCGCAGGTATAAGTGTGGAAGTACTGCTTGGCGGAAGTATGGGGTTGAGTTGCGGTATGTTTTTCCAGAGAGTCCCAGGCGAGGTTTTTAGCGTGCGTAAGTATCGTTTTGGGAGGCGGTAGTTCCGCATTACGAAAGTACCGGCGTGTTAGGTACGGTACTTCCGATCTTCCCAGAAAAACAAGGGTTTGGGAAATTGAATCATGAATTGAGTTAAAATGATCTGGGTCAATGGATTAAGGTTGCATGATGCATGTCTTGACTAATGTAGGTCATGTTGTGAAGAATTTGTGCCTGAAAACGATTTCTTTGTTTTTGGATATGCAGGGTCGCTTGGAGTCAACTGTGGTCAACAGCGATGATCGGGGCTAAGCTCATGTATGTATGTATACACACACATATATGTATATACATACATATGTATATGTGTGTGTGTGTGTATGAATGTATATATTTTTGACATGAGTATCTTCATATACCATAAAAAAATGTATTTGAGATATCAAACTCTGAAAAAATGAAATCCAACTTCCATATAACTAGTTTGAGCTAATTTCATGGTATATAACACTATAGTCATGTTAAATCCAAAAGTAGTTCAAACTAGTTTTGAATTGTGTTCAAAACTCACATATCATAAATATATCAAGGGTATAAAATATTTTTATACTCAAACTCTAGAATTTTTATTGATCATATATGTGCATTGGACTATTTTTTATGTGGGTGCCTAGACACCCAGGTACCTCATGTAATTTACCTATATTAGATATTGGCCCAAGAGCATGGCTTACACGAAGACAAACCAATCAATTGCTAGGTTAGACTCTATTTGTTTGGGTTTAAGCTATTTGGTTTGTAGCTTAATGTCAGCTTTTTGGCTTAAGTGACTTAGCTCTGCTCCAATTGGCAGCGGCTTTCGGTTTTTGACTGAAATTACATTATATCGACTGTTAGCTTTTTCTAAATCATTCAATTAAAAAATAAGAAAAAACCAAAAACCTTGTTATATCTCCACAGACAATGCAAAGGAATAAGTAGGAAGCCAAAAAGACAAAACAAAAGCCGAAATTAAGAAGCCGACATGTTCTAAGTGACTTCTGGTTTCTAGAAGGTGAAGCCACTTAGAGCGGCCACAAAAGCAGTTCATTTGTAAGTCAAATTAGGCTATTTGATAGTCTAGCTATGTGTGTGTGTGCAGACAAAAATGGTTCTGTGCTCCCGATAGTGCGTACTTACACTTCTCATATACCGCTTAAATGAACAAGTTATACATTTTTATCATTTTGATCAAACTCTAATAATGATTATAAAATACTCCACAGTGAACTTCATTCTATATAGGAAAATACATTATATTCCCATGTGAAATTACTCCTAGCCATGATATACATTTTGCGGATGCGGCTTTTTTCCAGCAAAATTTTCTTGTAAATGTTACTATAGTGCTGTCAGGTTCATGCGACCTGACCATATCTTTTGTCAAGCCAACCGGACAACGCAATTATGTACAGAAGAAGAAAAATTAAGAAAAAGATGTGAAAGGAATTGGGCAAGCATATACCAAACCAAAAGGCTAGCTAGAACTCAAGTGATGTCCATGTGTAGATCGAGTGCGTTTTGCGCATTACCTGAATTTTCCTTCAGGTTGCTAAGTGGCAGTACATTCAGATTTCACTTACATTCTAAAATTTTTCTACAAAATGCTAGTTTGGAGTTTTCAGCTCCCTTGCCGTGGAAAGAAAATGCACATAATTAAATTATCAAGTTAATGGTCATGAATTGATCTATGATTATCAAGTTCATAGTTATGAATTAAATTACCATCGATTGTTGTATGTTCTACCAACTATTGTTGTGATTCAGTTATTTTTTGAATGATTTGTGTTATTGTTTGTCAAATCTCATCAGGCCATAACTTTGGAATTGTTGGATTTTGATGGGACTAATTAATGATATATGAATAAATAGTATTTTAGACATTTCAACAATAACCATGGCTCAAAAGCAAAAAAAAAAAAAAAGCCAGACTAGCAAATAACCTAGCTCAACTTAAAAATGGATTGTTTTTAAGTCACTTAAGCTAAAAGGTTGATATTAAGGCCCTGTTCAAAAGTGTTATGGTTTTTGATGTTTGGCTGTGGCTTTTAGCTGATTTTGCGAGAAAAATTAAAGGAGTAAGGGACACTCGCGTTGAGAAGCTATTCCGTTCAAAGAGGCTCCTGCAATAACTCTTACAAACGGTTTATAGAAATCATCTTGAAAAGCCATTTCATTCAAAAACCAACTTCTAAAAATTAGAAACTATTTAAAATAAGACCTAAGCTACAAATCAAATAGCTTAAACCCAAACAAACCGAGTCTACCCTGGCAATTTATCGGTTGGTATTCATGTAAGCCGTGCTCTTGGGCCAAATTTGCACCCCTGGTTTGCCTAACCTCAGGCCCAGGATGAGCTGGGCCAAATTTTGTGCTCTACTGCATGTTTTCCTTTTTTTATCTGCATATGTTCCTACCAAATGCAATTCGCTTCTTAGCGTATTTGCGTTCTATGTTTTCTTTCTTCTTATTCTTCTTCTTCTTTATTTTTTTAGATGGCATTCTACGTTGCTTGATTAAAGATAGAAAATTACTTAAGACGGAAGGTAAGAGAGAACCTTTTTTGTGCTCTGCATCATATGTTCCCATCAGATGCAGCTTGCTTCTTAGCGTGCTTGCGTTCTATGTTTTCTTTTTCTTTTTCTTTTTGAGATGGCATTCTACGTTGCTTGATTAAAGATAGAAAATTACTTAAAACGGAAGGTAAGAGAGAACCTTGTTTGCCGGGATAACCTACCTACTCATTCGGTTATATGGTTTCTCAAATAATGTGCCTCGAAAGTTCGTAGGTCTGTATTAGTCCTTTTCCACGGTATATTTTTTCAAGACAGGGTTTACAGATAAATTATAGTAGATACTATATCAAATTTAACTATACGAGCTAAAATCGTATGTGACTATTTTCTTACCGTGCTTGCCACTAACCTAGTGGTAATTTCGTTTTTGCCACTAAGTTCTCTCTCTAACATGTGGGCCATCGGCAAAAACAAGATGAGTGCACCGCTTAGTTCGCATGATATATTTCAGCTTAAAGTTTATGACAATACATTGTGCAATCGCATAAGATGTTTGACTAATTACATGACACATTAGAACATGATAGTCCTTCTACACAACAATAGATTTAATGCATATTATTTTTATGCAATATCTTATTGTTATCGGGCAAAGATACTTACATGTCACATTTGATTAGAACTATTATATGTGATATGTACATCAATTGATTGAGAATACATATATGACATGTTCCGTAGCAACGTACGGATATTTGACTAGTTTATGGAAATGCTCATGATGGATAGACCATTCTGAACTGTCAAGTACGACATCAGGAACACACGCAAGGAGAGGGAGATTGTCACATACTGCAGTGTACAACTTTGTTCAAATCGTCCAAATAGTAGTATTACATGCATTTACTGCTAAAAATCTCTAGCATGAAACACCAGCACAGAAGCTACATTACAAAGTTAAAAAAAAAACGAAGTTCACCTTGGATCATATTGTAACAACACTAGTCCCATCATCACTCTGCTCCCACATCACCATCTGGGTCAACCGGGAGCATGAGACGAGGATGAAATTCGGGCCAAGTCAAGCTTGGCAGCATGGCGGGTGCCGCCAAGGTACATCTACTTGGAGCATCAGATACAAGTTTCTACTGGAGCAACTACGAGTTTTGATCGTTTGCGACCTCCTTACTCGGTCCGTCTCCGGTCGTTGTTTTGTCCAAAAAGCGGACAATGACAACGGTAATGTTATCAGAACTCCCCCTTTGATAAGCTTCCTGGAGTAGTCTCTTTGCTGCTTGCTCAGGGTCCTGAATAGGCTTGACCATGCCTACAGCTTCCTGGAAACAGAATTCAGGATTAACTCCTCGAGTAATACAGGACAATACAAACATATATGGAGGATATTCTTCAGTAATGTCTTAAGTTACCTCGTTGGTTACAACATCCCACAGTCCATCGCTAGCGAGGATGAGGAATTCGAGAGAGCTGTCGACTACCTCCTCCTGTAAATAATAGTAAAGCACGTTTCTTTTACCACTTGGAAAGGAAATTAATAGGGATGTGATGAAGCAGGTTGATTTGATAGAAGCACCCAAATGATCTGAGCAAAAATAGGCTTACAATCAAAACGTTCGATTGTCCAGTGTAAAAGCCTTAATCTTCCTTCGGAAGAATGGGTGCCATTATTTCTTCCTTACACGAAAGCAATGAAGAACATGGATAAAAAGCTAGAGTTCATTGGTCTCTTTAGAGGGCTACCGTAGAGTTACAAGTATGGTAATTGTGATGTTAGATACTTTTCTTTGAAGCACATTATTCATGGTTTTTTTTACATCAACCATATAATATTATCTCCATATACTCGCAATGACCACCCATGATATTTAACCAAAAATCTGCAACACAAATATTGTTTTGCAGATGACTAGGTGCTACTTGAAAACTAAGCAAACAAAACTAAGTCAAACCTTGATCTCTGGATCAGCGACAACATACTGCTTCAAGAGTTTGTCACCAAATGCCCGAGAAACAGCAAGAACACCACCAACGCGCCATGTCCCTGCAAAAAAAAAGTAGTAAAACAGAATCAGTAATGGTAACAAGTAAATATAAAATAGAGTTTCAGAGGCATCATGAAGGTACCAGCCCACATCACAAAGCCTCCAGCATCCTCAATTCTCTGTCTCTCATCTGACTGGTCAGGTTTGTGATCCCTCGAAACCGCAATTGCTGCAAGGGTGGAATGGGGGAGAACATCATGATCGGCTAACACAAGTGGAATAAGACCTTGTTCATATTGACTTCTAAAAGCTGTTTTTTTATAGTAAATATATTTTCTACGGTACCTAACTTTCAAACGGAATGTCTTTTTACGGAGGAATCTACTAGTCGATTATTTATATCGATCAAAATCGCATGCGAGTGTCTCTCTACAAACTTTTCTATAAGCTATTATTATTCATAAGCTAAAGCCAAAAACTAATATGAATGGGCATTAAGACTAACGAGAAGCCCTGTTATGCAGCTAATTTCAACTGCCATGTACCCATGGGGAAATAACTTGACTAGGAAGAAAAAACACATCATATAACAATTTGAGTTTTCTGGTGAAATCAAGAGTACTGGAACACAGGGCATTGAAGTATGTTACAGACGTTGGACTTACCATCCCCTCCTCTGCAAACAACGGCTCTAGAATCTCCAACATTTGCAACCAGCAAGCGATCACCTACAAGAATAGCTGTTGAGGCAGTTGAGCCAGCATCTCTGGTATGACTACTATCAGCTTTCAGAAACTCTGAATCCGTATGATTGTACGTTTCAGCTGCAGAAAAGGAACAGAAGAAATCACGATCACCCTCTAGCTGGGTAGAAATATTTTGGTCCACAATAGTTTATGCGTGAATGGCATACCAATAGCAGACTTTATATCACTGATGAACTTCGGATGCTTGATTAAATTGCTGAAAAGGTGCTGCTTGACATATTCAGCTGCTCTAGCTCCACCATGACCTATAGGAAAAGCCAGCTATACTAACTTGCATTACTACTAAAAAAAGAATTTGATCAAGGAGCTGCTGACATACGAAAGACCTAAACAATTAATAATATTTCTCCTGGCACTAGGCAACTCATACCATCAAATACGCCAAACAATCCGACAGTCTCTCCATCAACACCATCAATTCTTGTCTCGTAGAAATCCTCCATTGATGCCCTTTTCCCAGGACAACTTGCATACCCATAACAGAACCTGCCATTTTCACTGTGATGGCAAAGGGAAACACTTTAACAATTAAAAGAAAATTGCATTTCCTGAGAAATTAAATGCATCATCTTTTTGAACCGCTGGTAGTTTGTGTAGTCTATTATATGAAAAGGAGAAAATTTTGAGGAAAATTATTGTCATCTATTCTCCATCAACTTCATCAAAATGGCAACATTGTTTCTTCCAATACACAAATAGCACATACGCATAACTTATTTTACATAATAAATTATATTAAATATAAATGAATGTAGACATGTCATGAAGTTCTGTTTGCTCACATGATTATTTGATGAATCTCCTAGTATATTGATAAGTGTTATGCTTTTACTTTTATTCAAAAACAGCGTATATGATGGTAGTGAATTGACTAGAGAACCACGGCTATACTGGTAATACACCAGCCAAATCAGATCAATTTTTTTGCAGATCCTTACGGCAGGGCATCAAAACTTCAAGTTTCTCCATCTTTCATTTGACTTGTACTCAACACATCCTTTCACCAAGAAGAAGAAGAAGAAGAAGAAGATTAGATACACACACTAAGCAATAAAAGGGTGACCCTCCAATCCAATCATTTGCCTTCCCTAAAGTACAAGCTCCCCAAACAAACAGAGAAAGAAAGAGAATTCTCGCATGCCACAGGATAAATTGTTCTCCCTGAAACACAAACCTACCAACCAAAATTACCACTAGAAAATTGGGCAGATCCAATTGAAAGGCTGCCACTCCTGGCTCATGTCGTAGCCTAATTTGCGAATAATTGATAGCTAGACCACTAGGCACAGGCCCCTACCGCAATATGCACTCCTCTGAACAACGGTCCCCTGAACAACATAACAACCATGGATCTTTCCTCCGAAACAATCGAACCTCACAGAAGTTTAATATTTTTCGACACGGGAGTCAACCAAAGAATTGAATTAGCAGACAAGTAGAGAACCAGGCAAACAAGATCAAGAACGGCACCTGATCCCGCCGCCGCTAACCGGCGAGCCGTCCCCGGCGAACCCCATCAAGGCGCCCTCCTGGTTCTCCCGACACCAGCAAGACGACCTCCTCGCGAGCAAGAACAACAAGGGCAGAAACAAGAAGGAGAAGCGCGCAGCAGCAGCAGCTAGTGTCCTCGGCGACCTCCCATGCATGACAAGGAGACGACGCCGCCGAGGAGGGGGGGGGGGGGGGGGGGGGGTGGAAGGGAAGGGAGAGGGGGCTGTTAGTGGATGAGAATGGTCGTCGGGTGGGGTGACGTGGCGGGTACCGGAGAGGAGATCCGGTCAACGCCCGCCGCCCTTGCGGAACCGGCTCCTCTATCAGGTGGGTAACGACGTCAGAGAAGCACAGCGGCGCACCACGGTGAATAACGAGGAGAAACCGCGAAGCAATGTACAGAAACCACTGTGGCGAATAGTGCTGCACAGATGGTGCCATAGCATCTGCCCTTAAGTTTTTTTCCCTTGTCGGATGTAGAGGTGGGAATTGGGCCGTGTCGTACCGGTTCGGCCCAGTTATCTCGTCGTACTGTGCCATGTTAGCCCGTCTTACCTTCGGCCAGGCCCAAACACGACCTAAAGTCCGTCGTGCCGGCGTTCGTGCCGTGCCAACCCAAAGTAAATATACACGATGAAAACGACGGCAACAATGGTAGCGGTGGCCGCTATCTTCCTTTCTGTTGTACCCGCCTTATTAAAAATATACTTAAAATTCGACTCTATTGTCTCATGCCATTCCACCTCTGAAATTGGTCATCTAGTCCAATGATATGCATATTTTGGTGCAAATTAGACTGTGGCGTACGTGGACATCTAGCTCTTTGCTCAACAATCTAGCATAGGGCTGATCAACTAGTCAAATAGAAAAGCTCAAGAAAGTCATGAGTGCAGCTTACTATAGTTAAGAAATCAATTTTAAATAATTTCTGACCTGCCGTGCTCTCCGTGCCGTGCCGGCCCGAGCACGGCCCGATTCGTCGTGTCGTGTCGTGCCGTGCCACCCAATGGGCCGGTTTTCCAGGCCTAGCCCGGCCCACCGTTTGTGCCGTGCCGGCACGGCCCGCCACGTGTCGGGCCGGGCCGGCTGTGCTTCGGGCTAGCCCAAAAAGGCACAGTCCAACTCCCAGCTCTAGTCGAATGGTCCATAATTATCGATAGTCACGCTGTTATGTTTGTCCAACTTATGTTCCACGTATCAGATAATCCAAATTTCTTGTGTGCACACCATAGCAGTAGCCCTGCCCTCTAGGGGTGGAACCAGCGTCGGTTCAAGCAATGGGCTAGGTGGGGCGAAATCTAGATAGGCTTTTCGTTGGTATGGCTGGCCTAGAGAAATCTAGATGGGTTTTAAATCCTAGGCCTCGGGCTACAGCCTAGGTAGCCTGAGGCCTGGTTTCGCCACTGCTGCCCCCTCCTTTTTATTTAGAGTACGACTAGCACCCGAACACTTGATCGTTACACTTCGGTTGCCATCAAATCCTTATAGCAATCGACTCACAAGAAACACCCCACATCACCTGATTTCTTCCCCTAGCTTGCTCCTAGAGCATCTTCTTCAATCTCACCCCATAGGATTCGAAATCCCTCACGGAAATCTATTTCAATGGCTCACCTAATCTCCGAACTTATTGCGCCACTGCTCGTCGAAGCTCTAGCAACTCTCTCCTCCTCCTTCAACAACAAGGTGCGCAGCAGCTGGGGAGAAGTGCTCTATTTTGAGCCTAGGTCTTCAACATACTTGGTGCGATGGTTGCGAGACTCTTCATACACGATGATTGAAGCTCGCTAAAGCATACATGGCTCGACGACGTGCGCCTCAGCTGGAGCTCATCAGAGTAGAGGCAACAAATATACTATCATGTGCAACAATAAAAAGACCCATGCAACAAACAACCAAAACACATGCAACATATAAAAATGGCTAGTGCAATAATCCACAATAACTAGTGCAACAAAAATCCAACAAAAATGAACGCTTATTACAACAAAAAGTTATTGTTGCAATAATAAATATCACATCTTGTTACAACAAGAAACTCCAACAAAAATGAATACTTATTATAACAATTATGAAGTTCTATTGCAACAAAAAAGGTTGTTGTTGCAACAATAAACATCCGACTTTGTTGTGCCACTGCTTGCGGGAGCTCTAGCAACTCACTCCTCCTTCAACCACGGGGTGCGCTGGAGTTGGGGGAGGAGTGCCCTGTATTGAGCTTATGGTCTTGAACAACGACGACGCGCTATAAATAGTACATACTCCATGTGATGTCGGTGGGATCGCGCGTGCACCATGGTTAAAGGCTTGAAGTTCACTGGAGCACAGCGTGCACTGCCTGATTGTGTGCACCTCGGTCGAAACTCGCAGGAGTAGGGGGTGGAGGCACCCCCGGTCTACTCAACACCCCCTTGGGTGGACCTCACTATTGTTCTATGGAGAGAGAGAGAGAGAGAGAAATGATGTGGTGGGCTTAGTAGAGAAGAAGATGAATTGGGTGGATAACTAGATAAGGAATATGTAGTTATGACGTGGAGATATGTTGGACTAGTGATCAAGTGGACAGGGCGTCCGATGCAACGCACAGATGATAGCAATACCCTTTTATTTATTTTCTTTGTGTGTTGTTTTTTCTTGTAGTACAACTACTCGCTCATTTCCATATATATTTTCCAATTATCTGCATTGACTCAAGTGGAGAAGGGGCTACAAGGGCATCGAGTTCATTTCCTTTTTTTTTTTTCAGAAATCAATGCTCCGGATGGCGAAAACTAGGTGGCGTATACATTTGCTTCGCAAAAATTCTGCATATTAATCCTATATTTTTTTAATGATTTTGGCTATAAATATAGAACGTATTTCATATTCCAGTGTAAGATTAATATGATGTTTTCTTTATAACACTAATAAATATGTAGTTTTATTTACTATTCTCTATATACATGTATTAAATATAGTGCTTATATATAATAATTAAGGTAATCTATTAATTTTTATTATCTTTTTAGTCTATACATCAAGAAAAAATATATCTTATAAATTTAAATGGAGATATTAGCAACTAGTATCTGATTAGAGAGGGTAGTAACTAAGTATCTGATTAGAGATAGTAGTATATTCGAAGCACATGACATGTAGTAATCCTCGTATGAACGCTTTAATGCTTTTGTCCTTGAGAACCACACGTGGCGTGAACACGTGTAGCAACATAGTATACTAGGTGGGTTAAGGTGCAGCAATCATCATCGTGTAGCAATCATACTAGGCACGGGCCGAGGAGGTCACGGCTGTGTCGGACTAGCTCAGGCATGGTTAGCCTGATGGGTTAGGGTAGACTTGTTTAGTCTATTTTGTTCTAAAAAATTTTAAAAGAAAATTATAAAAATTATAAATGCAAATTAAAGTTTGCAGAAAAAAGATTCTATACCATAAAAATAGATAAATGTATTGATTTTTTTTTGGATTTTTTAAACTTCCCAATAGTTAGAAAATTCAAAAATTCAATCGATACCATGCGCTAAACGGGCTAACTGAGTTGTACCTAAACGGGGCTAAACATGCATAAACACGTCATGCCTAGGCTGTGCCGGGCTCAACATGATATTATGCATACTAGGCAAGACTGGCCTGTTGGGCCACGGTATCGACTCAAGCACGGTATAGCTAGTCGAGTCAGCATGACCCATTTAGATTGTGGGTGTGCACTGTGCAGTGCCTTGAGTCAGCCAGCCCGTACGGCACATCTAGCCACAGCTACTCCAACCCAACCAAGGAGTGTGGATTGTGATCTTCATTTTTCTTTTCCCTAGCTAGTGCTAAAATGACGCAGGGAGGATGCGTGTGACGCAGGAAGCAAGGGTGGGAAAATGCTGGTTAGTGAGGCTTGTTGGCTCGGTGTAAAATTGCTTTAATTATACTTGTTAATTTGTTAAATATTGACTAAGTCAATTTAGAATGAAATTAAATTTTACTTTGGTTCGACCTATTAGATCGATTCTAAAAATACTTTCAAACTATTAATAAAATAATATTAAATTAAAATTATGTTAATTTTAGAAGAAGAAAAAACTCGACAAGATAAGGATGATCTGGCTCGATATCCACCCCTGACGGGAAGAGACCTCTACCTTGTATGGCTGTATCTGTCAAAATACAGGAGTGCTTCTTAACCTATAGTTCCTTCCTTTCCTTCTTCTACTCCCCCTCTCTAAGGGGCAGGCAGGCGGCAGCAAAAGCTCCAAAATAAAGTAGCAAAGTGGAGTGATTAACAAACTAGACAGCAAACAAAGTGGAGTAACAGAAGCACGCATCTGGATGGTCAGTCCCCTACGCAAGTCTTCTTCTTCCGAGGATGGCGATGCAAACGTACGTGCCTATTGCTTGCAGAGTCGGTAAGCATAACACGTACGCGTACGTCTCCCCTACAGGCCATGCATTTGAGTTTTTGGAACGCTCGGTTTAACAAGTTTATGATATTTTTTTTTACTATAGTTAATTTATTTTTACTGTAGCTAACAGTGATTTATTTAGAGTAATTAAATTTAACAAATTGTAAAATAAGAAACATATTAACCTATCACGAATAATGTGAAGAAATACGGATAAAAAAAAGATAAAAAAACCAAAAAGTTTGAAAAGAACGAAATTAAAAAAATAGTGAATTAAAAGCCAGAAGGTAAAATTGAAACGAGCGGGGCTACGTGTAGTATGGTACAATCAGTTGGTCAGAATACGACGAGATCAAATCGGGGAAAATACCATCCTCGAAATTTAGCTAATGCATGTATATCGGACCAAAAAGGCGATATCCAATTGTTTGCTGGTGATATACATGCATTAGCTAAACAAAGTTATCACCAGGTAATTTAGCTAATGCATGTATATCGGACCAAAAAGGCGATATCAAGGGAAATTTAGCTTTGTCGAACCCAAAAAACGAAAGCGCATCTGCTTCGTTCCGTTTGGAAGGCATGGTTATCGTTCATATCCTATTGGTAGCGTTCATCTCCTACGAAATTGAAATTGTTACAAAATTCTTGAAACGCACCTGACATGTTATTTCACAGCCCCTTACAAAAAAGAACTCCTAACCACGAACTTACTCCAATATCTGCGCAAATAATTTGTTTTAATCAAACCCAATAGCTCGACATGTCATGATCGTATGATCTTCTTTTTCTCCTGTTGCGGTCCTGTCACTTTGCACCGGTGCTGCAGCGTTCCACTTGTCATGATCGTATGATCTTCTTTTTCTCCTGTTGCTGCCATGATGATTCAACCAAATTTGCCCCGTTCAATCTGGTTTTTTAGTGCATTCTAGTTTTTGGCCGTAGATTTTTAACTAAAATTATACTACGATGATTATTAATATTTTCTAAGTCATTCAATTAAAAAAATAAAAATATTATTATATCTCTATAGACAATACAAAAGGAAAAGAGAAAAAAAGGCAAAAAAATAAAAAACCAAAATAAACTAAAATTAAGAAGTTAACGTGTTCATTCTAGTTCTGACCAGAATGAATGAGCCTAAGAGTCAACTTTCAATGTACTTTGTTTTAAAATAGCGTGCTTGAACACTAAAAACCCGAAGCATTCTCCTCTCGTCTCACACCTAGCAACCAAACGTGGCCAAATGGGCTAGTAAGCTCCGGTGCAGCAGTGTTCCACATGTCATTATCTCATGCTCCTCTTTTTCTCTATTGCTACCATGATGATTCAACAATTGGCCCCGTTCAATCTGGCTTTTTTAGTGACTTTTAGTTTTTGACCGTTAATTTTTAACTAAAATTATACTGTAATGATTATTAGTATTTTCTAAGTCATTCAATTAAAAAAATAAAAAATAAAAAAATCGTTATATCTCTATAGACAATACAAAAGAAAAAGAGAAAAAAAGACAAAAAATAAAAAACCAAAATAAGCTGAAATTAAAAGGTTAACGTGTTCATTCTAGCTTCTGACCAGAATGAATGAGCCTAAGAGTCAGCTTTCAACGTACTTTGTTTTAAAATAGCGTGCTTGAACACTAAAACCCTGAAGCATTCTCCTCCCGTCTCGCACCTAGCAACCAAACGTGGCCAAATGGGCTAGTACGTCCCTTTTAGACACACACATGTTTGGCTCTTTACTTAGACAGGTCGTGCCGTGCCGCTTCACGGGCTGAGACACTGATCCAAGCATATAATTTGGTAGCCTCATAGGTTAGGCCAATCTAGGCACGGTTCGCCTGTTGGATTAGTGTCGGTCTATTTAGCCAATTTGATATGAATTTTTTTAAAAACAAAGTAAAAAAATTTTAAAAAAACAAAACACAAAAACTATATATACTTACAAAATGAATTTACATAGAAAAAAATCAAAACTACAAAATAAAATCATGTAAATTAAAAATAAATGGTATAAAATACAAAAAATATAAATAAAATCATATAAATATTAAAAAAATAAACGGCCCTAACAGACCATGCTAGGTTGAGTCAGGGGCGGATCTACAGTAGGTCATGGGTGTTCAGCTGAACACCCAAATTTTTTGACAAAAAATCTAGTATATATGAGGTATAATACATATGTATATATATAGTTGGGCTAAATTATCTATTTATAGCTACAATTTGGCCCAAGAGGCGAGGAAACGCAGTAGCCCGCGCCGCGCGACCGCGCGTGAAGCCAGGGCCCAGCCCATTTTGCTGCACGCACGGCCTGCCGATCCCGGTCCCGGTCCCCACTCCCCCCGAATCCCCGATCGGCCGATCCCCATTGCCCTTGCGTTCGGCGACGGCAAATCGCGCAGACCTAACCCTAACCTCCGCTCCGCCTCGCCGCCTCCGCCCTCCGCGAAACGGGCGAGAAGACTCGACGCGGCCGACCAGTCGAGCCCCGCCACCCGATCGTGCCGGCGTCGCGCAGTTGAGCCGGCGGCAGGGGGGAGAAGGCGCACCGCACGCCATGGCAGGTTCGTCGCCCGGGAAACCATTTGCCTATCAAGACTCGATCCGGCCATGAGGGAGGAAGAGGGGAATCGATCGATTCGTACGCGATTTTGGTCTGCCCGGTTGGTTTTGGACCGGGTTTTTTTGTTCTTTGCGCTGGAAAGATGGATCTTTGGTAGTTTCCTTCTCCTCCGCGCCTTCGCCTCTCTCCCCACGCAAGCCGCCGCGAGAGGCGGCCCCGATCCGTCAGGTTCCTCTCTTCCCCCTGTGTGGATTTCTTTTTTACCGGGACCGGTCAGCGGTGTGTGGGGAATCAGTTGGATATATCAACGAGGCAATGATACTGTGTAGAACTCAATTCATCCGTGCGTAATCGGCGGGATCGACCTCAGCTAGTCGCCCTGGAATGATACAGATCCAGGTGTTTGTTTCATTTTGGTGGAATTGGCAGGATTTGTTGCTATTATTGAACGGATTCAATCCATTTTGGTGGAATCTGTGCCGATTGGGAATGATATTAGCACATGGACAGTGATAAGGAGTGTGAACTCTTTGGGTGCATGATGAGTGTGTAGTGTAGTTACGAGGAAGCCTGCATCATCTACTTAGCTGTTTGCTCATGAAATTATTGTCATAAATTGCCATACCTTTAAGCTAGATTGTGGGTTATGAGGGAAAGTTGATCATTAGCTTAGGAGAGAACCGTATCTTCGGCTTGTTTTATTCAGTGTCATCCAAAATGTGCTTTTTAGATCGATAACCTTCTGATCTAATGAATTCATTTTATGGTTTGGTTTGGCTCTTAAAATTTATCTAGGAATATATTCTCTCCATTCTCTAAGCTTGCTTTACCAGTGAGCGTTGAATATCGATATGCTACTTTGCAGACATAGATTAATTCAGCATCTATTTGGTTATGTCTTATACACGTATTGTTGTATCATTGTTTTTGGGGGGAAATGATGTGTTGCGGTATCGACGTATCTGAACAACCTAGCTCCGAAGTTCGAACACCCATCATAAAAATCCTGGATCCGCCACTGAGTTGAGTTACTGACCCGGCTAACAGTTGCCTAACACAACCCATTTTGCCACCTCTACGGGCAACCATCCAGGCTTCCGTTCGACCCACAACCCAACAAGAAACAAACAAACAAGCAAACAATCCTTCCGCCCGGAAACGAATCCTCCTCCCTTTTCCTCCCCTTTCCCCTTCCCTTTCTAGGCTCTTCTTCCCAACCTAAACCCCCCTCAAACCTCTCTCTCCTCGCCTCCCCTCTCTCTCTCTCTCTCTCTCTCTCTCTCTCTCTCTCTCTCTTCCCACCAAGAAGAACAAGAAGAGGAGGAGAGGGGGCTCCAAGATCCTACCTGCATTGTGCTCTCGATCTGAGCGGCAGGTTCTCTCCCTCTCGCGCCCGCGATGGATCAGGACGACGACGACCGCGCGGTGTCGAGCCTGGCGGCGGCGCGGCGCTCGCTGCGGGCGGGCGTGGAGAAGTCGCAGGCGCTGGGACACGCGCTGGCGCGCGCGGGGCCCCGGCTTGAGGAGATCCAGGTGGCGCTGCCGGCGCTCGAGGCCGCCGTCCGCCCGATCCGCGCGCCGCGGGCCGAGCTTGCCGCGGCGGGGCCGCACATCGACCGCGCCGTCGGGCCCGCCGCGGCCGTGCTCAAGGTGTTCGACGCCGTGCACGGCCTCGAGCCACCGCTCCTCGCGGGGGGCGCCGCCGCGGGGGACCTCCCCGGCTACCTCGCCGTGCTCGGGCGGCTCGAGGAGGCCCTGCGGTTTCTATCGGATAACTGCGGCCTTGCCGCCCAGTGGCTCGCGGACATCGTCGAGTACCTCGGCGACCGCGACCTCGCCGACCCGCGCTTCCTCGCCGACCTCGGCGTCACCCTTGACGAGCTCAAGAACCCCTCCGGCGACCTCGACGGTGGCCTCTTGGCCGCGGCCATCGACATGCTCGAGGCCGAGTTCCGCCGCATCCTCGCTGACCACTCCGCCCCGCTCGCGATGCATCAGCAGAGCACCGCCTCCGCCTCCGCCTCCATTGCGACGTCTCCCATCCCCGCCGCCGCCGTCCACAAGCTCAGCCTGATTCTCGACCGCCTCGTGGACAATGGTCGGCAAGACTGCTGTGTGTCCATGTACGCTGATGCACGCGGAGGCGTGGTGAGTGCCAGCCTTAGTGCCCTTGGTCTCGACTACTTGCGCAACCCGGCCGATGACGCCCAGGCATTGGACCCTGGCGTTGAGTTGTGGGGGCAGCATTTAGAGTTTGTGGTGTGCCGCCTCCTTGAGTCCGAGCGGCAGCTCTGCACCAAGGTGTTTAGGCAACGCAAGGATGGTGCGTCACCATGCTTCGCTGAGGTGGCAGCGCACGCCAGTGTTCTCGATTTCTTGAGGTTTGGCCGTGCAGTTGCTGATGCCAAGAAGGACCCCATCAAGCTCCTGCGATTGTTGGAGGTTTTTGATTCTTTGAATAAGCTCAGGTTGGACTTCAACCGGTTGTTTGGTGGAAAGGCGTGTGCAGAGATTCAGAACCAGACAAGGGACCTTGTGAAGTTGGTGGTGGATGGCGCCGTTGAGATCTTTGAGGAGTTGCTTGTGCAGGTGGAGCTGCAATGTCACATGTCTCCCCCAGCTGACGGGGGTGTGCCGCGCCTAGTTAGCTTTGTGGTCGAGTACTGCAACTGGCTCCTCGGTGAGAAATACAGGCCTGTGCTTGCACAGGTGCTCACCATCCATCGCAGCTGGCGCAAGGAGGTGTTCAATGACAAGATGCTTGTTGACGCGGTGCTTAACATTGTCAAGGCCCTTGAAGCCAACTTTGAAGTTTGGTCGAAGGCGTATGAGAATGTGACGCTATCATATCTCTTCATGATGAACACACATTGGCATTTCTTTAAGCACTTGAAGGCTACTAAGCTAGGCGAGCTCTTGGGTGATGTGTGGCTCCGGGAGCATGAACAGTACAAGGACTACTATTTGACGGTGTTTATGAGGGATAGTTGGGGGGCACTTTCGCCGCTGCTCAACAGGGAGGGGCTAATCTTGTTCTCCAAGGGCCGGGCCACAGCGAGGGACCTGGTGAAGCAGCGCCTCAAAACGTTCAATGCGAGCTTTGATGAGATGTTTCGCAAACAATCGGCATGGGTTATACCAGACAAGGACTTGAGGGAGAAGACATGTGACCTTGTGGTGCAGGCAATAGTTCCTGCTTACCGGAGCTACATGCAGAACTATGGGCCACTCGTGGAACAGGATGTAAGTGCTAGCAAGTATGTAAAGTACACCGTCGATAGTTTGGAGAAGATGCTCAGTGCACTCTTCAATTCCCATCCCAGGAGGGCTGGGAGCTTCCAAATTAGGCACTCGGATGGCAAGATTACTAGTGCGATGACAGGGTTGTATCGGAGTGCGTCCACAGTGAAATAACTCCAGTTGAAGAATCAATTGGTTGATTCTAATATTTATGAAATAACTGGATAAGTGAGAATGATTCATTTTTCGCCAGTTGGCAAAGAGCTCCACACTGGATGTGAGGCGTAATAATGGACCTATGATGAGGGCAGTGGTGGCATATGAACATAAGCTCTTCTTGAGTTGGCATGGTGAACAGAAGGTGGTGGGAGCATCCCTCAGTGCGTATTTGAGATGTTACCCTCTTCTCAACTGTCTTCCCTTCTTTCTGTTATCCTGTTATTGTCCTAGTCATTCATTTAGAAACTTATGTGGGGACTGATGGATATTTAATCAGCTGTGTAGTGTATGTAAAATTGGTTGTATTTTCGGTGGGCTGTAGACATTTATCTGTTCCATGTGCTACAAATTGAGCTCCAATATGCAATGTATTATATGAAAAACTGCAAGAATGAAGGACTGTTGGGGGCCAACAGGTTATTATCAGTCCCTGTATTTCCCAGTGACTAAGCTATGTGATTGGGTGAACTGGTGTGACATATACCCCCAATATATTACATAATAATTGATGCAATCACAGTGAATCCTTCAACAACTTCTTTTTCACGATATTACTGTAAAAGCATTGAAGAATAGTTCAGAACTTACTGTTTCTTTTTTTGTTTTCGCTGAAAACTCACTTGTTCCAGCCAAGTAAGATTTTTGGGCTTAGGTTGAAACCAGCCATAACCGGTGCTGCCATCCGTTGAGGACTCTGGTCTAGAAGGGTTTTTAACAGTGTGGTTGTGTCTCATTCAGTTCGTGTGGTGCGTCTAGTTACTACTTCATCAGTAATTATTGTGGAACTCCTTACGCATGTTTCGACGAGTTATACTGTTTAGTGTGTGTCTTGATGCATGATAAATTCAGCAAACTTGAAATCACGGAGCCCGCATCTTCGGCATGCCAAGAGTAAGAAATTGTTTGGATCATTTTGTTTCGTTCCCCTGCAGTTCGTGTTTCTTTCAGCTAATGATTGTGCTGTTTTCTTGAATGAGCCGAGTTGTCACAAGTTCAGAAGGGAAACCTGACCCACTACATCCATTGTAATTGCCAACTGCCAACATTGATCTATTTTTACTCTCCAGTATTTTCAATTCTGCAAGATGCTACATGATATATCAAAGCATTCATGTCACCGATCCATCATGATCTTCTCATTCTTCAGCATCAGTGCTGTCACCAATCTCTTATAGGAATAGATGGTTTTAGCGCATCCTTAACTCTCGCGGTAACAGATGCTGGGCTATCCAAAGGATGCAGTTTTCCCCAGTGTCTGCAAAGATGAGATCACTTTCACTCTATCCATTGATGGCTTGGCAACAGAATATATGTATCACGCATCTCATGAGGTCTTAAGTGCCAATGGTTCGGGAGATAATCACTGTGTAACTGTGCAAGTAATCCTAAATTCCTAAGGAGAACTTGATGCATCTTCACCATCCCTAATTGCTGTTCTCAAATAGCTCCATGGATGATAATCTATTCATCTTCCGCAGGTTCTGACCAGCAATGTTTGATTCCCATGAAGGCGAAAAGCATCAGAAAGGACGGCAGGTTCAAGACTGTATTGAGCTGTCGATTATAAATTACAGCATTCGGTTATTGGTTTTTGGTAAATTGCATTGTAGCGGCTATTAGTTTTTTAGTCATTTAATTAAAAATAATAAAATAATGAAAAATAAAAAACCTTATATATTTTCACGGACAACAAAAGAATAAGGGAAAAAACAAAAAAAACCAAAATAAGAAACCGACGTGTTCTAAGTAGTTTCTGCCTTTTGGAAACTGAAAACTAGAAGCTGAAGCATTGTAAGTGGCTTTTGCCTTTTGGAAACCTGAAGCCAGAAGCTAAAACGTTCTAAATGGCTTCTGCCTTTTAGAAACTAGATGTTAAAAGCTGAAGCCACTTGGAGTGGCAGGTTTCATTTGATCTTAGGAATTAACAATGCCGGAATAATTAATTAATTGACAATGAACATTGCTAAAATTGAAAGTCCCAAATAATCTATATTCTGAATAGTGGTAGTAAGTATGACAAGTAAGGACGACTTCAATGGGACAAAAAAGAAAGACAATAAAAAGGAAAAGATTGCAGTATGGGCTCTTCGCGAAGGGCTTGATGGGCTGCGGAAAGCTTGGCCCAACAGCTCAGAGTGCATTTGACAGGCCCACACGAGTGGCAGTAACAATCATGGCCTATTTAATCTGAGCCGTCCATATTATATCGAATGGTTCGGATAGGAAAGCTTCCTTCCTACACAATGCCATCCGTGCGGCCGGGTTCCTCGAGTCTCCTCTCCGAAGGGGCCGCGGCGACCGCCTCCGGCGATCGCCGTAGATGAGGCGCTGGCGCGGTGGGATATCGGGGGTTCGGGTCGGATCGGTGGTCACGGATCGCTGCAGATCGTGACCTCCGGTGCCGATGGTATGACGACGCGCGACCCCTAACCCTAACCCTAGGTACGTGCCTGGAACGTTCGATCTGTTCGTCGCCGTGTGCATGCTCGTGTGCCTTCGAATGCTGCGTTGTGATGTTTGGATCGGTGTATAGTGTGGCATGGCGTTTGATCAGGACGGGCCTAGGGTTTTTCGTTCGTTGTTCTGGAATTCGCGAGGGGTCGAGGGGATGCCGCGTAAGGGAGGATTTGGGGGCCACGAGATGGGGATGGTGTGGTTTCGTTGCGATTGGGATCTGGCTGGATTAGCGCTAGGTTTTGTCAGATTTTTGGCTCTCCTAGCCTTAAACCCTGGGCAAATTTGCATATCTGAGGTGATGATTTGGTTGGCCATTTGAACCAGTGGGTATTTCATTCTGACACTCAGAAAGATTGCCCCTTTTGTTTGTTCGTCAGGAGGTTTCTGTGAGAAACATCGAGAGGACCTAGGGAAGGGCTGGATAATTTTGCATTGTTAAGGTGGAATTCGGGCAGTGTACATCTTGTCGGTTGTGATTGGAACTTTGGTGTATTATCGTTTTATTCTGTGAGATTTGGCACTGCCAACCCTAACCATACCAATCTGTTGACTGGTTGATTTACTCTGGTCCCGTTCAATGTTGCATATTGTGGCAGTGTATGATGTGTATCGCAACTGTGATGGTCTGGTGGCGACTTTGCTCAGTGTTTTATGCTGGTCGATACTTGATCCTGTGATTGTGAACTTTTTTCCTTATGTTTAGATTTTGAACCCATCTTTTGAACTAGTTTGTCGATTGTGGTGAGAATATGCGCAGATGAAGTTTCTGCTATTGTAACATCCTGAATTTTTTTTTATTTTGTAAGTATGGAGTTTGAGTTATTTTTTTAATATTTGAATTTGGATTTTCGTGGTGTTTTTAAATTCTTATTGAGCTCTCAAAAGATAAAGAAATTCAATAAGAACCAAAACCAAATTCAATAATATTAATGCTACACATAAGAATATACAAATAAAGTAAACTTAAAAATCTAAATTAAGAATCTGAAAATATGATCCAGAAAGAAATGGGGGAAAAATTTGGTTCAAACATAAAGCCCTCATTTAAAATAATGGCATGAATAACAAGGGAAGCAAATAAATTAAATGCTAAAAATAGTTAAAAATATTTTTCTTAAGTCCAAAATATCATCAGGAATTTTTGTGAATTTTTCCTGAATTTTTGGAGGTATTTTCATATTTTTCTGACCTTATTGGAATTTTCTGACAAATTCTAAAAGCTAAAATAAAAATCTAGAAAAATTAAAAACTCAACTTACCCTCCGGCCGCCACCTGGATGGCCGGGATCAATCCACGTATGTTACTAGTTAACTGGTGACATATAAATACAATTGGCTTAATCGGCCCCTTTTGTAAACTCTATCACCCGACGTGGTGTATTTCAATTTATGTAAATAATGGTTGATTATGCGATGTATGAAATGATTCAGCAATGTACCTGTGTGCACTAACTACTGATCCAGGGATTAGTGCAGTGAAACACAGTAAGATTCGGATTGAAAAATCCGGGTCTGACAGCGCTGGTATCAGAGCATACGACTGCAGGGTAAAGCCGTAGAATGGACGTTAGAAGAACCTTAGGGTGGTAAATATATATATATATATATATATATATATATATATATATATATATATATATATATATATATATATATATATATATATATATATATATATATATATATATATATATACACACGAAAAGCATTTATGAAAAATATAGCATACTATTTCTATCCGTATCCCTCTTAGATCTGTTCTACTCTACCTTTCATTAATTATTTTGGAAAATTTCTAGCCCTAGTAATTTAATTACAGATGGCAGGAATTGGCGATAAGGGCAACTGAGCTACCTGGCCTATGGAGTTCATGAAGGGGAGTTTGCTAGCGTACTACGCAAGCTCTTGCACTATTTAAACTACAAGGATCTGCCCATTTACCATAAGCTCAAGTCTACTGATGAAGGAGTAGGTAGAGTAGTGCCGTACTTACCATGCGTGGTGCAATTACTAGTTCCTGTAAAATAGGATGAGGTACTAGTCCTTTAGTACTGTAGTCGTCATCATAGCAAATCTTAGTATATTGTGTAACCGCAAAGTCCAGCCTAAAGGCTGGCTATGTGAATGCTTGTATGATAATAAATGGCCAGGCATAAGGCCTTGTGTTGAATGTTCTTTTGTCGTTTATCTTATGACTCCTTTTGCAAAGAGGGTTGAGACCCTTCCTTTTTCTCAAGGGTAGTGTTAGTACTAAGTTATGAAGCTATAGCTGCAGATGGCCAGTCCAAGAGTTACACGATCTTGGGCTCATGCTAACCCTCAGCATGCTGAGGTAGACTCAAATCATGGCGAAAACCCCGAAGAGAATCAGAACCAAGATGCTGACCTCCCAAACCCTCCAGTTAATCCCACAATGGCCCAAGTAATGGCACAACAAACTCAGATCTTACAAGCCATTTATGCTGTACAGCAAGGAAGCTCTGGTGGACACAGAGTTGATCTAGGAGACTTCCAAAGGACAAGACCAAGTACATTTACTTCGGCAGAAGAACCACTTGAAGCCGAAGATTGGCTTCGAGATGTTGAAAGAAAGCTGCGCTTAATCAAATGCGCAGAAGAGGATAAAGTCATATTTGCCACCCACCTACTTCAAGGAGCTGCCGCAGCATGGTGGGAAATTTTTATAGCTGCTAGAGGTCAGGAAGATGATACCACCGGAGGTGACACTGAAGCTATCCCATGGACAGAGTTCAAGAAGGCTTTCAAGGACAACTTCATTCCAGCCGGGATAATGCGGATAAAGAAAAATGAATTCCGCAATCTCAAGCAAGGGAACTTATCTGTCAGTGAATATCTTACAAAATTTACGCAGCTAGCCCGGTATGCTCAGAAGGATATAGAAGAAGAAGAAGAAAAGATTGACAAATTCTTTGAAGGGTTGAAGGATGAACTAAGAGTGCAGCTGATCACCCAGGACTTCACCAGCTTTCATCAGTTGGTAAACAAGGCATTGGCCTGGGAAAATGAGAAGCAGATTCTTGAGGCCAGTCGTAAGCGCAAGATGACAACTCAACAACCTCAAGGAAGATTCATTCAGGGATTCTTGAACAAACCTTCCTTTTTAAAGCCTAACCAATCCAATGCTTCGTCTCCAGCACCCCGTTCCAGTGGTGGTTCCCTCCAAACGCCACGCCCAGCAAGCCAGTCCACTGGGGCGAACCCTGCCACCAACCGGAGATGTTTCGGGTGTGGAGAGAAGGGACACTTTGTCAGCCAGTGCCCGCAACGGCAGACAAATCCAGTGAGAATCAATTTAGGGCCTCCCGCTACCCGCAGTCAAGCCTTGGTACCCAGCAAAGGGCATCAGAGTTCGCAGGCCAGCAGGAATACTTCAGCGCCAAACCGCGGCCAAGTTAACCACATCACAGCTGAGGAAGCTCAGGAAGCCGCTGGAATTCTTATGGGTACGTTCCTTGCCAATTTAATAGCAGCACAAGTTCTTTACAAAAATCAGAGAGGGTTTCATCTTTTAAGAGCTAAAAGATTCGTGGATAAGCCTGGGTCATCACATAACTTTTAGAAACTACGGGCACTTAACTCGCCTGCCAGGATAACCAACCATTAATAGTGTAACCCACCCAGACCCTGGATATCATACTTGTAATATACTGGCTAACAAGACACCAAAGGAATATTAGACTGCGCCACTAGGAGGAGTAGCTTACCAATTAGAACTGCCTGCAAGTTTAGCAGATGAGCACGATGTATTCCATGTATCCTAACTCAAGGCATATCCACAAATATCAGAAGAGTCAACCCTGTAGGAAGCAGCCAAACTCGAGAGTAACTTGATACTTACAGTAAAATTGCTTATCCATATTTCATATACGATAAGAATGCTAAGGATCAGACTATCCACTTAGGTCGGGTACAACGGAGTCATCGACCCAAGAAGGAAGCCACCCGGGTACGTAAAAGATCAACTGCGAGAAAATTACCCCGACCTATTCACTAGCTAGGCTGAATCTCGGGGTCGAGATTCTTTTTAAGAGGGGTAGATTTGTAACATCCTGAAATTTTTTTTTGTAAGTATGGAGTTTGAGTTATTTTTTTTAATATTTGAATTTGGATTTTCGTGGTGTTTTTAAATTCTTATTGAGCTCTCAAAAGATAAAGAAATTAAATAAGAACCAAAACCAAATTCAATAATATTAATGCTACACATAAGAATATACAAATAAAGTAAACTTAAAAATCAAAATTAAGAATCTGAAAATATGATCCAGAAAGGAATGGGGGAAAAATTTGGTTCAAACATAAAGCCCTCATTTAAAATAATGGCATGAATAACAAGGGAAGCAAATAAATTAAATGCTAAAAATAGTTAAAAATATTTTTCTTAAGTCCAAAATGTCATCAGGAATTTCTGTGAATTTTTCCTGAATTTTTGGAGGTATTTTCATATTTTTCTGACCTTATTGGAATTTTCTGACAAATTCTAAAAGCTAAAATAAAAATCTAGAAAAATTAAAAACTCAACTTACCCTCCGGCCGCCACCTGGATGGCCGGGATCAATCCACGTCGCCGCCCCATCCCGCCTTCCCCTCCTCCCGGGCCGCCACCTGGCCGTTCCCGATGTGCGACGTGTCGCCCGCGCCTCCATCGCGCGGCCCAGCGCACGACCGTGCGGCTCAGCGCGCCCGCGCCACTGCGCGGTGGACCGACCGCACCCCCACGCCTCGCTGCCGCCTGGGCCCGTCCTCTCGCGCGCGCGACGACTCTGGCTGGTGGGCCACGCCCGCTCCCTCGCGCTTCTCCTCGCTGACAGCGGCCCCGCCTCTCTAGCGTTTCTCCCTCTGCCCGGTGGACCCCCGCTCGCGCGCGTCGTCTTCCTCGGCTCCTTCTTCTCCACGCGGCCGCAACGCAGCTCTCTCCCCCTTGCGCTTACACTCTCACGCGCGAGCCGCAGCCAATCCCCTCCCTCTCTCTCCTTCACCCCATGCGAGTTCAGTGCATCTCCCGCTCTCTCTCTCCTACAAAATCTCGGCGAGATTTGCCTCCATCCCCCCTGCCAGCCTGAACAGGGCGGAGGCCGCCGCTACCCCGCCACGCGCCCCCTCCTCCCGGCTATAAAAGCCGTGTCTGCGAGCTTCAAACGCGCCGCACTACCCTCTACTTTCCTCCCCTGGCCGCAATCTAGCCATAGCACCCCGAATCGCCGTCGGCTCCCCCTTCTTCCCCAACTCCGGCGCCACCCTCCCCGCCGATTCCGGCCGTCCCCGAACCCCTCCTCGCTCCCAGAGCTGCGTGGGAGCCAGGCAAAGCCAACCCCCTCCCTCACCGGGCCTCCCATCGCGCGAGCTTCGCCGGCGACGACCGCCTCCCCGAACCTCCGCCGTCGCACGCCGCCGGCCCGCCACCGTGCCCCTCCGTCTCCACCGACCCCGCCAAAAGCTTCCCCGACACTTGGGGACTGTATTCCACGCAGCCCTGGAGCCTCCCGACCACCGTACGCCGCCGGCCACCGCCGCCCCCGACTCCTCTGCCGGCCGCCTCCCGGAGCTACCTCAAAAGGGTAAGCCGCCCTTATGGGGTAGGCAAAGCCTCCCCGCCCACTTGGTTACCAGCGCTCGTTCTCTTCCCTCCCCGCTCCCGCGGCGCGCGTTCGAGCCTCCGCTCCGCGCCTGCGGTCGAGCATTTCTTTTAAAACGCTCCTCTGACAGGTGGGCCCCACCTGTCGGCCTGTGCAGCCGGGGCGGCCCACTGACCGCTGGGCCCCACTGGTCAGTGGCACATCTGCACCCAGCCATGCTGACAGGTGGACCCCATGAACAGTAACCGGACCCACATGTCAATAGCACAGAACGTAAATAAAAAGGAAAATTAAAAATAAATCTGAAAATGCCAGTGGGACCCACTGTCAGAAATTTGATAATATTTGGAATTAACTGAATTGAGAACTTTGAATGATCATAACTCTTTCATTTTAACTCCAAATGGACTGGGACAAAATTCTAAATTCATCTAAAATCAAGATCTGTCCAATGGAACTGAAATCATAATTTTTAGAGTTCATTTGAATTTCTGGTGATCTTTTGAGTGATTGGTTGCTTTTCTTTTATTTGGGTATTTCGCACGATTAAATAGCATACGAAGCTCAGGAGGAAAAATTCGAGGCAGCAGCACTAGGAGATCCGGATAATCCAGCACCCGACCACTGTAACCCAGGCGAGTCAATACTTTGATCATGTTGAACCTACATTTTCTGCAAACTACTTTGGTTTAAATTATCAAACTGCATGCTATTATTTTATATGCAAATACATGTTAATTTAAGATTTTAGTTACATGTCCATTGCTTGCTTGACTATTATTACACCTCCTTTGGAATACTTGAATATGTGAACCTTGTCGCCTTAGCAAAACTATAATGGTAACTTTTCAAAAGTAAGTCCGTAATTTATATGCCGTGCTTAGTATTGTATAGGTAATCATGGGCGCGAGAGCGCCCAAGCATCACTTTTTAATCCTGAGAAAATGGTTGGGCAGTCATGGTGGTAATGACGGATAAATGTTGGATATGATTATCTTATGTTCCAAAAACCCCAACATGCTTTAATATCTAGGCGGATTGGTTCGATGGTGTGAGAGTGTGGTGCAGTGGAAGCACAGTGTGGTGCAGTGGAAGTACAAAGTGGTTAGTGATAGACCGCCCAGATACCATTAAGGACTGAATCTTGTAATGCCAACCCGTGTAAAACAGTACAACCGCAAGTCTGTAAATTACAACTTGGCTTAGTAGATTTACCGGACCCTGAAAGTCATCCTTCCAGGAGGTGGTGTGAGGATGTGCAAGTGGCGGTCTGTGAGACAGCTTGAATGGGACACTCGTAGGGAGTGAAGTTCTGCTGTGGCGGGCTAGCAGGGGTGGGGAGCCAGCTGCTAGACGTTCAGAAGGAGGACATCCCGCACAACGTATGGGACCCACCGCAAGTGGGAACGACCCATAGGGTGAAATGATGGAAGGGGCGAGGTACTTTGAACGGTTACTGTGATGGTCTGCTCAACCACATGACCAAGGAATCGTGTGGGGCAACGAGTTGATTGTCTCTTGTGGTGAAAGTGTACAAACTCTGCAGAGTCAAAACTATTCGAATAGCCGTGCCCACGGTCAAGGGCAGACATGGGAACTTAACTAGATATAGTTCTATTTCAAAATGATTTATGAATGGGAATGGAAAAGTGGAAGGGCAGTGTAAGGCCCTAGTTTGGAATTGTCCTGGGTGTCGTCCCAGTGGTAAGTTAAGCAGCTATAACGCTGAAGAATTGCTATATGGTGCAGATGCCATGTAATGGTGGATGGAATCTGAATCACTATTATTACTGCATTCAACATATACGTGTGTTCAAAATGCTAGGTCTTAAGGATTTTTATATAATTGTATTCAAAAGCACTCTTCGCAAAAAATAAAATAAACCAAAACCACCCTTTGAATAGCCATACATGTTATATACTGCATTCTGTGTGTTGGCTCGCTGAGCACGGGGTCGGAGTGCTCACGCTCGCTTTGCGGCAAAAATCCAGAAACAGGAGCGCAAGACCACTACGCCTACGAGGAAGCTCCCGCTACGGAGGAGAAGAACGACGAAGGAAACTAAGGCGTAGGCTTCGTTGATTAGACATGGACAAGTGGACATCCGGCATTGTGTGCACGTATGTTACTAGTTAGCTGGTGACATATAATGCACACAGTACCTTCCAGTCGCTTGCCTGTGGATTTGGGTTTGCTTTTGCTATGATTCCGCTGTGCGTGATTGTAATAAATACAATTGGCTTAATCGGCCCCTTTTGTAAACTCTATCACCCGACGTGGTGTATTTCAATTTATGTAAATAATGGTTGATTATGTGATGTATGAAATGATTCAGCAATGTACCTGTGTGCACTAACTACTGATCCAGGGATTAGTGCAGTGAAACACAGTAAGATTCGGATTGAAAAATCTGGGTCTGACAGCTATTTTGATAAGTGGGTCTGTTAATTGTGATACATGTTGGGAGGAATCCGAATCAACACGTCCAAATCAAACAGAAAGTGCAGTCATCGGACGTCGGACAACGAACAGCTGAATACAGAGAGCAAGAAGGAACAGAGTTGCAGAGCTTGAGTGGAGAGGGTGTTTGGGGCAATTTTTCGTGTTCTCTTTCTTTTTCTGTGCAACTGTAACTTACAACTTGACTCAATTTATAGACTCATTTACATACTTGATAGGTTGAGGTCATGTACTCCGGCCTCAACTACCCCGTCGTCTGCCCATACCGGGTAGTTAGCCAACCAAGGTATGGCCTGTGTCATCCATAACAACCCGTGCTGACGCCTGCTACAGTTACCACCAACTGCTACAATGATTGCCGTCTGCTACAGTGACTGGCCGCACGACCAAGACCACTGGCTTCAACCTTGGCATGGCTTCAATCATGGACGCGCAGGAGCTACGACCGCGACACCTACGATCACGACGTCTACGACCACGCCGCTTACGACCATGGCACTGCAGCTACGACCATGCAGACACAGTCGCGCTTACAACTATGACGCTGGTCGTTATGGCCACGCACAACGTGGTCGTAATCGACCACACACATCACACAATCTGGTCCTAACGACCACACACAACATGGTCGTTACAATCACACATAACCCGCGGCTAGTCAGGTTTATTCGACCACATTCACTCGCTAAACCTGACTCAGGTTGTGAGGTCTCTGACTCTGATCAGTTCCCACATTTCACTAAACTTGATTCTGGGAAGTGCCTTCGTAAAGATGTCGGCTCGCTGCTCCTCTGTGCTAATGTGCTTCACATTTATTTGTCCTCGTTCTACACATTCTCTAATGAAATGAAAACGTGTGTCAATATGCTTGCTTCTTCCATGGAACACCAGGTTCTTCATGAGTGCGATCGCCGACTTGTTGTCCACGAACATTGCCACTGGTTTGGGCTTCCTCCTAGTGATCTTGCTCAGCGAATTTCTGAGCCAAATCGCCTGACAAGCTGCGCCTATTGCCGCCATGAACTCCGCTTCGCTTGGCAACCTTCTAAAATCTGTAACTGTTTGAATTTTTTATTTTTGTTATATTATGTTTAGATTTGTAGATTTTGCTGTGGCGCTCATTTTTCTAATGGTGTAGTAGTTTTCTTTGTCGCAGAATCCCTTGCCACTGAAGTCTAGTGTTACAATTTTGTGGCAATATTTCACTGTTCTTAAGGTTTACTGGACAGCAGATCACAGGTATGATTCTGTGCGTTTGGAATTTTTCAAGGTCATACTGTTGTCTTCGCTGGACAACACACCATAGATTCAGTTTAAATATTACATACACTACCTGCTTATTTAAGCATTGTCAGTTACTCCGCTTGCCTTAATCAGCTCTCTTCAATAATGTGCTATTAAGAAAACAACCCTTATAATCTATTTGTGCAGTAGCTCTAGCGTAATATTTATGGCGGCTGTAAGTTTCTAGCATTGGGCTTTTGAATTCACGATGCTTTTGGAATTGAGTGGAGATCTAATTCTATGGGGGTAATTTGGTAGATATTCAGTTCTTGGATTCACTAAAGGTGAAAAGCTCCATGTGCGTTGCTGCATAAAAATTTCTTGCATTATATCCATACAAACAATACTCATAGCAGCAGTTATCACTTCCACAAGTATTAATCATGTCTACATAAGCTCATGTAATTTGATAGATGGAAAGGTCATATCTTCCTCTATATTGCTACTGCCAAACACATGCATACTTTCTTTTTTTTTTCTGACTAACGTACCTGCACTTCAGAAAGCAGAGTCCTTTTGTTGTTTTACTAGACAACAAGGCTCTAGGAGGGCGATTTCTTTCTTTTATGTGTACACTTTGCATTAGTGTGTGCGCTGCTTCGCTTGACTTTCATGTTGCCTTTCCCGAAAGCAATAGATACGAATGTTAGAGCAATTTTGCTTGTATTCTCTTATCATTTGTCTTTAAGGGGGAAAAAACACTTTGTTGCGTTTACAGGTATGGTACGGACAAGCAAGGATTTTCGATGTGGAAGTATTGTGTATCGTGGATGTAAAGTGTGTGTTATGCCCTTGTGCAAATATGTTGCGGGCGGTTTTCAGGTGGGCTGCTGCTGGTTGCTGGACTATGGTGGTGTTCGTATTATCTACGGTGGATGGTTTTTGGTTAAACATGAATAATAATGACTGAAAGAAGTGTCTTTTAGAAAGAGGAAACGAGTGTTGGAAAGTGAGGGAGAGATAAATACGCGAGACGGAAGCGATTGAAATGAAGTTCGTGATGCGTCTGTGACCCACACTGCCTTATACTCGTTGCAAAATGGAAACAAGAGAAGTGGAGAAGTTACTTTGAGAAACTAGATGTTTATATTGACTTTTAACTTTTTCAAGCAAAAGGGCAGAATCACAATCCAATACAGCATGTGCTGCGATATCTGGTGCTGGTAGGCTATAGGCACTTTGGGTGCACCGTTAACGGGGTGAGTACGGTGCTTTGACCCTTCTGGGCTCACAAGCAGGCCTCGACCTTCACCTGCAACGGTTGTTATGGGGGCCAACTAGCTTAGCCGTTTATCAGGCTACCATTAGACCTCACTAAGCAGGGCCCTCAATGGTCCTCACTTCGCATTTTGTGGGCCGGATATGGGCCTCGGTTGTTGTATTGTGGGCAAGTAATGGGCCTGTTGTGGGGGTGGCCCAACCCCCCGTGACTGGACCTTGCAACTGGTATGATATGTAATAGGCCCAATAGTGTAGAGGAATATACTCATGTGAATATACCAATGTACCATCATCCTTTGTAAATACTAAGGGATAGAATGGTGATTTCCCATTCTACCCCACTCATGTATATAAACCCCCAGGAGGGGCATCCTCTTATTCTTACCAACTTTCCCATAGATCTAGCTCTCCTCTTCCTCTTCTACTAGTCCCCTTCTCTACTGTTTGGCATGTAGCCACAACAGGGCCCTTTTGCAGTTACTGAGTTCAAAAAAATTACAAAAATTTTTAGTGGAACTTTCTGAGACATTAGGGTATGTTGTGTAATTTTTTCGTAATTTTTTGAGGTCATTTGCTACCTCTAAAATTCTTGGAATGACGCATAATTAATCAGGCGATTAAGCAGTTATATATCGCTCTAAGAATTTTTAGAGATAGCAAATGATTATGAAAAATTACAAAACTTTTTATAGAGCTTTCTGATGCAGTGTGATACATTGTGCAATTTTTAGGTAATTTTTCGCACTACTTTGCTATCTCTAAAAATTATTTGAGCGACGCATAATTAAATAGGTGTGCTGCTAGCTTATTTTTCACTATTCATAAACTTCGTCTTTTCTGATTTTTTTTTTGCTTTTTTGAGTTTTTTTGTCGGTTCTTTTTTTTCCATATTTGTTTGTATTGTCTGTGATGGGTTAACCTGTTTTTTATTTTTGAATTGTTTTAAATTTAGTTATGTCAAATAAACCACTATCAGCTACAGTGTAATTTCAACCCACTATAGTACAATTTTAATCATAAGCCAGTTTATTTCAACCCAACCGAGTGACACCTTAGTCCATCTTGAGCGTCACTCGGCGCGTACGCTCATCTAAATAATTTTTAATTTTTAAGTAAATATGCGTTGAGTGGAACAACGCGTTTAGGTCCTTCAGAGGTGTCTCCGTTTAATTTCCTGCTATGTAAAGGACACGTATATCTGCATACGTGGGTATATGCCGAATTTTGCTATGTTTGCAATTTGCTATGTTTCTTGTTTAATTTCTTATTATTTCTATATTTTATGCATGTTCAATTTTTTATTTACTTCTATGTTGGACTGACAAATTCAATTTTTTTTGTAGGATGGCGCAATTGCACCTGCTAGACCCGTACTACGAGGAGAACCACCGAGGACGGCTCACCGCGGAGGGGAGGGTACTGCCTTCATCACTTCTTGTACAATTAATTATTTATGTTGATGCATTAACTAAAAAAATTGGTGTATTCTATACAGAAGCTGCCCATCCTTCGTCCTCGAACCCATGACGGGTTCCTGGACATGCGGTACGACGAGAGGTACACTCCCTTCCTGGAGAGGGCTGGCCTAGACGCCATCTCTTACCAGGTTCGCCGTGGGTTGCCCACCTTCAACCCCCCGGCCATCACTGCACTGGTTGACAGGTATTCTCCTAAACCATTGCTCCACTTGCATGTTCATTGTTTATCGGCTATGTGCGCCTCAAATTCTCTGACATGTAGTCCTCTTTTTGTATCATGTAGGTGGAGGCCGGAGACTCATAGCTTCCACCTCCCTTTCGGGGAGATGACTATTACGCTCGAGGACACTCAGAAGATACTTGGTGTCGCCATTCACGGCCGTCCAGTGATCGGACCGTGCGTGGCTGCTGGTTGGAGAGCCCGAGTAGAAGCCTTCCTCGGGAGAGAGCTTCCTCCTGAGGCAGGCCATCGCACTTCAGTAATTATTTATGTTGATGCATTAACTAAAAAAATTGGTGTATTCTATACAGAAGCTGCCCATCCTTCGTCCTCGAACCCATGACGGGTTCCTGGACATGCGGTACGACGAGAGGTACACTCCCTTCCTGGAGAGGGCTGGCCTAGACGCCATCTCTTACCAGGTTCGCCGTGGGTTGCCCACCTTCAACCCCCCGGCCATCACTGCACTGGTTGACAGGTATTCTCCTAAACCATTGCTCCACTTGCATGTTCATTGTTTATCGGCTATGTGCGCCTCAAATTCTCTGACATGTAGTCCTCTTTTTGTATCATGTAGGTGGAGGCCGGAGACTCATAGCTTCCACCTCCCTTTCGGGGAGATGACTATTACGCTCGAGGACACTCAGAAGATACTTGGTGTCGCCATTCACGGCCGTCCAGTGATCGGACCGTGTGTGGCTGCTGGTTGGAGAGCCCGAGTAGAGGCCTTCCTCTGGAGAGAGCTTCCTCCTGAGGCAGGCCATCGCACTTCAGGAGTTCCAATCACCTGGCTCCGGCAGGCTTTCGCAGTGTGTCCTGAAGGTGCGGACGAGCAGACAGTTGCCTACTACTGCAAGTAGGGGTGGATATCGAGCCAACTCGTCGTCTTATCGAGCTTTTTCTAAAATTGACATAGTTTGATTTAATACCATTTTACATATAATTGCAGAGCATGGATCCTTCACTTGTTTGGCTGCGTTCTCTTCCCCGGCGGAACGGGGGACAGCGCGTCGTGGATGTACATCCACTGCCTCACTGACTGGGACACGGCGGGGCAATACAGCTGGGCTTCCGGGGTGCTGGCGTTCATTTACCGCCACCTCTGCCAGGCGTGTCGTCGGACTTCGGCGAACTCGTCAGTAGGTGGTTGCCTCTACCTCCTCCAGCTGTGGATGTGGTGTCGTCTACCAGTTGGTCGTCCCACAGTTTTGCCTCCTCGTCCATGGTTCGCAGAGGTTCCTCTACGTCGAGGTCCGACATTTGCATATCTTTGGGACCAGGTCTCAGTTCCCTACGCCAGGACGAAGCGGGCCTACCTAGAGTACACGAACGAGCTAGATGCACTCACGGCCTCCAATGTAAGTTAATTCTATTTGGTATCGTGATTTTCATTTGTTAGTATAGTACCTTACAAGTAAATTGTTGCTATGCAGGTTAAGTGGGAGCCGTACGCCGAGCAACAGGTGGAGGCCATTCAGTTCAGCGCACTGTGTTACATAGACGAGGCCCTCTACAGGATGAGGTGCCCCCTAATCTGTTTCTATGCTGTTGAGTATCACCTGCCACATAGAGTTGCACGCCAGTTTGGTATGAGGCAGTTGTGGCCAGTAGCGCCGTTCTCGACGTCTGTGGCCTTGCACAAGTAAGTGCTATGCAATTTCAATTCTAACATTGGATTCCAATTGCACAGAGTTTCTACTAATTTTAACTATTGGTTTACGTGACATGCAGATTTGATCGTCAGCGACAGAAGAAGGTCACAGATTTCGAGCAGCACCACCACGTGTACGTTGAGGAGTGGGGACACTTTCAGGACCACGTGGACGACAACGACGAGCCGCACAGCAACGAGCACTTCCGGCGGTACCAAGTTTGGTACCAGGGTGCGACGCGGAGCAAGCTTAAGGGACAATGGACTCAAGATGACTATGCCGACATTGAGTCCTCCTCCGACGAAGACACGCCCTACGACCAGTCTACTCGACTTGGGACATAGGTGGAGACGGCACCGATCCTGGACCGAGTGGTAATGTTCAATCTCATTGCTTATTTTCCAATAGACATAAATACCACTACATATAGCAAAATATACATTATTTTGCTTGTTTGCAGGGCAACACCCTGAAGCAGTCCGTACAGGACAGAGCGTTTCTCCAGGACAGTCGGCGGCGTCAGGACGCGTAGCTTCCTAGAGGTAAGTTTCGACAAAGCCACTCACAAAATTAGTACCTAATATCTTCGTATCTTGTTGGTTAACAAAATGTTGGACGACAGAGGCTAGCAGGTCGGCTACGCCGTGCGGCTGGTCGTTGTGGTTGCAGGACAGGCGCGGCGAGGGACGTACACGTGCCTTCGACTAGACTTGCAGACCCGACGCGGCGAGGGTCCACAGGACAGAGCTCGTCCCCCACGAGGAGTGACACTTTCCCAGCCCAGGGCGGTCAGGACGACGACGAGGACGAGGTGGAGCAGACTTACGATGAGATAGGCCCGTCTCAGCTCGTAGACGCTCCTTCGACTCAGCCTCTACCACGCAGACGCCGCCGCGAGCCTAGCCGTTACACTCTAGGCACCGACGCACTTGGTAATGGTAAGGCTAGGAGGCAGTGACGGAGACTAGCCGTTTCACCTGTATGGACTGTTATAACGTTATGGACTATTTGTACTTTGTTCGTATGGACTGAGATGGGTTTTGTAATGAGCTACTTGTTGTATATATGTGTATATGTTATATTCATGTGATATTTGTGTTTAGAGTGGCTCCAAAAACAGGGGGAACTTGCCGAAATTTTCTGACGTCCATGATAAAAGTAGTTGATATGCCGACACGTTTGCAATGACACAACATGAGAGATAGACTAATGACGCAACAATTAGCTTTCTAGGCTTTACTGGCTTCCGTCGCTTCAATAAAGTAATGCCAGTACACATATAGGGGCGTAGGCCTTTAGCCTTTACAGGAATTATGATTACTGGCATCTGAAAAGGCTACGTTCTAGGAATTTATTACGAGACTACATACTCTGAAAAGCCTACATAGGGACATTTATTGCTACACTGGAATCCTGTAAAAGCGCAAAGATGTGCATGTTTGTGAGAGCGTGCTTCCACAAATGGAAGTTTACGATAAAAGTAATTGATATGCCGACACGTTTGCAATGACACAACAAGAGACACACACAATAAGATATAGATGTGCATGTTTGTGAGAGCGTGCTTCCACAAATGGAAGATTAGGAAAAATGTAGATATTTCATTTGCATAAGAATTCATAAGTCAAAAATAAAGAGAAATGAGTAGTTGGATTGGTGAATTAAGTACGACAATAATAATACTAATTTGGATAAATTGTAATGTATTTATCACATAAATTAGCCAGTAAATTTGATTTACGTAGGAATTTGCATGATACAACGCGACAGCTTTGCGCAGAGACATGACAAAAGAGCTCAGCTTTGCTCAGTGACATAGGCCTGTAACAGAAAACGACAGAAAAGACTATGTTGTACCAAATACATTGAATGGTCCAAGCTCTGAAAAGGCTACGATCTATGAATTTATTACGAGACTATAGTCTCTGAAAAGCCTACATATGGCTATTTATTGTTACACTGGAATCCAGGAAAAGCGAAAAGATCCTTTCCATGGACTATGCCCACTGCACCAGATAACCTGCCTACATAAAGGCCTCCTATGTCTTCCATACCACATCTCCTCCTCAAGACATCACAATACTACTACACAACAATGTCTTCCTGGAGGTCCGACCCATTTGGAGTGCCGGAGTGGCATGAGCGCCCAAAGTGCCATTGCGGCTTTCGGACGATGTTGTGCGTCTGGACGGATCCAGTACAATGAGCCAACTACGGCCGTAGGTTCTTCAAGTGTCCAGACCTGGATGACGACTTCGTGGTAACGATGACAACTAAATCCTTTGTTTCTCGTTGTCGTTTCTCAACTTGATCCATGACATCTACCACGCTACACATAGCCTTGTGGGTTCATGCAATGGGTGGATCGGGTGCCGTCGGCATGGCCACGGAACCGGCCAATGGAGGTGGAAAACAAATGACAATACTTTGTCAAAATGACTCAGGCTCGCGAGGTGGAACGACAGATACGGCTTGAGCAAGAGCGCCGCGTGAGGGTGGACCAAATCCGTCTGAAGGGCAAGGAGGATGAGCTGCAAAGGAGGCAGGAGCAGTTAAGTCTACGTGAAGCAGCCATCAAGCGTCAGGAGGAAGAGCTTCAAGCTCGTGAGGCAGCTCTCAAGACCAAGAGTGACAGGAAGAAGGATGCAGCGGAGCCATCTTCAGGGCGCGACAAAAAGGGGAAACAACCACGCTACACCCAGTAGACGAGATGTAATAGACCCGGTCCACACGAGAGGTCGTACGAGCAGTTGGATCAGTTAGTCGGATATCATGTTATATGCTATGCATGTAATAAAAATGTATGCGCCATGTTCGTCCCAACTTTATTATGAAGTTTATTTCTATTCAGCTAAGCTTATTATCTCGGCTTTTCGCATGCAATGATTCCCACGTGTCTTATTATCACTTCCCCTCCTTTCGTCCAATTGTTCCTATCACAGCTGTCCTCAAAAAAAATTTCAATAAATTTCTTCCAATAAAACATAACATGATCGAAAAATGTTATTGCCAGTTCAACATATTTTTCACGGTCAGCATTGTACAAAAATCAAAAATACACTAATCAATACTTCACACAAAACTCGTTCGTACTTTACCAAGCAAATTTCTTAATTTTCATAATTGCAAAAATAATTTGCATAGCAGCAAACTGTACTCCACATCAAAATTTTATTTTTCAAAAACCATTACCAACGTACCATAATATTTTAAAAAAATCTACAAAAAATTTTCTACATGTATCATCTGCAATACATAACGAATTTTCAAAACATATGTCGTATTTTTTTGCTCTCTATAAATAAATAAATATATTACATAATATTACTATAATTAAATAAATATATTACATAATATTACTATAATTAAATAATCTAAATAAAAATACAACTAGTAATTCATTTTGCGAAAAAAGGCTGATCGGTGCAAACCCTCGTGGCAGGGAGCTCGGCGCCACGTGGCAGGCAGCTCGGCGCCACGACCCACGACGCCGAGGTGCCTGCCACGTCGGCGCCACTCCGGCCGCTGCGCTGGAGCGGGCCTGCGACCTCGGCGCCATGGACCAGGGCGTAGGGCTGTAAACGAGCCGAGCTCGAGCGAGCTTGACCTAGCAAGCTCGAGCTCGGTAGAAACTCGAGCCGAGCTCGAGCGAGCCTAAGATCAACATCGAACTTTAAGCTAGGCTCGAGCTCGGCTCGGACAAAACTCGAGCTCGGCTCGTGTAAGGCTCGATGCGTACCTGCGTGGTCGAATCCCGGTCAAGGAGGGGCGGCGCCGGCGGGGGAGGACTTGAGGAGGGGCGCCGGCGGGGGAGGACTTGAGGAGGGGTGGCGCCGGCGGGGGAGGACTTGAGGAGGGGCGCCGGGGGAGGAGAGGCACTGGCGGCGGGGGAGAGGAGGGGCGGCGGCGGGCCGGGTCGAGGAGGGGCGGCGGCGGGGGGCGAGGAGAGGCGGCGGCCGGCAGGGGCGAGGAGGGGGACCAGGGGGCGAGGAGGGGGATGGGGGGCGGCGGTGGGGGAGAGGAAGGGGACGGGGGGGTGGCGGCGGGGGGGAGCCGAGGAGGGGAATGGGGGGGAGGAGGGGGGACGGGGCGGTGGCGGGGGGGGGCGAGGAGGGGTGGCGGCGGGAGAGAGGAGGAAGGCGACGAGGGGGACGGGGCGGCCGGCGGCGGGGGCCGGCGAGGAGGAGCGGGGGCAGGAGGGGCGGCGGCCGGGGTGCGGCAGGCGGAGGCCCGCGGGTGTGGCGGAGGCCTGGGCGCCTGGGGCGTGGGCGCGCCGCGCGTGCCGCGTGGCCGCTGGGGCCTAGGTGCGGGTGCCGGGTGGTGTCGGTGGGTGAATTTGAGAGGAGGGCGAGAGGGGTGGGGAATTGGGGGTAAAAAATCCTAAGCTCGCGAGCTATTCGAGCTCGGCTCGTTAAAGCTCGCGAGCTTAGGATGAATCTCGAATTCGGCTCGTTTGGAGCTCGAGCCAAACTCGAATCGAGTCTAGAGCGAGCCAAGCTCGAGTAGCTCGCGAGCCTCGAGCTTTTTTTACAGCCCTACCAGGGCGCCGAGACGTGTTACCTCGGCGCTGTGACCCACGGCGCCGACCCCCTGGGTCCAAAAACGGAATTAAAACTACCAGAGGTCTAAATGTGAATATTTTTAAAAAAAAGGCTAAAATAAAAAAAATCGGTGGGTATATGAATCTGTTTTGTACCCATAAAAAAAGGAAAGGGGAATTAATCAGGATTCAGGAGGATTAGTTGCTGCTGAGTTTCTAGACGTACTACTCAGTTCACTTGTTCATGATACTTCGGGCCGTTTGTGGGTGAATTATTTTGGTTTATGGTTTAGGTTTCTATAATAAGTAGTTTTGAAATAAAATATTTTTTAAGATAAAATCTAAAAATCAATTGTAGTAGACACTATCCTAATTTCATCTATATCGACCAAAACCACGCATATCTCTCTCGCTAACAATCAGAATTCAAAAATTTAAACTATAAGCTACAGTCTAAGAAAACCCATCCTATATTGGCTTTTAGTTTTAGCATATAAGTAATAACCGATGTAAGCGTTTCTTAGCCACGGTCTAAGAAAACCCACCTTACGTATGATTTTAACCGATATAAATAAAATTATTATAATATAAATTCCACCTTAAAAAACACTCCGTTTAAAATCCATATACTGAAAAAAAACAATTACTATAAAGAAAGCTTTTAGAAACCATTGCTAACATTTAAAAGCCAACACAAACTCGGAAACTCGGAAAGTTGTAGCAGACCCTGAAGAAACTGGCGAAGTACACTCGCAACAAATGCAACATACAAAGCAACCAACGCATACCAGCTCAAAGTTCCATAGTAGATCATAGCACCAGGCTAATTGCCCCCCATAAAGGGCAATAACGCAAATAGTAATGCATCACAGTGTAGCAGGAAACGGACGCACACCATGACATGACACCAGACCAGACGCAACCAACCACAATATCCGACCTGATACAAGACACAGCATAGAACATAATAGTAACGCAATGGTTTAAACACCAAAACGCAGACTGACACTTGAAACACTCAAAACGACACTTGTAATAGTAGATAGTATTGACGCGTAGCATGGGAGCAGTATGGCCTCACTCTTCCTCGGATTCGGAGTCGGCGCTCTGAAGCCACTCTACGAATGGCTTGGCATTCTTCAGGACCTGGGAGTTGTTGCCACCAGCAACGGCTTCGTTGTACCACTGCACAATGGTTTCTTCCTCGAGGACGTCTCCATCGTAGAGAGCTTTCAAGACAACCGGGACCTCCTTCAGGGCTTCGGCACTGCACTTGCCGCCGAATGCCTCGATAGCCTTGACCAGGAGCGTCTGGGCACCTTCGTCGAGCACGGCAGCAGCCAGGAATTTCTTGTTCTTCAAGACCTCCTTCGCGAACCCCTTGCCCACACCATCGAAGAGCGCCTCGAAGAGAGCATTCATCACGTCCTGGGGAGGCAGGGTTGAGGAGGACAACACCCCCTTGAGCTGAGCTGTTGCGGAAGCCTTGCCCAAGTTAGCCTTGATCTCTTCAACCAGCTCATCATAAGGAGATGTTTTAGCCCCAGCCAGGTTGCCATTGGAATTATCTTGAGCCTTTGCTGTTGCATTAGCATTACTCTCTTTCTGTGGCACCTGTTTCTTCTTCTCTGTCTCATCAGTGGAAAGCATAACCATTTCGGCAGTTGCTGCACTCAGCTGCTCCTGCATGCGTTGTTTTGCGGCCTGAAGTGAGGTGTCCGTCTGCCACTGCACATCATTGTCATCGTCATCATCCACATCTGCAGCAGCTGCATAGTCACCATCTCGACTGCGAGTTGGTGAAGTTGAATGATCCTCATCAGAGCCACCAGCAGCAGCCTTTTTCTTTGTAGCAGCACCTTTTGCACTTTCCTTGGAGGAAGATGCACCTTTCTTCTTTGCATCCTTCTTTAGTTTCTTCTGCTCCTCATCAGCAGCCTCGCCTTCTTTCAGGCGTTCTTTCTCAGCTCTTCGCATAGCCTTCTTGTCTTTTCCTCCCTTCTTCTGTTCTGGTGGGTTCTTCAAGATGAATGTTGTGAGCTTGTCCCGCATGTCAACATCAGAGACGAAACCGCAGGCAGCACACTTCAGTGATATCATCTGTGTCTTAGAGATGAGGATCTCTGTCTCAGGATTGCCACATCCATAGCACTGGACATACTTCTTGATGAAGATTTCAAGGAGACCAGCCAGCTTTGCAGTGTCATGAGCACCGTTAACCAAGGAAGTTCCTGACTTCTCATCAAATTTAGATTGTGCCCCAAGTTCACATCCAAAGTACTTTGTTGTGTAGGACGCCGGCCTGGCAAGTGCTTTTGCTATATCAACCATGTTCACGATATTTGTCTTGATGCCATTACCACGGCCCTCTATTTTGGTTATCATTCTGGGCATCTTGTACCTGTAGAAGGCATCATCCCTGTTCGAAGCACCAATGTTTTGCAGCGCCATCTTGGGTCAAAGCTTTCTGCAGCAGACTCTTATCAGATGTAGCAAAATTCAGAAGCAAGGATAACTGCTGATCCTCGAAGAAAACTGAGCACTGGCAAGTGACCCCTCAGAACAAGCAGAAAACCTAATGGGCTCTTGATGCATGCAGGGGAACAAAAGCTTCTGCCTTTTTCTCGTTGAACGAGAATACTCTCCCAGCAATCCAACTGATCCCAAATAAAGCAAGGCTTGTTCAGACATAAAAGAAGCTTCAACTTCTAAGCCCTCCACTTTGTCAGATTGCAGCAAAACAGATGCTGCTACCTGGATTAAAACAAGTCAAAAGACAATAAACATTAGTGTTTCTTCATGCAAGGTAATATTGCAAAAACATAGTTCTGTTTAAAGGTATATCATCATGCCAGAAAGGGGACTACAGTATTACACTGTCAATGCATATGGCACTGACCACTAAATCAACATTCCATACAGCACGTCTGTCCAATATCAACAAAACCAAGTACTCCCTACTCCCTAGAAATTAACAATGGTCGTCGTTCTATGCAAACCGCAGATGCAATGCATAAGCACATCCAACACACTAAAACCAACATGTTTAGCAAGGAATAGTGAAGATGATTGGACTAACCAAACTACTGCACATGCAGCACTTGATCATTGTACAAAATCAAGGCATAGTAACATATTCACATTTTATACCAAAACACCAACTACTTATAGGAAGGATCCTGAGAGCAAAAACTTCAATCCATATCCTATATCTAAAGGGCATAGTGAGCAGATAGAAGCATCAAAGTGTACAGGAAGTATTTGTACTAGCACTCTAGCAGCATACAAGAACATTTCACCTTATCTGGAACTTTCGACTAGTTGCCCAAATAATATATCAACAAACTCAAATGGAGCAAAAGTACAAACTACTTCCGCATATACGTACTAAGCCAGTAAACAAACAACTATGCCCTTTCATGACTCCATCCTTCAGTAAATAGCCGATGATTCTGAATTTGCGATACCCAACCCCAAACATCCCCATCATTCCCCACAATTTACAATGAAGATAGCAATACTCTTCCTGAGAAATCAAATACCTAGAGCATACAAACCAAGAAAATACTATCTACTTGTCTATTTGGCTTCACGCCTTTATTATCTCACCAACAAAATTATCAACAAAGGACTACGACAATCTCCACGAGTACAAGCACAACTCAAATAGCAGTTGAGAACAAAATAATGAAACAAGCAGACACATATTTTTGTGTCCAAACTCATCTGACGATGTTACTCAAAATTGACAGTACTGGATCTTACTCTACGGATGCTAAAACGTTGCGTTGTTACATCTAACATGATAAAACTACCCCCCCCCCCCCCCCCCCCTCACGGTATTAAGATCTTTGATCTGATCCAAAACAGCAACTCATCCAGATACGCCTAATCGCAAGTAACCGCCACGCGCTAAGGAATCACCCAAACCCTAGTTCACGCCGAGTCGACAACGACCACTAAGTAAATCAACAAGATCCGGGGCCTAGGAGCCCAGACGCAGATCCGCCGATCCAGCCGCCGCGCAGATCAAACCTCCGAAAAGAAAAAAAAAATAGAACGGATCTACGCCAAACGGAGTTGGACAAATCGAATCGAAACAAACGACGAAATCAGAGAAGCGACGAACGTAGGAGGGATGTGGTTTCTCACCTCGGGTGCGGTTTTGGTGGGGAGGAACCGAATCGAATCGAGGAAGGGAGGTTGCGGAGATCGGCGGCGAGTGGGGGAGTGCTGGGGAGAGGAGGCGAGGCGGGCGGCTTTTATAGGGAGAGATGGGCAGCTAAAGCAGCGAAGGCTAGGGCTGCCGTCTCCGGCTCGCCTTCTCCCACTTTTTCTTTTCTTTTCTTTTATTTTCTTCTTTTCTTTCTTTCTCGGCGTGTTCTGCTGTGGCTTCTCGTCCGCTTCCTAAATTCCTTTCCGCCTCGCTTTTTTTTCAGCTAATAGTGACTAGTTGGTTACCGTGGATTTAATTTAAAAGTAGAGAGTCCTCACCTCATAAAGCATCTTTTTAGATGAGAAAGTAATATTAGAGTTTGATTCTAATATCTGGCCCAATGAAACATGTAGTATTAGAGATCAGTTCTAACATACTAGTTCAATAGACACTGACGTGTGAAACATCTAATAGACCGTGATTTTGAGGGACCGTCGGTATATGACGAAAGAAGCAACGATCGGACAAAAGGCACTAATGTGTAAAAGCAGGGGCGGATCTAGCGGTGGGGCGGGGGGGCTCGAGCCCCCCCTACCGCTACCGGACCTGTGGAGCCCCCCTAAATTTTTAGTCATGGATGTATAATGTAGAAGGGGCTGAGGTCGAGCTGAAGGTACTTCAGCCCCTCCAAATTTTTTTTCTGGATCCGCCACTGTGTAAAAGGGATAGTGAACAACTAGGAGAGTAATGTGTAAAGAAGAAGATTGTTGGAATGGTCACATATTTGTAGGTGTATCTATGTAAGTGACCTAATTTAAAAGTGAAGAACTCTTTCACATCATAAACTAGCTTTTTGGGATGAGAAATCGCTTACCATCCAACATGGTAGAGCCGGTGGATCTCATATGTGCATGACTATTAGATCTTATTATGAAATATATTGCATCCCACGAGAGAAAATATTGCATCCAAAGCTTCCTGCAGAACATAAGCTTATCACAATTGAGTACAAGTGCCATGTAAAACACATACACAGTCCAACCTAGAAACAACCAGTCCTCAAATAGGCACGGGAAGAATGATCAAGATACGCTGTTACGAACATACGAAGCACGATTACGGGTGGCATGCATTAAACTCAAGCGTGAGAGATGGCGATGCTAGCACGGTGCTGTACGTATGGCTGCATGACTGCACGAACCACTACTACTTCACCACGGTAGTGTAAAGCCTGCATATTTCTCGGCTCAAATGTGAAGTCCCAGTCCCCCAGATCCGTCAGCTACATCACGTACTCAGCTCATGCCAGGGTAGCAATACTTCGTCGCGTATTGCCGAGAATAAAGCGACGTGCTGTCTGCAACAAACAACAAGCAAGATCAGTATCAATCTTTCATGCAAGCAGAGCACATGAACACGCAAAATTAGGCGCAGCATATTTGCTAATACACATGAATAATCACCTCCCCTCACTGAAAGAATTGGCATACTGGACAAGCATGTATGTTATCCCGTGTGATTTTGTTCATCAAGCCCATTCATGAAATGGACACAAACTTGCCATCTCTCTCAAATGTGCAAATACAATGCCCAATCATTTGACTTGCTCTTATGGAATGCAAGATTAAATAAGAACAGAAGACCTACCTTCAAATGGTACAGAGCCATCCAAGACATGGATATTTGGGATGCCATGAACAATGTGACGGTCAATTCCCTGCATTCTTGCAATGAGCTCATCCGGCATGTCTGTCAGGTACATACGGTGAAGTGAGCTCAGGTGGTACTTGATGCCTTCAGGTAGTGACCTCAAATTGCTTAGACCAGACAGTTCCAACTGATGCAGGTTGCCCATGGTGCCATCCTTCAGCTCAATCCAGTTCAGCCGCTCCATACCACCTAGGTAAAGACTCCTGAGCTTAGGGAACCATCTGGCACAAAACGTCAATTGGTCGCCATCATAAACTCTGTAAAGATAAAGGTCAACTAGGTTTGACATATGAGATAGTGAGCAAATTGGATCCTGTCTTAAACCAGACCACTCCATTCTCAAGTCTGAGAGCTCCTCAAAGCAAGAAAATATTGGTGGAACCGCCCCACCCTCTAACTTGCCTTTCAAGAAGAGTTTTCTAAGATTTGGCAAGGGTTCCAGATCTTCCAGATTAAGAACTTCTTCCTTGTCATATGCCCAGATACCGAGCTTCTTGAGCTCAGGCATCCTTGCAAGGGAGCTGCATAAGTCTGAAACATAACTCCGACGCACTTTCATAATGACCAGATTCCTTAGCAAGGTCAAGTTTCCAAGCTGCGCAACCAAATCTTTCTTTGCTGCAATTGTTGCTAGTGATTGCAAACCTGTCAAAGAACAAATACTACCCCGTACTTCTGTAGCACTAACATAATCGAAAACTCTGGATCCGTAATCGTAGAAGCAGCTCGCATGCAGGTGCTGAAGTTTAGTTAGTTCGGTAATTTCATGGGGAAACACCTCCACTCTGCTGCCCCTGAGATCTAGCATTTGTAGCTTCTTGAGCTTACCCACTGAGCTCGGTATGTGCTTCACTGCTGTAGATGATAAATCCAGATAGTGCAAATTAAACAATTCCATCACAACATCTGGCACCTTTTGTATGCTGACAAATCTGATGCATAGAACTCTGAGCAACCTGAAATTTGCTTGCACATTGCAAATCCAAGCAGATGTCATTTGCCCACTGAATGAAATAAAGGATCTGAGCTGTTGTGAACCTAAAGAAAATTGTATGGATCCATAGTCTCTCTGTATACACAAGCGACGAGTGTCACTTTGTGTTACATTTAAGTCATTGCATACAGTAGCAAACTTTTCCTTTTTGGCTAGTATCAAAGTAATCTCCCTCACGAGGTCATGTAATCGAAACGATCTAGCCCTCCCTTGTGCATTTCTTTCTATGACCTGAAGCAATGAACGATCAATGATCTCCTTAAGATAGCACTCAGCAACTTCCTCGGTTTTTGTTCCAGCGCCCTGATTTTCAATGAACCCTTCAGCTATCCATAACCTGATCAGCCATTTTCGTTTAATCTTGTAGTCCTCCGGGAAGAGGCTGCAGTAGAAAAAGCAGTTTCTCAAATAGGTTGGTAGATCATCCATGCTGAGGTTTAGAACACTTGCAACCGAATTCAATTCGGGACTATTGGCAAGTTGCCAATTGAGTTGGTTGTAGAATGATTTCCACTCCTGCTGCTCCATTTCTCTATAGGATAAAAGGCTTCCAATGGCTACAACAGCTAGTGGCAATCCCTGGCACCTTCGAACAATTTTTTCTGCCCAGAGCCGCACATTTTGGGGGCACTTTTTATCCTCTGTTTTGTAAAATGCCTTTTGACAAAACAGCTCCCATGCTTCAGCATCTGAAAGAGGTTTAAGTTGGATATCATGGTTCTTGTCAGCTAAAGCAGCCACTTCTTTTCTACGAGTGGTAATCACTACTCGGCTCCCCATGTTGTTTTTGGCAAATGCATGATTCAACAAGGACCAAGCACTTCTATCCCACACATCATCCAATACAACTAGATAACTTCTGCTCAAAAGGTAGCTCTGAAGTACTTCTACCAGGTTAATGCATTCCATTGTGTCAATATGAGTTGTCCGCTTATTTCCTAGGAGTTGCTTGATGATTCTTCTTAGCAAATCATCCACTTGATAACTCTGTGAGACGGAGGTCCACGCATAACAATCAAACTTCCTTTTGATTTCTTGATTCTTGTAGATGTTACTTGTAATAGTTGTCTTGCCTAAACCTCCCATACCATAAATTGATACGATGGTTCGTTCTTTCTTCCCATCAACAAGGCATGATTTTAGCCTTCTAAGTTCTTCAATGTTCCCCACAATCTCTCCTTCATCAGTAAAGTATGCAGAAGCTGAGTGAATAAGGCGTGTATCATCATACTGCAGTTTGTTCTTCCTGTTCATATCATCTATCGACATGCCATAGCAATCCCTCAGCAATTTTAGCCTCTGAATTTGAGCTTCTACCTGGTTAAGCTGTGTAGAAATGTTATGCCAAGCAGATATGCTTTTGGAACGACCGAACCTCCTCTTGAAAAAACCACCTGTGCCCTCGGTATTTGTACTCAGGTAAGCATATTCATCGATGATGTCCTCCACTTCATGGGCAACGGCTCTTACTTGGTCCAGCCAGGCATCAAATGTTCTATCAGCAAGTTTCTGTCTGCTGACCTGACTGATAAAGGTTTGCATTATCACAAACTCCCTCTCAATTTGTTTCATGCTTCGCTTGATGTCCATTAAAACTGATGCAGCTTCCACCACCTCTGAGCTTAGTTTCTTCAGTGCCTCTTCACTCAGGGTAAATGCAACCTTTTGAAGAAGAACAAACAAAGAATCCGCCATGTTTGGACCACTCTACTCTGTCAAAATGTTACCTAATCTTCCTTGGTTACCACTGAATGTGATTTGGAGAAGGATGCCACACATAAAATCCTGAAATAATTTGGATGATAACATCAGCATGACATAACTTTTCAGAAGGCATAATGTTCTGGGCAAAAATAAATTCATCAAAATTAACAACTTTGCCTCATTTTCTGAGAGAATTGCAAATGCTGATATGTTAGGCAAGTGATTCTATCATTTCTATGACGTTGAGTTATCAACATAGGCAGGGAAGTATTTGCCAAAAAGAAAGTTATATGGACAACAGAAATGGAATTAAGAAACACGTACATGCATCTTAATTAGACAAAAAGAAAGGAGATAGCACGCAGAATGCAGAGCAAAACAAAAGGTTTGTATCGCAAGGCATGAACCGATTTTCCAAGAACCGACATGATCAAGCCATCAGCAATCAAAACAACACGGAGCAGAATTAGTTGTTAAATCGGACGGAGACCAGCCAACCTTAGGCCGGCTTTGAGGGCCCATGTGTTCAGACATACCAACCACATGAACTTGACATTGAGGGAAGAACATCATCAAGCTGCAACACATGTGCCAGGGTGGATCACTATGAACTGCCTGGGCACTGAAGCAGCAAACGAAATCGCAGGAATCACCACTACGGAGTACGGAGTCGCAAAGACACGGTAAGGAACCAAAAATGAAAAGAAAAGGAGAGAGTAAATTACAAGCTACAACCACATGCGATGCGAGCAAAAGAGAGTACGGCATCCATGATCCGATCACCCGCAACGCAAGCGTCGAGCGGGCTAGCTCTTCAGGTCCAAGCGTCGAGCAGGAGCCCAAGGCATCGTCAGGCTTCCGCACCCCCGGCTCTTCGCAGTTGACGGGAAAAGGGGAGAGGGCGGGCGGCCGCGCGTTTGCCCCTCCTGCATCTTGACCATACGCGGCGGCATCAGTCTACATCACAACAGTTCAGTCAAGTCAAGGGCGCTGAAGCGTTCAAGACACAGCGTTCGATTCACCGCGGGGTAAAAACACAGAACAAAGCAGATGCAGCGTACAGGCGAGTTCTTTTGAATTTAAAATTAGCTTATGTTTGTAACTAGCTTTTAAATGATATATTTTTCTAAAACAGAATTAATAAAAAAATTATAGTAAAAAATATACTGAATTCAGTTATATCGATCAAAATCATATTTAACTATTTTTTTCTGTATATTGTCTCTTATAAATAGTCAGAATTTAAATATTAAGTTATAAGCCAATAATCTACCCCCCAAAATAGAGAGTTAAAAATCGATAAGATACTTCGCTTTCTTTAGCGCCGCGTGGAAGGGAGCATTGATGGGAGTAATAGTAGGGAAACAGGCAAGCAGCGTCGAGGGATGGCAATTCCCTGGGGTGGGCCCCGCGGAAAAGATCCCTATGGGACGGGGTGATCTCCCTACAGGATCGTCCTCCCCCCGGGCTCCCACGAGCAATCAGGTTCACAGCTCGCCAGCCTCCTCTTCAAGGACTCGTTCTCCTTCGGAGTTTCATGACCTTCTGCTTCAGTGTTTCCACGTACTGGACCGAGAATCCGAGATGGAATCCCTTTGCTGCTCCGCCTGCTTCATCTTCACAATCCTCACTGTATCAAGAGAAAACCACTACTTAGTGAAGATCTGGATAATACAATATTGTCGTTCTGCTGTTTGAATCGAGTCATGAAATCTGTGTGGTTTGCACAAACTTGTTTCACTTCTTCAGTTCACTATTGAACTTACACTCATTTTCTGGGTTTTGAAGCTTCCTGTACAGGTCCTTCTTCTCCTCCTGTTCAACCGTAATTACATCCTTCAAATCCAGGAGCTCATTTTTATCTGTACCAGGAGACAGGAGGTATTTCCATCACCAGAGATAGAGACAATAATCCAAAGAAGACGGAAGGGAAGTTAGAAAATTACATTGCAAATGCACATCAGCAGTAACCTGCTCCAGCCTGCTACTTAACATGTCGATGTGAGCTTTATGAGCTCCCAGCTCCAACTTGAGTTGCTTTATCCCAGCTTCACCGGTTGCTTGCTGAACAAGGGAGCAACTGATTGTAGTGAAAGTTAGCTGTTCAGTTTTCACAGAACAATCAACAGGAAATTTTCATCTGAATCTCCTGCCTCTCCCAACAGTAATCTGCTGCCTCCCTTGAAAGGAAAATTTTACCTGAGCTTGCTCTCAGGGGCATTGCTGTTCATTTCATTGCCATGCTTAAGTTGTTCGATTTCCCTCTTATGCTTCTGTGTGAAATAAATACTCGTGAGATTAATTTTATCGATTAGCTGTATGCTTGGGAGGCAGTTAGCTACCTCTTCCATGGATAGCAATCTGTTATTTGCTTTTCCCAATTCTTCCTTCAGACTTTGGGATTCTGTGTGAAATTTCATCTGAATAACAGCAAACATATCAAAAACAGCCCAGAGTTTCATCGACATGATTGTGCTGCACATAAAACCTAGCACTTGTCCTATTATCAAACTTGATCTATTATCAGCTTCCAAATTCCGAGTAGAAAATAAACAAAAAAGAAATCCAGACCAAGTTGTACATTTCAGATAGTACATTGAAGTCCAAAGTGTCAAAACACAAGAACTACAGTCCTTGCATCAACTCAAGCTCACAGGTGAAATGGATAGCATAGAACTCAAGCTGATATCATCAACTTAAATGATTCCATCTATATCAAGTAGTTAACATTGAAAGATGACAATTAATTTAGTTGTGTCATCATCTTAGTATTACATTTTTATCACCGTGTTTATAATTGCACATAGTAAGTAGCAACCTACCTGGTTGGTGAACTTGAACAAAGTTTCAGTGTACAGCCTTCTTAATCGCTCATTATCTGCACAACACAAACAATTTAACTCAGTTCTTCTTTCAACCCCAACAAGCCAATTAAATCATCAGGTATTACACAATTTTAATTAACAGAAAAGCAACAAACTGAAGCTAAACTGTTAAGGAATGCCGAAATATCAGTTAACCTGTCTTGAGATCTGAGATGTGCGACTCAAGAGCTTGACACTTATTGGATTCAGAGCTGTAGTTCACTCTGAAAGCCTGGGCCTCCATAAGTGCATCAACACTTATACATCGGCAAATGCTAGGACATAGGCCATTCTCCGTAGGCAATGAAAACTTGTATACTTAGACATCGGCAACTACACTCGAGCTCTGAAAGCAGTAGAGATTATGCATAGCTTTCTCCTGCCCCGGCCCGTAGACTATCCTACATAAATTTGGGTTTGTTAAGCACTTGGGACAATATGTCAATCCCCGAAACATCTCTTTATTATTACACAGCATAATCAATTTACCACCACAGCTCGCAGCATTGGGCCAAATATGGCATCCAACTCTGGAAGCTGCTACCAACACAGGCATTTCGAGACCTAAATCCCTAAACCCTGCTTCCTAAACAAGACATTCTGTCAATTCTGCCAATGTTCATGGAGACAATCTACTTCATACTCGCCATCTCGTCGGCATCTTATCCACACCTGAGCGTGCGTTCCCCCGGAAGGTTCAGAGATTGCTACAACTCTCGAGTTTCAACACCTGAACGTGGCATTGACGATCTGTGGCTACCAGTTCGCTGATTCGAATGCAATCCAAAACGAATGAGATGCGAACAAAGAGGGAACGCAATCCGCGACCAATCGGAGTGGAATGGGGGTAGGGATGCCGCGGTGCCAATGTGCTACTGACCTGGGAGAAGCGGTGGAAGTTTCGGAGCAGCGACTCCAACTCCTCGTCCCCCGCCGCATCCGCCACCGCCATTGCTTCGCCTCCCCACGCCGTTGCTCTGGTCGTGGTGGGACGCGACGGCGACGCGCGTGGGGAAGGGAGGAGGAAGCGAGGTAGTGCTAGAATACAAAGCATTTCGAGGGCTCCTTTGCAAATTTACACCCAGACTAGTAGTGCTTGTGCAATGTCACCCGATCTGCGCTGTCAAACACTGATCGGACGGTAAACGCGCTTCAAAGGGCTTAAGCTTATGGATTTCTTTGGTATTCGAGTTATTTAAGTTAGAAGCTATTTGAAACATATCGATTTCTAATTTCAGTTTATTTTAATTTTTAATTTTTTTGGTTTTTCTTTTTCTCTTTTATACCTTTGTATTGTTCGTGACGTTATTTTTTTTTGCTTTTTTCTTATTTTTTCAAATTTTTTTATTGAATGACTTAGAAAAGGCTAATAATTACTATAGTATAATTTCAGATAAAAACTAATATTTAAAACCATAAGACAGAAGATTAAGCTCTTTAAGCGGGCCCTTATCAATATACATAACAGCATGCGAAGCAACCAGATAGAAAAGGCTGGGAGGAAAAGGCAATGGAGAAAAAAAACTATCAGTTACTATAGTATAATTTTAGACAAAAATCAATATCAAACTATAAGACAGAAGATTAAGCTCTTTAAGCGTGCCCTTATCAACATACATAACAGCATGCGAAGCAACCAGATAGAAAAGGCTGGGAGGAAAAGGCAATGGAAACAGAAGGCAGCCGCATGCATACGTATAAGTAAGGTAAACTAATGCCCAGCCCAACCGTCACAGCAGAAGCACTTGAAATTCCTCCCCGTTCAGGTCAGCATTCACCAGCGGCCAATTCAATGGAGGCGAGACGAGGTCATACGACTGACTATATACCAAGAAATAAGAGTAGCACAGAAGTAGCCGTGGCCACGAGGGCAAACAAAGAAATCAGTACAACCCAAAAGCTGTCGAACGGGTTGCAACTAGGTTGCATGCAGAGAGCTTACACACGTATTATATTTTGTTTTTTTAAGTTGGATTCGAATAATATTATATGCCTATTTCTTCATTCGTAAGCCTTCAGACAGTCGATCGGATATAATACCAAATACCTATTTCTCCATTTCGTATTTGTTCTATAAGCCTTCGTACAGTTGGCCGAACAGAAATTATCCGTTTCTTTTCATAGTATAGTATGGTGCAATCAAAACAAATACAGAGAAACTAATTGCCGAGATATCAAATGAAGAGCACTCAGTATTCCCTATCTGTTTAGATATGACAATCCGTCTATATAATTATCTTATTCCTAAGTGAAGTCACAATAAACTTCCTCGTATCACATATATATGGATATATATAGACAAATATCACCCATCTCGTACCGAACTTATTTATCTTTTTTATTTTTCCTCCGCAAACCTTCAGTCGATTAGTCAGATAAAAATTATCTACTCGGTTTGCACCCTAGTTGCAACTTGCAATTACCATTGGTACATGATCCAGAGGCAACACATCAAAAGGCATGTCATAACTCAATAGGCATGCGCAAAAACAATGAGACAATGTTGCTATGTGAAAATAATCTACTCAGTAACATTTGTAAAAGGTTACATCCGTTAAGTAAAATGTCGTGCAGAACTCCGCCCATTATCAATTGCCACAACAAGAAATGCACTCAAGAAAAATATGATGGCAGCAAGCATGACCCCTCTCAATTCTCACCGAGTAGTGTCCTCATTTCAGAGAATAGTCGGAATAGTTGCACGGGAACGGATTGAGACCACATTCAATTTATGGAAGAACGTGACTAAAGTTCGAAAAAATAAGCTGGTGACGAAAGTTTTTTGGTCGTTCGAGATCCAGAAGAACACAAGGCCTCCGTGCAATGACATGTGTTGCTAGCGGCGTGCAAAGCATGGAAGAACTTCAAGAGCCTGCTTGTCAAGCAATATTTAGAGAAGGATCTGACGCCCTTCCATAAGTGTCCATTCTTGGAACCGTAATAGCAAGAGCTTGTGGTGATGAAGACGATAGATAATTTTAGGAGTGAAAGTGTGGCGCACAGGACCCTTTAGGAAAAAATACGCACCCCCACAGACTCGGCGCCGCTGGGTATGCGGGTAAAATCCTGCAATACAGGATGGAGGACGAGCAGGCAATCATGCGGGACACCTTCCCGCGCATTTGCCGTTTGCTAGGATTCCTGATGAGTGCACCCGAAACTAGATAAGAGTGATGTCATCTACCATGTCGTTGAGGGCCATCTCCTTTCAATACCCTGCAGATGAGGAAGTGTCCCGTCGCCTGATAAGATATCGAACTACCTAGTTTGTAATTACTGCATAACTTCATAGAAAGTGAAATGATATGTCGGACTCTTGCAGGAAGTGCTGAGTGTAGAATCTTTCGAATGATCATTCCAGGCTCTCAGGGAGAGATACTCTTCACGGCCCTAGGAAACAAGAAACACCCGGGTCGCACGAGAGGCATTAGTCTTTATGTTCCTTGGAAACATGGTTTCTCAGAGGACTCTGAAGCGTACTGAGTAGGAAGAGAGCCAAAGCCGAGCGTGAGGCACTGCTATGAGAGGACATTATAGCATCCCTTAGAGGTGAGATGCAATGGTATATTAGAGATCAGATGGAAAGGTACGGCATCCCAGAAAATCAGCAGGAAGCCCCCACCGCTCCTATGCTAGGAAGTCCTCCAATCATTAGAGTAGTTGTGCGTTCAACCCTACCTCGTAAGCGACCACCAATTTCCTGTCAATGATATCCTGGTAATAATTATTATCTTTGGAATGCTCGATCCATTGATAGGTCTGTTGGAGTAGCTAATTTTGTATCGTTATGTAGGCGAATACGAAGTGCAAGCTCCAAGTGAGATATGTCTTCGTTGCCCTGTGTGCTGCTTGGGACCAGACGTATCCATCCAAGCCCAAGGCCTTAGTGCACGGTGTAACTCTAGCACTAGATTTCACAAAAGCGAATGTAGATGGTGTTCATGTCAATTTCGAGGTCGTCCCGCTGCAGATGCCCCCAAACAACGGAGTCGTGAGTCTAGGGCAAGCAATTGGAACATTCATCCAGTGGCCCAAGAGGGGAAATATGCCTGAAGGCTCCTGCACCAGTGCCAAGTCCGCTCGAGCTATATGTACCGGTGCCAAGTCCACGAGAGCTATCTACACCTGTGCCAAGTCCACAGGGGCTATTCGCACCAAAGCTATCTGCACTGGTGCTAAGTCCACGAGGGCTATCCACCCCAGAGCTACCTGCACCGACGCGGCAAGGGCACGGTGCATCTACATCTCATGCCGGGTCGATTACCGTGAAGTTGACCTAAAGCCGAGGTGACAAGGGCGGTAAGGGCAAACTGAAGAAGACTGATGATGATATCCTTTACCGTTGTCCCAGAAATTTGTGCTAGGCAAGCCATTGGTTGTCCTGACATAGCACCTCCTAACCCTAGGACTGGCTTGCCAAAGATTGCATACATACTATATAGAACATGCCAACAAGCCGGAGGGACAATGACGCTTGGGTGTTACCGTCAAGTTCAGGCCACATCGTCTTCACCACGATATTCATGACTATGTCTCCACAGTGACCTTTGAAAACTTATTCGATCTATTCACACTCTACGCCCTCGACACCTCATTCATTCGATACTAGATACTGTAATTGTGTATAATCACGGTCTACGTTAATGTAATGCCGATAAATGTCATATATAATTCATTGTTTTGTGTGTATATTCATGGTGACTGAAGATAGATTAATGAAATCGCTGGTTGGTTTTCTCAACCTACGCTTGGTCGCTATGGACATCATCAAGGATGATGCATCCTTCGTCGAGAATTACACGACGAATGCATTGGCAGCTCAACGCAATAAGGAATTCATACTTGTGCCCTACAACTAGGGATTAGTGCTGCACTAGTGGTTATACTTGTTGATTTATACTTTATAAACAATATGAATTTAGGTTTAACGACCATGACGACATACCTATGTAGGTTCCACGGGATTCTAATTGTAACTATATAAAATAGAACATAGTAATATATCTTGATTCTTTAAAGAAGAATAAAACTGACTACATAGTTTTACGCAATTAATCAACAGGCAAACACATTTCCTCCACATATAGCTATATTATAGTATTACTGACCTATAAATTTAAACGGCTTATAAAATCGTCTATAATAATCTTCTTTATGTTAGTGTAGTTAGCCCCCACTTATAGTAGAAAACTCATAGTTTTGCCATAGAAGACTCGTAATCAACCGAAGCCATGTACGTATCTTCCTTTACATAGAGCTCCTTTCAGCGACATCGATTTATCAGCGGTAATACTACCATTAGAGCTGATTAATGCATGCGGTTGGTCGGCACGTCACTCACCCGCCCATATCCTTCGCACGCATGCCACGCATCGCCCGATCCATCGTGTTCCGTTGGTCTCCGAGCAACGCGCGCACGTGGCGTCGCCCGCACCCACCGTCGCCTCCATCGGACGGCCGCGCGGCCACCGGCTGCCGGATCGATGGTGGGCGTCCCGTGCGCGGCCGATGCCCCCCTAGTCAGAATATTCCTTGCCTCGCCGGCCCTCTCGTCCTTTCCTCCTCATCCCTCGCTCGACCGCGACCAACAGCAATCCTCCGATTCTTTCGATCGCCCGTGGCGCGGCTGATCTGATCCTAGCTGCCCCCCGCAGCCTTCGCCTCGGCGCTTCCTCCCCGCTGCTCTCTCATGTAAGTGAGCGTTTCTGTTCCTTTTGCCCTTTTTAATCTTCTTTGCTGGTTTTGTGTGTTCCAAGAACCAAGATCGGCGGGTTCTTGTCCGGGCTCGATCGATCTCCATCCCGCAGAGCTCGGGCATCACGGTGTCCTCCTGATCTGGATAATTCGAGTTACCAAGCTCGGATTGTGCCTGGTACACGCGTAGTTTAAGTGCCTGTGAAAGAACTTCCCGTACCATCCCGTGCTCTGGTGATGAATTAGGGGGGTGGTGCTCCGTCCAATCCGTGGCGCTGACCAGGAAATGTGGTGATTAGTTGGGACATTTCCGTGATCTGCTGGTTCTATTCCTCTTAAGGATGATATGTTTCTTGTTTAATCATCTGGGTGACCATCTTGCCTCCAGGAATTATGGGTTTCTTGCACGCAATCTGTTTGCCCGTCTGTGGGATTGGGAATTTGGTTAGATTTTACCACTGAGGCTGTTGTAAATGCGGATGAATGTAGTGGCATTGCATGGTGGTGGCGCATTGATATGGGATCGGCAGCAGCAATCGACTATGTCATTCAAGAGCTGAATCGAGCAACGTCAGCTGGAGAATGTTGGGTACTGACTGACGATCGAGAAGACCAAACGGTGATGGTGCGATGTGGGTGGTCGACTGTTTTTCCTTAGAGAAGAAACACTTGGAGTGCGGCTCTGCGCAAAATAAGCACAATTCTTAGGGACAAAATCATGAAGATGGAATTGATCTAGCAATTGAATCCGAACAGTAGTCGAACAGCCAACATTTCATTTGTTTGCTTTTGTAGTTCTTACCGCCTCAACCTTGTACATCATTCCAAGGGGAAATTTAACTTTTTGCCACCCTTAAGAATGCCACCAATCCAAATGCCATCCTCTTCGTTGTAATTAATATTTTGCCACTCTCGAGCCTACGTGGCGCCTAGTCACCGCCATGTCAGCGCGAAACCCGCCAGCTGGCCCGCGCCCGCACCTCCGGCGGCGCGCCGCCGCCCGCGCCTCCCCGCTCGCCGGCGCCCGCGCCTCCGCCTCCGCCTCCGGCCCCACGCCGCCGCCCGCGCCTCCCCGCTCGCCCGCGCCCGCGCCTCTGTCGGCGCGCCGCCTCCCCGCTCGCCTGCGCCCGCGCCTCATCTTCCCCGAGTCCGGCGCCGGGATCCCGCCGGTGAAGCGCTGCGTCTCAGGCCAATTCATCGCGCGTGGGGCATCTCTAGGGCACCCCGAGCACATCCCCCACCTCGCCGGACCCCGCCGCCCTCCCCAGCGAGCCGCCGCCGTCTTCATCCTCGCCGCCAAGCTCCCTCTCGCCGCCGGCCCGCCCTGCTCCATCTCGACCTCGACCGACGCCCCAGGTGAGCTCCGGGATGCCCGTAGATGCTTCACCGTCGAGGAATCGGGCTCCCACCGCCCGAGCCGCCGGTGTCCTCGCTCCCCTGTCTCGGCCGCGGGGACGGAGGCGGAGGCGCGGGCGGCGGCGCGCCGCCGGAGGCGTGGGCGCAGCGCGGGCGCGGGCCAGCGTGGTGGGTTTCGCGCTGACATGGCGGTGACTAGGCGCCACGTAGGCTCGAGAGTGGCAAAATATTAATTGCAACGAAGAGGATGGCATTTGGATAGGTGGCATTCTTAAGGGTGGCAAAAAGTTAAATTTCCCCATTCCAAGGATGCAATTTTGTTGCTTTTGTTGAAGTTCATCTGAATTCATAGCGTGTCTGTGTAGGACACTTTGTCGCTTCATGCCAGATGTGGCATGACAGGTGGCAGGGTCATGCGCAGATTGTATCGTGGTGTCAATCTGTAGCAACCGATTCTGATTCGGTTTCCTCTCCGTATGGGACTCGATTCCCTCGCTTTATATATATACCCCAATAGCCTATAAGAAGTGAAGCGCTCCATTGTAATATCTCATTATAGTGATTTGCCTTTGAGCGTCATGGTTTTTCCTGTAAGGGTTTTCTACGTAAAAAATCGTGTCTCTCGTCTCTATTTTTCTGTGCATTATTTGCAACAAGTGGTATGGGAGCGTAGGAGCTTAGGGTTGATAGAAAACAAAATTTTCGTCGGATCCGAAGCTGTCGTCCAGTGCATCTCGCGCTGAGCAAATTCGATAAGGAGAAAAGTAGTCGTCACCTTTCACTGTCTCCAAACCAGCGCCCAATCACTCGACGTCGCGCGTATTTTCCTCGGTCATCGCACCCGCTTGCGCGGAGACGGGTGCTCGCGCAGAGACAGTGTTTCTTGCCCGTGCCTCGGTTCAAGTCTTCGTCCACGAGGTGCGCTTGGTGGTCAGCTTGGTGCGCTCACGAGATGCAAGAAGGACATAGCAACACACCCAAAGAGGCGAAGACTGGAATAATCAGGAGTCTTGCTACAGAGACGCTCAACTGAGATCTCACCCTGAAGAGCAAAAGAGGGCTGAATATTGATCAGAAAAGTGGCAGCAGAAACAGTCTCAGCCCAGAAGTGTGGTGGAACAGTAGAAATAAGCATGAGAGCACGAGCTGTCTCAAGAACATGACGATGCTTGCGTTCAGCCATACCATTCTGAGCATGAGCACCGGAACAAGAAAACTGAGAGAGTGTCATGCTTAGCAAGAAAACCATAAAAAACTCCCGACAAGTACTACCCTACGGAATCAATGCGAAAAACATGAATAGGAAAGTCAAACTGAGTACAGACCATGGTGGCAAAAGTCTTGTAGATTGATGGAACCTCACTACAAGATGACAAAGTATATTCATGTATCCCGAGAAAAATCATCAATAAAAATTATATAATATCGATGACCTTTCGAAACGAAAGGAGTTGGTCCCCATACATCAGAATGAACAAGATCAAAAGGATGCTAAGACACTGACTCATTGGAAGGATATGACAGTTGAAGCTGTTTGCCAAGCTTACAACCCTGACAATTGAGAGAAGCATAACCAAACACAGACCCTAAAAGACCACGGCGAAGTAATGAAGACATACGTGACCCACAAAGATGTCCTAAACGAGACATACGAGACCCACAAAGTGGTCGGTGGAAGAGGTGCCTCCGGTGATGGAAAGCCACCGACAGTGCCAACTGTAGAGGACGGGTGGCCACATGCAAGCGCGATGGATGCCAAAGTCAAGCGGCGGCTGGAGGATGAACCAGCGGCGGCCTGGCGAGAAAAACCCTAGGTACGCTCTGCTACCATGTTATGAATAGCGCCTATATTGATCATGAGGCCAATGAGCCAGTATATATACGTACAGGTATGTCATATATACAGAAAACCCCTCACATAATAGGGTAAATGCACAGCTATATAATAATATCTAACAGTGGTGTCAATCTGTAGCAACTGACTCTGATTCGATTTCCTCTCTGTGGGACTTGCTTTCCTTGCTCTATATATGTAGCCCATTAGCCCATAGGAAGTGAAGCATTCATTTGTAATCTCTCCTCATTATAGCGATTTGTCTTCGAGCATCCGTAGTTTTTTCCCGTGAGGGTTTTCCAAGTAAAAATTCATGTCTCTCGTCTTTATTTTTCTGTGCATTATTTGCAACAACTTCTACCATGTTCCATTTCCAAACTAATCTACACCTGCACTTAGATGCCATATGAACATGTACTGTTTATACTTCATAGCTGGATGGTACATGGTACAATTTGGGTTTAGGTTCTAAATTAATTCTTGTAGCTGGAAGTTCAACCTCAATACTTACCAAACTACTAGAAGAGTAGGGGCTCTTCTATTGGCATGTATTTAGATGGATCTATCTGCTGACAAATTAGATCATGTTAATTTATTACCAAAGCTTGCTGCAGCTGGAGACTTGGATTTTCCATGGTATGCTATATGACTGGGACCACATTGTTATAGCTTGTCTTTGATTATCAAGTTGTGTGGTCTTCTGCATTCCTAATTTGGTGATTGTGCAAGCTCAAAATTTCGATTTTTATTATTTCTAATATACTAAGTTATATTCTTTTTTTTCCTTAGTAGGAAATGGCAATGATGGTGGATCCTCCAAATGGCATGGGAAACCAAGGGAAGCATTACTACTCTATGTGGCAAACCTTATTTGAGATAGACACCAAGTATGTGCCGATCAAGCCCATTGGACGAGGAGCTTATGGAATAGTTTGTTCATCCATAAATCGCGAGACAAACGAGAAAGTAGCGATAAAGAAGATACATAATGTCTTTGACAACCGTGTGGATGCACTAAGGACCTTGCGGGAGCTTAAACTCCTTCGGCATCTCCGCCATGAGAATGTTATTGCCCTGAAGGATATAATGATGCCAGTACACAGGAGCTTCTTTAAGGATGTGTACTTGGTTTATGAACTCATGGATACTGATCTGCATCAGATAATCAAATCACCCCAGGGGCTTTCCAATGACCACTGCCAATATTTTCTTTTTCAGGTAATGCTTGGATCCCTCTTTTCTGTGTTCAATCTACTCTTCCGCATTTACGTATTTGAAGAGAAATTCTGTGTCTTGTAATGCTACTTGGTCATTACTTTCACTACCTGCATCATTTGTGATAATGCATCTCATATCTGCAAGTATAGATTAACAAATCCTATCTGTAGGTTCTCATATGCATCTAGCACGGTACCTTAATCTGTACCATATTAGTTGGAATAAGAGTTTTGGTGATCGCAAGACAACAAATGTTAGGTATCTTCATCAGTTCAAAATTCAAAGACAGAAACTGTTCTGTAAACATTTCAGTGTTAGGCATCAGTTTTTAGAGTCAATTCTAATTTTGAGTTTGATGTTGTTTCTAAACCGTAAATTGTTGAGTTGCTGATCCAGCCCAGGTATGGCATTAGCCTAACCCCAAAATCAATTTGGACGGGCCAGTTGTAACTTGTATCTGGTCCGCACGAACATGTATTCTCATTTTTACATGATGTTATTAAAATTTGTGCCCACATGAATGAAAATTGTGAAACCCAGATAGAATCTGAAACAATCACATGTAACTCCGCATAGCATCCTGTGTGATTCTGGTTGGTTTCACATGTTCCTGCACCCACTCCGATTTGAAAGAACTGACAATAACTGGCCAGTTATATTTGTTTCCAAGCCCAGATTCCGTCAGTTTAGATTGACAAGAGGATACTGCTAGTAATTTTGGAATGGAAGGCAAAACTATACTCTGTAGCTACATAGACAACCTCAAATTGGATGGCATGGACTTGTTGAGCTTTTCTATTTCCTTTGGGCTAAAATGAATATCTTTTTTTTTTTGTTTGACACAATAGCATAGTCCATATGTAATATGTGAACCTTCCTTTCCTGCAAATCTGAATCAGCAACCAGTTGGACACACTGTGTGCATTAGTAGTTGCCACCATGAATCTTCTTTGATAAATTTTGAATTTCTCAAGTTTGATTTGATCTGCTTATGCTGTTACAGGCACAGCGCTAGGCATTCTCTCATTGCCTCATCAAATACATAAAAGACAGTCATAGGCTCATGACCTTTGCAATCTAAAACTAGCACCTTCTGTTTAAATGTTAACAATTACAACTTATTTTGTTAATGTAGTAAATCCAGACCTCCCATTCCAAGTAATATTTTGTGTATGATCACTTGGTCCTTACTAGGTCAGACCTCCCATTCCAAATTAAGCTAGCTTTTAGTGAAATGTGGTTTTCTGATAAAGCTGTAAAGTAGCAGTTCTTTCACTAGGACCTGCATGTTTACAAAGAATCCAATAGTTAATAAATAGTTCTGCATAGATGCTTCTGCATGAAACTACAAAAGTAGAGCTTCAGCTTCTCTGCATGAAGTAAATAGCATTTGGATGAATTTCCTGGCCATTTTACCCTTCAGCTTCATTTAACCTGTTGTCTTGAGATCCTATGAATTCTCTATCATTTAATTCTTGCCTTTTGCTACCTACCGTTTTTGTTGATTATTTAAGATGCTGTTGTTTTCTTGATTGTAGTTGCTTCGAGGACTGAAATATCTCCATTCAGCAGAGATACTCCACAGAGACCTAAAACCTGGGAACCTGCTGGTGAATGCAAACTGTGATCTGAAGATATGTGACTTTGGTCTTGCACGTACAAACAGCAGTAAAGGCCAGTTTATGACTGAATACGTCGTCACCCGCTGGTATAGAGCTCCTGAGCTGCTCCTCTGCTGTGACAACTATGGCACTTCCATCGATGTTTGGTCTGTTGGCTGCATCTTTGCTGAGCTACTTGGCCGCAAACCTATTTTCCCAGGAACTGAGTGCCTAAATCAGCTCAAGCTGATAGTCAATGTTCTTGGCACCATGAGCGAATCTGACCTAGAGTTCATTGACAACCCAAAAGCTCGCAGATATATCAAGTCCCTTCCCTACACTCCTGGTGTTCCCCTCGCAAGTATGTACCCACATGCACATCCTCTTGCCATTGATCTATTACAGAAGATGCTCATCTTTGATCCTACCAAAAGAATTAGCGTCACCGAGGCTCTTGAGCATCCTTACATGTCTCCTCTGTATGATCCAAGTGCTAATCCTCCTGCGCAAGTGCCCATTGATCTCGACATAGATGAAAACCTAAGCGTAGAGATGATTCGGGAAATGATGTGGCAGGAGATGCTCCACTACCACCCTGAAGTTGTTGCAGCAATAAACAGGTAATGGTCTTCCACTGCCCCAGGAACTTGGCAGGCTCACTTTTTTCTAATAGCCTACTGCGATTATCGCACCTATTAAGTAACCACGATGTGTGTTTGGAGATTTATCTCAATGTAAATATGTGCGCAATAAGGACGGCATATGGATAATTGGATAGTTCTTGTTATGGACAATTACTTGATGTATGTTTAGCAGTTGACTGTTGTGTTGTTGTACGAGTTCATGAAGCACTGTTGAAGTGAATTCAGTTGCTGCTAAGTGTTAATTTTGGATGCTGCTCTAATGTTTGTGGTTTTAATTTCAACTGCTCCCTTTCATGGTGGTATTTCAAGGTGACCTGCTGTCAAAGTCTCTTGTTCTAGTTAACTAGCTAAATGTTCGTATTTTGCTACAGATAAAAAAATTCATATTACCTTAGCACGTTGAGTCGATATTATCGGAATCAGCTTATTCGGCCCCACACCATTGGCTCCGTCTGTGCATTCGGCCGCGTTGTGCCTCTGGGCCCTTGGCTCTGCCGTGTACTTAGTAGAGTTCTGTTGTTATTTTTGTAGAGAATTTTTAACATGGTGGAATTTGTATTTTCGATAGATTGTTTTTTTTTTGTTTTGTTAGAGATTTTGTAGAGAGTTAGAGGGATAGAAAAAGCACTAACATCAATTTTTTCTTTTAAATAGTAGAGATAATTGATCTGGTCTGAAAGTTATCATTAGCTATAGCCACTATCTGGGAAATGATATGCTGGTAGGTACCATTCTGATACTACATTTTGAAAGTTATTTCGTCTATAAGACTCAGTTGAATTTTGAAAAGCCAACCCTGAATTTTGAAAAGACACATTTGTTCAAATGCAAGAACCTGAAGCAAAACAAAGATGGCTCTGTTATTTTTGGCTTTTTAATAATTTTTTGGCTTTTCTTAATGATCACTATTTATTAAATTAATAAGTTATAGCTAAAATCTCCGTGACCCAAAATCACAGACCGATAATTAGTAGTTTGGTACGCTGTGGGCATCGGCGGCTAAGCCAACATTCATCTGAACCTGATGGAACTTGTGACTCATCCTCTTAATCTTTCATGTCAAAGCATACCTTTTTTGTCTTAGAAGAAACTAAAAACAAGTGAGAGGCTCACTGAACCATCAACCTGGCTGTAAAATTTGCTTGCCAGTTCACCAGCAAAGTAACTGAAGGCAGCAGCAAGCTCGCACCGCGGCTTGCAACACAAAGGGCCTTATCATAATGGCTTCTATGGATAGCTTTTAGCTATGATTGATGAGACGGCTAATGAATAATAGTGACTAATGAATAATAATGTATTATGTAAAAAAGACGGAGCAATGAAAAACATTACAATATTTAGACCGCCATACGACTTACAGAATTATGATATAATAAAATACAAAGTATATTACAATATATAAAAGTGCATTATAGTGACTAATAAATAGTAGTGACATGTAGAAACGGTTTACAGAAATTAGGACATTCTTATTAGCTTTTAGAAGCAGACTTCAATATGAACAAAGTCTTAGAGACATGTCACAGTGTACAGTCCCACGGCGACGGGACGGCCGCCGTCGACGGCGGTGGTGGGAGGCGGAGACCGGAGAGTTCGCGAAAGGGACTCTCCTCCCCGTGGTGATCGTTGAATGGAACTCCGACCAGTTGGGTCTCTCCTGACCGTTGGATCGTAATTGGGCGGCCTAGATTGGGTCGAGGGAAGCATACTAAAGGGAATCTTTCAAAAAAACCCCTTACGAGTCTTTTTGTGCAAACAGCCCCTATAACATGGATCACGAATGAAAAACGCGATCCAAGTTGGGATCTCATTTCACCGTCCGATCATCTATACACGGCCTCAGATCGATGCGTAACAGAAGTGCGGGGGTGTATTTGCTCAAAACGATCCTTGTATTTTCTTTGTATCACACTCCCCCCTCCCCTTGCACTTCCATCCCCACTCCCACGAGCGCGAAGAGTCGGCGCAAATGGCGGCGGTGGCGACGGCGATGCCTCGAAACATTCACCGCTTCTCCCGTCGGCGACCGGGCAGCTCTGTGGCGTCCCTATGAGCTATAACCGTATCCCATTCGGATCAGTCTAGTTGTTGAGCCATATGTAACTCCGCAATTTGCATCCCTGCCAATTCAGTGATCAACTGGTCCTAGTTTCAATTGCTTGCTTTTCAGATAATGTTTTATGGTAATCTGTTATTAACTATAGTTTCTAGATTATAACCTCTACTGCATGATGCTTCATGGAGTTGCATACCTGCAGGTGCTCTGCCTGCAGTTTCCAGGATATTGATAAGCGGAGGGTGTAACATGGTAGCTACTGGATACTAAATGTTATTACAAGTAATTCCTTATTTTTCAACTTCCAACAATTTGATTTGGTTTCCTGTGCATGTTTCAATGCAATGTGCTGATGAATCGATGATTTTAGAGCATTAAAAGTGGATAAAACTGTGCTGCTTGCTGTATGACTGTATATTCTAACATCACTTTATTTCCTTCCTTTACCTCACATTGTAAACCTGAGAAACTATGTGATCCCCATGACAACTCACCCTAAAGGCATCTCTATCCTCTCCAAAGCAAAACTCCAAAAGACAAAAAGGGAGCGCAAAAAATTCTCACATCTCTTAGTAATGAGTAACTAAAAAGCCAAAAAGGTGTCCATTAAAAAGGCTAGCAAGTATAACTGTCTAGCTCTCATCCTCCAGAGCTTGCTGAAGAAGTGATGGGCTCCTAACAAACCTTCCCTGCAGTAACCAAAGCAGAAAGTAACACATCAGGAACTCACAATCTTTGCTTTGACAAATTGCATCTGTAGGTGACACACATGGTATTTTGGTGTGAAAAATGAGTTTTTCAGTTTTTGTGTTACAAATAGACCTTTTTATTCTTTCAAGAATCAGTTCTAGTGCTTGCCTTCATCCGAGGCCGGCAGTCGGCGTTCACCTTCCGGACTTGATACCGGATCTTCTTCGAGAACAGCCGGGTGCGCCTCTTCTCCTTGTACCTCATGACTCTTGCTTCCCTGATGCCACCGGCGCCAGCTCCATTCTCAGGAAACAGGTCAATGTCTGCAAGTTTGGCCTGCAACATGGATCCATCTTCATCAGTAAGAGTGTAAGAGCTTCCTTTTATTCAGAATCCAAGAAGAGAGGCAAAAGATGATTACACATTTACATTATCATTAAAAAGTGTATCAAGGTAGTAATGCATCCCATTGTGTGTCCAAAGTCCAAACTACAAAGAGGCTGGACATATCTGGAATAATGATTCTTGCCAATTATGACAGCTGCAAATCTTGCCATCTATCAGAGCAAATTGCAGAAAAGCCAACAGAATTGGGGCTAGAGTTTGTTGCAATTGCTCTATCATTGGCCCAGAGAGCACCAAAATTGAGCCCAAAGGACTCTCAGGAAGAAGACAGCTATGTAATCCATGGCACAAGATCTCCAGGCCTGTCTGTGGTCCACTGTTCAATAATTGAGTTTAACTAGCTATAACAGAATAGAATAGTTGAATTGAATTTACCCTATTTCTAACATTTATACACCCATATGTTTAGCAAATTTTAAACAACTCATCTGTTCACTTGACTTTTAGAGAACTAAAAGCAGTTCATGAAATATGAAAAGTGGGCTTGCTGAGACTCACTGTTATTTTTTTTAAGGACTCATCATTTTGTCTGAGTACTTCTATTTTATGGGTTACTGGAGTACCAGTGATACTCCAAAAAGGCGTGTACTTCTAGATATGTACTAGTACAGGGCTACTAGAGTTCTAGTAGCAAGGGACCATTTATTGGATAAACACTTTCGTAGTCTAGACACTTAATACGAGTTTCACAAATGGCAGTTGCATATCAAACATATAGTTTTTACTTGTGAGGTGTCCCCTTTCCTTGTTTGAAGAAAGCAATTGACAAGAGGTAAATTTCTTCTCTTTTCCTACTAAAAGTATTCTTGTCTTTAGAAATGGACAAAGAGAGGTAAAATTAAGCTACAACAACGTGATATACACCAAATTTATTTCTTGTGATGGAACTGAATAAAAATTTCTATCATAAAACGTATTGAGAGTTCTTTATTTTATTTTATTTTTGAAACATGTCCCTTCAATCTGAATAAGAATGTGATGGAAGAGGTAAAATTCAGCTACAAAGCGTGTCAAAATTTATGTTTTACTGAAGGATTTGATATAAAATACCAAATTGAGAATGTAAAATTTGAGTTACTATTAACTCATGAAATTTATGTTCTACTCTGAGTCATTTTTTTCAGTGGAAAAGGTTGCACTGAAGAAAAAAAAAAGCTGCCATGCTTCATTCTATGAGGGTGCTCAAGTACTCACCCGCACTTCGGCGGCCGACTTCGGCGACTCCGGCTCGCTGCCCTCTGCGAACATCGACCCTTTTCCGGACCACGCCTTGAGTACCTCATCGGCGTCCAACTTCAGCCCCAACCCGGTCTTCGGCGCCTTTGTTGGCAGACTGTCAGCATCGCCATCGCCATTAGCCGCATCCACTGTTCCATCAGCTTCCTCTTCGCATTTCGCATTGGGCAACTCCTCCTTCGCCTTGGCCATCACGTTCTCCACCTTCACCACCTTCTTCTTCTTGCTCTTCTTCTTCTCCGGCGCCGCTGACGCCGGCGGCATTGCGGTGTTCGACACTGCCGGTGGCGGCGGCGGCTGTGGTGCAACCGTGATGTCCTTCACCGGCACGGCGGGCCACATCCACCAGGCGCCGTCGTCGTCCCGCCGCTTGAGCGCACGGTTGAGGTTGGGCCGGGCGCCATGCCGGAACCCGAGGCCGAGCTCGAACCGGCCGGCGAGACCGACCACCATGAGGCTCCTGAGGTAGGGGTGTATGCCGGAGCTGGACAGGATGGAGTCGTCGGACGGGGTGGCTGTGTTGCTCTCGACCGTGAGGCTGCCCATGATGCCGTCGATGCCCTCGGCCGCGGCCTCGTCGACGTCGAGAATGGACTCGTCGTCGAAGTCGTCGCCGGGCTCATCGGCAGTGTCGGGGCTCGCCGGTGACGGTGCCGGGTCGCGGAACTCCCGGAACACGCTGCTCACCGGCGCCGGCGACGAGCAGTTCTTGCCGCCGGACGGGCTCTGCGGCTGTGGCGACGTTGCCGGCGTGTCGCGGAGGAGGAATGCGGCGTCGGCGAGGACGGGGAGCGGCGGGAGGAGGTCGGAGGAGGGGTCGAACGCCGCCGCGAGGCCAGAGAGCTGCCGCGCCGGCGGGCGCTGCGCCGTCTTGGGGCTCTTCTTGACTGGGAAGACGGAAGGGTGGATGGACGCGAGCAGCGCGGCGGCCTCGTTGTACGCCTGGTTCGGCCGCTTCCGCGGCGCGCGCGCGCGCTTCAGCGACACGGACGTCGCCGATGACGACGAGTTGGACGCCTCCGACAGCGTCGACGACGGCGACGAGTGCACCGGGCGCAGCGGCGACGAATGCGCTCCCGGCGATGCCGCCGCCTTCACCATGTCCAGGTCCAGCCGCAGGCCGGTCGGTATGCAAGAAGACGACATTGCAATGCCTCAACAACAGCAACCACTCACTTATTGGCTGGTGAATGGGTCAATCTCACTACCATTAATCCAAGAACACAAGGCCAAGAAGTGCCTAAACCCCTAAACCTCAAGGCTACGAAATCCTGACAAGATTAAAGAAAGCGCACCAAGAAAGGAAATTGCGAGGGAACCGAGGAATTTCCTGGTTTGTGAAAATTGCTGCTGCCTTGCAAGATGGAGAAGAAGATGGAAAAAAGGTAGCCAACAAATGCAATCTTGGGTAAAGGTGAGGTGTTCCAAGGGACAAACAAAGTGTTAAACAAAGCTCCACCACCACCACCAACCTTGGGGCATGGGCAAACTCCAAAGGGAAAGGAAAAACTAATCAAGAACCCACACACCTTGCCCCCACCTGGGACTTGAGCTGTGCAATTGGTTTTGGACTCACCAAAACACCAAGAACACCATTGAAAAACAGGAAATGGAAAGACTCTGTCTCTGTAGCTGCTGTACTCTGTGGCAAGAAGAGGTCAAGGAGCAGAGCAGGAACAGGGGAATTCTGTGAGCTGAGCCAAGGAGATGTTTTTGGGATTGGAGATGGATGAACAGAACAGCAATGCTAATGGTAGGAGAAGATAAAGGTATAGAGAGAGAGAGAGAGAGAGAAGTGCGGGGAATTGGAGCTGTTGGGGGAGGAAGAAAGGGTTCAAGAGAAGGGAGGAGGGGTGGGGTTTTAGAGGGAGAGGGAGGGCACTGCTGGAGGAAGAAAGAGAGAAGCCTCCCTTTCATGAGGACCCTTTCCTCCCCCTGCCTGTGGGGCCCATGGCATTTGCAGGGCCCAAATGGCATTTTATGCTCTCTTTTCTCCTTTCTCCAGGTTGTACATGTGTTGGAATTGTTTTGGGCATCTGGGATTTGCAATGCTAAATGAGACCAATTTGCCCTAGGTTGTAGAGCACATGTAATTGTATCCACTTTGTTTAGATTTTATGGAGCCTACTCCCGAAAACTTGTGTACAAACAACTTACCTCATAAGGATGGCTGCAATGACATTCATAAAAGCAGTTGGTGCTACTTAGAATTTTATATGGCTGATTTCTTTAATTGCTACTCCTACATATCGCGGAAACAACAAAATTCGAAATATATAAATAAAAATAGAGTAAAATACACCATAACTACAACAACTTATAAAGTAGGTGCAAGCAGGTCTCATAATTGTAAATTTGCTTGTTTGTCACCGATTTTATTTAAATGATGCAACGAGGTACAAAAGAGATCCGATAACACATCCAACACTAATGTGGTGCTCGGGATTGTGTGGTTCATGCATGCGGTTACCCCCTCTGGCTGACCCTATAATTGTTTTTGTTACAATTGCTAACAAAATAAGATCACTTTTTTAGATAATTGCTCACAAGATAAGATTACTTTTAGTCAATGTTTTTAGTGAAAGCTCAATGTGTTGTCACAGACTATGTATCTTGGCTAGGTGTAGCTCTTGAGTTCATTGTATCAGTACTTCTAAATGATTGTAATGTGGATCTACTAGATTATTGAAATAGTTAGCTTTTCTCAAAAAAGTTATAGTGAGAAGAACTTCCAGTAAAGTTACCAATCTCTCGATCTATTCTAGTGGAGTTTTGATGATATTATATTATTCCTCAATTGATTTCCCTTACCACCGTCGCCCAGATGGCCTGTGCCCACACCACAACCGCCCCCCAGGCCCTCTCCCCCCACTACCACCACCCCCAGTGCCCTCTCCCCCTACCACCACCGCCCCCCGTGCCTCTCCACCTCGTCTGCCTCCCCTCTAAGCCCCACAACTCACCATATGTATGCGGCGCTACTCCTGCTAGTCGACGTACCGATGCCATCCATGCACGCCGGCCAGATTGTTGGACCCTCCTCCAGGTAGCGCGCTTGAAGTGATTGTCGCTTTCTTCATGAGAGTAGAGGATGGTTTAGGCCTAACTAACTGAGAGAATAACAACCGAGAGGCTCTTTGCAAATTTTTTTCTCACGCCAAACCTAATACACACAATCTTGAGCCACACTGACAGCATAGCTAGCACCGCATCAACGTCAAATGTGCCACTACATCTCGTTTTGTATCTCGTTGCATCACTTAAACAAAATTAATGATGTAAACAAGCGAATTTACAGTTGTGTGATCTATTTGCACCTATCTTATAAGTTGTCATACCCGTGGTGCATTTTACTCTAAAAAATATAAATCGAAGTTGGCAAGAATTAGTAGAAAACTGCCCAATTCTTGGGGAAAAGCATGGTACAAAATAATATTGTATACCGTAACTTATAGAGCATTTAGAGAAGTAATGATTTTTATGGTTTTGTGGCTTGATTCCCATTCATTATTAGAACACGAAAAAAGGTAATTAATTTGTTTAGCTGGTTCTTGGTTGTCTCTTGTTAACCATGTCCCAAATCGATGTTTCCTCCAGGGACGGCACCGGCCAATGAATCACGCGCCTAAACATTACTTAACTATATGCTTCTTTTTTTTGGACTAGTACACCGTTGTCGCCATGTCTCTTGTGCTGGATGAAAAGCAAAGCTTTGTAGCATTCCTCCAATATTTTTTTCGTGAAATGTCAAGTGCCACTTTGTCCTAATGCTAGCAGCTACATGTCTGTGTGCAGATGTTAAGTATACTAGTATGTTAATATGGTATCCCCTAGTAACAATCGGTATATTAATATATAGCATTTGTTGTGATTGCTCTATAATAATATATAGCATTTGTTTGGACGAGCTTGTTGGCATTTACTATGTAGAACATATGTACTTTTGATCGAATGTGTCGATAGATTAATCGTATTTCCACAAGAAAAGAATTTGACATGTGAGCCATTATTGTCGAGACCCGCATATGCAAATTCAGACACTTTGTGTATTCTGCACTAGTTTAGGATTATGCTAGTACACAATGAAAATATATATAAAATATCAACCATGTTCAGGATTAATTAGAAAAACTCAAATATTATTAATTATCAGAGTTGTGACCTTATGGTCAAGCATACAATTTAATAGCCTAAAAGGCTCCAACAAAAACTAGCAGCGGAAAGACAACGATAAGCGTAGTAACCACTCGACATGCCACATGCAATCGACTGAGAACTGAAATCCTACTCCGAGAGGTCGTCGAACAAAACCTCCTCCAAGAACCACTGGCTAATAAGGCTCTTCTTCAGTAACTGAGCAAATATGGATATAGCCGTGAGTACATAGTGTACTCAGTAAGTCGTTTGTAACAAAATATAATATAACTATGCAAGGCTTATCAAAAGATGGTTGGCTGGTTATTTTGTAGAAAGCAATAATTTAAATTAAATACAATAAATAAATTAAAAGCAAACTTCGAAACTAGATAATAAGTAACTATGTCAACGGAATTGAATTAACAACAAGTGAACTGACCATTCACTCAATGAACCACCTATGAACTAATCATTCACGTAATGAACCGCCAATGAATTAACCATTCACTTCCCAAACTTAACACAATCAGGTTTTTATGAAATCTCTAGCCCTCGTGTGAAATCACTAAGCATTGTCTATAACCGAGGACACGACTATTTGAATAGTTTTACACTCTACATAGATTGCATAACTTTACTTACAAGAGATAATCAACTCACCCTACAGCTAATACACGCTTTCATGGATGTGCGACTAAGTGATTATCACAAGATATTTACAATGTTCAATTCCAAACTAATCTCATCTGGTAAGGTTTCGTTGCTGAGTATGCTAACCACCTATTCAAAAAAGCCCTCTCCGGCATCATGTGAAAAATTATCTATAAATGAATTAACCATCCACATCATCTCAATGACGAAATCAATATTGAAACATCATAAATTAATTAATTGAGTTCATCCCATACGAGACATGTGATTGTACAATAAGGCTCAGATTAATAACACATAAAGTTAAATCCTTAAACATTACTTAAGTGAGACATCCACATACTAAAAGTACTAACCACACTTCCCCTTTACTGCACGATCATTTACCTAAGTGAAAACAATTTTGTATAACCAACACCAATGACATTACCCATGTCATGGTATTCAAAATTTTTAACTGTGACTGACCACCATGATTTAGTATCTCATTAAGTCAAAATTAATTAATTAATCAATATGTGATAATGTGCTTAACGTACTACAAGCATGACTAATCATACTAAGTGTAAAACCCATGCAGACACTAGTTTTGCATCACTACATAATTACTCATCCTATTGTGATAATGGAATCATGGCATTCAAATTACCAATGTCGAACTAATCAAGTTGGACGATAACTATTAGATACAAAGGTTTGTATTAAAATAGGAATGCATGGTAATTTAAAAATAAAATAGTAAATAATATATTTAAAAACAGTAGATTTGACATGATCAAAGGTCATGACTTGCTTTAACTTTGCTTAATTATCTCTTCTTGGTCTTCAGGTCCTGCTTCTGCTCATTCGAAGACGTTATCTAACGAAATAGAAAGCGAATGAAATACAAATAAATTCAAATAAAATCTAAATAAAATTCAAAAAGTACAAAACAAGAACCAAAACATAGATCTTAATTTTAGATAAATTTAGGAAAAAGAATCGGTTCAATTGGAGTTCGGATGAAGAAGAACAGGCTCTCGAAAGATTTCAATCTAAGAAAAAGGAAAAATGGCACTATTTGGCTTTTTTGAAATTATTTTGCTAAAGAAAAATTCGAATTTATGACATCAGCATGTGTTTTTATTTTGACTGAATTATTTTTCTAAAGAAAATTTGGGATTGGTCGTTGATAGGTGGGTCCTTGGTCCATTGACCAAGTCCACGGACTGAATTCATGGTTTATGGTGAACTGGGTCTATGGAATAGTACTTTGACATGTAGAGTTCACATGTTAGAGACATGGTTCATGATGAACCAGGTCCACAGATGACTAGTCTTAGGGTTGGGTTGCATTGACGTGGCAGGCTAACTAGACAGTGAGGTGGCAGACATGTAGGCAAAAGGTGATGAGGTGACGCTGACTTAGCTGACACGTGGAAGGTGACATGGCAAACCCATGTGATGCGATGAGGTGGCAAAGTATGCTGGTGTGGCGGTTGCATGGCAGCCACCTGGGATCTGTGCGCTGAGGTGGAGACCACGTGGGACAACTGACTAGGAAGGATCGACAGTTGTGGTTGCTCATCGCCGGTGATGATCAACGGCGGCAAGCTGGACGTTGATGAGGTCACTGAGGGCATCACTATGGCATGGTGAACTCATCTGTTAGCTTGGATGGGCCAGGAGAGCACAACGAGGTGGTTGGCGGCGAGGCTCAACCGACGAGCGATTGGTGAAGGAGGCGTGGTGCGCAAAAGAATCCCGAAAGCAATGCGGAGCTAGAGAGTTGGGCACAGGGACCAGTGGTCATTGGCACTTACCAGCGGCGTGGAATAGGCGGCGGTGAGCTTTGGGTGCACAGTAAAGATGGTACTCCGGTGGGTGTTTGACCTTGATGAGAGGTGGATGAAGTAGGGTGGCGCACGAGGATTCTCGGGAGGTGGTCGACAGCGACTTAGGCTTCCCACAGCTCGGTTAATTGCTCGCTAGAGCTAAGGCAGCCGGCAGCTCAATCTTGAACTTCGGCGAGACTTCAACGGTGCGTAGTGAGGAAAAGATCGGGGATAGCTTGGGGATGTGATTCCAGGGCTTGAGTGACACTGTTTAAGGTTCAGGTGAGGAAGCGGTTGCAGTGAAGACAACGTTGAGTCCCAGTCGGAGATGTGTCCATGAGGAAGATGTATGGGGAAAAGACAAATCTTTTGACATGTGGGCCCCCAGGTAGCAGTGAGTTAAGGGAAGGGAACGACGCAGATGCAGCGTGAGCGAGTGGCCGATGGGCGACGCGTGTCAGACGGCAACGCAGGCTAGGCCGACGCGCTGCATAGGAGAGAGGCAGGCTAACGCGTGGGACTTGGTTCAGGTGAAGACGGACCGGATCGAGGCGGAAATTGGATTTGGCCAAAAAGAGAAATGTGCTGGGAGAGACAGGGGATTCGACCCAAAAAGGATTTTGGAATTTTCATGGGATTTATGGTTTTTAGATATTTAGATAATTGAAATTGAGCTCCAAAAAAATAGCAAATAAACTCCAATAAAATATAAAAAAAATTCCTTGCATCACAAGAAACCTAACAAAAAATGGTTTTAGTTTAATTGTTGTTTACTATATTCATATGGAATCTTTTAATTTTTTTAAAAAAATTAAATTAAGCTTTAATTAATTCAAAAAAAATTAAATGGTTATTTTTATTTTAAAAGCTTCCAAAAGGCATTGTAATTCAGGAAGTTACGATTATGAATGGAATATTTGCTTTTTCATGGCCTTACAAGATATGTTAAGATAGATCTGACCCGATTGTCTATAAAATGAAACACAATGTGCAATTATTTCTTTAAAATGTTGAGCTAGATGACGGGAATTAGCTAGCCCTCTCTTAGCAAACGCATAAATCCAATATGTTACGTGCATAACTCGATATGTCTGTCCCAGGGAAATTGAACATGTGAGTTCTCTTCAAGTACCGTGGCACGCGCATACACACATGTAATTGTGCTATTATATTCGTGTTGCCATCGCACCATCTAACTTCAGCTTGTGATATGAAAATTTTCCTTGTTTTAAAAAAAAACCAATCATCACCTCACATCTGGTAATCATCAAAACATTGTCTATAACTTGGTCTGCCCTTAAAAAAATAGAAGCAAGCACTTTAGCTTGTGGGCCAGCTTTTTTTTAACTTTGGATTATAGCTTTTGGTTTTGCTAATATCTTTTAATTAGACTATAACAAAAACTTATATACATTTTTAACTGATATAAATAAAGTTGTTATATTATATATTTTAATCAACGTATAGACTTTGTTTTGAAAAGATACTTCGTTTAAATATTAGTTACCATAAAAAAATAAAAAAAACAGTTTTTAAAAACGAAAAGAATGTGCTAAGTTGCAACGACCAAAAGCAAACACGAGAGGGCATTTTGGTAAACGGTGGAGGGCGCTTTTGATTGCCCATCCCATCTACCGCGCACCGCAACTAGGCGACTGGACCCCTCCCTCCCAAACGGAAAAAGCAACGCCTATAAATTTGCCCTTATCCGCTGATATGGCGCGCTCCCATTGGCCGCGCCGGATTCTTAGCCTACGTGGCGCGTCTTTATCGGCACGGCCACCTTTTCACGTGAAGCTAAGCGCGGGCCCCACCGGATCTTGGAAACTTGCATGGCTGACGATGATTGGACGAACACCACGAGAAAGATAGATATATTAGTCATGCACAAGCTCTTGCTTTGTTTTTCTTTTTTTTTTCTTTTTGTATATGGGTTAGGGCTTGTGTTGGAACATGGAAGATTTTTTAAAAAAAGATCAGGAACTTGGAAGATCTGGGAATCCTCTTAATTCATAAATGCTGTGCATATCAAAAGTTTGACATGAAATCATTGCAAACCCTACCATATAGTGCTTACATACATGATACATCATCCTCTCATTACAACTTACACAAATCTTGAAGCAAAGAAAGGGTAGGCAATCACCATCCACCATTCGTTCGTACTTTAATATTTCTATAATATTGAAATAGTGATGTATAGACGAATCTCCTAACTTAGCGAGTTGTGTTGCATCGATGGGGTCGTTCTGTCGTATAGCAAAAGTCAAGGGTAAGTTGAAGGGTTCTTACAGAAGTTCTCTTCGTACGCGTAGCTCCTCCTCTCTTCTTATGTCTGGACTTGGCTGCATATTATTATTTGGGAATTATTAGGATGTGTGGTAGCCATGCCCCATACGTTGTGTCCCCATGGTTCAACCACTAATGATAGAGAGGAGGGGCCATTTGAGCCCATCCGAGCCATTCCCAGCCAACCAAATTAATCCTTGCTCTTTGTTTAGGATGAGGTTTTTTTTCTTTGTCCCTTGTAGGGCAGCTATGGCTGGATCTTCTGGCAAGATATTTTATTTTTTACACTAAAAGTATCTCTTGGGATCTTGGCGGTTGGCAGTTCCTTTTTAGAGGAAACACGATTATGGTATAGCAAGGAAAACTGTGGAATTAAATTTTCTTGTACTATCATATTCATAAATATATGTTAAGAAATATAGATGATGATTGAGCATAGAAAATATATGTATGCCTTAGCAATATTAGTAATGTGACTGTTTTTTTTTTGCTACGGTTTATGGTTTTGGTCTTAACACGGGCGGTTGTGTGAACGGACCGAATGATGATAAGACGCTTTAAAAAGGTTGTTCCGATAAACCATTTCGAAATGGTATTGGAGAAACCGTTTCGTTTGTTTATTTGAGAGAGACCATAAGCCGAAAAGAACCCAGCCTAAATCTTGCATATTACCCTTTTTAATTTGTAAGTATTCCTGATTACTTTTTGAAAAGCTTCTTTTTTTTGTTAAAGATAAATATATCTAGCTGTTGCCACCAAAATTTCCAAGACAAGACAATTAATCTTGCGGCTTGAATTTGAATGGCCAGGATGTGTCAACCAATCATGTACACCTACGTACAACGGAATTTGAATGCCCATCCCATCATGGCTAGAACGTACTAACAGATGTGTGTTGCATTGTCTCCAGCTATTTTGAGAGGTTTGTCTGTTAGAGCAAATGTGCAAGAATTGTTTTACGGCTCTCCGTTGCTGTCGACATATGTGCGAACGTCTTCCTGAAAGATCGCAAAAAATGTCTGCAAATATTATTATTATTTATCTATTCTTCCTATATTTGAATCCCCAAATACATACTGAAGAAAACGCAATAAGAATTATTGTGTACTCTTGCAGTGCATATATAACGGTGAACATGTACATTTGGATATTGTAGCGTTTGACTACTCACTACTATAAAAGAGGCTACACTGGACGGTTACATCACAGATAGTTCATAGGAAACCGTCTATGCTGCAACTATCACAGACGGTTTATACTAAAACCGTCTATGATATTTTCACAGACAATTATTTATATGAACGGTCCATTGTAAAGCAAGACATCACAGACGATTCGTATTAATAGCCATCTGTGAAAATATCACGGACGGTTATTAGTATAAACCGTCTATAATAATGCAAGACATCACAGACGATTCGTATTAATAATCATTTTTGATAATTTACAAACGTTTATTTGTAAGAACCGTCTGTGATAATACCAGATATTATATACGGTTTTTAGTTAGAACCGTCTATGAAACAATCATAGACGATTTTTATTTATGACCATCAGTGTTTTGTCATTTGTCATATGAACTACCGAAGCTACTGATCAGTTGGAATAGATAAGTGCGATCAGTCACTTTTACAAATGAAAAATTCAAGTTAAATTTATTACAAAAGTTCAAAAAATGGATTTTTATATCTTGATCTTCTGGGCTTCATGTGCTTCCTCTTTTACTTTTGAAGTTGGAGGATTAGCGGCTGAGTTCTCGCGATGGCAAAAGCATGGAAGAACTTCAAGAGCACACTTGTCATGCAATACGTGGCCAAGAATTGCACGCCCTTCACAAGGTATTCTTTCGTGTCGCCGGAACATGGGAGGCCTTTGTGCAGATGAAGACGATGGCCGAATTTAAACAACAAAGTATGGTGCACAAGGCACTTCAGGCACAAAATACACACACTTACAGACTCGGCACCGCTGGGTACGCGGGTAAAATCCCACAATGGAGGATGCAGGACGAGTTTACAATCCGATCGGAGGCCTCCCTGCTATTTACCAGGATCGCAAACGAGTGCGCCTAAAACTGGTTAAGAGTGAGGTCATCAACCATATCTTCGGGTGTCTCCTCTTGTAAAAACCCCGCAAACAAGGAAGTGTCCTAATGCCTGATAAGATATGTTAAACTACATGGTTGTTAATACCTTTTGAATTTCATGGGGGTCTAAAACAACATGATTGCCTCTTACAGTAAACATTGACTACCGAATCTTTCCAAGACTGCTTTGAAGAAGATAGGGAGAGGGATGTACTATCACAGGCCTTGGAAAACAAGAAGCATCCAGGTCACACACAAGGCCCAGGGGTTTACATACCTTGAAGGCATGGATTCTCAAATGACTCCGAAGCGTATAGGAGTAGGAAGAGATCCAAGGCCTATCACGGTGAACAAATAAAATAGGAGCTTCGTGCAAAACATGAGGAACAACTATCTGCCTCACTTCAAGAGAAGGTTGCCTCACTTCGAGAAGAGATAGATTCATTGAGGGAAGAACTGAGACAAGTTCACAACCAATCGCAACTCACCCCTGTTAATGCGGTACCCAGTCCCCCTCAACATCGAAGTAGCTAGCGTCCAGCCAATTACTGAATATAACGACACCCACTTACTTATCGATGACATCCATGTAATGTATCTCTTTAGAATGCTACATAGATAGACCTAGTGGACGTCTTAACTCATTGTGTATCATTATGTAGGAGTCCACGCTGTGCATCCTTAGAGTCAGGCTTGTTGGCTCCATTCCCATTGACGCTAGCTGGGGGTGGTGTATCCATGGCTATCAAAGACGTTGGTGCACGGCGCCCAACTAGAGACCAGTTTTTTGAAGGTCCAGGTGGACAGAACTGACTCTTTTGAGAAGCCCCTAAATGAAGAGATTATGATATTAGAGGATGTCGTCCACACATTCATCTAGTGGCCAAAAAGGGACATCGCCCTCGACCCGTCCATGCTGCGATCTCCACATCCAGTGGCCCAAGAGGGACATTGCCCTCGACCTATCACATCGGCTCCTGTGGCTTCACATCAAGCTCCGCTTCAGAAGCCTATCACATCGGCTCCTATGGAGGCGCCGCTGAAAATGTTTCGTAAGCGAGGCACTAAGACCCAACTGAAGAAGATTAAGACACCTCCCGGGCAAAGGAAGTTCATTCTCAAAGTGTCGTTGGTCCCCAAGTCACAATTAACCAGGCTTGGACTGGTTTGCAATACTTTGCATACCTGATCTATGCAGAGGTCTAACATGAAGCCAAACCAGCACGGTGGATTCATCGTGAGATACATGGAGGCATATTTCCTCTATGACTCAGGCTACTTCGTCATGACCTTCGAAGGCTTATTCTTACTATTCAACCTCGATGAACTCAACGCCTCACTTCTAGGATGTTCGATACTATAAGTGTATTGTACAATCATATTCTACATTCACGTAATACCGATAAATGTCATAACTCATTGCTTATGTATAGATCCATGATCCAACAAGTCCGGCTACGACGAGAACCGGTAGGTTTCCTCGACCCACACTTGGTCACTAAGTAATCCATCAACGATAATGCATCCTTCGTCCAAAATTATATAACGAGGGGATTGATTGCTCACAGTGATATGGAGTACATCATGGTACACTTCAACAAAGGATAAGTGCTTCACTAATTGCCATACAAATTTCATTTGTAGTGCAAAATGAACTGAGAATTAATCACTATGGCAACAAATATGACTAGGGGTCATTGGATTTTGATCGTGATTATACAACAATCATATATCACACTTCGTTATAATGCCTCTAGAACTGACAATACTTATGTATCTAATTCTGTTGTTGCAGTGTCACTAGCGGCCACAGGGCAACGTATGTGGCTTCTACGTTTACCACCATATGGAGAAAATCATGGACGCTAAGACGAATGATCCAGATGTTTATCAACCTACCAATAATTATTTTGTGATTATCAATTTATATGTGTGTGTGTGCGCGCGCTAATGACTTAACACTACTCCTAACGACAACACGTGGAATTCGATAAAAGTGCAATCGATCTTGACAAACTCACCGAAATTCGAGGAAATCTCTCTAAATTCTTGATAGTGGAAATCATAAACAAGACTGGAGAGTTATACCCCGGCGATGATTATATGTTGAAATATTTGATACAATTGTAATCACTCAATTGTACTTAATCAAATAATTCATTCAAATGTATATCATTTAGTTGAGATCTGTGTAATGATTGGCGTGTACTATATGTGATCTGTTTGCTTGTTTTCAAAGGGTATAGCTAGCATTTCCTGAGGCTAGCCAAGAACAGAAAATAATATAGCTATTTAAATAGCTATCACAGACGGTTTTTAGTATTAGCCATCTGTGATATTTAAGATATCACAAACGGTTATGTCCGAGAACCGTGATATGTCACAAACGGTTTTTAGTATTAGCTGTCTGTGATATTTGATATATCTAAAAACCGTCTATGATACTTAATATATCACAGATGGCTATATTAAAGAACCGTCTATGATATTTGATATATCAAAATCCACATGTATTGTAATTATCATAGACATATAAATTTAGATAATTTAGAAATCGTCTGAGATAACGATTCTGAACCGTATATTATGGAACTTTCTGTAGCAGTGTCTTATCCATCTTGGGACGGAGTACATAGAAGGACGTGTGTACTGCCCTAATGCCATGCCACCAAATTCTCACTGCGACCGATGCATGTGAACTTGTGACTGTGAGAGCGATCGTGCATGCATGACCACTAGACGGAGGAGAGGAGAGGAGAGAGAGGAGAGAGATTACACGAGTGAATAATTGAAGCATCAATGCATGCGTCTGCATATACTGGCCGTCCGTCCACACGTGCGTACTTCCATCACGGTACGTGTGGGCATGCATGCCATACCGTGTATATAGTTCCTCTCCTCCGAAATACACGGCAAATTCCGAGGTGGGAAAATGAAGCAAATTAAAATGTCTTCAGCTTCTGACTTTCGACTTATTTTTCACTATTTATAAATTTCGTCTTTTTCTGAACTTTTGATTTTTTGTTGAACTTTTTTGCCGGTTCTTTTTTCCCGTATGTGTTTGTATTATACGTAATGGGCTAACATATTTTTAATTTTTTTAAATTTAATTATGCTAAATAAGTCTCTGTCAGCTACAGTATTTTTTCAGCCAGCCACAGTATTTTTTAGCCATAAGCCACTAAAAAAAGTCCAAATGATCATCATTTAAAGGCGCAAAAAAAAAGTTGGGAGCAAAACAAAGGTAGTACCGTAGTAGCGTGCGGTCCCGGAGAAGGCAACTTCGTCGATGCCGTTGCGCGGCAGCATGGTGGTCCATACGACTCGCTGTAGATGGCCTCGCTGCACTGCTTCACGTACGTACGAACGATCGCGTAGTTACAGGGTCGATAAGGTAGTCGCTGACACGTGGGTCCCACCGACGAGTCCGTCCTTTGTCGTGCGTGTTGATGTTGTGTCATGGATCTTGATCGATCATCCTCCGCTTGGAATGAGATTAATTGTTTTAGCTTTTATTAACCAACCAACATGGTACAGTAGAGCTTTCAGAATATTGCAACCTCAGTCTAAGCAGAAACAAACGGTTTAATTAAGTTCTATGTAATCCCTCGATCAGAGTGTGTGGCAAGGAACCACTTCTTAGTTGAGTGGTGGAGTTATAGATGTACAGCTACACTCACCAAGTTCAAAATCATGATATCCATATTTATGCATATGTAAGTGCGCTTTTAATAGAAACTTTATGAGATTATGAATTTATTCTTAGCCTTCGTCTTTCTAGATGTGCCCTAAGGAAGCACACTAGTATATATATGTGTGTGCTGGTGTATGTGCGTGTACATCTTCTTTGTAGCCGCAAAAAAGAGAGAGTATGCAGCAGTAGCAAAGCAATGGCTTAACACGCATTTCTGCAGAAACAGGCCTGCAAGTACTGAACTAGTAGGTTCAGATCTTCAAGTCTGGATTCTGAATTGCTGCTAGTGCTATGCTGTGGCTGACGAGCATTCTTTTGCCAGGTTGAATTCGGACAGGGCAGGGCCGGCTACATAACCATTTCTGACAAAAGAACGCCTATTCAAATGCTTGTTCCTTCTGCTACGGGGATACCTGCAATCTCAAGTTCGTAACACCTATTTAGTAATTAGACAGATAGTGGAGTAGTAGTATAGTACTACTTATCTGCAGTTCATCTCTGTAGAGTCTAGTTGTGTGTGTGTGAGAGAGAGAGATTGAGATGTCGTACTTGCACACATCCAATGAGAATTTCAAATTGCTAGTGCTGTTCTTGTTCATACTGTACACTATAACTGTAGACTGATGAGAGCTTGTCTGCAAGCTGCAGCCCAAATCTGTGGGCTATATTCACTGCACACTACAAATACAAAACACTAATAAAATCCTCTCTGCCTCATGTTAAAATTCCACAGTAAACACAAAATTTAACCTTCATCTGCATGGAACTGTACACAATGCGCAATATTGCTGTCAATCTCATACACCAAACAAAAAACCACACAGGAGCAACTAGCTAGCAAATTACACATCAATAACAATGAGCAGTGTGAAACGTTTTTGATGAGCCCATCACGTGTCCAAGCAAATATGGATGCGTTCTTTTCTACTATTGTTGGTGATTTTTTGTTTTAGCATGAACGTTTATATAAACAAACTGAATGCCAAGAAGTTACAAGCTATTTCAAAACGGCGAGAAAAAAAATCATATTATTTATTTGTTTTAGAGAATCTATTAATCATAAATTATAAATTGAAAAGTCTTCTGGCCAGGAAAAGGGCAAGTGCTGTCCCCATCAGCAAAACCCATGACCAACCTGTCTTAATTGTCACCTAATTTGTACTCTCTAACAGATGGGTGGATGGATGGATGGATGGTGAGCAATGCAGACACTTGGCCTCCTAAACCATCCACCGTTTGCCCTAGATAATGCATATGCGTTGCATTGTATGTAATTGCTAATGTATGTGCACAAGAAGGACACGGATGGATCAAGAGAATGAACAGTGCAGGTGCAACCAGCAGGTCTCTCTTTATCGCATTACAGTACAGGGGCTTGCTCATCCAGTTTCTTCTCTTTCTCTGCTCTAGCTAATTTGTCACCTGGAAATGTTTGATTTTTTTTTATGGGTTTTAGGTTCTGAGATCTTTTTCGCTGTGGAAATATCTGTTCTGTAGTGTTGTCTCGTTCCAGAGTTCATGTGCTTGGAATGGCAACATCTGTTATATTGTACTTTTTCAAGATATGACTAGTGTTGAAATGTTAGCGCCTAACCTGTGTCTTTCAGGTGTGTGTAAATTATGAAACTGAAAAGTGTATTATTTTTATAAAAAACAACAGTGAAAAACGAAACTTTAGTACCGTAATACTATTTCTTACACAACAAAAAGGATCCAAATTATCTGAACCTCCAAAGCTATAATTAAGCCCATTTAGACCAGTACAAACTGGCCTGTATGTATACTAGCCCAAAGATACACTCTCTTTCCTAAAAAAAAGACACTTTCATGTGACATACAGTATCATCACTGTTGAGGCCCCAGAAAGATCATCAGACGTTGATTTGTCAGCTAGATGCCTAGAACCACTACTCTTTTTTTTTTTTACTATTTTCTGCTTAAACTCCTAGACAATGTGCAACTGAAGTTGCGTTCGCATTCAGATGCCAGACTATGCGTTGTCCTCGAGCTCAGCAGATGGCACAAGCACCACAACTTGGTTTTGCAAGTCAATCAGCAGTTCCTTTGTCGCCTGCTGCTGATGATAGCATGTTCTCCTTCAACCTATGCAGCCTATGCTCGAGTCCGCACACCTTCTCGATCACATCCAAGCAAGCTGATCATCAGAGTTGTCCTCCCGAGAAACAGCTCTCTCCTCGGTGTTGATGTTGTGATCTGCTAGATGACTAGAATCTGTCTTCAAACAAGGCTTGATTGTAGGCGATGTACTCTCCTGCAAGCATATTAAGACTACACAGTTAATTGAATGAATCTAATAGAGGTAGATTATCTCAAGTGGAGGCCCTTGTTAATTTAGATTAGATCTGCAAATTAGGTAAGATAGCACAATCAGCCTTTTGTTGTTTCTACCTTGATTTTGCCAGTCGGAGGGCAGCTAGCTGACTCTGGCTTCCCCTCAAGAATTCTTTGCAAACGTGTAGGCACATTGATGATTTCAGACAAGGGAAGATAGCATGAATTGTCCACTGAATCAATCTTGCCTGAACTTCCAGTTTTTTCTACACTCATTCTTGAGCTTTTGCTGGGACCAGTAATATGACTGTTTCCTTCAGCCTGCAAGACAGCGCTAATGTCAAGAAAAGTGTGTGTTGAATACATGACCACAAGATATATTTAAAGAAAAACTTGAAACTGTCTTACACATGGAATTGAGACATATGTCATAACGAAGGAATGCAATACTTGAAAGACAGAGTTCAGTTTATGCATCTCATGACCATATGTAATTCTGTACTAAAATGAATGGATCCACAAAGATGATTTGTGCACTTATAGAAATTGCAGCTTCACATAAGTATGGAATGAATGCACCCACTATCATTCTTTCAGGGCTTTGCCGTTAGGCAGCGGCTGCAAATGCTTGCATAGAGCAAATATAATTTAAAGAGAGAAATATCCAGAATTGAAGGGAACACTTGAGACCAAGTGAGAATGCAAGCAAATACTAAATGACTCAATGAAAACGCCCAGCTAGTAAGAATAATGAATTAATGATGAGATAGAAACGCATGCCTTCCGAACTCTGAGAGCAGCACACCTTGTATTTTTGAACCACTTGTCAATCTGTAAATGGATCAGACATTGGTTAATGACTTTATATGGTTAATGACTATATAGATTAAAAAAACAAGTGACCCTTCTGCACTTCAAAGATGCTCTGCCCATGATATTTCATTAGAAAAAGAGAGCGACCAACTATAATATGAATGTGGCCTTAACGATATGAATAGCATTTTATAATATTTTGGAAAAATAGAAGTGCAGTGTATGGTCGATGCCAAAAGGGTGATTGACTAGCAGAATGAAATTCTCAGGTGAATAAACATATGTAAGTAATCAGTAATACAAAGCTGTCAAAATTTATTCAATCCAACACTACAAACCTTTTCAAACGAAATACCCAATTCTGTTGAGAGATTTTCTTTGACAGTTCGGGCTGGAAGCTCGTTTTCAGCAAAAACTTTGCGAAGCACCTAATGTAGCAACATGAAGAACAAAGGATATTAAAATGCAGTAAGCAAGGGTGAGCCTGACGAAAACAACACAGATTCACAGTTACAGGCACAATAAGCCCAATGTGAAATCCAATTTTAGCCATCAGTTGGCCTTGTATTACAGGCTTACAGCAAATACATGTGTATCATGGGATGAAGATGTCATGTTGATTATATTTTTTAGGTAATTAACAACCAATTACCTGGACTGCCACAGGAGGAATCCTGAAAAGTTTTCTCCTCTGCGGTTGGACTTTCTCATCTGATATGACATCTGGGAAACCCTTAACAGTGCTAGCCCAAACACCAGTTGAATCTGCTCTTCTTTTCTTTCTCCTGTTAAGACGCCTGCGTTCATCATCACTCTGCTCTTCATTCTCGATCAGTTTTCCAAACATTTCCTGTGAAGGGTGAAAAGCAGTCAAAGTCGCAATCTGTTGATCCAACTTAGTGCTGAAAACAACTTACTTACTAAAGGGACAACTAATACATAATACCTAGCTAATTACAAATACAATTCTTTGAATTGCAGTATTGATAGAATAGAAGTTTCATTTGGTGACACACACCTCGTTAAGTCTTCTATAATCAACATCTCTCCTTGGCCTTTGGTAGGTAAGAATACCCGCAAAATCATCTTCACCAGAATCAATGCCTAAATCTGAATTGGCATGGCAGAACCCTTCAGCGACAGTGAAATCTGCTGATATAAAGTCTGGAATATCATCGTTTGGAGAATATAGTGGACTTCCTGAACAATTGGAATCACCAGAGATACTTTCTTCACCACTGTCTGGGCTGCTGCTGCTGGCCTCATTTTCTTCAGGAGTGTAGTCCTCGTCACCTGAATACTCAGATAGCCAATCTTCACCTGGTCCATCCTCACAGTTTATGTGTTCAGTTGCTTCCTTGAAAATATCCTATAGAAAGCAAGTAATGTCAAGATTGAGTGAATAGGATGAAATTACCTAAAAGTAAAACGATCAAAACATGAATGTAATAAATGAGAAGACTTACTTTGGTGGGACTCTTCACTGTGAAGCTCATTCCCAAATGTGCATTAATAGCTTCTAGAATCTTCATCTTGCACAAGCAGAATTTGCAAAGCCATCCATGACCACTAGTAGGAAGAACTAAGAGATAGCACAGGACAAAGATAGATAATTATGAACTATAAATTAATTGGTATTGCAACATCCAGTAAACAAAATTAACAAATGTGTAAGCATGTCTCAAATGTGGAGCAAAAGCACCACCATGCAACGGGCATGGAAATATATAATCCCTTGCGTGCGTGCTGTTGCAAGCTAGATTATCCTGACAAGCATTAACTAATGTCCTTTGATTTCATTAAAAGGCGAACAAGATTGAGAGTATATATCTACTCATTCTCAAACAATTATCACATGCTAAAAAGTAGAACAGTTTTTGTGCATGGAATGACAACAGAGTCTACAGATGTTCTGTTTGTTTTGATGTGTTTGAGCTTAGTGCTCACATAGCTCTATTGCAAGGAAGGCTAGTTGACAATGGAAAGAAGCAATGCCACTCAAAAAAAATAAGTAATAGCTTTGTTTTGTTTTTAACTGGGAAAAATAAGCAAGAGTTACTATGTCATGAATACACTAGTTCTATTTCCCTCTCAATCATGCTTATTAAGGTGTCGCTTACGCCTAAGCGGTAAGGCACCCCCGGCCGGCAAGGCGTAGCCACTGCCTTGCCCTGCGCATGTATGGCGTCCGCCTCAGCACCAAGGCGTCGCTGAGGTGACGATTAGGCCGCGTATGGCGTCGGGAAGGCCCAAAGCGACGCCATACGCATGGAGGTGACGGCCACACCCAAACAAAGAAGTGAACACGAGCGAACCCAAGCGGTGGGTGGTGGCTAAACCAGAGAAGAGAAAGAACTCAAAGAAAAGATCTCGAGAAAGAAACCCTAGGCAGCGAAGTACCTGGAACCTTGGCGGCGGCCGGCGGCGCCTCCATCTGGCCGCTCCGGTACTCCCCCTCCTCCCCCCTCCCTTTCCCGTCCTCTCCAACCTCCCAGCAGAAGCGCCGGCGCCAGAGAGGCGCGGATCTAGTCCGCGTCTCTACGTCACCGCCGCCGCTGGGGTCGTCGCCGCCGCTGCTTGGTTGGAAGGGAGGGGAGAGGAGGGAAGGGGCGCCGACGCCACTGCTTGGTTGGGAGGGAGGGGAGAGGAGGGGAGGGTCGCCGCCGCTGCTGAGGACGTCGCCGCCGCCGCTGCATTTGCTCCGGGGGAGGGGAAGCGAGCGAGCGAGTGGAGGCGGAGCGACCAAGCGAGTGGAGTTGGAGGCGGAGGGAGCGAGCGACTGGAGGCGGAGCGACCGACCGAGTGAGTGGCCGAGTGGCAGTGCGCGTTGATTTTTATTTCGCTTCGCTGCTCGCTTAGCTGTCGCTTGTTGATGCTCGCTCTGTGTTGCTGGCTACTTGCTCCCCCTATAGTGCTGTTACAGTGCTCACTGCTCCGGTAACTACTAATACTTTTTTTTATTCTCTGTACCGTAGAAACAGAAAAAATGACAAATACAAGTATGCAAGTATATATATGCTGCTAAAATACTCATTTTATTTGCTACCCCTTAGCGCCTTAAGATGTGTAAGGCGTCGCCTCGCCTCGCGCCTTACCGCTTAAAAGGTGTGAGGGGGGTGGGTCGCCTTACCTCGCCTTACCGCCTTAATAACCATGCTCTCAATATTCTTTGATGTTACTCAACAATTGCTGCAGTTCAAATGTCCAATGGATACAGAACCAAAGGGAAGGAATACCTGGGGTAGAATTATGAACACCAACATAGCATGAAATTTCTAACATATGGAGGAAGCAAAGATTACACAAATTTATAAATCATTATATGATTTTGAGTTCATGCATACTTATAGATTAGCCTCCAAACTTTGTCAAAATGGTAAATGTGGTCCCTGAACTCTACTTTTGTTGATTTTGGTTCATGTAATCTAACTTTGCTGAGTGTAGTTCCTTAAACCTACAATATAACTGATTATGGCCATCTCTATGTCAAGTTCTCTGATAGAATCTTGTGCACCACAAGCTGACCTGTGGGCTGTGGAACAAATATTTTGGGGTATGTGCTCATTTCCAATTAATGTTTGCATTGAAAATATGGTAGTCATGATAACAAATGCATCCAAACTGCGCATTTTTGGTTTGCAATCCTAATCGGTTACGTGTGGATGCCATATAAAAGCCCATGTAGTCAGTCATACAGCTCGACAGTCTCAACTTGTCATACATGATATTCTAATACAAAATGTAATATAAGGACGAAAATCAACAAAAAAAATGACAAGTTAGGGGAATAGATCAACAAAATTAGCAAGAGGGAGTGATGAGCTGAGCTCTAACATATGTTAGACTAAGGAACAAGGAATAGAGTGAAATCAAACCTTAATATTTTCAAAAATCAACTTGAACTTGTTATGAATATTGTGTATGCATTCAAGAGTCCCAATGAGCAATATATATAGGGTACGAAGGGGGCATAAGACTAAACTCTAGTACAATAGAAAATATCACTAATACCCTTAACACCCCCTCAAATGTAAAGCGTATGCAATAGCATTGCATTTGAAAAGGGTTAACACTAAAATAGGAAAAATCCGAAGTCCAAATCTTGATAATGTAGTCGTAGCGTGCAGCTCTTGGAAAATATGTCGAGTCAATGAGGAATGAATAGAAACATGGTGGCGCAGATCGAAACCCAAAACAGCGGCGACATAGTGCATAAGAAGCGCAGTGCAGAAGAAGCGCAACGGTCTTAGAAGCTTGGCGCAGCGGCTTAGAGAGAAGCAGTGGCATTATAACGATTTCTACGATCTGCATGCGGCTCAGAGAGAAGAGTGACGGCTACTGCCACAGGCAAAAAAAAAAGGAAATTCCTAAGCTTCTATGACTGATAATAAATTTATAGACTCACATGGCTTGGACGAACTGAAAGACAGAGACTACGGATTTAGATGGACACAACGAAAGACTCAAAAGAGAGAAAAAGGACTCAAATGTAGTGGATACCAAGCAGTAGTAGTTGAGGCTTTAGAAAGTGTTGATGACTCAAACATAGACACCTTGACCATCTGAAATAATTGCATATGACTGAATCCTTCCCAAAAGCATAGTGCACAACCGGCCTTAACTTCTAGGGAGCAAGCACAAAGACCACTCACTCCCTCGTCTCTCTTCCCCTCTGCGCTCTCGTGAGCATGCTTCCTCCGAGGCACCCCTCTCCCTCTCGTCTCTCCCCACCACCGGCTGGGAGAGGCAAATGGAGGTGTGACGAGGCGAGTGTGGCGGCAGAGGTGCGAACGTGGCCGAGAGACAGCGATGCGGGCGTGGCAACCGGATCTAGTTTGATCTGGGCAGGAACGCATTGGCGCACTTGCGAAGCAGAGGAGCGGCAGGGTGGTGGATCCTGGAGGAGCGGCGACCCAAGGATGGGCGGCGATCCGGTAGGGTGGCGGCCGTGACCCAAGGACGGGCAGGGACCCGAGAGGGCCTAGTGCATCGAGTCAGTGGTGTCGACGGCCGGATCCAAGGCGGCAATGGCTCCAGGCACACAACGAATGGATCTAGCCAAATCCGTTCGAGAGAAGACCAGGCGACGTGAGGTCGTCGGCGACCGGATCAGATCAAACTTCTATCTGGCGATGGCCGGCAGCTAGAAGAGGCGAGCGGCGGTGGCGATCCAAGAGAAGGACGGCGGCAGCGGCTCACTGGGATCCAGGCAACAACATGGCCGCCCTCAGGAGTGGAGATTGATCCTCCCGAGGGCAACGGCAACGGAAAAAGAACTAAGGTTAGGATGCAGCGGCGACGGCTACAGTAAACCCTAACCCCAACATTTGTTCTGATACCATGTTATGAATATTTTGTATATATTCAAGAGGCCCAATGAGCAATATATATAGGGTACAAAGAGGATATAAGACTAAATCCTAGTACAATAGGAAATACCACTAATACCTTTAACAGAACTTAGGATGCCAACTTATTTATAAAGGACAAATCTTGCATAAGGCATGTTGAGTAAGATACCCATCGTCTAGTTGAGCTCAGTTACTGTTAATTGGAAAGTTTAGTTTCATAATTTGTATCGGTCAATATATAAAAAAAAGACATCAACACATCCATATTTGTGAACATATGGTGTTTAGAGATGTTTTGATTTTTTTTACTTGCTACTATCTTTTTGTACAAAAAACACAAAAACGTAACTTGAAACAGAAGAAGTGTTTTTCAGGTGATTTAGATGAAATTGTTAAGCTTTACACCAAACAAGGATGCCTGCATGCATGCTAAAAGAAAAATGTGGAACCTCATAGTTTGAAAGCAAAACAGAGAAAGAATTACCCACTTTTGTCTAAAGGAGGTTGCAAACATTTCTGGTGATACGCCTTTTTGCAGGCCCCTTCACAGAAGATAATTTTATTGTCGGGAAATGATTCATGAGACTTGCAACTTGAACAGATGGTCTAGCAAAGCAAATATTGATCTGTCAGTTGCATAATCTTGTGGAAGTAGGGATTTTGACATTCACTTGATGATATACATACATGTTCAGGATTGACACAGTCATCTGAAGGCATCGCAGAGTCATTCATGCTCCCACTAGAACTATACAAATCAAGTTCATGAATAACATCACGGATAGCAATTTTGCATTTAATGATCTGTTTCTTAGCACGCTGTAGCTCCTTCTCTGGCTGTAGTTTCTCTTGACTGTTTGGAAAGGTACAGCTTTAGTTAATTAATATTACTAGCATACCCTTATTTTACTGTAGAGAACATAAAAGAAAAATAGCAAAACGAGGAAGGAAATTATATACAACAGCTAGTAAAACTTATTAAAAACAATCATATGACCTGTTAGCATGATTCTATCATAACAGTTGAAAGGCAAATAAGAGTTGTCTTACACTACTCAGTGCCAACAAAAGGTACTGCACTACACTTTTATCTCATGAAATGGACTTCAACTACATAAGTCCAAATGGGTACTGACCACCAATAAACATACCAATATTATTTCTAACACTGTTATTAAGTCGCGCGACTAGTCGCGACTAATCGTAGATAGTCAGCAAGTCGGCACATGGCCTCCGGCTAGTGCCATCGACTCGACTAGCAGAGCTAGTCGTCCGACTTGCCGACTAGTCGACGACTAGCCGCGACTAGTCGGCCTGTGTGAGTCGGACGACTAGGTGGCCCACTGCCAGCCTCAGGCACCCACGAAGATATAGAGGAGGGAACCCATAGAGGCACAAATGCAATCGAATCGAATCGGCTCCCCCCACTCCCCAGTCCCCACGACGCCACCGGGAACCCTACCCATCGTTGGCCCCGTCCACACTGCCGACGCCGCCCGCCGCCACCTCCTCAGCCCTCCCCTGCATCAGCACCTCCACCTCCTCAGTCCACAGCACCATCGCCACCTCCTCGGCGCTCGCTAGTCACTGTCGACCCCTGTCCACGCCGCCGCCGCCTCCTCGTCGGACCTCTCTCCACCAACCCGAGCCTTGGTGACCGGTGAGCACTCCTTCATCCTCCTCCCCTTTCTCCTCTCCTCTCCTTCCTCTGGCAGTAATCTCTCCTCTCCTTCGGTCCTTCCTCTCCTCTGAGTTCGCTGATTTGAAGCTGACTTGTGGTTGTGGAGTAGTAGTAGTAGTAGGCTAGTAGCAGTATTAGCTGTAGTAGAGGTAGACTGGTAGTAGGCTAGTAGCAGTACTCCCTTAGTATCCTCTCCTTCCTCCTCTGCTTGACAATGGTATTAGCCGCAGTACTAGTAGCCGCAATAGTAGTAGCAGCAGCAGCAACAGCACTCAGCAGTAGTTATATTGAATAGCAGTAGTAGCAGCAGAGGAGACTAGTCGTGGCTAGTCGTGGCTAGTCGCGACTAGTCGGTCAACTAGTCGGGCAAGTCGGCAAGTCGGTCCCCTTGCGACTCGACTCGACTTTACGACTTAATAACATTGATTTCTAATTTATGAGAAGTTATGTTGGTCAGTTATAAATGGCCTCATGTGATGAACTTGGGATGTATTGTGATCCTCATCCTCATATAGTTAATAAGTTGTAAGTGGTTAAAACTGCATGACTTGCCATATGTTTTAAAAGCAAAAAAAATACTTTTTTTTTGTGGAAGTTGCCATAGTTATTAAGGCGTCGCCTAATCATCGATTAGGCGTCGAGGCGCTCAAGGGCTGTCGCCTCGCCTTATGAGCAAGAGAGGGGGAGGGGGGATAGAAGCAAAAAAACGTTGATCAGAGGCGGCAGCGCTTCGATCTTGGGTCGTGGGCAGCAGATCTGGTGCTGAAACAACCCATTCGTCGTCGCTGCCAGCTTGCCGTCGCAGAGCTCACGCTGCTGCCGCAGAATCTTGGCTCGTCGCCGCCGGATTTGGCTGCAGATTGCCACCATCCTTGCTGCTCACCGCCACCCTCGTCGCTAGCTCCGCCGGATGTTGGAGATAGGGATATAGAGGTAGGGGAAGAGCGAGCGAGAGACATGGGAGATGGGGAGAGGAGTGGCGGCTAGGGTTAGATTGTGAGAAGGTCGAGGGAGATGGAGGCACAGTGTTGGGCAGTTCGGGGCAAGCTGGGCTGGCCAGACCACTTTCTCTTTTACCTTCTTCTTTTCTCCTTTCCTTTTCCTTTCTTTCCTGTGTCTGTAACGTTTTCACTTTTCAGCCCTTCTCTTCCTGCTGGTATGGCGTCGCCACAGACGTCCAAGGCGTCATCCAAGCATCCAGGAGGTGCCTTGCTGCATCGCCTCGTCTTAGCGCCTTAATAACTAAGGAAGTTACATGCCTCATATATAAATTCCTGCGCATAATTGCTCTAAACAAATTGGAGTCTTGTTCCCAACAAGACTAAAAGTCTAACCTACTTTACTTTTATTTGAGTTTTTCCTCCCAAAACTGCATTCATGCTGGATTCAATAAGATAATTCAGGTTACTTTTTTTATTTTTTTGGCACATAACATTAGCTGGATTTGAAATTTTCTTTTACCAGTAGTTGACAAAAGTGAGAGAGTGCAGTCCAGACCTGTGCCCATTCCAGCCATCTCCAGAGTATGCATCTAGCAAATTCTGCTCCAACTTTATTTTGATCAGGAAATATCTTGCTCTTCTTTCCAAGCGAGTTGCCTCATCACAATCAGAATTTTGCCTTTTCCGTTTCTGCTTCCTCCTAATTGGTCCGGTAGCAGTTTTTGCGGTAGTAGCATTTGAACGCCCACACCGCCGTTTCAGAGGACTACGATGATATTGTTTCTTTATACATTTCGCCAGATTAGCATTCCGAGCTGTTCTTGCTGTTCTCTTGGGAGGAAAACCTGGCTTATACTTGCTGGAAGTATCACGGCGACTTGGTCTTTTTGATACAGAAATCAACTCAGAAGAGGACTCTTTCCTCCGTTGTGATGATCTTCTAGAGGTGGAGCATACTGATTTCTTTTCTGAAGTATGCATTGTTAGTGCTGGAGATTAATCATCTGATTGAGACCTATTACTGTAAAGAATATGACAAACGGAAAGCAGAATGGAGTGATTGACATCATGATGAGTACATTAGGAAATTATATAGCATATTAGCAGTAACAAGAAGAACAGGTAATGGCTATAGCATTAGCATGTTAAAAATAAAGCAGATATCTGTACTTTTCGCAATGTTATCCTGATCCATCCAGCATGCTCATTTCTTAGTCTTACCATCCAAACTGTTCTTAAGATCATCGCTTAGGCGTCCAGGCGGTTCGGTGAGGTCGCCACAGCCGGTCGCCTCGCCTTAGATCACTGGCGACAGGGATAGAGCTCGCTGCTGCCGCCGTCATTGTTGCTTGTCGTCTCCATCGCTGCTGATGTCGCTTCTCATCATCACCGCCGCCGTCGCCACCACCCTCGCTGCTCGCCGCCACCCCCGCTGCTCGCTGGAGTTGTCACTAGCTCCGCCGGACGGGGGAGAGGGGGAGGTAGAGGTAGGGGAAGCGCGCGCGCGAGGGGGGGAGAGGCAGGCACGGGGGATGGGGACTGGGGATTAGACTAGCAGGGTACAAAACTACAAATCCGTCCGCAACTAAATGGATTGCTCACAACAAAGAAGAAACCTAGAACGAAATGAACAGCAATGCAAGCAGGCTAGGGTTTCCTCACCGACAATCCAAGTCCGGATGGATCTCCGCTCCACGCCAGGCCAGTGGATGGGAGGAGGAGGAGGAGGAGGTCGATGCCAACGAGGGAAGAGCTCCTTCGCTTAGAGGCGGCGGGCGTGCTTCGGTAGAAGGACTTTGAGCGAGAGGCGGACGGGGGAGCCTGCCGCCGGCGAGGTGATGGAGGCCGGAATCGCACAGGAGAGGTGAATGTGGACGACGAAGTTGGTACGAAATGTTTTTAGGAGAACGAGACCCCCAGCGTGAACACATATTATTGTTTCTCGCAACTTAAAACAATACAGCTTGTTGTTTTTCCGTAATTTCTCGTACCCCTAGGTGCACTTAAGGTCAATTCTTAGCGGGTTTTTTCGAGCGGTGGTTTATATCATGAATTTTTAAATACTATCTATTTATACGAGAGAGTATGGAGAGAGATACTTCTATATAATTTTAGCCGATATAGTATAGTTAAAACAGTGTCTACTATAATTAATTTATAGATTTTGCCTTAAAAAACTATTTTGTTTAAAAACTAATTGATATAGAAATCTAAACTATAAATAAAAAAGAATTCACCAATAGAATTGCTCACACTATTACCTGAACACTAAGATAAAACCATTCTCCAGTTATTCTGGTTTCTCTCAGTGATTGGCCGTGGTCTATAGTTGCTCCCTTGGTGCCTATCGTTCGTGTCACGGATCAGAGGAAGTTACCCTAATGTCATCTAGGTTAACCCATAAAGAAGTTAATGTTCATGATGATATTTTGAAGTGTTATTACTAATTCATGTCTATAGTGACTCCAACGTGCCTATGATGACCCCAATAACTTCTTCTCCTGAATCCGCCCTGTATGTGAATCTTGAAATACTGTTAAAAATGAGAAACTAAAAGATTGCTCAACGAACTGTGATCAGTTTCATGTGATGGCGCCAAAGAGATTGGCAGGCAGCATGTCTAAAACAATATATAACTTATTTAGCACTATTCTATCATCTCGTGTCTTAATAACTTTACTTGGTCTACATAATCATATGACAACATTATAAAATTACCTTAATGACATTCGAATTTAGATTCTTATCGGTCCTGTTCCCTGCAATTTCTCCGGTTGGCATTTCTAATGGTGGGTATGGGGAGGATGGCAGGTTGCCCATTGTTCGTCAGACCAAGATCAGACGGTGATGCAACTTGTTGGCTGTTGCTAATTCCCAAAACATCCTATGGGCCAACAGTTCCCTAAATGAATTGAATAATAAAAACCCCTATTAAACCCGGAAGGTTTCCTGCCTCCTCGCGTGGTCCACGTCGCCCCTGCGCTCCCTCCGACCGGCGCGTGCCCGAAGAATTTGCGTACGGCCGGGGGAGCCGATTTCCCTCTACTTTTTGCAAATTACGTAAAGGTCTTTTTTTCTCGCGAACAGATCCCTGCCAAATTTTTTACCCCTCCACTTTGCAGGATAGCGCCCCGTGTTTTCCTAAATTACATACGGGTCCTCATTTATTTACGTACAGGCCCATTTATTTACGTACAGGTCCTCAATTTTTTACGAAAAACACCTTTAACTTTTTCGAAAATACACATTTTTCCTCGATTTTGTTATAAAACTCCTCACGAATTATCGTCTCTTTTACTTTGGTACACACGGTGGCTGGCGCGGCGTGGCGCCGCGCCTACGAGGCTAGTAACAGCATTATTCCCGGGGGGATTCCGGCTCCCCCGCGCGGCCACGTCACCCCCGCCCGCGCGTCCGGCCAGCGCGTGGCGGGGGTTTTCCCGTACGGCCGGGGGAGGCACTTTCCTCCGGTTTTGCGAAAATTACGTATAGGTCCTTTTTCTCGCGAAAAGGTCCCTGCAAGTTTTTTCTTTCAAAAAAATTTTTGGATTTCGCCCGGCGGGTTTCCGAAATTACGTATAGGTCCTTATTTACTTACGTACAGGTCCTCGATTTTTTACGAAAAAGACCTTTGATTTTCCCAAAATTACGTATTTGTCCTTGATTTTTTTTATGAAACTGCCTGCGAATTATCGTCTCTTTTATTTTGGTCCACATGGTAGCTAACGCGGCGTGCGCCGCGCTTATATGCAGCTAGTTGAAAATTTAAGTGGAATATTGCGAAAATTTTAACTAGCTTCACTCGCAGAAAAAAAATTAACTAGCTTAACGCTTGCCAGTTCTAGTAAATTCGATTAAACTCTGAGTATTAAATTTTAGAAATAGCGCTTCAAACCAATCATATACACTAAACGACTCGAAATATGTTGTTTTTGTTGAGATACGGGTAGATTATAATAGTATAGATTAAAATTTTCTATTGCGTAAACTTAAAAGCCATGCAAATAAGAGATCATATATATTACCACTAGACATGCAATGCAGCGAAAGTAGAGCTGAAGTGGCCGGTTCAACGTAGCGGCCGTCAGTGTAGTGGAAGTAGTCGATCGTCCTCTAGTTAACAGTCTCCTCACGATCGTCTCGATCAACGCCACAATCGTAGCAGTACCTCTATCGAAATCAACACGTCTAGGGATGGAATACCGTGCGCAATGTGATAGCACTAGCACACACGATAGGGCCTGTGAGAGGTGACGGCTGGGATTTTGATGGGTGTGTACCAGCTACGTAAGGTATGAAGCCCACTTAGTCCACTAATAACGGATCTAATCCGAACTGATGTGTTCTAACCCGTTAAGTGTGTGATCCTATAAGTTCATGTATATTCGGCCATGGTCTGAAAACTCCTTTCCGATCTACAAGTTAGCAACATTCCCTATTAGAATATATCGACTCCTAAATATACATAAAGATCATATCAGACGAAGCTATATAGCACGCATATACCAATCATTTTACCTCATGATACCAAATCGAACTCAAAATGAGAAATATGTCATCCTGATCATTCGCTCAAATCTGTAGTGGATTATTTAGTTATAATTGACTTAACCACATTCGGTATGACTATGCAATTTCTTAATCCAACCACATCGATGGGCCCAAAAATATCTCTTCTGTTATATAAGAGGAACAAATTTTTATCATGAACGTTCACATTTCTCTATATGTTTCATAGTAAATCTGAAAAGTACCTCTATGACCACCCAAATACGGAATAGTGTTTGACAACCCTTAGTAAACTATTTATATATAGAAAATTATGACGATCTCAGATCTAATGATTCTGCATACATTATGTATAAGACCAACTGATGATATTTAAGAATATAATAATTCTTGCAGTATCTCATGGTAGACCAATTCAACACTATATTCTCTAATATGTGTCTACAATATTGGTTTGATATCCTCATATCTATAATTTATAAAATATAATCATCAATCAATACATGTGCTGATCTATAAATTATAAGTATCTCACATAATAATATAAAATCATGAATAATTTAGAATAACATTAAAATATGAATAAAAAGTTCCACGAAAGTCATACTTATTGATCAATACAAAAGACATCTATTCAAGACACAAAATAATATATTATTCAAAAGATCACTAACAATTTTGCCTTTCATACGGACACCGGAAATACTGTGTCCCGAATTTGTATCCTAAAATTATGTGTGATGCAAATTCACCAATAATAACATTCTTTATTTTCCTTACCAAATCTCACACAATTATAAAGCTACACACAGGTTACAATTTGATGACATTGGAGTCAGAATGTGTGACATTAGTAAGGACTGTAGTTGTCATCAGCATACGACAATCAAATGGAGAATCAAAACATAGTACTGCCAGGAAACTTCTCTTTGCATAAATAGAATAAGCTCATCTCCTCAAAAATGAATGGTAAGTGCTTGACTTCTTGACATTTTCGAATTGGCTAGCTACCAGTGTATAGACTACACAACATGGAATTGACGATGCCAAACCAATAAACTAGAGAGAAGAATTTTACATAGTATCAGCTTTGCAATTTTGCATATTCCCTTCTCTCCCTAAAAGTACATGATGGTATACTGATGAGCCCAGATCATACAACATATGGGCTCAGTAATAGCTATCTTGGAAGCAAACCAAGATCAGTTTATGATATTGTTTCGTTGGCAAGTATCCCAGAATCTCTACAAGTCATTATTTCTTCGCCTTCCTCGTTTTCTTTGTAGATTGGGTTTTCCTTGCCCCCTTTTTAGCAGCCTTTCCTGCAACCTTTGCCTTCTTCTGTCCCTTCCCCTGAATGCCACAAAAATTAGTCTACTTTGGCATCAGAAGCTCTATGATATTGCGTTGTGCATATCAAACTGTAATATGGTTTCATATTTTCATAATATTTGCTTGGTATGGTCTAACATGCTAGCATAGCTGGCAACACACTAGCCAGCAAGGCTTCAGAGATACAGCTAGAAAAAAAACTTAAGGAGGCCCATGTTTTCCCAAATTTATATGGTAAACTTGTGGGTTACACATTTATTACAGCATCTTAGGTTACTGTTCTGTGATCTAACTACTTGATAGAGCATGGAAACAGCAAGGAAGACCATTGCTGATGGTGAATGCAGTTCCCTAGTAACCCTCGTAAAGCAATAGTGCAAAGGGCATAACAGCAGGATATGCACATGTGTGCTAAAAACAGTAAGTCTGTACTTATAAGTGCCCCTCACAAAACTGCAGTCTGCGAGTCAAAATTTCCAATCACCGCAACACTTTCAATGGCCAAGTACTTCGGTACATAAGTAAATCCCAGAGAATAGCTATCCACAGATGGATTATAAGAAGTTACTATATGGTAATATGTTGTGCTTCTAACAGATCAATGGTAAAGAGTGCAAGAATCATAAATTCATGATTTGCATGAAAGTATGCCATAATCAGTTCATCACTAGGGACATGACAAAATGGGAATACAATGGATCATTCAAAAGAAACTGAAAAGCAGCAGATCAACAAAAGGAGAGGCAAGAAACCACACCGCTGGCTTCTCAGCTTTTCTTTTGGTTTTTGCCTTAGGTTGATCATCGTCATTGTTCTGATCATTTTGATAAGCATGTGATTCTGGAAGTTTGTCACCCTCCCCATCTGAATCAAATGTGAATCCATCAAGAGTACCTACAGAGATGATATAGCAATATTAGAAAATAGCTATTGTAGCAGGCTATCATCATATAAATAATAGGCCCATAAATTCATACAAATAGACTATTCCTCACACTAAACTACACACAAATGCAGATGCACGGAGAAATAGCTCAATCAACGAAAGATATAAGCATGCTTGTTTTTATTGGCTTGCAGTTTGCACGTCAGTTTTATAGATCAGAAACACTCTGATCTACTGGATGAAGACTTCTCCCAAATAGTTAAAACAATGAATTCAGTGCCAGCGGATTGTTGATTACAACTGATGATAAATAGCCAAGCTACAATTATGCTAACCTTCCATCATTGTCTCTGCTTCAAATAAATTGGACAGGGGTTCCAGTTGAATGAAGTCATTCATTATAGCCTCTATCTGCACAGGGGGAAAAAAGATGTGAATTAAGTTAAACAGTTGTATCCCTTAGAATGGAAAATGCCTCGATAAATGGAATACAATCAATACATAATCAAACTTAGTAGTCGAAATGGCACATTACTACATTAGGTGCTAGAAATTATGTCTTGTTTAAACTCAAATGACGGAAAAGTCAAATGTGCATATCGAATTTATATTATAATTGACAAACCTTTGCTTCTGTTTGTCCCACACTGACCTGAAAGAAACAGGCAGTGCACTGAGGATTAAAGACTGCTACTACCAAAAAAGAATAAATATACAATTGTACTCGATGGATGTCACTTACAACGCAAAATGTCCTGGATGGAACTATAGTTGATTTGTATATGGTTCCTGTATGAATATAGAAAGAAGAAAGCAGATTCTGAATTGTTTGGAATATTGCTTGTATGAAAGATAAGAGACATGGTTTTCAAATGCCCTAGCAGTTAGTACAGATATATGCCTTAGTTGTTAGTACAGATATCTTGCCTGGGATATGCTACCATGAATTATAATTCAGAATCCAATGAAGAACGTACACAATATAATGAAAGTAACTTGGTGGTACCTTTCAGGTCCAATAACAAATCCTGATTACCAGTAGGACCATTTGAAATTACTATCCTGCCAACAGCTCCAATATCTCCGCTCAAGTCTATCGAGTCACCGTCACACTCAATCAATGCCTAGAGAACAGAGATAAAAAGATTGATGATTATAAACTTGGGGAAATATTAATAACAACTTGAAAGTACAGTCTGGAGTTCCAGGTATATGTTACTAGATGATACCAGGTAATAGAATCCCTTGCAAGAAATCCTTTATTTTCCAGAAATCCAGATGTTGATACATCCATTTTAGCGCACATGACACATTTTGCATATTTTAACCATGAATTTATGGCTATTTTTTATGACATATACTTATGTAAACTACTAAACTCATGTTTCGCTCCTATGAGGAAATAAGTACACGGTAGCATACAAAAACATGCATGTGTGGTCAAGTTTCATGACTCTGCTTCTATTGATTGTATTATATTCCTTTTCATCAATGCTAAGCAGACATTTTTTTATGAAGAAAATACAAGAAAGGGGGAGAACAACAGGGATGTCCATAGCATTCCAGACTTCCGGTTGCAGGCATCAAATTTTTTATGAGAGGAGGGATCTTTGTAATTAAGCAGCACTAATGACTGCTACAGTTGGTCATACCTTTGAACGTTGAACTTTATCAGGAATTATCAATGGCAACCTTGGGGAGACCTGTAATTCAGAACAAAGACTCCATAAAAAGCAGAGTTATATAACTAGTTACAGAAATAACAACATACACCAAAGCATACCACAAAGATATGGTAATCTAGGAGAAAATGAACCAACAAGAGCTTGATAAGTAGTAATTACTACGTAAGATCCATTTTCATAATTTTCAATAACTTCTTAAGAGGATCTACCCAAACTTTCACCAGTTCAACATAGTGCAGTGAGGAAATGACAAATTTGTTGGGATAATCACAGTAAGTTGTGGACTCGTTTGTTTCTTTGTTCTCTTTGCGGGTGAATGTTATTGAAGTTTTCGTAAACAAATACAAGGAAACAAAAATGGATAAAAGCGGCAGTGACCGCCCGGGGGTGTAGCTGTGTCTTACAGAATTCCCCGTAAGCTTATCCGGCATGTCTTCCTCAGCAACTCCCACTTCTTGTTGTTCCAAGGTATCTATGTTTGACCATGAAACAATAATTACACGCCATTGAAATTAGGGAATTCACAAATCAAATTTTAATACATTAGCTAAAATGGCAAGTTGGCAACTCTTTTCGTTAGTCCTACCATCTGTTTGATCTGGACCAGCTTTTGGTCCAGCAACCTTTGGTTTTTTACCCTTAGCTTGCTGACCATCTTTTCTCCTGGCAGTGTTAAGTGAGTCCTCTTCTTCATTAGCTTCACCAGCCCTTGAAGGGCTGTTTCCAGGGGAAGCATAAGAATCAGATGAGAGTGTAACCAAATTCTTCTTTGGAGTCTATACAAAAAAAAAAGGTACAGAAATTAACCATAAAATTATGGGACTGGTGTTTGCAACTAGTATGTACAGTGAAGTTAGAATTAAACATAACATTTGCAACGTCCGACCATCAATAACAAACAAGTTAGAATAGTCCAAAGATAAGGTCCATGAAAGTTGTTGCCAGTAGGAACAGAGCATCTTGACAAGAAAAAGGTGCCTGCTCAACTTCATTGATGAGGAAATTTATTGGAGAGGAGTTTGTAATATACCTTTTAGTTTTGACATGGTATTATTTTATCCTTTTTACATGGAGGTAGCAGATGTCAATAGCATAGGCCGGATGGCAAGCTACCGTGAATTGGAACTAGGGAATTCAGAATAAAAATTTTAATCTGTACCGAGCGTCTAGGAGCTTTATCTTGTGTTTCTTCCACGGATGGTCCCTCAAGTTTGTCAAAAGCACCTAGAAGTGACCATGTGGATAAAAACATGGTTCAGGAGGTTAATGCAAAGGAGTCGCTAGTTTTGAAGTTTATCGTACTAAATACAGAAATATACTAGTTGTACCTTTTTTACCAGTAAGGGTTTTTCTCCTAGTAACCGTCAGATGTTTGCCCTTATTTTGTGCAGCATCATCTGTACTACCTGCACGATATGAATTAGCCTTCTTTTCTCCTTTTCCTTCTTCTCTAGATGGAGTAGTTCTTGTAGGGCTGTTTTCATGGGAATAATCAGAACCAGAAGAAAGCATCACTGGTGCCGTGCTTGGTGCCTATACCAAAAAATAAGTACATTCAAATCCATGTACTGGTAGCCATGTAATTGTCAAACAATAGTTATCCACTTGCACAAAACACTGATCTTGGCAAGAATATGTCACAATTATGGAAAGCCGAAGTTGTTGTAAAGAGAAATGAAAGAGTAGCCCATAAGTAGAGCAAGAACAACGTGCTGGCTTGCTTGCGCCATAGCCCATTGGTACCAAATTAGCAGCTACCGCCCATGATATGAATTGGTGATAGCATAGCTGCATAGGTGGACAACCACTGTTTAACCAAAAACATTAGTATAAACCAGGGGCGGACCTAACGCGGGGCATGGGGGTTCAGTTGAACCCCCTCCCAATTTTTGGAAAATTAACTGCTATCAGTACTCCACCACACAACAAACTGCATGTGTCGGAGTATCCATCCCAGAAAGAAATATTTGGATGAGATTGCTCGCAGCAAAGAAAAGATCCCCCACGAGGACGTTGACGGGGGATCTCCGGCTGGAGCTCACCGCGCCGGCCGCCGGCGAAGGGTGAGGGGGCCAGATATGGCGAACGGTTGAAGAAAACGAAGGAAGGGGCGGAGAAGAGCTCACCGTGCCGGCTGCCGGAGAAGGCGAACCAGATATGAGATGGGGGGTACCTGGAACGCTCGGAGCCAGTCGGGATCGTCTTCTTCCTCCCCCATGGCTGCCTAGTGCCTACCTCCCTCCTCCCCCTCCTGCTGCTGCGGCGCCGATTAGGGCAGCGAGAGACGAGACCGAGTTTCTCGCTTAGCGCTCTATCGGAAGTTGAGAACGGGGAGTTCAGGCGGGGGTTTTGCCCTTCTTTTCTGCGCTTAGCTCTTATGCTTCTCTAGTTCTCTCCTCGGGTTACTGAAGCACCGCAGAAGAGGGCAGAGGAGTCGGCGGCTAACGGGACGAGTCTTACCGTAAACTGCTAATCGGCTAAACGCTTAAGCCATCTGTGACCAAAAAACACGATTCTAAACGCTTAATCAGTTAATCCAGCCATCTGGGTCCAAAAAATATAGCGTTAGTGTTTGGTTTTTGCTGAATTTTGTTCGTTCAATCAATAATGAAAACGGATTCCCTAACTTTTATTGGACGAAATTCGGTTCCGAGCTTTACATGCGAAGGATGCTCATTCACAGCTTAACATGGCTGCTCGTCTCCAGAGACCAGATTAACATTCCATCGAACACACCGTGTATCTCACATAATCCGATTAGCATAAACATTGAAAGATACGACAATAAGAACGGCTATAACAAAAAATATCACCAAGTCGACGGTAAAAAATGCTATGCCCGAGTATCACCTCCACAGGGTCAGACCTAAACATGTTTCCAGTAATTTCGATACACGCTTTGATACATACAAGAAAGAAGTAAAGGGAAACATCAATTCAGCTCCTACATGCCCCTTGTTCGGGTGCGCAAGTGGTACGTCAATCGTCGCACAACCAAACACGCTTGCAGTTAGCTACAGCTCTGGGAGCCTGTTCGGTGAACCACCAGGAAATGCCGAGCAAGAGATGGAAGGGCATAGCAAAGATCCCTCGAGAAATACCAGAGCTCCAAGTGTTCCATGCTGGTGAGCCCCAAAATCCGCATCATATCAAAGCTTCAAGCCTATAAATTTCCCTCATCATATTCTGGGTTCTTCTTCAAAATTACAAAGCCCTCCAATACCGATGTCAATGGGATGTATCTGCACGACACAACGCAACAGTTATTAGCTTCCGTAGGGGGGAACTTATAAAAATAACAGAGCAAATTTTTAGTTGTAGAGGAAATTACTTTTCAGTCGCTAGTTCAGCTCGCTCCCCTGCTGCAAGCAAGACAGGTGTTGAATGTGTCTGAAAGCCAGTAATCGTCTTAGGTCTTCCTGCCTGGCCAACCACATCAACAGCTTGCCCAACCCGCACAGGAACAGAGAGGGGCTTCAGATCCTCATCCACCGTTAAAAGCATCCTAGGCTGTATAAGCGAAGAATAATCTAAGCTTAATATCCAATAGTTATTTGATCCCATTATAAAATTGGCAGCTGAGCAATGATACACACCTGCATGGCCAGGACGAGAATGTAAAGGATGTAATGATATTTCCCTAGAATGGTGGACTTCATATCAAGGCAGGCATGCAGAACAGTGACAAGACCTCCAAGTGCCATCCTAAACAAACAAAAAAATTGAAAGATGAATCCAACAATATTTAATGATTAATCCAATGCTTTCAAAAATTGAAAGATGAATCCAATAATATTAAAGGGTAAGTCCAATGCTTGAAGCTGGTTACTTACGGGGAAAGAAGAAACCGGTCAGAATGGTATGGCGAAAGTGTCAATAAACCCTTCCCAAGGTGAACAAGCCCCTGAGCAATTCTTACCTAAACACAAGTAAAACTGATCAATATATGCAGCTTAAATACAACCAGGAAACCATCATAGCTGCATGGACTGAGGATGACAAATGATCATTGTGGATGTGTACTTACACAGAATAGATGGGCAGCTTCTTTGTAGTAATAACTAGAAAGATTACGAAGCATGCCAGCTATTCTAGCATTGTTTGTACCAGCACCAATCAAACCCAATGAGATGATCGCAGCCTGGAACAATTTAATTAGAAAGTAAGAAATAAGCTAAGAATTAATATATACGATGTAAGCATAAAATTTAGAAACAAACCATTGACACATCAGCATCTGCGTCATGACTCAATCTGCTCAGTGTGTCCATTACATTTACCTGAGATGGAAGACATTAGAAATTTATGAAGTAAACATCACAACATCTGATGGGTGCAAACTGTTGCGATATTACGCAAAATGAGAATGCACTAAACAAACACTCAATGTTCAAAGTAGCACAAAGCCACAAATATCAACAAAATATTTTACTAATTTGACAGTACAGTATGTGACAAAATAACTGCCTAATCAAGTAACTTGCTTGGATAATATGAAATGAATAGATCACAATTTGGTTTACAGTGAAGGAATTACAAGCAAGATAATTTGGCCACACATTCAATAATGATGATGCCATACAAAATTTCCCAGGTGTAACAATCTCTATTTTAGGAAACCGAGAGTGCATCAAATAGTTTAGCACCTCCATGCAACAACTCCATTAGAACAGTGCTATTAAAACTGTTTCCACTTTCCACGCAACAGATACGATATTTTAGGATTTGAATATAAGTAAGATTTTTTGCATTCTTTTCAACCCTGTAACTCTTCCCACTTACCTGGTGCATTAAGGATTCAAACACAAGTTCCATTTCACATCTTTTTCAGAGATTTGTATGCAATTCAAAACTTATTCACGTACCTTGGGATTAGAAATGCAGAGTACACCGAGAGCAAGAGGAACTGCTCGTCTAATATTCTGCTCGCCATACTGTAAAAGACGCTCAAGTGAACGTACAGCCATTTCAGCTCCTAATTCTTCAGCCATGGCAATAAGGGCAATTCCAAGGACAGCTGGCCCTTGGTGTGTTTCTCCTTTCTCAAGATGTTGTGAGCAAATACCAAGAAGCTTCTGAACCTGCATACAGAATTGGAAAAGCTTATTGAAACCATTCAAAAAATCAATGAGCTCAAAGCTGCTAAAACCATTCAAAGTACCTTAAGCACATTCCCTGTTCCAGCATATGCAAGTGACATAAGTGTTACATCACAATACTTCCTTATCTTCTCATCAAATGTTTTAGAAACCTCCGCGGTAGCCTCTACACTCTCCTGAAATAGAAATTACCCAATAAAAATAAGTTAAACACATCTCCTGAAGTATCTAATTTATCCCGCAAAAAGAGCAGTGGCAGTGATAGAGAAACAACAATGTAATATGAAAACAATAGTAACAAATTAACAATCACAGCCAGAAGTGTCAGCCATCTTTTTGGAACCAAGAAATGGCATTAGCAAAACCAATAGGTGTGGTGCTTCATACATAAATCACTTAACCAAATATTCAATTGTTTTGAAGTAAAAGAGATGCAAATCCTTGAAAACCACAGGCAATAAATAGTATTCCAAATAAATATGTCTAAGGAATACCTAGCGAAGATATATTACGTACTTAGCCTACTGACCTACTCAACAAACTGCAAATGTTGGAAATGGAACTATCTTTCATGGGTTGCTCAAAATACCTGTTTTCCAAGATATAGAAGGCCAAGCGCTACAGGAAGCAGGCGTATAATGGGTTCTGCCAGCTCGGCCTCACTGCGCTCCATCAAGGCGAATATGATGGACTGCGCAATCTCTTCATTGCAAGAACCAACAAACACCAATCCCAAGGCAATGGCTGTGAAGACCAAGACCTCAAGAGTAGATTGAGAGTCCCCCAATACAGCCGATAGATGCATTCTTAGCTGAAATTTCAGAAACCATGTTAACACGAAATATATAACTAATCTTTAGGTAACAGGACACAATAAAGAGCCCTGATTTCCACCTCATCTTTCTGAGAACCGGCATATGCGATACCAAGACCCAAGATTGCCCCAATCCGTATGTTTGAGTCATCCTTGCTAATATACTCCATGAGAATAGCAAGTGCCTGTCAACAAATTTAAAATATTAAGAGACAAGAGTTTGCATAATGCCACACATATGCACACACAGAAGGAGGGAGGGAGGCAGCTAATACAGTGGAACACATACAGGGTCGCAATCATTCTTCACACCGCAAGTGACAATTCCAATACCTAGCAAAGCTCCAGCAACAACATGAGTATCATTACTATGCAAGTACTTGTCGAGCTGAGCAAGTCCAGAATCAGCATCCCACAGGAGAATCATTCCCTGAAAATAATAGTTTACTTGGTATTATGTCTAGTTACAATTAAAACCAGATCTTATGGTCACAAGCATAAACAATGATGTAATTGTACCAGGCTAGCCGCTGCACTGGCTTTTCCATGTTCCTTGTTCTTGAATAACCAGTTTCCAGAAGACCCACTACTGGAAGAATCAGATAGAGCAGTCATCAGCTTATCCTGCACAAAGGATATGATCTTAAGAGTTAAGATCCATTCTTTCCTCAGAACGAGGCTACAAGTAACAGAATTTTATCAAAAGCTAACCTGGCCAAACCCAGCATTCACAAATGCATTGACAAATGTAGCAGCCAAATTCTGTCTTGCAGAATCAAGACTGGAGCTGGCACCACGCCCATCAATCAAATGGACCTATAGATTAGAAAGTACAAGCATAATTACTATGAATGACTAAAAGGCACATCCATGAACATGGAAAATAGTAAAATATAGGTCACCTTGTATATATCCTCCGGAGATTTTGGCTCCATGACCTCAATATCTCGAGCAAGAGTGAGGTACCCTTCACTCAGCTTAGTATTATTAGCTATTTCTTGCAAAATCTCCTTGTCATTGTCATCAGCAGCTATCTCATCATCAATCTCCATGGCCAAACCCTTTAGAAGAGGAGAGCTCACAGTCAAAATTGATGGGACAAACCATTTTTATGGAGAAAGATAAAAAGAGTAACCAAGGTAGCAATGTGTAGGTCAGGGTACAGAACAATCAAAACTGGCATTTGAGCTCCACTGTGTGTATTCACACACGTGTGCATGGGTGGGTGGCCCGGCAAGCTGGCATGTGATGAATAAATGTGCACACAATGCATGAGAGAGAGAGAGAGATACATGGCGTGCGATGATGTATGAGAATTGCTTCTTGAGCAGAAGATCATCAGTTGCTGTGTAGACCTGCTTCACATACTGCATGGACTAGAAATCATTGAGATGCATCTCAGTTTAAATTTAGTTATAAACAAAGGACTATGGCATGAGATAATCATCTGCTCACCTTGTTGTCAAGGAGCAGAGCAATTCGCAGAGCACTTGCTAAGTCTTCAAACTTCATGTAAATGGTATATGCTATGTCAAGTGCCAGCATATCATCAGGAGCAGGGAGGTATCTGCAAGTTTTACATTCAGATACAGCAAAGTATTAATTCAATTTCACTAAAGTTCAGCAATAGTAGTTCAACACACTATTAAATCTGGAGCTATTCCTAGGGACTCTTTCCAGCGTAGGAGCACAAGCTAATAATACATGACAATACATGATATGTGTAGAAAGAGATGCATACAGTAGGAAATATAACAGTGTATAACCAAATGTATTCACATACTTAGAAGAACTAGTAAGGTACAAGCAAGCTCTTTTGTAGCTCGTAGAGTCAACATGCTCAACTAGCAAATCAAGGTCTTCAACCTACAAAACCATGAAATATAGTGCATCAGTATATCAATTAATAAAAATAAAATCAGACAAAAATAAATACCTCCATCAGAAGATCAACAGCTTCAGGCTCAGCATTGTGCTGTGACACAATAACAATAGGATGGTATTAATCCATCAATTAATCAAATAATTACTAATTAACAATATATGCATTTCATTGTTCAAGATGTTGTAATAGAATAAAATAAGCATTCAACCATGAACTCTAATCAGAACCAACCTTCATGTGGAATGAAATAATTTGCTGCACTAATTCCATTAGGGCATCAATCGGCATGTCATCATCCTGTGAAACAATAAGATCAGCATTAGAGGTTTGAAAGCTAAAAAAGAATAGTCCACTACTAAGTATTATTGCAGCCCAGAAAGATATAAAAAATAAGGAGACAAGAACAGAGAAATATAATCCCAATTACTAGGTATGTGGAAATTATAACAATCCTAAACACAGAGAGAGATTGAAAAGGCGACAACAAAGAATAAAAAGCAGAGTTGTTGCCATGCCAACCTTATCAATTAGGATATGTTGTCATTTCAGCTATTAAACAATCCTCACTTGAAGTTCCCAAACATGTGATTTAAAAGTCTACCAGCTTTGGTACCCAAGAAAAAATAAAAGGAACCACTGGTAGTTATTGGAATAGCTAAAATCATCAAAGGACATGGTATCAAATAAAAGGGTATTGATTACCAATTTACCATTTATATTGATCAGTAAGTTGATGTGGTAGGAAATTAGGAAATTAAGCCTCAGAAACAACAAGGAACAATTCATCACAGATTCAACAAGGAGTTAAATAGAAGAAAGTGGCACGATAAAAACCAGGTAAAAGGTTCCACATAACAATGATACAAAATGTTAAACAGAAAAAAATGCAGAGTTTGCATTATCATGTGAATGAGAGTGCAACCTGGCGCTTTTGGAATTCTTGTGCAATTTCACCTGCCAAATTTCTGTATATGAGAAAGTTATTTCATTAGAAGCCAATAAATGTGTAAGCAATAATATCTAATCAACACAAAGTAAAAAAAATGTAGCATATCTGACAACAGGAAAAAATCTCACATCACGCCGAAGAACAATAAGTTTAATTCAATATGGTATAGCAGGCTTATAGGCATTTTTGGAGATAAGTAATGAGATGACTAAGTACCAAAGAAAATAGACGTCATACATGCTAATTAAGAAGTCCCAACCTAACAATTGACACACACAAAAAAGCAACCAAAGCAGAATATAGCAGTGCCTAAACAAATATGCCTGTCATAAAGGAAGCTCTATCACATCATGCTACAAGTGACTCAATATAGTGGTCCTAACCAGGGATAAAAAAACCAGCGGTTACCGGAAAACCCGGTGGGAACCAGGAGGGAAAAAACCGGCTGAAAATTTTTAAATGTAAATTTAAATTTATAACTGCATAATGTGCTTTCTAGGTTGGTTTAGGCCATTTTTGTGCTAGATTGCGTATTGTATAAGCTAAATATGCTTATGGACGTCTATTCGGACTTATCGACGTTGAGATGCAAACCTAGTACCTTCTGGTGATGGTTCTCATGTGTTCTTAGACATTTCTTCTTATCCTACTTACCATTATGGAAATCAAACCAATGCAAAAAAAATTGTTTTCTCTCGCTTTTCCAGTTGTCATAGTGGTTTTTCTACCGGTTTTTAAGTGTTCCGGTTAACGGTTTTAAAATAGCCCAAATTCAAATTTCAATATTCGAAATTCATCCGGGTTTCCCGGTTACCGTTACTAGCCATCAAGCGGGTTTTTGTCCAGTTCCGAGATTTCTATCCTTGGTCCTAACCTCCTAGGAGTAGGAGCTGAGTGTGACGTTCAAACTTAAGTTACTTAACTCTTTAGCAGTTCAAAATTTACATTTCAGAGTATGGTTCGAAATATGCAATACAAATACGATTTGAAGCAGTGTCCAAACAAATTTTCAGCAAGTGGTGAATTGAGAATGGCAAAAGAAGAAAATCTCAAACATTGGAAGAAATAATTCATTACAAGACTGTAATTTTTACAGTTAACTAAGACAAGAAGCAACTACCTAAGAAAAATGAAACCAGCTATAAGGCAAATTTAGGACTTAGGAGGCAGAATGAAAACAGGTAGAATATAGCATAGAAACACATTTCTGTAGCACTGTTCTTACCTCACATATTCATGACCCCATGAGCCAATGTCACCTTCAGTCCCCAATAAACGGTACTTCAGGCTCTCCTGAAACAATTAAAAGGCAGAAAACAAATTTTAGCAGGCTACCTAAACTGCAGTCGAATGGAAACAACTGAAGACTTTTTCAAACAAAGATATGTCTTGTCCAGAACAGAGGAATAAAATTTTATTGTGACTGGCACATACTCTTTCTCCTTCAACAGACATTGTCAAGGCTAACACTGATAGTATGTCAGCCATGTATTTCTGCAAAACAGCATAAAGGAGGTATCAGCATTGTAAGGGGTCAAAGTTTAAACCACAGTGCTATCCACTCGTACCTTTAGATCAGACTCTGGCATGGTTTCAAAGTATGACTTGAGGGTTCCATAGTGTGGGCGGAGGAATTTCAGTGGCTTCGGGACAGACGTCATCGAGCTTGTGGCTGAACGAATCTCCTGCCTGTTATGGGCCGATTTCAGTGGCAGCAAAAGGAGTTAGAGCAGCAAGTGGCAGCACTCAACAATACTTCATCAGATAGATGTAGCAATAGGGGCCAGAGAACTAAACACTATGGCATTCACCGAATTCGCACACAGATGAGAAATCTAAACTAGAGCGAGCAGCAAACGCACAACCAAACCTAAGTTAGTCTGCCGAAATTCGGAACGCAACGCAATTCTAGAACTGAATCGGTTGGTTTCAGAAAGTGCATAATACCTCATGCCCTCGAGCGCCAGCTTCTGCACGCCGGGATCCGCGTCCTGCGCCCGCAGCACGTAGAGCTCGAGCTGCTCCTTGAGCGCCAAATCCTCCTCCGACTGCGCCCAAACCACCACCATCCAAACACATCAAGCACTCCAAAACCGCAGATCGAATCAAGCAACACGACATTTCGATTCCGCTCGGACGCTAGAGAGAGAGAGAGAGAGAGAGAGAGAGAGAGAGAGAGAGAGCTCACCAGATCGTCGTCCTTCTTCTCGTCCTTCTTCTTCCCCTTGGACTTGGCCGCCGGTGGCGGCGGCGGCGAGGGCTCCGAGGGCGCGGCGGGGCCCGCGCCGTTGGGGTTCTCGGGAGGCGACATGGCTGCGGCGGCGGATTCCTCGACGAGCTAGGGCTCGGTGGCGAGAGATCGAACCCTCCTGCTGGGCTCCTGGTCGCTTGCTGCGCAAGGTTTTTGGAGGCGGTGAGGCGAGGGGAAGGGGATCTCCGCTTTGCTTGCAGCCGGAGGCTCTCCGTTTCGTTTCGTTTTGCCCCTCCTCCAAGAATGGGTCAGGGCCGTCCGATCCTTGGGCTGTCATACGTGGAGTCTCTAAGAGCAACTCCAGCAGGAGCCCTCAAATCAGAGCCCCTACTTTTGATTTGAGGGCTCCCCCTATTTTTGAGGGCCCTGTTTTTTGAGTTGAACTCCAGCAGAAGCCCTCAAATCAGGGCTCTCAAATTCATTGCAACTGAGAATGACATGTAGGACCCACTCCTCCTCACCTCCACCCGTCTCCTCCACCTGCGCCTCCTCCTCTCCTCTCCGCCGCCGCACACCTCCTCTCCTCCACCCGCGCCTCCTCCTCTCCTCTCGGCCGCCGCGCTCCTCCTCTCCTCCACCCGCGCCTCCTCCTCTCCTCTCCGCCGCCGCGCTCCTCCTCTCCTCCACCCGCGCCTCCTCCTCTCCTCTCCGCCGCCGCGCTCCTCCTCTCCTCCACCCGCGCCTCCTCCTCTCCTCTCCGCCGCCGCGCTCCTCCTCTCCTCCACCCACGCCTCCTCCTCTCCTCTCGGCCGCCGCGCTCCTCCTCTCCTCCACCCGCGCCTCCTCCTCTCCTCTCGGCCGCCGCGCTCCTCCTCTCCTCCACCCGCGCCTCCTCCTCTCCTCTCCGCCGCCGCGCTCCTCCTCTCCTCCACCCGCGCCTCCTCCTCTCCTCTCCGCCGCCGCGCTCCTCCTCTCCTCCACCCGCGCCTCCTCCTCTCCTCTCCGCCGCCGCGCTCCTCCTCTCCTCCACCCGCGCCTCCTCCTCTCCTCTCCGCCGCCGCGCTCCTCCTCTCCTCCACCCGCGGCGACGAGCGAGCGCCGGGCGGAGGCGCCGGGCGAGCGGAGGTGCTGGGCGGAGGCGTCGGGCCAGGCGGCGGGCGAGCCGAGGCGCCGGGCGGAGGAGGCGAGCCGAGGCGCCGGGCGGAGGAGCCGAGGAAGCGGAGGAGGCGGGGGGCGAGCAGAAGCCGGGAGGCGGGGCGGGGGATTTTTCACCGAGGCGGGGAGAAAAACGGAAATGAGAGCCAGAGTAGGGGGCCCCTGGGAATGAGGGCTTGAAGGCCTCATTTGAGAGGCCTCTTATTTTTGAGAGCCAAGTAGGGGGTCTGCTGGAGTTCAATTTTTTGCTCTGGCTCTCAAATATGAGGTTTGAGGGCTCAAGTAGGGGGCCTGCTGGAGTTGCTCTAAAAGGCGGAGTATCAGGGCTCTGAGCTCCGCACTGGTGGACTTAGTTGGGCCGCATGCCGAGGAAGCCCACCTCGTGTCAGGCTATCAACACACTTGGGCGGACCCGGGCCGGATATCGTTGCTGATGTCGCAACTTGCATTCGGCTGCACGCTCAATTAGTTGCCAGTTAAGGGCCTGTTTGGCAGGGCTCCACCACTGAAAAAATGAATCTGGAGCAGCAGATCCACCAAAAACAGCTCCATCGTGAATCTGGGATCCCACCATGGAGCTGGACAAAACTGTTTGGTTTGCACAGCAGCCCCAGATCCACGAAACTGAGTTTTTGGTGGGAATAGCCTGTTTTGCACATGGGTTTTATGGTGGCATGGGATGAGGTGTGTAACCAGTGGCAAAAGGTGGGTAATTACCACCCAACTCCACGAGTAGATACGAAACAAAGTTTCGTGGAGCACCCCTTGAGGCAGTGGCGGACGCAGGAATTTTGGAATGGGTGTTCGAAGTTGTAAAAATATTGTACAGTACAAAACATAAAGATCTACAGTAGTAATAATTAACATACAATTGTTCATACTAAGGAGAACATGTCAAATAATATAGAAAAATTACAAAACAATTACAATAATATGCACATACCCACATTCACAGAATCACATACAAGTATACTGTATACAACTATACAAGCATTGCTCATTCTCAATTTCTCATTTTCATTTTTCAACACATAACCATTATTGAGACATCTAAAATCAATATTTCTGATTCTGAAATTCAACAATAATTCAACATTGAACATTTCATCTAAAAATTCAACATTGAGACATCACCATTCACCATTCACCAATCAGGCAATCACCAGTCTAAACTGCCATTTTCTCAACCGATTCAGTCATCAATCATCATCATGCTTATTGCTCAACAATTCAACATTTCAATTTTCAACAATTCAACTCATCAGTGAACAATCAACATCAATACTGCTACTGCAATACATCATGCTCAAGCACTCACTGGCCGACTGGACTGGGCAACTTGCGGAGGCGGCGAGGCGCGGTCGCGCGGAGAGGAGGCCGGTCGGCTGGAGCCTGGAGCGGCGGAGCGGAGACGCCGGACGGCCGGAGAGCCGTCGAGGTGCCGGCGGAGCGGATCAGCGGAGGGCGGACGGCCAGATCTGGAATCCGGCGCCCGGCGGAGCGGAGACGCCGGAGAGCCGGGGGATGACGCGGTGCGGCGTCGGCGTGTCGCGGTCGGGCCCGCCGTCGAGCCGTCGAGGTGCCGGCGGGCGGCGGAGCGGAGGGCCGGACGGCCAGATCTGGAATCCGGCGCCCGGCGGAGCGGAGAGCCGGAGCGGCGGAGCGCCGGAGCGGAGGGGCGGAGCGCCTGAGCGGAGGGGCGGAGCGCCGGAGGCCGGAGCCCGGAGCGGAGCGGCGGAGACTGGAGGGGCGGAGCGGGCGAGCGGGGGCGCGCGGCGCGGAGGGCGGAGCCGATTAGGGTTCGGGAAATGGGGTCGGGACCGGGCGTTCGGGGTTCGGGGGCCGGGGGAAATGCCGAAGGGGGCCGGGGGTCGGGGGAGCAAGAGCAGGAGCAGGCCGCAGGACGCAGGCGCGCCGCGCGCAGATTCGCTCGGGCTGGGCTGGGCTGGGCTGGCTTTCCCCCGGACGCGCGCGCGCGGAACTGATTCCTCGGGCGATCGCCGGTCGGGCTGGGCAGCAAATAGGAGAGCAAATAGCTAAACATGTTCATATATATATATACACATGTAATATACACTACATATACAAAATTTTTTGTCAAAAATTTTGGGTGTTCAGCTGAACACCCTTGACCCACTGTAGATCCGCCCCTGCCTTGAGGTGCTCCATGGATTTCATGAATCTGGAGCTAGATTCAGTATTTTGGTGGATCCAGATTTCGTGGAGCTGGAGCGTTTGGGTAAAAATTCGTGGAGTGGAGCTATTTTTGGTGGATCTGAAGTTTGTGGAGCTCTACCAAACAGGCCCTAAGCTGCCGCTGTGATGCTGATGCAAGTGTTATGAGATTCAGCGGCGTAGCCGGCCTGAGGCTAAGCCTCGGGTCTAATCTATTGAAAATAAATATAACAGACTTATACTGTTCTAGTTACAGTAAAAATACTATAGAATTTCTCAGCTAGGCCTCGGGCATTGCCCCGACGGTCCGAGACCCAGCTCTGCCTCTGACGAGATCGTGACGTCATCGTGGTGCAATTATATTCATGCATGCTAATTGCTAATATCTTTTTGGCTTCTAGTAGAATCTAGAAGCTCGGCTAGACAGCCGATGGATTGCATCACAAAGTGAAAAGGCAGGCACTTGAAGAAAAGAAAGCACCGGCCCATACTTTCTCAGTCTTTTCTACTCCACGGTTGGTAGCTAGGCTGCCTTAGCTTGTCAATTGTCATGTCCATGTTATGCTACTGTTTTCCAGTGTTGACAATAGGAGTATATGCTTTGTATACTAGTAGTTTTGTGTGAAGTGATACTAGTAGTTTTCGAGTGTTAGCTATACAGAGAAATAAAGTATGAGTGCATGCTTTGTATCCTGAGATTTACATGCATGTGCCATGCATGATCAAACCGAGCTTAATGCAAATGTTTCGATTTCTTACACTAAATAAGACTAGCTCGCTGCGCACGTATACACATAGCATTTAAACACAATCGCATTAGCTACTTTGCATCCACTACACCAGCTGCAATTTCCTCCTAAAAGCTATAATGATATGTTAGTGATATACCCTAGATACAATAATAGATATAATTATGTCACTTCTATATTTATTATCTTTTAAATAAATGTTATTTATGTTTCTTGAATGCATTATTGTTTTTAAATGTTAGCAAGTGTAACTTGTTGGTGAAGCTCTTTATTTGTTATATAATGTCATTTTAAATGTTAGCAAGTGTAACTTGTTGGTGACCCTGTTGTCATCGTCGAGTCTGACAAGGCCAACATGAACATCGAGACCTTCCACGATGGATTCCTCGCCGTGACGCTTGTCCCTATCAACGAGTCCATGCCCGTCGGCTCCACCATGGCGCTCCTCGTCGATTACGAGGATGAGATCCCACTGTGTACAAGAACATGGTGGAGAGCCTTGCCATCCAGACTTTCAGGGCGGGTACAGCATCATGATGGATGGCTCTCAATGATCTCTACAAGAAAATGAGTGTTTTGTGCAAGAAAGCTAACACCGGTTTAATGTAGTTCCATTGTTCATTTTGGATTGTACAAGTTCGTGCTCATGTTGTTCTTTCAATACTCATGGTATGGCTTGTGCATTTGTTGCCACTACAAGTGTGTAATCTTGAGCTGCAGCTAAGCTTTTCTAATGCTCATGTACCCTTTGTCAAGAACATGTTCAGGTTTTCTATTCAATCTATTATGTGTTGTTTGAATTTTAGTCCCAACAGAATCCGCTGCTGTTGTGGCCATGTGAATTCATTTTTTGCAATTATGTTCCCTTTGTTAAGAATATGTTCATGCATTGTCAGTGCCTATGTGGATGCCTGTGACTGTAAATATGGATTTCAACATATCTCATTTTTGCATGCAACTGCATGTCAATATCTCATTCACACTGCACTCTCAATTGTCTGGTAGCTTGAAGATTGTGAAAAGGCACATTATCATGTAAAAATGGCAACAGCTAGCTAGCATAAGCCTGGGAGTGTTGCCAACCTAATACTTCTCATGGCCCGTAAATTTTTATTTGATTCTCATTCACAAGTGCCTAACATTCATCCAATTGGTAGCAAGCATTAGGTATGGTCATGGTTTTTGCTTGGTACTGACATAGCAGGTATGCCCAATTGCAAGCAAATACATGATACTTTTGTTTGCTACTAATAGTATTTACAGGCTTGTGGTTACAATTTTTCCAGTGAGTAGCATTAGCATCTAGTAAATTCATTCACACCTGTACTTTCCTTTACCATACAAATATTAGGACAAATAGTACTCAATTTTATACATCAAGCATTAGGAAAAATATCCAGCAGGAGTTCATTCATGCAGACACAATACTCAACCAGATTACAAAGTGAATAAACAAAAAAAAATCTCCAAATGAATTTCTTTCAGCTAGATCCATCTACTCATTTCTCAATGAATCCAATTAAAATGGCTATGAGCAAAAATGTTGATGCTATTGTTGTAAGTAAAGCTCTTCCCATCCCTGCAGTTGAAGTTCATCACAGGATGCTGCACCAGCGCTATTGCTGTTGCCTTCACAAGTAGTACTGCCATTGTCACACCCTTCCCCTTAATCTACAAAAAGGTCACTCCTTTATTCAGTCATCCCATGACATACCACTAACATAAGAGTCATAAACAGTTAAAAAACACAAGACCTTGCTCGTAAAGGTCATCGAGAGCATCAGTCGTGATGGTGTATCTGACCCTAAACATTGGGATGGCAAGGCTTCCCACCGCGTTCTTGGCTTCTTGCTCACAGCGGAATCTCATCCTCGGACTCGGAGAGGAGCGCAAGGGAGGAGCCAATGGGCTCGGACTCACCGGCGTGCACAAGCACCGCGGCGAGGAATTTGTCGTGGAAGGTCTCAACGCCCATGTCGACCTTGTAGGACTCAATGACGACGACGGTGATGTGGCCCTTGGCGGCAGTGCAGGAGACGATCTTGCGCTCTGTCATGGTGGCGCTGAGCGCCGGCATGAAGATCTTCAAGATCTTGGCCTGCGCCTGGTACACTCGTCGCTATCGCTGCTGCACGACGAAGATGGGTATTGAGTGCAGTGTTCGGATTACCCGCAGTTACCGGCCGGTAACCGCCGGTAACCGGAATTCCCGGCGGCGAGCGGGATGAAAAAACTGGCCGAGATGGAAATTTGAAATTTTTGAATTTGTAGATGTTTGAATGGGTTCCAGGGGGCATTTGTAGCTACTTTGGATGGCTAAGCATATGTTTAGGAACATGTTGGGCCCATGAGCATGAGACTTTTGTGATTTTGTCTATTGCATCATTTGTATGTGAAGAAAGTACTCTGCATGTGAGGGGAGAGTGCAGTGAGAACATTGGATGCTGCAGCAGTGAAGTGATTGCAATCATTGCATTATTGGGTCTCTGCTCTCTGCATTATTGAGTCTCTGCAGCAGGAAATAACAAAGAGAGGAGAGAGCAGCAGCCAGCAGCAGCATTAGCGGCAACAGCCAGCAGCAGCTACGGCACAGCAACAGCAGCAGCCGGCAGCACCCAGCAGCAGCAAAGCAGCCGGCAGCAGGAGGAGCAGCGAAGCAGCAGCAGGAGCAGGTATTTCTTGTTTCTTGTTTATTATATGGATTTGAGCAATATTAACAACATGTTGTTGTTCTATGATGGTCTAATGTAGCTACAAAATATTAAAATGGAGTCAAAATATATAGATTTATCAAGAGTTCAAGACTGCAAAATGATGGGGAGAGCAAAAATCTAACCAAGATCAGTTACATCTTGAATACATTGAATCTTAAGTGCTTTCCCGTAGTACATCATTCCTCTCAGGCTCTCACTAGCAAAGTAAAAAGAGATAGTTAGAGTGTTAGACAACAATTAAGATGTAGACAACAAACTTGTAGCCTCTAGCATGGAAATAAGCCATCATGCAGTAGTTGTGCTTGTACCTTATGAACTATATTTTGTGTCTTATGCACAAAAATTCTAGATTTGTGCCTTACTGATACATATTTTTGTTGCTGCATGATATTCTAGTGATGGCTGGTAAAAGCATCAATGTTTGGGACCATGGAGAGAGACTAGGAGGTGCTGGTTGGAAGTGCAGATATTGTAAGCTTACGAAGTCAGGCGGAGGTGTAACACGCCTGAAAGAACATCTTGTTGGGAAGCACGGGGATGTTATTCCTTGCAGTGGGGTTCCGACGGAAGTGAGAAGGCTCATGTTAGCAAGTATAGAAGAAACGAAGGCTAAGAGAAAATCTATTAGAGATGAGCGCATGAGAATGAAGCAAGTTGCTTCAGAGCCTGTAGCGCGTGGTCCACCACGTGAAGATGTCTTTGATGATGATGAGGAAAAGCAGATGGAATGGGCTCGGCGAGAGTCGTTGGAGTTGCACCAGCTCGAGCAGAGGGCCAGAGCCCGGGGTGCGACATTTGAACATGGTGGAGGTAGTGGAAGTGCCACAGGAAGGGATACAGGAAGAAATGCTCTTTCGAAGATGTTTGGTAGGTCGCAGTTTATGAGAGTTGATTCTGATATTTTGGTAAGAAGAAGAAAAAAGGCATCGATGAGGATATTGTGGGAAGTGATGAAGAGACAGAAACTCCAACATCTGATGCAGTGGAGTACCAAGAGTCTGACGATAGTTCGTCTTCGTCATCTGATGATGGTACTGATGGTGGGACATCTCACGATGGGGTACAAGGCCAACAAGACACATGTCAACCATTGGAATTCATCTGTGAGAAAACTTTCACACATGCTACCCAGGATGAAGATCATGGTTGTCACGAATCAAAAATAATCAAAAAGACCTACACAAGGGCTAAGGACCGCCAACGAGATCATCCTCAACCACAAGACTCTTCTTCCTACGCATCATGTGGTAGCTCAACATCTTTGCCGACTTATGAGCGTCGAGATGCCAACTTACTATCTTCTGATGATGATTCCCATTCATCATCGGACATCTCTTATCCTTCCAATGCAAGATTTGTTTACCAGTGGGTGGAACCTGTATACTACCAACAAATTTATACTCATTGGTTACAACATGCTCATCTCACATACACTTGGGATCAATATAAAGTCCACCTGGCTCATAATGAAGGACTTGTCCTCATTGATAACAATGAGTACATTGCACAACCTTCGCGTTTCTCAACAATGTATTGGTACGAATTGATCCTTCATTAGTGTTTTCACTTTTTAGTATACTACTCAAGTTATCATTTATTACTATTAACTTGTGTTTTTATTATTTCAGATGTAACACAACACTACGACGAGAGGGCTTCACCACATGGTCAACACCAAGTTGAATTTATTCAGATGAAGACCCTTTTTGACTGAGGTTCAGTTCTTTTTTACCATGGATATGCCAATTTAGAAGGTTTTGTTATATGCCGAAGCATCTCAATTACTTTTGGCCTCATAGTTATATGAATATGTTTCAAGAAGGGATTAGTTTGATGTAGTCTTATATGAGTTTTACTTGTTATAAAAAACTTAACCTTTTGGCAAAATGTCCACCCATAACTTTCAATTTACGGAAACAAAAGTGGAGCTCCAACTTCCATACTCATTCCACCGGTTTTCCGGTTTTCTCGCCGGTAAAACCGTTACCGGTCTCCTCCCGCCCCGCCGAATCAAATCCTTTTGCCAAAATTTAACCGGTTCAAAACCGGGATTTTCGGTTACCGGTACCGCCCGGCGGCCGGGATTCGCCCCGGTACCGGTTATTTGATCCTTGATTGAGTGTACGCATAGGATACGTTGAATATGTACATACATACGTATGTATGTACGTACGTATACGTACGTACGTATCAGTTTGGTTGATTAATTAATTAATTTGTTTATGTCTATGTAACACCCCCATTTCTGGGAGTATTATGAAACCCTCGCAACCGCCCAGGACTGTTCAGTTGCGAGTTACATCAATCGAGTGCATAACATTGCCAACACATGCTTAAGACAAATGCCCACTTTATTCCAATATAAAGGCATAGAAGCCAAATATTACAGAAGGGCAAGCGGCCCTTAGATAACTTACAAACAAAAGAACGCCACAGGCACGCCTGAGCGGAGGACGGCCCTAATTTCCACGTATCCTTGATCTCGTAATTCCATCCCTTTGCCTCCATCTGCCTCTTTATTGCTGGCTATTTCTGTTTATGTTTTTAGCAAGCATGAGTACAACCACCGTACTCAACAAGTCACACGGAGCTTAACAATAACTATATGCAAGGTATAACAAATAAAGGGAGGCATGTCTGTTATTTTATGTGGATGCAGTTTTAGTTGAAAACAGGTTTTAAACATAAAATCGTAGCTTTCTATAAGCTTTAGGGGGGGTTTCAAGGTTCAATTACCAGACCACCAACACTATCAAATCCTTTCCAAATCTACTTATGCTTTGTTGTTGGATTCACCCATTAAACATAACTCCATTGACCGGAAGTACGGCGTATTCGAATACCATTAGTCATGAATTTGCAAAGCTGCCCTGCTTTACCCACAAGATTCCTTAACTCCGCGCTAAAGAGTAAAGGAAACAAGGTTGTTCACTGCTCAATTCTTTATATAGCCTCTACCTAGTAGACTTCCTCAACAAGCCCAGGCCACAACCTCTGACTTATCTCAGCCTACTATTGTGTGGACACCCGATAATCAAAACAATAATAAAAACAATAACGGTGCCAACTTCCATACGGCCCTCCCTTAACTCCCTTCCGTATGTACTCACACTTTGCCTACGCCCTGCGTTCGTAGAGGTTCAATTGAATTTGAGCAGTTACTAGACCAGGTTTGACGTATCAACGCTTGTGGTTGGGCGATAACTATGTTCTTTACTCAGCATAAGGGTCTAGTCCTTATATTTTCACCGGTGGCAGTTTCTTCCCACAAATTCTTGTCCAGTGCCACCACACTGTCGCTGATTTGTGTACTTGCCTTCACCCTCGGTTAAGGTCATAGGATCCAACGATCCTCGCTTATCCCGAAACCATTCCTCAACTAAAATACCAAATCTTTTAATAACAGCAAATGATGGTTCTCTAAGCTACCATATTTACATTATTACTATATTTAATATTACTATGTCTTGTCAAGGTGAATATGGCCATCAAATTGACTGGGCTTTTTCGGGTGGTAGGACATAACTAGTATCATGTCATTCTAAGCATTTATTGTACATAAAATAACAGGGCAAAAATAACATAATGGAAATACATGTAAATAAATAATTCAGGGAATGTAGGATCAACATGTTCAAAAATATGTGTGACTTGCCTTGCGGGTATACGATTTCGATTAACTTGTATTTTTCGACGGGCTGGGCTCGGACTTGAGTTTCTTCCTTCTGCTCCTTGCGAAATTTCGACTTCGGAGGCTAACGCAAAACAAATAAAACAAATTAATCCAGGCTCGAAGGAATGAGCGAGGAATAGAGAAAATAAAATAAGAAAGAAAATCCGAAAAACTCCATACAACTGGGATTTTGGGCTTATAGGAAGGTCATATGGGGAAATGGGCCTTGGATTTGGGTTGGCGGGCTCGAGACGAATCCGGGGAGTATAAATATGTATTTTGGGCTTTGGGTCGGGTTACTGTTCATCGGGTCCGGTGCACTGTTCCTCGGGCTCGGGCGAATTGGCTGGGTCAGACCACGTCGCTCGGACTCGAGCCGGTTGGAACGGGCGCGTGGGGCGAGCGGGTTCGGTCGAGACACGAGCGCGGGCGCGGTCGGGCGCGGGGCGGGCGCGGTCGGAAGCAGGCGCGGGCGCGGCCAGCGCGATCAGGCGCGGGCGGGCGCGGTCAGACGCGACGGGCGCGGGGCGAGGCGGCTTGGCTCGACCGAATGGAGGCGGCCCGGGTCGGAGGAACAGGGTCATCTTCTTCCTCTCGCCCGGGCGCGCGCAGTAGAACAGAGGGATGGGCGGTGGCTACCGGCGGCGGTGGAGTGATTTGCGACAACAACGGAGGATATGGATGGGTTCGTGGTGGTGATGGGAATCCATTTTTGGTGGTTGGAGGTCCGGCGGAGGCGGCAATCGCCGGCGGTGGGCTCTTCCCTTTTTCGGGCATTTTTAAATTTGCGGCTAATTGAGAGCTTCCTGGGTTGATTGGTTTGGTGCTTGGGCTTCAGTGGGGGCTGGGGGAGCTCGGGGAAGGGTCAGTTTAAGCTGAGGATGCCGGGTTTGAGCTAGCCACGGCGGGGTTGGGCGGCAGTGGGGTGGTGTTCGGCGCCGGAGAAGATGAGGGGCTGGGGAGCTAGGGCAACAATCGGGGTAGGCTTCTAGGAGCTTAGGGATGCTACAAGCGAGAGGAATTGGGAAATAATAGGCCGGAGGTAAGATATTGAGCTAGGGCTTGGAAATTGGGGCTTTTTCAATTACCGGCAATAGGAGGGAAGAGGGGAGCTTAGGGGCTTTTGGTGAGCTTCAGGGGAATGTGAGGTTCACCTCAGGGGACTTGGCTCGTTTAAATAGGTGGGGGAAGGCGGTTTGCACCGGAGAGAGGGAAGAGACGCACGGCGGCTGTGGTTTTGGGAGCTTGCGGTTTGCCGTGTGAACTCAGGCTGGCTTGGGCACGAAGGTGCGGCGGTCCAGTGTTGTGTCAGGGCGGCTGCAGACGGCTGTGAGAGGAAGACACGCGAACGGGGTAGAGGCGGCAGCGGGGAACGTTTGGCGGCGTTGCCACGTTCTCCGGCCGTGTCAGAGCGAGGCAGGCAAGGTGGTACGGCCCTCTGACAGCAGTGGCAAGGCTGGAAGGCGCGAGAGAGGCCGGCTGGCTTAGTGGCAAAGCGAGGAAGTCGGCAGTGACAAATATCGGCGGTAACGACGATATTTTCGGAAGCTGCACAGTAGCCGTGAAATCCTCCCCGTTCAGGCTGTGATGACTGAGATTAGAGGTGGTTTTGCTTTGAGATTAGTGTGGTTTAGGTTGGAGAGGCTAGAGGAATTCAAATCCAAAGCAAACTCCAATCAATTTTTGATTTTGTAAATTATCGGATGTTTCAACCTACCCTCCTTAAAAAGGATCTCGTCCTCGAGATCAACTCGGGCCAAGGGGTTGGTTGGGAAATCCTCGCTGTAGGTCTGACTCCTTTTCCCATGTTGCTTCATCCTCAGTGTGATTTTGCCATTGAATCTTATGGAATCTGACATTTTTACCCTTCAACTGTTTTTCTGTAGTTTCTAGGACTTGAATTGGTTCTTCGTTATATGATAAGTCATCTCGTAAGTCTATGTCATCAACTGGCACTTGCTCTGTTGGATGGCGTAGACATTTCCGTAACTGGGATACATGAAATACGTTGTGTACTCTTGCCAGATTCGGCGTTAACTGCAATCTATAAGCCACTTCTCCAATTCTGTCGAGAATCTTGAATGGACCAATATACCTCGGGGCTAGCTTTCCTTTAACTTGAAACCTTTTTACTGACTTGAAGGGTGTAACCTTAAGATATACCAACTCTCCAACTTCAAAACTTAATTCTTTTCGACGTTTATCAGCATAACTCTTCTGTCGTCTCTGGGCTATCTTCATTTTGTCTTGAATAATCTTGATGTGGGCTTCTGCATCTTGAACGACTTGTGGTCCTAATAACTGTCGTTCTCCGATTTCAGTCCAATTCAATGGCGTTCTACATGCTCTTCCATACAGGGCTTCAAATGGTGCCATCTTGATACTAGCTTGATAACTGTTATTATAAGAGAATTCTGCAAATGGTAAGCACATATCCCAAGCTGCTCCATAGACTAATGCGCAGGCTCGCAACATGTCTTCTAAGATTTGGTTTACTCGTTCTGTCTGTCCTCCGGTTTGTGGGTGATAGGCTGTACTGAATGCCAAGTCTGTTCCCATTGCCTCATGCAATTTTTCCCAGAAAACAGACGTAAATTGTGCTCCTCTATCAGACACTATCCTCTTTGGAACTCCATGCAACACCACAATCTTGGTTAAGTACAACTCTGCTAGTTTGTTCTTGCCATAGGTTTGCTTGATCGGTATGAAGTGTGCTACTTTCGTCAGTCGGTCTACGATAACCCAAATAGCATCGTGACCGTTGCGGGTTTTTGGGAACCCTGTGATAAAGTCCATACCAATATCTTCCCATTTCCATTCCGGAACGGGTAAAGGATTTAACAATCCTGAGGGCTTCTGATGTTCTATCTTTATCTTTCGACATGTGTCACAGCGTGCGATATACTTTGCTATCTCTCTTTTCATTCTACTCCACCAATATCTCTTCTTCAAGTCTTGATACATTTTGGTTTCCCCTGGATGTATGGAGAATTGAGATGAGTGGGCTTCTCGTAAAATCAAGTCCTTCAGCTCTTTATTATTGGGTATACAATAACGACCTCGGAACCTCAGAATTCCTTGGTTATCTTTAACAAACTTAGTTGAACTTTCTTCTTGACTTTTCTCCGCAAGTCGTTGTGTTTCCTCATCATTCTCTTGAGCTGTCTTAATCTGATCTGTCAGTGTCTGTTGGATTTCTAATGCTGCTATTTGACCTTGTTCGCCATGGTACCTCTTTTGACTTACTGCATCAATGATGCCGTCGTTGGCTTGAGCTGCTTCTTCTGCCGAGATATAATTCAGTTTTTCTTGGACTGGTCTCAATATACCTTTGTCCTTGTCCGTTGCTGGCATTGTAGCTGTCGTCTGAATTCCTGATGGCTTGTTTATAACTTGTCGGCCCTGGCCTTCTTCTTCCTGTTTTGATATGGCAATAAACTGTCGTGGTGAAGATGTTTGCGCTCTGACTTGGGCCTTTGCCACTTTAGGAGGTAGTCCTCCTCTTGGGCACTGAGTCTTGAAATGACCAGCTTGGCCACAATGGAAACAAGCGGGGTGCCAATGTGGACACTGCTTCTGAAAATGGTCTCCATCACATTTAAAGCATCTTGAATTTGAGGTTCCCACTGTATCTTGCGGTGGAGTTGTAGTATTCTGGTTTATTTGAAACTGTGGTCCTAAAGTAATTATCATTTTTCTACCTTGTTGGTTTTTGGACTGGGGTGCCAAGATTACTCGCTTTCGAGGTGCATCTGATGGTGATGTTACCTGTTCTATCTTCCTTTTCTGTGTATTTTCTAACTCCTTTTTGGTTTCCTCCGATATAATAAGTTTATTTACCATTGAAGGCAAATCTTTAAAATCCATAGCCGAGATATGATGCTTCAAAGATATCTGCAATCCTTCTCTAAATCTTTCCATCTTTTTCTCCTCGGTTTTTACGTCATCAGGGGCGTAATGGGCCAACGTGTTAAACTGATGAAGATACTCTGTGACTGTACGTTCTCCTTGCTTCAACGCGAGAAATTCTCGACGCTTGGCTTCCATCGCTCCAGTCAGTACATGGGTGTGACGGAAAGAATACTCAAATTCTTTCCAAGTAATTTCTCGATCTTCAGCCATAGCTTGATAATTCATCCACCAAGCTGCTGCTGGGCCTTGCAACTGATGGGAGGCGTATAACACCTTTTCCTTATCGTTACATTGAACAGTATTTAACTTTCTTTCTACATCTCTAAACCAATCTTCTGCCACCGTTGGGTCAGGTGAGGAAGAAAAGACTGGAGGCCGAGTCTTGTAAAAATCTGTCCATTTTGATTGTACAAGCAGTCCTTGCTGACTGTTTCCTCCACCTCTCATAGTGATTTGTTCCAATAGTTTAGCCTGTTGTTCCATCGTCCTGGTCTGACGAAGTTCCGCTTGATGCCGGCTTTCTTCCATTGCTACCAATAGGTTTATTATATTTGGATGCCTTGCTTCTTCCGGATAAGAATTGCCTTGCTCTTGTGATCCATTTTTAGCTTCAACCATCTTGATTGATGGGATTGGGAGCTAGGTCTGCAGCGAGTTTTTAAGGAAGTCAGATAGAGAAGTAAGGATTCTGAACGTTGGGTAAGATTAGAATGAAATAGGTAAGGACTTAGAGTGAAATAGAAAGACTGAAATTTGAAGAGGGTAGACTAGAGATACTGGTAGCAAACAAATTATCAAATAGGCAAAGATAGTTTCTATTCATTACACAAGCTGGATACATACCATTCTTATAAGGTACACATCTCAACTTGTTTTACACAGCCAAGAAGATACTACTACCGAAGGGTTCAACTATACTAACGCACACAGCTCTACACTTTCTAACTCTTTTACTTTTTCTTCTCTTTTTTTCCTCTTTTTTTTTGACATCTACTCGCATCGCCAAATTTGAATTTAGACAAGAATGGATATAAATAGTTTTAGGGAAACAAAATTTAGTTTTAAATAACACTAATATAGACAGGGGAAAAGAAGTTATACAAGATTATTACCTATATTTTATGCAATTCATTTTTTTAACAAAATAGTTTTTGTAAACACACCTAACACACTTAGGGTCATCCTACGGTCAAGCAAGCAGGCTCTGATACCACTCTGTAACACCCCCATTTCTGGGAGTATTATGAAACCCTCGCAACCGCCCAGGACTGTTCAGTTGCGAGTTACATCAATCGAGTGCATAACATTGCCAACACATGCTTAAGACAAATGCCCACTTTATTCCAATATAAAGGCATAGAAGCCAAATATTACAGAAGGGCAAGCGGCCCTTAGATAACTTACAAACAAAAGAACGCCACAGGCACGCCTGAGCGGAGGACGGCCCTAATTTCCACGTATCCTTGATCTCGTAATTCCATCCCTTTGCCTCCATCTGCCTCTTTATTGCTGGCTATTTCTGTTTATGTTTTTAGCAAGCATGAGTACAACCACCGTACTCAACAAGTCACACGGAGCTTAACAATAACTATATGCAAGGTATAACAAATAAAGGGAGGCATGTCTGTTATTTTATGTGGATGCAGTTTTAGTTGAAAACAGGTTTTAAACATAAAATCGTAGCTTTCTATAAGCTTTAGGGGGGGTTTCAAGGTTCAATTACCAGACCACCAACACTATCAAATCCTTTCCAAATCTACTTATGCTTTGTTGTTGGATTCACCCATTAAACATAACTCCATTGACCGGAAGTACGGCGTATTCGAATACCATTAGTCATGAATTTGCAAAGCTGCCCTGCTTTACCCACAAGATTCCTTAACTCCGCGCTAAAGAGTAAAGGAAACAAGGTTGTTCACTGCTCAATTCTTTATATAGCCTCTACCTAGTAGACTTCCTCAACAAGCCCAGGCCACAACCTCTGACTTATCTCAGCCTACTATTGTGTGGACACCCGATAATCAAAACAATAATAAAAACAATAACGGTGCCAACTTCCATACGGCCCTCCCTTAACTCCCTTCCGTATGTACTCACACTTTGCCTACGCCCTGCGTTCGTAGAGGTTCAATTGAATTTGAGCAGTTACTAGACCAGGTTTGACGTATCAATGCTTGTGGTTGGGCGATAACTATGTTCTTTACTCAGCATAAGGGTCTAGTCCTTATATTTTCACCGGTGGCAGTTTCTTCCCACAAATTCTTGTCCAGTGCCACCACACTGTCGCTGATTTGTGTACTTGCCTTCACCCTCGGTTAAGGTCATAGGATCCAACGATCCTCGCTTATCCCGAAACCATTCCTCAACTAAAATACCAAATCTTTTAATAACAGCAAATGATGGTTCTCTAAGCTACCATATTTACATTATTACTATATTTAATATTACTATGTCTTGTCAAGGTGAATATGGCCATCAAATTGACTGGGCTTTTTCGGGTGGTAGGACATAACTAGTATCATGTCATTCTAAGCATTTATTGTACATAAAATAACAGGGCAAAAATAACATAATGGAAATACATGTAAATAAATAATTCAGGGAATGTAGGATCAACATGTTCAAAAATATGTGTGACTTGCCTTGCGGGTATACGATTTCGATTAACTTGTATTTTTCGACGGGCTGGGCTCGGACTTGAGTTTCTTCCTTCTGCTCCTTGCGAAATTTCGACTTCGGAGGCTAACGCAAAACAAATAAAACAAATTAATCCAGGCTCGAAGGAATGAGCGAGGAATAGAGAAAATAAAATAAGAAAGAAAATCCGAAAAACTCCATACAACTGGGATTTTGGGCTTATAGGAAGGTCATATGGGGAAATGGGCCTTGGATTTGGGTTGGCGGGCTCGAGACGAATCCGGGGAGTATAAATATGTATTTTGGGCTTTGGGTCGGGTTACTGTTCATCGGGTCCGGTGCACTGTTCCTCGGGCTCGGGCGAATTGGCTGGGTCAGACCACGTCGCTCGGACTCGAGCCGGTTGGAACGGGCGCGTGGGGCGAGCGGGTTCGGTCGAGACACGAGCGCGGGCGCGGTCGGGCGCGGGGCGGGCGCGGTCGGAAGCAGGCGCGGGCGCGGCCAGCGCGATCAGGCGCGGGCGGGCGCGGTCAGACGCGACGGGCGCGGGGCGAGGCGGCTTGGCTCGACCGAATGGAGGCGGCCCGGGTCGGAGGAACAGGGTCATCTTCTTCCTCTCGCCCGGGCGCGCGCAGTAGAACAGAGGGATGGGCGGTGGCTACCGGCGGCGGTGGAGTGATTTGCGACAACAACGGAGGATATGGATGGGTTCGTGGTGGTGATGGGAATCCATTTTTGGTGGTTGGAGGTCCGGCGGAGGCGGCAATCGCCGGCGGTGGGCTCTTCCCTTTTTCGGGCATTTTTAAATTTGCGGCTAATTGAGAGCTTCCTGGGTTGATTGGTTTGGTGCTTGGGCTTCAGTGGGGGCTGGGGGAGCTCGGGGAAGGGTCAGTTTAAGCTGAGGATGCCGGGTTTGAGCTAGCCACGGCGGGGTTGGGCGGCAGTGGGGTGGTGTTCGGCGCCGGAGAAGATGAGGGGCTGGGGAGCTAGGGCAACAATCGGGGTAGGCTTCTAGGAGCTTAGGGATGCTACAAGCGAGAGGAATTGGGAAATAATAGGCCGGAGGTAAGATATTGAGCTAGGGCTTGGAAATTGGGGCTTTTTCAATTACCGGCAATAGGAGGGAAGAGGGGAGCTTAGGGGCTTTTGGTGAGCTTCAGGGGAATGTGAGGTTCACCTCAGGGGACTTGGCTCGTTTAAATAGGTGGGGGAAGGCGGTTTGCACCGGAGAGAGGGAAGAGACGCACGGCGGCTGTGGTTTTGGGAGCTTGCGGTTTGCCGTGTGAACTCAGGCTGGCTTGGGCACGAAGGTGCGGCGGTCCAGTGTTGTGTCAGGGCGGCTGCAGACGGCTGTGAGAGGAAGACACGCGAACGGGGTAGAGGCGGCAGCGGGGAACGTTTGGCGGCGTTGCCACGTTCTCCGGCCGTGTCAGAGCGAGGCAGGCAAGGTGGTACGGCCCTCTGACAGCAGTGGCAAGGCTGGAAGGCGCGAGAGAGGCCGGCTGGCTTAGTGGCAAAGCGAGGAAGTCGGCAGTGACAAATATCGGCGGTAACGACGATATTTTCGGAAGCTGCACAGTAGCCGTGAAATCCTCCCCGTTCAGGCTGTGATGACTGAGATTAGAGGTGGTTTTGCTTTGAGATTAGTGTGGTTTAGGTTGGAGAGGCTAGAGGAATTCAAATCCAAAGCAAACTCTAATCAATTTTTGATTTTGTAAATTATCGGATGTTTCAGTCTATGCTTCCTTTGATCCGGTCTGGTAACGTACAAGTTACATTCTGATGTCATTTTGTTGCTGTCGTTAAATAAAATTCACGAATGTTAATTAGTGCCAACCTAGCGAATCTGTTTGGATGATTAATTCCAATCCAGTTTACCGGAAACGGAAGTCGTGATAAAGCTATGGTTGGACGATACCATATAGGATACGATGATGCACAATGAAGGAATAATTAATATTGAATATCAAAGCGAGATTTCGTACATATAGATACTAGCTAGTAGTCTAATGTTTGTTCTAGCGATTATTAAAGCAGAGTCCAGTCGAGTCCAGTCTCCCATGGACAGAATATTTGTGTCAATGTTTGTTCCACAGTTCTTTTATGCATGGATCCTGATTCGTATCTGAATTTTTTTTTTGTTTAGTGAAGCGTCATCTTTCAAGCTGGAAAAGAAATACTTTAGCCTTATACATTCCTTTTGGGTGAATTTTTATTGGTATTCTCAGCAGGAAAAAATGGTATCTTTATAGAGATTATCATAATAAGTCATCTCAAGCTTTTGTATTCGATGCAGGTTGTCCTTTTCCCCCCTAATAATTCCCACTATTCTCGATTTCATTGATTCTGCAGCTGGCCGGCCAGCCGAATGCAAGTTTGTATATGACTGGAAGTATATTTATAAGCAATGAAATACAATCCCTGGAGAAAGCAATCGTATATAACAGTATAACACAACCGACAATAATTTGAGAGCTGAAAATTGCTAGGATTTATCGTGTTTCAAAAAAAATACTATGAATAATCGACGGTGTGAGAGCTAACTCTTCGAGAGAACCCCACAACTCAAGTCCTGGCTGTAATGTTTGCAACACAGGTATTTCATAAGAAACTGTTGTTTTCTATAAGAAGAAAAATCCCGCATTTCAAACAGTGGCTTAGGCTGCTACCTACGCTATGAAGTAAACGTACTACACTTTAGGTCTCGCTCATTTTGGCTTAAACTTCTGTCTTTTAACTTATTTTTTACTATTTATAAATTTTGTCATTTTCTAGCTTTTTAGTTTTCCTTGAGCTTTTTTTTGTCGGTTCTTTTTTCTCGTATTTATTTGCGTTGTCTATGATGGGCTAACCTGTTTTTCCATTTTTAAATTTTTTAAAATTTAGTTACGTTAAATAAGTCACTATCAGCTATAATATAATTTTAACCAATCACAGTGCAATCTTATTTATAAACCAGTTTATTTTAGTTCAACCGAGCGGACCGTACATAGTCCTAGCCATTCGAGAATCACTACACCAACAGGTCAAGCTAGTGCCACTGCCCAGGAAAAGGGCCTAGTGCATCAACAGACCAACAGGGGCCGAATTAGTGAACGCGGCAGGCACAGAATAAACCCTAATAGGAAGCACTCCGATCATCGAAACAAAGGCCATTGATAGTTTGATACCAGATGATCTTTCAAAGAAGAAAATAACAAGATCATTGATACTAGAGAGCCCTTTGCTCGGCAATATTCGGTAAGAGGAGTTCCTGATCTTTGTTCCCATGGGTCACTTTCAAAGAGAGTTCTTCTATGCTGCAAGTGGAGGACTTAATGCCCCGCTTTATACTTCAGAGAGGAAAAGGCAGCGAAGGATGGATGATGCTGACGAGGCTCTGAATCGAACGACAACACAGTCGATATCATTCGCTATCGCCTTTAGTTGCTGATTTCAGCCCGGCACTTCGCCACTGAACGTGAGCTGGTACTGCCCCCAACCTGCCTCCTTATCCTACTGATAGCAGCTCTACAAATTTCACTTGGATCTTGCTGTGACTGGACCAAACAAGCCTAGTACAATCGAACGACTACCATCAGTTCATCCAAGATGTGTAATTGCATCAGAGGTTAGACAAGCATCCTATTTGATGCCGTACGTCACAAGGTTTTCGCACTACCTAATGTCTAAAAGCTCTAGAAAGCTTGATGAAAAACTTTCTACAAACAAAGGTGACATGCCTCGGCCTTGATAGATCATTGCTATCAGCTCCAGAATGCAGGCACAGATAGACAAGAACACAGGCCAGCTCAATAACGAAAGTAAATACTCCAGTAGTGTCTCCCTCTCCCAGCTTGCCCAGGAGGCAGCACAGCCTAACAGCTACAAAAATTTCCAAACATTGCATAGGAATAAGAAAACATAAAAACCGATCCTTAACCACAATTCAAATAGACCCCGACCTTACCACCACTCCTCCAAAACGAGAAAGTTGGGAGATATTTAACAAAAACAAACTTTTATCCAGCATCTTACCGCATTCCTAAGACATAATCTAGAGAAGGTCAGCAACATTGGCAGGCAGCTCCTCGATGGTCACATTGTAGAACCTCTGGATGTCAAACAGCATCCTCTCATCATCACGGGTGACAAAGTTGATGGCAACACCCTTCCTGCCAAACCGACCACTACGACCGATGCGATGCAGGTAGTTCTCAGGCTGGGTCGGCAGGTCATAGTTAATCACAAGGGAGACTTGCTGGACATCAATACCACGAGCAAGCAGGTCAGTGGTGATAAGCACACGAGAAGAGCCAGATCTGAACTCCCTCATGATGATGTCCCTAGTGTTCTGGTCCATGTCTCCGTGCGTGGCAGAGACAGTGTGGTCCCTGCTCCTCATCTTGTCAGTGAGCCAGTCCACCTTGCGGCGGGTATTCACAAATATGACGCTCTGGGTGATGGCCAGGGTCTCATACAGGTCACAGAGAGTATCAAGCTTCCATTCTTCCTTCTCCACATTGACATAGAATTGCTTGATACCCTCAAGGGTAAGCTCATCTCTCTTCACAAGAATCCTCACAGGCTTGTTCATGAACTTGCGGGTAATCTCAAGGGCCTCAGGAGGCATTGTAGCAGAGAACACTCCAACCTGAATTTTTGCTGGAAGAAGCTGAAAGATATCATAGATCTGCAAGACAACCACATGTAAGTTCAGGCCATGCAGCTACAGTTTGAGAAATACGAAACGGAATACTATTTTCCAGAATGGTTCATCTAACATGAACATTAGCAAGAAAAATGAACATTTTGAAATTGGAAAATTAAAATGCACATTATTAGGAACATTAAAAGATTGCCGATGAAACAGGAATAGGTCAGTAATACTCGACTTGATAAAGGAATAAATCCATATAACAACCTGAACTTTACTTGAAAGTCCGTCCAGCACCCCGAACTATGAAATCAAATATTTGATCCCCCAAACTTTGCAATCCAGTTCAAATAACACCCTAACCCAATTTTGTATGGTGGTATTGCTTGCATAAGTTCGGGGTGCTATACGAACCTTTTCCTAAGTAAAATAATTCAGTCCTAAAGAACTCCCCCAAAAGTAAAATAACTTATGGAAGATATTTTTTATAACGAAGAAGCAAGTTGGGACCAGTGTATACTACATTCATACTGCTACTAGGGACTGAATATATCATGCATAAATGCATATGCAAGCTGCTGCACAAAAGCTTCAGCAGAGTTACAAAAAAAATTAATTTGAACCATCAGCTTTGGAAAATCAACAACAGTTTCTTCAGGATGTTCACATAAATTCAAATTTTGCAGGGATTCAGAAAACAAATAGATACATCACATTGGATCTATTCAACAAACCTTGCTATGTGGCATACCTAACACACAAAATCACTACTCCCTCCGTTCCGCAATATAAATCCAAAGCCCACCATGCGCACAAACCAATGAGACCTGACATACAACTACTCATTTTTTCAGCACTAAAGTAGGGGTATATGGTAGAAATGTAATAACTACACTTTTGGTCTCCGTAATAGACTTATATTGTGTGACGACGCTTCCCAAGAACAAAGACTTATATTGCAAGACAAAGAGAGTAATAGCTAGACCATGCATACTATTAATAAGTTGTAGAATAATAAGTGAGTTGGAAGTAAACCTGATCCTTGAAACCACGCGAAAGCATCTCATCAGCTTCATCCAGCACAAACATCTTGATGTGATCTGGACGAAGAGACGACCGGCGCAACATATCAAACACACGGCCAGGCGTACCCACAACAACATGCACACCATTAGCAAGAATCCTTTGGTCCTCACGAACAACAGTTCCACCAACACAGGCATGCACTTTGACACCTAAATAGTCCCCAAGAGCACGCATGACCTTCTCAATTTGCTGCGCAAGCTCACGTGTTGGAGCAAGAACCAATGCCTGAACGTCGACCAATCCATAGTCAAGCTGCTGTAAGATTCCAGAACAGAAGGTTGCTGTTTTTCCTGTTCCAGATTGAGCTTGCTGAATCACATCAAGCCCCTTGCAAAAGGGAACAATTCCCCTTTGCTGAATAGCTGATGGCTTCTCAAAACCTACAAATCAAAGTACTGGTATTTGTAAGATGACCAAAATTTTAATTGGTAACCAATGTGAAAGAGACAGGATTTTGGTATACCATAAGCATAAATGCCTCTCAGAAGATTCTCTTGGAGGCCCATGTCATCGAAACTCTCGTGAACTTCGTCATACGAAGTGAAGAATTCCTCAGTCTCACCTTGGTTCCTGCATATTGCAATCATGATACAAAGTACAACTTATGAAATCTGTAGAGCACAACAAAGCAAGAGGACACGAAGGAAAGCAAAAGATAGCCTCCTGTGGCTAAGATAACGAAATTGGTTGAAAGATGACTTACAACAGCTCCTGCAACTTGCTGTCATACTGCTTAGCATCAAACTGGGAACCCTCAGATGCCATTCCTGCCATCACTGTATTAAAGGGGGAAAAGAGCAGGTTAACAAAGAGCGGACGTTGATAATCTTTTAAGGGTGCTCGCAAAGCAGCAAATATTAAGTAAAACCAGGAGTAATAGCAATCTGGAACCACACATAAACATTAAGATGTTCATTGTACATCATAATATAACACTCCACCACTTGATGAATACACATACGCAAATGTTTCCTTAGAATAGGAAAAGAAACCAGGCAAATTTACAAAGGTTGCACAGCGCACTATGTAACCACGTGTACTCAAGAACTTCTCAGTGGAACATCGCACTACATAACACTCAAGAGGCATCAAGCAAGGCAACAGACCAAACAAGTTGACCTTAAAAAAGGCCCTCTCGACTTTCCATGGTTCCATCCCACTATCCTTGATTATACACATACGCTGCAGCAACCACATCAAACATTATTCAGCTTGTTCGTTCCAAGGTACATCACATAAACAGCACACCAAACCTAACAAAGTAGCGCATGCACAGTCCACCACTTCACAGTACACAGTACATACCATTAGATTTAGAACAAGACTAGGATACGTGTAATGTAACAAAAGTATTGTCAAGAACCTAGCTTATATCTACAAAGGAAATAATAGCTTTCTGAACTCACCCAACAAAAAAAAATCTAATCTTCCCATGCCAGTAACCAAAATCACACATCACGCTACAAAATCACAATAAAAGAGCTCCAAAACCTAAATCCAAGGCCAATACACGAATCTCCTGATTCAACACCTCACGCAAGCTAGCTAAGAACGCAGCCTTCTCCACACCCGCCCTAAAAACCCAACCTTTCCCACCAAATCCACCCAGATCCAACCCAACACCCAGCCAGATCGAGCTGACGCATCAGAACCAACCAATACCCATAACACGCCCAGATCGAGCAGACCACAACCACACAGCGTGAAAAAAAAAAGAGGGATCCCGGCGTTACCTGGCGCGCGCGAAGGGAGAGCGGATCGATCCGAAGGCTGGCTGTCGCGCGCGCGAATCCGAGATCGGCGTCCCGGATTCGATTCGGCGGTGGCTTCTCGGCGGAGACGAGGAGGCGGGGAGGAGAGGGGCGGTTTATATGGGCCCCGACGGAAGCGGAGCGCGGCTCGACTTCTTCTCTCCGCCTCGTCTCCCGTGCGGTGAGCGCTAGTAGGGTTTCGCTTCTGCCTTGCCTTGTGGTGATGGATGGGCTGGTCTCGTTGGGCCTCCTCGCCTCGTGGCTTCTTTGTTCTTTCCTTCTTCTTTCCTTTCCTCCTTTTCTCTATCTCTATCTCTATCTCTATCTTTACCCCTAAAATACACCAGTTCAGTTCTTTCCTACGCCCACCCCAAATTGGAGAAATTTCGATATTTGACACTGAATACGTGCGCCTTTCAACTTTTAACCCCCAATTCGCACGCCTTTGGAAATTTAACCCTGTCACTGCGAATTCTTTTGATTCAAGGGATTCTCTTCATTTTCGCAGTGACAAGTGTCAAAATATAAAAGGAGAGAAAATGAGGAGAATCCCTTGAATCAAAAGAATTCGCAGTGACAGAGTTAAATTTCCAAAGGCGTGCGAATTGGGGGTTAAAAGTTGAGAGGCGCACGTATTCAGTGTCAAATATCGAAATTTCTCCCCAAATTGTGCCCCCAACAGTCATGAGTTTTCTTCCATCCACACCAATTCGTGTCCCCAGAAAAACCAACCAGTGAAATCAACGATCAAGGATCAATTCCCACCTTTCTCTCTCCTTACCCACTCATATCCAACGATCCAAATCCAAAGCGTCGCGATCCCCACCTCCCTCGCGCGACTTTTCCTTTCCTTTCCTCACCTACCTGACCGGCCTCCCTATCCCCTTTTTCTTCTCTTGGCCGAATGGCCCTCCTCCTTTCTCCCCAAATCTCTCTCTCTCATACTCTAATCGGCCGAAGGGCCTTCCCCTCACACACCAGGCGGCGCGGCGGCTCTTGCCGGCCTCCTTCCCCCTGCCGCCGGCGGACGGGCCGTCGGTAGCCTCTCCTCCACAGCCCCCCTGCCTTCCCTCTCTTCCTCTCTTGCGCACGGGACCGCAGCCGTAGGCGCTCCTCCGGCGTCGCCGGCCCGCAACCCTCCGCCGGCGGCTCCACCGCCGTCCCGCCTCCGCCTCCTTCTCTTCTCCCTGCCCCCCTCTCTCGCGTGCAGCCGACCAGCCGGAGCCCCAGGGAGGTGCGGCGGTGCGTGGATGCACCGGCCCCGTGGGCTCACTGTCGGCCGTCCCCTGCTCGCCTCCCCGCGCGCGCGGTGGTGGAGCGCTGGGCACCGCCACCGGCGGGCGGGACGCCGCTGGCTTCTCCGCCTCCCCGTTTCCCTCCTCCTCGCGCGCAACCGAACAGCCGGCCACCCCTCCCCAGGTGATGCGGCGGCGCACTTCCCTCTCTTCCTCTCTTGCGCACGGGACCGCAGCCGTAGGCGCTCCTCCGGCGTCGCCGGCCCGCAACCCTCCGCCGGTGGCTCCACCGCCGTCCCGCCTCCGCCTCCTTCTCTTCTCCCTGCCCCCCTCTCTCGCGTGCAGCCGACCAGCCGGAGCCCCAGGGAGGTGCGGCGGTGCGTGGATGCACCGGCCCCTTGGGCTCACTGCCGGCCGTCCCCTGCTCGCCTCCCCGCGCGCGCGGTGGTGGAGCGCTGGGCACCGCCACCGGCGGGCGGGACGCCGCTGGCTTCTCCGCCTCCCCGTTTCCCTCCTCCTCGCGCGCAACCGAACAGCCGGCCACCCCTCCCCAGGTGATGCGGCGGCGCACGAGTGCGCCGGCCGCCGCCGGCTGCTCCTCCCCGGCCTACCACTCCTCTTCCCCTACGGCGCTGCCCTGGGCCTGGGCCTCCTTGGCTCACCGGCTGCGGCTCATAGCCGGCCATCGCCATGCCCCCCTTTCGACTCCCCCTTCCTACCCTATGTGCTTGCTTGCAAGGCTTGGTGTGCAGCGTTCTACTGAGTGAAGGCTTACCTTGCACTTACCTTGTGCTGGCCGAAGTGATGTGGTTTATGCTTGGGTCTTGGGGCTTTCGGCTTGGCAATGAAGGGATTTGGAGGGAGTGCTATTACTGGCTTTGTCCTCTTTGCTATGTTCTTACCTTGGTTGTGGCTCACGGTTGGGAAAGAATGGTGAAATGGGGCTTGGTCTCACGGTTGGGGAAAATAAAATGGCTTTGCCATGAGGTGCTGGCTTTTATATGGGGGCTGCCCCTTGCATTTATGAATTGACCGCAGCGCCCTCCTATTCCCCTCTCATATAACTGACTGTTCAGGGGCATTTTGGTCCACGGCTGTTGGTTTGGTTTTTACTGCAGAGGTAAGTCGGTAAAAGGTAAGGTAGAAATTGCCGGATGATGAACACCCGAAACGCGAGACGGTGCCGACTGTCCCTAGGCGGTCCGGGAACCTCTGAGAGCGCTAAATATACGGTTCTCTAGACGGTGCCGACCATCCTGGGATGGTCTGGGAACCTCTATGCGCGATACTAAATCGACACGGTAAAAGTCGATGGGTCTGACGGCAAAAACCTCTAATGTTTTCCTTTCGCAAATTTGGGGTATTACAAAATTATTGCCTTATTGTTCTGCGTATCTGAGCGTTTTATTCTGATCGGTAGGATGGTACATACAAAACAAGGAGAGTTAATAAGTATGTCAAGGAATTGGGTACCGATCCATTTAAGCCATTGTTCGACAAATTCCTGAAAAAAGAGTTTGTGAAATACTGTTAATGTTAGTGTTATCTGTAATGATGAGTGGATCAACTGATACATGGGTACTCACAGGTATTGGAGCGATTTGAGCATGGAAAATTGATCAGATATTGCTCCTTGCAAATCACTATGGGACAAGTCTCTGAAAATATTGTAGGCTTGTTGATAGTAGAAGAAAAAATGGTTTACTAGAAGATGTAAAGAAATAACTTAAGTCACTCTAATCCTACCCACTTACAAAGATATAATTCTTGATGTGAATCCATCACTTATACATTTCAAGCCACTCCATGTATAGTTTTCTGGTAAACATGGGTCACCCATCCAGTTCTTGTTCACTCCATACTTAATTTTAATAGCCATCATGGCATCAACTAAGCTCCACAGAAATAAAATAGAAGAAAATAATATATTAGCAAATAAATTAATCACAAAATGATTTAGTTGGTACCCGTATTCATGTATCATGCATTATATGATAACTTGGGTGATGTTGCATGCGTCCTTTTATTTGCATATATACCTTCGGCAATTTGAAATTTCGACTTCAAAGATTCTATACTGATACAATACAAGCTAAAGAGGGAATGAGGGATGCCCTGATGATAAAGTATTTAGCAAGAATGACAATGCAACATCAATACCACGTGGTCGTAAAATCACTGTTCCTCTGCCGTGGTCGTAGGCGCCTCTCGATCCCACCTGCTGGGATTTTGCCGTGGTCGTAGGACTTCCGACCACGTCTCACCACGTTACAACCGCATCCGACCGCTACTCGAGCACTTCCAACCGCATACAACCGCAAACGACCACGTCCGGGGCTTGTCCGACCGCGTTCGACCTCAACTGACCACATCCAGTCGCTCCTGAAGAGCTACGACCACAACCGACCGAGCTCTGACTCGTTACGACCACAACCGACCGAGCCTGAGGCAATCTGACCACGTTCAACCACCTCACAACGTGGTCGAAGACTGCCGACAACCCACGTGGTTGAAGTCGAAGTCTGCCGACTTCCGACCACAATGGTCGAAGCCTTCAGCGCCAACGTGGTCGTAAACCACAGCGCCAACTTCTAATCCCTTCAGCTCTCGACAAAGTGGTCGTAAGGCGACGACTCCACAACATGGTCGTAAACCACAACGCCGACTTCCGACCGCAGTGGTCGTGGCTTCGACTTACGACTTCCGACCACAGCCAAGGTAGTCGTAGCTGCATTCGACCACGACCAACGTGGTCGTAGCTGCGTTTGACCACGGCCAGAGTGGTCGTAAACGACACTACGTGGTCGTAAACGATCCTGATGCCCTTCGACCACGGCCAGAGTGGTCGTAAACCTCTCAGATGACATTCGACCACGCCCAATGTGGTCGTAAACAATTCCGGTGGCCTTCGACCACGGCCAAAGTGGTCATAAACGCCACAATGTGGTCGTAAACTACTCTGAGAGCTTTCGACCATGGCCAACGTGGTTGTAAACGACCTGGTTGGCTTCCGACCAGTGATTACAAAACGACTCTGGTGGCTTTCGACCACGGCCAACGTGGTCATAAACGACCTGACTGACTTCCGACCAGTGACTACGTGGTCGTAAATGACTCTGGGGATGTACTGAGGACCAAATTCTTGGTAGAGATGTTGAAGTACAAGGACAACGAACCTAAAGACAACATTCCTGAAGATATACAAGAACTTATTAGGCGTGTGAGGATTTAGGTGGCTTCAAAAGATGTAATAGCTGTGATGTTATTTATTGGCAATGTTGCTCTTTAAGCATAATTGCTATGGACTCAACAATATGATAACTCATCATGAGTCTCTTTTGGCATGAGTCTTAATCTATCTCACTATTTACTTCATTTTTAAGAAACATAGTCTTAATAAGTGTGACTTGAGGTAGTCTTCTGCTGCTGAGCAACTAGAGGTAGTCTTCACTGCAAGGTTGTCTTAGCCGTCATTGAGTCAACAGATAATTTTTTATAAAATCGTCAACATATTTGAGGTAGTCTTCACTGCAAGGTTGTCATTTGGTTGTTTTCATGTGCATCCCTCAAATGCCGCCGTAGCGTTAGCACGGGCACTCTACTAGTGTTTTAAGAGAGAAGAAAAACTTCGTAGTAGAATTTGTGCTGGTTACGACGTGAACCCGTGCAAACATGGACTCACTTTGACAAACATTGTTTTTTTTACTGCAAACCTGCTGGCTGATAAGGAAACTCACGTGCCTTTTTCTGGCATGGAGATGGAGTATAATTGGTAGCATAAGGGTTTTCTTAGAAGTTGTCTCTCGCAGTTGTAGAGATTCATTATCCGATGTTATAAATTAACCTGAATCTATTCCAAATTCATTGCCAGCCAACTAATACCCAAAACCAATCACTCCTCTGCACATTGAGCACAAGGAAAAGCCCCAGAGCACAAAGATGGCACAGAAAAAAGGATAAGATCGAGAGAATAGCCAGGGGAAGAGAGACACAGAGCCATTTTCACCCATGGCCAGCGACCATTCACCACAGCCAAACCACAAGCGGCAAGCCCATTCCCCAAATCCATCCTATTTCCCCCTAAATCCCTCAAGCCAATCGAGAGGAAGAAAGTGAGGTGGAGCTCGACAGCAAGGCTAGAGGAGAAGAAAGTACCAGGAGGAGGAGCAAGTAGAAGGGGATGGCAACCCTAGTATGAGGCGATAGTCGAACCAATCACCAGCCAACAGAAGGACAACCGAGCCAAGCAAACAACCGAGAAGACTGAGCCTCAATTCTTTCTCTAATCGAGCCCAACATTATCCGACAAGGTAGCTCCACAACCAATTTTTGATCTTCGCCATCAATATTACGGGACCACACCACATACATCATCATTCACAAACATCTCATCACATCCATGGCATACATAGAGGTAAGCTATAGGAGAAGGAGAAGTAGGGAAGGGAGTAGCATATACTAGAGGAGAGAACAACGGTGACGGTGTGCCACCGCCGGCCATCATACGCACCTAACGGCCACCACACTCCCCGGCATGTGGGAACCTCAAGCCTCGCCATGGAAAGCATATGAGTTTCACAACCATCACCTCCTCCACCCCATCCTTATCCAAAAATCACTCAAATCAAAGAATAGATCGTGTAAAAATTCAAGAACTAAAAAGTAAATGGGAAAGGGGAATTTTTAGTAAAGGGTGAAGCTCAGATCTCGACGGCTAGCGTTGAATCTACGGTGCTAGGTTGCCAGATCCGACCGGTGGTAAGCCAGGGAGGCATCGAGCAACCGACAGCGAATGAGCCAGGCAATGGAGGTGACCGGGTAGGAGGCGACCGAGAAGCAACTGAGCGCATGCGAAAGGGAGTGAGGCCACGACGCGTTGTCGGTGGCCAGGCAGCCCAGTGAGGTGGCAAAGAGGGGAGCAACAGCGTCGATAGTGGGGGCGACAGAGTGAGGAGTTAACTAGAGATAGGGGAATCAAGAACCAGAGAAAGAGAGGCCAAGTGAGCCATAGAGAATGAGAGAGAGGAGAGAGACACGGTAAGTGGGCCGAGCCTAGATGACCGACTGGCCAAATGAGGAGAGAGGAGGGAGTATATACCATGTAGTGATGCATTGAGTACTCCGATACACATTTAGTTGCATGCCGAATTATTTAGGTAATATTTAAATTGCAGAACTCTGGTAATAATTGGTCGTAGATATTAAACTGAAACAATTATAGTTAGTAGACTTATTTCACGTGGCAGTATAAAATAGCATTTAATTATAAATTTCTATGTCAGTCTAAATTGACCTAGGGGATTGCATGGGAACACATCGACGTAGTTTATCTTTTGTATATGTAAATTGAACCATACTGTACATGTTAAATGTAGGAAAAGAACCAAGTTCGGAGGAAGAGTTTCAGCTGAGAGAACCTAAGACCGAGACCTATGGTCAACTTGCAGGCAAGCATACATTTGAACATATAATCAAATTATCTTCAGTAAAAATAAGCATTTACCTACTAAATTATTATCACCCTGCATAGAAATGAAATCATGTTTAATCCGGATCAATACTATTTGAAAGAAATTAAAGATGTATAGCAATCTCAACTGATGGAGCACTTTGACCTGCAATATAAGTAAAGGGTGGGCAGAGGGTGCCTTAGGGGTGTCAACGGGGCCGGAGGGTCCTAAGGGAGGCCCCCATGGCCCCGACCCGGCCCCCGTGGAGGACCTAACCCCCACGGGGATCTCCGTAGGGGATTAAAAATATGTTAAATTTTTTTAAAAAAATAATGATATGATTTTGTTTATTAATTTATAATTATTTATGCATACTTTTTTTTACAAAAATACAACTTCAAAATATATATTCTAACATATAGATTCAACTTTTAATCCAAATATACAAGAAAATAATATAATCTCCTACATAAAAAACTATAATATATTATTTAAAAAGTATTATTCTATTTTCACTGGGTCCCGTGGGGCCCCATGGGGGAGGACGATCCCCGTCCCCGCCTCGCTAGCCTAGCGGGGCCTCATCCCTGTTCCCTTGTGGGGGAGATTGCCCCCGCCCCCACGGGGGAAATTGCCACCCCTAGAGTGCCTTAGGAAGGTGCCAAAGTGAAAGGTTGAGATCTTCTATACAGGGGGTAAAATTTAAGGACTTACAAACTTCACTTATGCAGTAGAATGCATTGATCGTGTCAACCATTGTTCTCCCTAAGAACAGGCAAAATCAGTAACTCTATCAAGATTATTATGCGCTCCACAACTGGGTATGTAGATTTATCTAGAAAGAAAATCGGGTGAGGTCTCCATTGGACTTTAGGTCATAAAGGATAAGCCTGACATATATATTTAGCATTGTGGAATGTTGAGTGAAGGTCTATCTGACCCGACCAGTGTGTCGAGCTTGCCAGGACTTCTTACTCTGACAGACAGCCTTTAAGAATGTCAGGAGGGCAGGGATACCCAAAGCAGAAGCCACCACACTAAACGCCCTAGTAGTGGCATTCCTCGCGTACTCATCAATATATATATATATATATATATATATATATATATATATATATATATATATATATATATATATATATATATATATATATATATATATATATATATATATATATATATATATATATATATACTCCCTTATTAAGCCCGGGGATTCCGCCCCGAGCAGCACTGCCACATCAGCGATTTTGTTAAAAGGCTCTTCGATTTTTTGAAATTGTGTACGGGTCCTTAACTTTTCCAGAAGAGCCTCGCCAAGTCAACGCTTTTGTGAAAAACCTCTCTGCTTTTTCAAAATTATGTATAGGTCCTCGATTTTTCAGAAAGCCCTTCTTTTATGCGATTAAGCTCCGTGCTTTTCCTAGAATTACATATGGGTTCTCCCTTTTTCAAAAAGTCATTTACTTTCTCAGAAAATACATATGAGTCCTTGATTTTTTTTTAGAAAAGCCCCTCTACAAATTGTCGATTCTTTTGCTTCGGTCCACATGGTAGCTAGTGCGGCGTGGCACCGCATTTCCGCAACTAGTGTTATCAATGTCTGGTCTCAAGGCAACAATCATAGTAACAAGATCAGTCGTTTTTGCTATGACTTGAGACAATCTCCTGGCCTCAACACGAGCATAGTAATTCTCATCAATCAGAAGTGGCTCACTAACCACAAGAATCTTGTGCACAAATTGACGGATCAGCTCATCCAGTTTATAAGCACCACCCTATCAATGGCCTTCACCAGAAGATGCCGCCCCTGGTCCTCGAGTGTTGGCTGCATAAGCAAGGGCAGGATCTTGTTGAACAATGGGCCAGCACCAAATTCCCGTTCCTCGTCCCTGAGCTGTCGAAGTGCTGTCTTTGGGAGTGTTCTAATTTTCGACTTTTAAATTACTTTTTTTTAATTTTGTCTTTTTATTTTTTAGACTTTTTTTATCCCTTTTTCTTTTTCCCTGTATTCCTTCGTATTGTCTGTGATGGGCTAACGTGTTTTTATATTTTTAGATTTTTAAATTTTAATTACGCCAAATAAGACACCATCAACTACAATAAAACAATAAATCAAATACAGTAAAATAATCGCCAAACTGAGCTCCCTCAGAGCAAGAATTTCACAATCTTCCTCTCCTGCTGCTCCTTTGGCGATATCTGCTGCTCCTCTTCCTCATTCAGCAATGTTCCCAAAGTACTGGTAATCCTGTGGCTTCATGATTGGCAACTCCTTGGGCACATCAAATTGTTGTCCACGGTTCTCCTAGTTCGAGGTAGTCTTTGCCCTCTTGGCCCCAGCAACAGCATCGTTGTCTTGCAACTGGTCCCACCTGTTGTGTCACTACGTCGCGGCCACTGGCTGCTTTGGCGTATCCTTCTTCTGCTTTGCTTTCTCCTCCTCCTTTATCTTCTTACCGGCGTCATGCAGCAATTCATTCTTCTTTCGCCGCAGCTCGTTCTCACGCATGGAATTAGCACAGGCCCGCACGGTGGGATCCGAGGTGGCCTCCCTGGCAGCAAAGGGGTCACGACGCTCTGACGGAGATGATGCGGTCGAGACGACGGCTGTGGTATTCGTCCTCGTGGTCGATGATGCGTTGGGACTTCTTGGCGGGGAGCTCGTCGTCATCCGCGCGGGGAGGTTGGCGACAGCGACGGCAACATCGATAGCATCAGGGGCGGAGATGGGCCTCGGGCCGGTTGGGCAACGGCCCGAGGCCTAGAGAAAATAACAGTGCAAAATTTTAGTTAGTATACCCAAAAATAATATTACATAGTAATTGGGCCCGAGGCTTATTGGCCGGCCCGAGAATATTCAGGCCAGCCCGATGCCATTCGTCGCTAGCAACTAGCCCAGCGCGGCCCATCACGCCCCGCGGCCCAATCACCACGGCCTACCCTAACCGTGGTGGCGTGGAGGCGCGGGGCGCCCCTCCCATCTGGCCGTCTTGCCAGTCTCGGCCTCATGCCTCCAGCAGCATCTCCGCGTGCGACGCGCCGCCCCAAACCCCCACCGCCACCCATGAGCCCGTGACGCCGCCCCCCGCCTTGGCCCGCGGCAGCGCGGCACGACTCCCCGCCTCAGCGCCTCCTCTCCGCCGATCTCCGCCGCGGCACCGCCCCCCGGCCCCCCGCCTCCTCTCTGCCGAGCCCGCCGACCGCCGTGACGTCGCCCTAACTCGCTGTCGCCTCCTTAGCGGACCTCCGCCTCGGCCCGCAGCGGCACGGCCCCCCGCCTCGGCGCCTCCCCTCCGCCAATCTCCACCGCGGCACCGCCCCCCGCCCCCGCCTCCTCTCCGTCGAGCCCGCCAGCCGCCGCGACGTCGCCCTGACTCGCCGTCGTCTCCTCAACGGACCTCCGCCTCGGCCCGCTGCGGCACGGCACCCCCCGCCTCGGTGCCTCCTTTTCGCGACTCCACCGGCGCCTCCTCTCCGCAGCTCCGCCAGTCCACCGCGACGCCGGCCCCACTGCTCACCACCGTCCGCCGGTGCTGCCGTGCTGGCTCTCCCGGTGAGCTTCTGTGAATCATTATTGTTTCATTGTTCATTGGATCATTGTTGATTGTTCATTGCTCCATTGAATCTCCGGTGAGCTACTGATTGTTTCATTGTTCATTGAATCATTGTTGATTTGTTGTCACAATGTCAGTTAGTTTTGGGCCCGAGGCTCCGATAAATCCTAGCTCCGCCACTGGATAGCATGGCCGGTGTAGGACGCAGGGTGGCGGGCGGCAGGGTTGGCATGCTCGGCTTCTTCTTCGGGGGGCGTTGTCCTGGATGATGGGATGGAAGTGTCATAGGCGTCGAAGCGATAGGGGTCGAAGCCGCTGCCACCGTAGAGGTCGGCATTGAAGGTGACGGCCATGGGAGCACCAGCCGCGAGGGCCTCCTCTATATTGTGGCGCTCCTGCGCGCGCGCAAGCTCCATGTCGATCGTGTCCGTGGCGGCGGTGCGGGGTGAAGCGGTTAGGGTTTGACAAGAGATGGGAGAGACGATGAGATTTAGGGAAGAAAAAGTGCAAGGATGCCTGGAATGTGTGAGGCACAAAAAAATGGTCTTGAGAGCGTGATCTGGGCCGTTAGTTGGGATTGCTGATGATTTGGACCGTTGATTTGGGAAGCCAAGAACCAACTTCTTTTTTGGGCTGGAATGAACTGACTTAGGCCTTAGAGAAATACTCATGCTTTAAACTGATTGCGAGAGAAATTGAAGGAGTAAATAATACTTATGTTGATAAGTCACTCTATTCAAAACATTTTTTTAGTAACTCTTACAAACATCTTATATAAACCACTTTAAGGAGTAACTCTATTTAAAAGCCGTTTTCTAAAAGCTAAAGCCAGAAGTTGTTTGAAACTGTGCCTTAATCGATGTCAAAATTAATTTTAACACAATTTTAATTTTCTTTGGATAATTTTAGGCGGCGGTATCTATTTCTTTTCTTTTCGTCCTCCGCTCGCTTGCAAATAAGCCCTTTTCCAACGTTTCGAAACCAACTCCCCAACCCAGTCCCCAATCCAACACTAGTCTTCCCCGATCTCTCCGGCCGCCGCCTCACACCACCTCTCCGGCCGACGCCGCCACCACTCGCCTGTCCAAAACACCACCTCTTCTCGCCGCGCACCTCCCAACACTTCACAAACCCCTCTTTGTCCTCTTCCCACTCGGCGGCGGCGGCGGCGGCGAGATGGGGAAGCACGAGTTCCTGACGCCGAAGGCGATCGCGAACCGGATCAAGGCGAAGGGGCTGCAGAAGCTGCGGTGGTACTGCCAGATGTGCCAGAAGCAGTGCCGCGACGAGAACGGCTTCAAGTGCCACTGCATGTCGGAGTCGCACCAGCGCCAGATGCAGGTCTTCGGCCAGGCCCCCGACCGCGTCGTCGAGGGCTTTTCCGAGGAGTTCCTCGAGGCCTTCCTCACCCTGCTCCGCCGCGCCCACCGCCACTCCCGCATCGCCGCCACCGTCGTCTACAACGAGTACATCGCCGACCGCCACCACGTCCACATGAACTCCACGCGGTGGGCCACGCTCACCGATTTCGTCAAGTTCCTTGGCCGCGAGGGGCACTGCAAGGTCGAGGACACGCCCAAGGGGTGGTTCATCACCTACATCGACAGGGACTCCGAGCAGGCCGTCAAGGCGAGGCTCAAGCGCAAGAGGATCAAGTCCGACCTCGCGGAGGACGAGCGGCAGGAGCGCATGATTGCTCGACAGATCGAGCGCGCCCAGCATTCCATGGCCAAGGCTAATGGGGATGATGCTAACCTGGATGATGCAGAGGGTGAGTCTGGCAGCGAGGATGAGTATTCGGGCTCGAATGATGACGGAGAAGAACAGGAGGATGATGCAAAAAAGACTAACAAGGCAGCAGGGAAGATTGCGATCGCACTCCAGCGGGCTGCGCCGGGGCCTAAGGTTAACCCTTTCGATGATAAGCAAAAGGTGAAATTTGGTTTCGAGAAAGAGGAAGAGGTGGGTGCCCAGGAAAAGGATGAGATGGCCAAGAAGAAGGGGAAGGATGTTCCGAAAGTAGCGGAAGCGAGGAGGTCAGCATTGGATGAGCTGATGAAGGAGGAGGAGAAGGCCAAGGAGCGAAGCAATCGGAAGGACTACTGGCTGTGCCCGGGGATCGTAGTCAAGGTGATGAGCAAGTCGCTGTTGGAGAAGGGGTACTACAAGCAGAAGGGGGTGGTGAAGAGGTTGATCGATAAGTATGTCGGGGAGATTGAGATGCTGGAGAGCAAGCATGTTCTCAGGGTCGACCAAGATGAGCTTGAGACAGTGATCCCACAGATTGGTGGGCTTGTGCGGATTGTTAACGGGGCTTACCGGGGATCAAATGCAAGGTTGCTCTCAGTGGACACAGAGAGATTCTGTGCCAAGGTGCAGGTTGAGAAGGGCCTCTATGATGGGAAGGTTCTCAAGGCTGTTGAGTATGAGGACATTTGCAAGATTGCCAGTGAGATATAATGGAATTCCATTTCGTTTCCGGGGCATCACTGCTGCAAAGCGGATTTATCTGATAAATGTGCTAGCTCTGACATTGTATGTGCATGTTATGCTTGTGCTAGAATATATCCTTTCGAAGAAGTTTGATGTGTTGATGTTTCTACTTCATTCTAGCTACTGAAAGCACACTGTGCAAGAAAATGGTCACATGTTCTTTGCTTGTAGCTTGGTGATTAGAATAATGCGATAATGTAGTAGCATCAGAATAATGCGATAATGTAGTAGCATTTGCTTAACTTCTTTGTATTTGTTTCATTTAATCTTGTCGCCAGTTTATCATTTGCTATTTTTCTACATAATTTGCCAATACATCTATCAGATTGATATGGTTGTGCCCTTCTTTTTATAATGTCAAGAAAGCCAAAGATGCAGTTAAACGAAAAGACAACCAAAGCTAATTAGGAATTGTGAAATATAATTTTTAAAAGCTTTTTATGCTTTTCGTACTATTCTGCTAGCCTAAAGAAACATATTCTGGACTGAACAATATTATTGTGAGTTTGCTTTGGAGTTTGGACAATTGTTTGGTAACAATTGTGCATCGTGTCCCTTTCCATTGGACTTGTAACTTCAAGGAAGTTGCCCAAAAAAAGCCAGATATTGTATATAAATGTTCAATTTGGCAGCATAATTTTTGTGCTCTGGCTTTGTCATCTTGCATTAACATTACAATAAATCTACAGTCGAAAATGTCAACATCCCCTGTACATTGTCACAACTCACAACCCAGAAAAAATATTTAAAACCTGTTACTAGCAAATTGGAAAGCTCTGCGCATTTTGTTTTAACCAACAGTCACTTCTGCCTTATACATTTGCTTAACTTAAAGAAAGTCATCCTAGTTAAATCTGACAAACTCAGAATGGTTAACAACAGTCAGTATCTGTAAATCTGGTTTCTTTTCTTGAGCTTCATTTAGCATATGAAATCTAACAGGACATCCTAGACTCAATTCTGTGTAAGTGCGGCATTCAACTCAAGAAACTTTGTCAGGAATATCACCCTATTATCATTAAGCTGTATATCCATAAGGCAATTCAGTTCGTCTGAGTTTTTCATGTCACAACATGTTAAGGTGTCAGCACAGCGCTGTAAATATATTTAACACATGGATATTTTATGATATTGGAATGGGATACAGACACTGCTGTCTAACTGGAACCATTGTATCTTAAGGCACACAGAAAGAAAAAATATCTGCATGGATGAAGCTAAATGAAAATTGTCCTATCTATAAAGTTTTGGTGGACAGTGTGGTGTCCTGATCATGGTAATCATTGCACGTATGCTTGTTTTGGACCTTAAAGTTTCTATGCTGAAGTTTCCTGATTGGTTGGTTGCATAGATCTGGTAGGCCTGATTGCAGAAAGTGAGCATATTTGACGCACCCAGTACATCCCCTTCCATATCATTGGAAGTTGACATTTTTTCATGTTATCTGACAGCTGAGATACTCGAGCATTGCTGTTTCAAATTTTACCCACATTTCATTTTCTGTCAAACAAGGCAGACATTATAAGGGCCTTTTTTGCCTCGTATATTAGCGTTTTACTTTTAGTATGAGCTTACTACATAGTTACTGTGGTGAAAAATGATTGCAACAGGTGATTGTTACCATCTCATTATATACCTTTTTCTTATGTTTTTGTGTGATGGCTCACTTTCTGCCGAAGAAGAAAGTATCTGTAACACTGTAACTACCTTTGTAATAACTAGACGGCAATGAAGAATTTGTATTTACCAATGTTCATCTTGCAGGCTATCAGTTATTATCTTCGAGAATATGGAGGTGAAAATGGCAAAACTTATGCTTCTACTATCGCCATGCATGTGCCAGTGTCACCGTCCAAGCCAAGCAAGGAGCAATATGCCAGATCTGGGCGATTTGAGTCAGCTAGCTGCGGCCATCGCATGTGCAGCCATTTGCAGTCTAATCTCTGGTGTTCTGTACTTCCTATCATCTTTGATCTACTCAGATGCTATGTTTTCAGTTGCCATATGCATCACTCATTATGTCACAAAGAAGTGAGCAACAGTTTCTTCGATTACCCATTTGATGCAACGATTTCTGTTCTCCTTTTCGCCACAGGTGCAGACGCCTTCATTTTGTTTAAGATGCGTCCTGAATCCTGATAGTATTTTCATTTCGTTTAAGATGTGTTGATTTGTGAACCACACACTGCTTCAGTTCAGATGCATGTATAGCAGTTGGTGTCCTTTGCTGTACCTGACACCCCAAAGAAACTCAGATGAGTCATGAATGAATGTATACGGTCCAAAAGAGAGAACCATCTGATACAAATGTCGCATTTCTAGTTAAGTGAAGGTATGATATGTATATAATAAGAGGTTTAAGAGTAATCTGCCTCGGTTATTAGACAGTTAAGTGGAAATATTTTCTTCTGATTGTACTGCAGCACTCGCTGTACGATGTGTATTTGGCTATACATCATATGAGTAAATCGAGCCTGACCAAGTGCATAAAGGTCTCCAACTTGCGGTGATTTCCTGATAGTTTACTTCCTGAAACATGATTGCCATCGTTCTTGGAAGCATAAATAGTTGAAACTTCACGGTAGTAAATTAGTAATGATATATAGCATACTCACATTTCCATTTTGTTCCCAACAACAGAAAGCTCAGAAACTTATAAACCTCTTCTTTTTTCAGGTGTAGGCGGATGCTGGCGAACTGTGCTTTCAGGAGCGAACATGAGAAATGTGAAACATTACCAAGTTTGAGCGTTGATATGGACCTAATAGCCCCCCAAATTTAAAAATAAGATACGAAAGATTATTAAATGATCTTAAGCAGAAAAAGGTAATCACTGCAAATGATTAATACCAGAAAGAAAACTCAGAAACAAACAATCTGAAACCGTGTATATATAATTGTATAAACGCCTTCTGTTTCAGACACTAGAACTCGCAAGAGTTGCTTGTGATGTTTCCTAAAGCTAGGACTAGAGGAGTCCTTTTCCAATCCATGAACTGTCCACTGGCTTGCAGCGATGATGAGATTGAAGCAAATCATGCACGGTAGTTGTTCAGATAAGCAGAGTTGGTGCCGATTGCTAATCTCCGGTCCTTTGCTCGTCATTGGAAGGGTGGGGGAATCTTTCATCAGTTGGATCACACTCGCATTCCTGAGGAGGCAGTCAGGTTTTGACATGATATTGAAAGAACAACTTCTTCGAAAAAGAAATCTGATGGGTGCGTGTAAAATGTCACGAATCTTTCATCAGTTTCACACTACATTCTTTTTCTTTACCTTGTACTGCATGCAATTGATCATATGAAATAAGGACACACTAGTAGTACTTAATTGTTTCTTTGTTCATCAAATAATCCCGTGTCCTGACTCCTGACTCTCTCTACGATGATATTGATATGTTCGATGTTCCATTTTCTTTTTAGTTCCATACTCTTCTATTACCAAGGGATGCTACAGCATATTGTTTTTAGTCTCTTGACTCTTTTTTTGAGAGCTTGTGTAGGAGCTCTGCCAATCACTATTAGGGGAAATAAGTAATTGGAGTTTTACCTAGGAAACCTGGGACACTAGATCGCAAGGAACAAAATTCGACTATGCTAGACAAAAACGCCAGGTATACAACACCAGAATTAGCAATTACTAACGAAATCTATTGCCCTCTTTCTTGTCTCCATCTCCTTTTATGCAATAGAAAACATGTTCAAATGGAAGGTAAACATGCTCGAATATCCTGTGGTTCTTTTCCTTCCATATATTTCAAGCCATGTAGATGATGATGTCATCAAAAATTTGTGCTGCTTGGCCACCCTTTTTCTGAGTTCGATCCACCAGTCTGTAAGAAAGTAATAGATATTTCTTGGTTTCAACTTCGTGACATCAAAAGAGAGACGAGAAAAGGAATATGTAGAACTAGAACCTTTTTAAAGCATATCCTCCAAATTTAAAGCAATAATAAAGAGCGGACCGGGTTAATAAAACTGAGAAAATTGATTTGGAAAGAAATTTTTTGGAAGCTCTATTGTGGGATCCAGACCTAACCATCGTTTTAAACCATGGATTTTATTCACCAAATCCATCATTATTGTATACTCTTTGATAGATATAGCACAATCCAAATCAATCCCTAATCCTTATTTTACAAGTTAATCTTGGAATAAAACACTCGTCATAGCAATTAATAAATGAAAAGAAATGGGCATTAGTTCATGAGGAATTCTATATGAATATGAATAGAGGAAGGAATGAATAGGAATTACTATAGCAGTCGAGTTAGGTTCAACAGAGTGGTCCTATGGGTGGGTGATAATTATGTCGTTTCCTCACCATTACACTTCAGTCTTTCGGTCGAATGGAAACCACCAACTCTCGTGGTATGAATCATCATAGACCATGGTCATCAAAGCAACAATGCCACACCAACAACAAAGAACATCACTCTAGGTGAGTGATCTAACTTAATTTATCACGCTCCACAACACTTGAGCACTTGGAATAGACCCCGACCCATCAACTCGTGAGTGTAGGCAAGGCAACAATAATTATTATAGTTTTTTTATTTCATTCAATACTAAACCAGTCGAAAGATTGGCATTCTAATCTCAATGGCTACAAAAGATGTTTGGATGGAGCAATTATCAACGAATGCAATATAAACATATATTAAATTAAGGAGTGTAACTAAGTAGGATTAATCAAAAGTAATTTATAACAAATAACATTTGCAAGCAAGGATATGAAAGTAATCCCATATAAAATATACCTAACTACTGGGACTCAACATGATCAAGTGTTCGTGACTTGTCATGCAACTCATAAACTTCACTACTCACTATAGAGTATTCCTCGAGACCTACTCCTCTGGCTCCTAGAGCTCCAACGGTCTGGTTGTAATTCAGCGCAACACACAAAACACCAAATAAGTCTATTGCAACAACTACAAGACTTGCAAAGAAAACTTAGCAAGAAAACATAAAGGAACATGGTCGGAAAGGGTCTAGGAGACTGGAATTAAGGTTGAAGAAGAAGAACTAAAAACGCAAGGGTGCATAAGGATAAAAAGGCACCTTTAGTATGGGACCAAAGGTTAGGTAAATGGCAGAGCTTCGGCAATTCCTGGCAACAAGTGCACAGGTTGCCCATCGATGAGCAAGGGAGGCGATGACGAAGAGCTCAGGCTTCTACGAAAACAAGGAGGAAAGTGAAAGGAGACGAGGGTGGATGGGTTCTTAAACTTGGCTTCTCCCACGCTCGCAGGAGACACGCAAGTACCATACATCAACGGTAACCTGACGTGGTGTTCATGCATGTGGACAACAAAGGGATGATGAACAACAAGGCTGGCGTAGGATAGACAAGGCAGCGCACAATAGGGCGTAGTGACCGGGGCACAGTCGGGGCTCTAAGCAAAGAGTGGTGAATGGCATTGGGTGAGGCAACTATTGCTGGTCGATGGCTCTAGTCAGAAGTCCCGGTTGGAGCTGAGTGCTCAGAAGACAATGAAGAGGGCTTTGGGGCTCTGACTACTATGGAATCTTCCAAGAAGACTAGGGGAAGAAAGAAGAAGAAATCAAACCAAGAAAATAAAAAAACCAAAGAAAAAACACTTAAGGAATGAAGGAGACCTTTATAAGTTTTGGAAATTTTAGGGCTGTCATACAAATTACACACGGCAACAACATTAACTTAAGAAGAATACATAGCACGAAATCTTTTGCACATGTATTCAGACAGATACAAAACTTAGAAGCTGCAAAGTCACGATTGTTGCTAGCAAACATCTATTTTAATATGTTTTTACTATAACTTACCTTTTGACAATAAAATTGTGTTTCTAGGATGCTTTTATGTGTCACTGGGATGATAGTGCCACCTGTTTCAGCTGTGCCAGCCTGCAAGTATCTTGTTGCAAACACGAAAATGGTGGGTGCCTGTCATTATGATTTCTGAACAAATTTGGAGAACGTTCCAACAAAAAAACCAAAAATAGATGGTTGGATATGCAGTTTCTCTAGCTTGCACTTGCAGTGCCTAATCTGAATAGTAGCTGGGAGTGCCATTTGGAGAGAGGTGGTTCATCTACGACTATGAGTAAACAGGGAAACAAGGGAAAAAAATTGAGGGAAAAAACTAAGAACATCCAGTCACATGCATGCTTCAATTCAGAATCATCACTTCAGATGATCCACATATGCCGACTCTAAATTCAATTAATTATTGCTGATAAGCATAGAACTGAGATCGATGCTGCGAGAAATCAAAGCATTTTTAACAATGCTTCGTTACAAACGGATCATGCATAGTTATGGTTCAGATCTTCGGATCAACCAGAGGAATAATTAAGAGGATGTAATTCTTGTTTCATCTTTCATGGCAGAGTTCTTACAAAACATCGTTATTCCAGAGAGACTGTCTACTGCTCCACCATAGCTAATCATTCTATGAAACCAATGGTGATTCGGATCAATCAACACACCACCATGTATCGCCATGACCAAGCCACAGCGACACCGAAACAAGCAACTCGCTGTGAAATTGAGCCCAAAAGAGGCAAATAATTCTTCTTCTATGTCTGCATGATAATCTGCATGCATGCATGGCTAAAACGACCTAGCCTTGACCATGTTGTTGATCTTGCCGCGGCTCCTCTTGCTCCGCCGGCGGCGCTGCCGCGCCGCATCGGCGGCTTCGAGAGCGGTGACGGTGGCCTGGAAGTCCTCCTCGCGGCAGGGGATGCGGAGCCCGCCGACCTGGCCGAAGCCGAACTCCTCCGCCGCGCGCTCCATGAGCTCCCGGAAGGCCGGCTGGCAGAGGTAGCTCGTCGGCACCACGAACCGCCTCGCCTCCGCGCCCACGTACACCGCGAAGTACCCCTTGGGCACCGCGTCCGCCGCCGCCGCCTCCTCATCGACGAGCAGAGCCGTGCGCAGGCTCTCCCCGCGCACCTCCCTCTCCGCCTTCCTCCCGCTCAACCTCGGCGCCCGGAAGTACCCCATCATCATCATCATGGATCCAACTATCCAACAACACTCCCTCTTCCTCCTCCTCTAGCTTTCTTGCAGGTGTCTCCAAGATCAAACCGAAATGATCTTTTACGCCAAGATATATCAAACGGAAACGATCGATCTTGGTGGATGAAAGAATGGAAGGACAGTTCTTGGTGGTCGAACCACCTCGATCTTGATATGATCTCGTCCAAGAAGCTAGCGTTCTTGTTCGCGAACACCAGTGGTGGTGGAGACGAGGAGAAGATTAAGAGGAGGGATCAAAGCATGTGAGCCATGGGAGTATATTAATGGCTGCAGGTTGGGTTGGGCTGGGCTGGTTGAGCTAGCTCCTCCTCCTCTTGTTCGGAGATCGTATAGCTGTAGCCTCGTAACAATGGTGCTATTTTTTTCCCTATTAAATTAAGGTGCAAAATTTATCATTGCTACGCGTATACGAGTATTATTAACTACTGTTTTCGTACACATGCGCGTGGTTTCTTAGCTACAAATGTGAGGCTGGCGAATGGGCCCGGCTTCGTTGTGCCGGTCGGTGGGTCTGGTTGTCAGTGACTGTTGCTAAGATGTGTGTGGAGGGGATGGTTTTGTGGGTATTATGGTGTTCCAGGTTGGAGATCGGGAGCTTGTGTAGTGTAGGCTATGATGACTTGGTTCTGATTTTCCATTTTTGTCGAGGAATGAGTCAGAGTCTGTTCTTTTTTTTATTATGGCTTATGGTTTTTAGTTGTAATTTATAGTTTTTAGACTATTTATGCGAGAGATTATAGAGTAATAGAAACTCATATATGGTTTTTGTCGATATAAATGAAGTTGGTAAAGTATTTACTACAATTAACTAGTAGACTATATCTTGAAAGGATACGCCGTTTAAAAGCTAGTTACTGTAGAAAAGGCAAAAAATAGTTTTTAGAAGCTGAAAAAAAACAAGACCTCAATTAGCTGTGCTAGCTAGCTGTTCTTCCAGGAGTAGTCCGGTTTTTCCCGAGAAGCATGGTCCATGCATCCCTCAAAAGAGTAATGGAGTTTTTCTTAGAAAAGATTGCTTTTCTGTTTTTAATTTACCTACTGAGATTAGGCTTGCTTAATTTAACATTTATGCGTGAAAGTACTACTAAAACTAATCATAAAGCTGTCAGGTGTGTCGTGACGTAACTATGTTGTGCCTAAGACAATAAAACTATACATGAATATTCACACACATATGTATATATATGTATAGCACGGTCTTTTTAGCTTCTCGCTTTCTACGGTAGCTAATTTATAAACGGAGTCTATAAATCAACTATAATAAATACTACAGTGACTTCATCTAGATAGACCAAAATCATGCGTAAATGTCTTTCTCTCTTTACTCTATCACATAAATAACCAAAAACCAAAAATTTCAGCTAGAAACTATAAACCACCGCCGAAAAAAACATACCCATATATTGAAACAGGCCCATAGATTGAAACAACACGTACATATATACTTTTATTTTTCAAAAAATACTGCATGAATGGTCCATTCACTTGGACTTGTGAAACATGAAAATTGCTAAAAGTATCATGTTAATCCATGTATATTGGTTTCTATTTCTGAGTTCTGCTTACAAAAGATAATACAAACACCTGACTTCTCAGAGCAGATTCTTTACTCCTATCACTTTGGGCATAAGACAGGAGGAGGTCACGGTATTCTTCTCGCTCCTATCACGCGCACACATCTCTTTCTCACTTTTTTCATCGCTCGCTCTCTCCTTCTAAAAATCACTGCTATTCATTTTAGCAAAAAACTATAAGTTACAACCATAAGCCATCAGCAAAATACCAAGTAGTTAAATAATAGGTGGGACCCACACGCAACAAGATCACACATTCGGAGTAGAAGAGAAAAAAAAAATTCTCGAGAAGCATAAAAAAAAGGCATAAAAATTATCGAGCTTGTGAGTTGGAGACGACGTTGACGACAGAGTGGCCGGAAGAGGACGAGATGGTACAAAAGGAATATTTTTTCCTTGGATAGAGGGTACGAAAGCATCGCGTGAAGTACGGATGCCACTAGGCTTAGGTAGCTGGCCACTTCCTTGTTTCTTTGGTCCAGCTTATTTTCGTTTCTTGTTTTTTTTAACGTCAGATTAAACTAAAATTGTTCTTGATTTCTTCCTGGTCTCGCCCGATTTCTTGATAGTAATGCACGCACGCCATTTTTCAGCGATCAGAATATGCTGCCACGTCGACATATCGTCAATAAGTTTGAATTGAAGTTTGTGGTCAGTAGTTTCAGCTGACTGTAAACTACAATATGAATGGACTGATAAGTAGGCTTTAAGTGTTCATATAATCAGCTAAAGGCTATATTATTAGTCTTGCTCTAAGAAGAATTCAGACGCATTTCCCAAAATTCAAGTTAAGACCTCCTGCATGGTGCTCGTTTGTATTGACAACTCGGGGATTCGCAATAGGTTTGATGCAATATACATGCCAGGCCAGGACATGTACATGGCAGATCAACTCGGTTTTGGCTTCTGGCTTATTTTTCACTATTCATAAGTTTCGTCTTTTTATGAACTTTTGGCTTTTTGTTGAGCTTTTTTGCCGGTTCTTTTTTCCCCGTATTTGTTTGTATTATACGTAATGGGCTAATATATTTTTTTTATTTTTAAATTTTTTTAAATTTAATTATGCTAAATAAGCCTCTGTCAGCTACAGTGTTTTTTTCAGTCAGCTACAGTGTTTTTAGCCATAAGCCATGAATTTTTCAGCCGAACCGATCACCACCTATAGTACATACATTTGTACACCAGGAAAATGGTGAAAACGACTTTGGAGCTTCATCCATAAACTACTTTCGAGGAGCTTTTTGGGAAGCCTGGCTGAAGTGAGAATGTCTCACATAGCTGGTTCGGATTCGAACCCACGCCAACGCTAGAAGGTAGAGCCAGGAGAAGTCTCTCCCCTGATCACCTTTTTTTTTTATAAACTACTTTATAGTATTACAATATATCCATTGTAGTATATGGGTTTGTTCTTTTTGACTGAGACTTATGGCTTTTGGCTGCGACATGTGGCTTTTCGGCTGTTCATACGAGAGATCACAGAGTAACAGAAATTCACGTGCGATTTTTACCAATATAAATAAGATTGATGTAATATATCGTTTAAAAGCTAAATACTGTAAAAAACCAAAAGCTAAAATTAAAAGCTATAAAAGCTAGAAAAGAACAGAGCCTGCATATCTTACAAAGCGGGCGGGGGGTTTTCTCATCTGTGCCGGAGCATCCACAGCCAGCTGCCTTGGGGAAGTAGTCGTAAGGGCTTGATGCTGGCGGCTTCAGGAATTGTTCATCGGCTGCCAGCGACTCGCCACCGGCTACGATTTCGGGATAACCATCCAGGTTGTGCTGGAGAAATGGATTTGTATTCTGCAGTACGAAATGGTCAGAGTTAGCCTCCATCCCACGCATACCATGCCATGATGCTTTCTTTCTCAATTCCTAATGCATTGGTAAGGTAGAAGGATGATTTCCAAAGAAGGGCTTGTTTGGCTACGGCTGCGGCTTATAGTATTTGGCTGAAATTTTGAATTTTGGCTGTTTACGGTACATATTACGGAGAGAGATACTTGCGATTTTGGCTGGTATAGATGTTGGATTTTTAACATGTACATCGTTTAACTTATAGATCTCATCTTAAGAAAATACTCCATTTAAAAATTAGGTAGAACAGGCCCGAAGATTGTTCTACCTCGGGGACCTGCTGGCTAGAGGTATGGGACGCTTCCGTGTTGTTAATCTGATTGTTCAGCAGGACGGCCGCTTGCTTGTTGTGTTTGAAGGAGCTCATGAGTACAGACATCTTTTGTTGTTTGCCCATCAAAAGCGCCTCACATTGGCTAGTCATCTCCTTGAATGGGATGGCAGCGGCCGTTGACACTGAGCATCCTCCAGTCTGAGATGATGATGTCAGTGACGACCTGTAAAATGCAAACGGACGATGGTACAAATTGATCGTGTCAAACAAAAATATTTTCGTAGAGAAAAAGATCTTCACTGTTCAAAGTACGGGCATGCTGGTACAAGAACACTTGTCTCTTTACTTCAGCAGGTGAAAGATACAGATACAAGAATAAAATGGATTATTCAGACGGAAGAAAAGACAAGCAAAAATGCCCGTACTTCTCTGAGTTCTTTCTAGTTTAGACTATGTGATTTTTAGCTCACTGGCATATGAATGATGATTCCACTGTAGCAGTTGGTGCGGTTTCATAGGGGGAAAAAAGACTGTATGGAACGAGGGAGGGGCCTTATATGAGAATCTGAGACGGTTGATCACCTCCTCGTCTCCTGCTCGGTGACCAAGCAGCTGTGGCATCGTACGCTTTCCTGGTTGTCGATCGGCAGCTGCGTCACTTACACCGCGCAGACTCTCCAGGATCATTGGGCGGCTCTTCGACAATCGGCCCACCACTCCCGGCGCAAAGGAATAGATTCCTTGGTAATCTTGCTCAACTGGATGATGATTTGGAAGGAGCGGAACAGACTCTGGCATGATCATCGACGTGCGTCTAGACATTGAGGAGTCTGTTTAATGCATCAAGAACGAATTTTTTTTGTTTGGTCATCTTTCGCAAAAAACCAAACTGGTGGAGCTCTCTGCCTCCGTCCTGTCTATTCAGTCTTCCCAGCAAGTGTAGCTGCCCAGCCTGCATTCTTTCTCTCTTCTTTTTTCCTTTCTTCCTTCTCTGTTCCGAATTCTGATCCTTTGTATTTCTTCCCGCTCGCTAGCCAAGCTTTTTGTACTTTCTCTCCTTAATGAATGAAACACAAATCTCCTGCATTTTTGCGAAAAAAAGTCATGGAATTTTGGCCTTCCTTTAGGAACATAGGAGGAGATTGCAGAGATGATGAAGGAACCTTGTTCAAAGATGAATTAGCAACTTTGAAGCAAGCACAATTGAAAAAGATGGCACACCGAAACTAGACTTTGAATTTCAAGAAAACATACTGTCATCCGCTTAAGTTGACACTTAACAGCTGAAATTAATGCCTATATATTCTATCTGAAACTAGTCAGCTTCTCCGTGAATTTTACAAATTATAGTTGTATTGCTGCGTCAACTTTTATTCCCATTCTGCAGGAGAAATACAGAGATTTGCATCCAAGGTTGCCTGCCATTGTTGCTGAAACACTTCTTTACACTGATAGTGAGATTGAGCAACCTCTTTGGCTGGTTCAGATGTTCAAGGTGACTTCGTGTTGTATAGTCCATTAGTTGTGTTGACTTTATTGTTTGATTGACATATGACATTTGGTTTGGTTGCTACGTTTTGTGTTTAGACTACCAAGGTTGGAAACAGGATGATTTCGTGGGGCATGTCTGGCAAAGAGGCCGATCCTGCTGCATTATTTAGACTCTAAGGTCCTGTTCTTTTTAGTTTTTAAAAACTGTTTTTCAGCTTTTTTATAGTAACTAACTTTTAAATAGAGTATCTTTTCAAGATAGGATCTACTAGTTAATTGTGGTATACATTTTACTGACTTCATTTATATCACGAAAAACCGCACATGAGTTTCTGTTACTCTGTAATCTTTCACACAAACAACCCAAAAGGCACAAACCGCAGCCAAAAGCTATAAATTCCAGCCAAAAAGAACATACCCTAAGTTATGGTCGGCACGTGGAAACAACCAACTTGTTAGTGGAGTACTTGGAATCATTTGCATCATCGGTAATGGATTGACAAACTGAAATATCGAAATGCAAGAAGATCTCAGTGAGTGGATGTAAACATTTGCATCCTTCAAAATCAATTTGCAGAGACCTGTGGACATCCTCCACCGCAAAAAGATGTCTGCAGCCTGGTTCCCGTACACTTGTATCGAGAGGGTGTGGTGTCAGCTGGAAGAGATGCAGAGTGTTGGCCATACCGTGGATCAGTGCGACAGACAGGTTCAAGAAGTTGCTACATGGAGATCTCATGAGCCACCTGCAAAGAGTTAGTAGTACATCAAAATGCAAAACACTTTCAGTTGTGTCTGGATCCTGTAATTGTTGAGGTTGATTGGATGTGATCGTTTTGGTTTCGGCTTTTAGCTTCCGGTTTATTTTTCACTATTCATAAATTTCGTCTTTTTATGAACTTTTGGTTTTTTGTTGTGCTTTTTTGCCGGTTCTTTTTTCCCCGTATTTGTTTGTATTATATGTAATGGGCAAACATGTTTTTTTTATATTTTTTAATTTTTTTAAATTTAATTATGCTAAATAAGCCTCTGTCAGCTTACAGTGCTTTTCAGCCATAAGAAAAAAAAAGTCAAATGAGCACCACGACAATGTCTTTCCACGATTTCAGGTTGTGGTTGACTCGGAGGACGTGCTATTGTCAGCTGGAGGAGGACAAGGAATGGAGAGCCAAAACAGAAGATAATTATGGCGCATCTATAATAGTGACTTATGAGCTAACTTTAAACATATTATTTCACATTTTAATAGAAGAGAGAGAAAAACTATCTCTTGATCAAGAGCTAGTCTCATACACACATTCCAAGATTATGTGAGAGTGTCATGTGAGGCTTTTTATGTTATGAGCTATGTGCTAAAAGTTAGTACTATTGGAGAAGTTGTCTTAGAGCTAGTAACTAGCTCATACTGTTGAAGATGCTCTAAAGTGAGATCCACTGGTGGCCTCTAAGCTTAGCATAAATTTCTGTAATGTTTTTAGCATCTCCAATATCCTTTAAGGTGGATGCTCTTTTTTATCTCGTTGGTGTTTGTCGTGGAGTAGATATAGGTTCCGGTGTATCTTGTATGTAATTGTCGTATGTTTGTTTACGAGAGACTATGGTTCGAAAAATGTTGATCACATGTTTCTGCAGGTTTTGCGATGCTCCATTTTGTAATGTGAATGTCGATAAGACGCGTTCAAGCTTCATTGGTCATAATGTCAGTGGTGTTTTGCAGTATCTGCGTTAGACCATGCGGTTGTCTGATTATATTTTCTTTTTCAGTAAATTCAGTTAATTGTATTACCTGCGATAGGTGAGATCTATCTACAGGGTAGCTGTAGCTTGTCGAAAATAGCCGACGAAACAATAGAATCGTTATCTACTGCGTGCTCCTTTTGCGTGCGGCTTGGCACTCACGGGGAGGTAGTGCCGTGGCGTGGCGGATAGGGGTGACGCGGTGGCGCTGGGGTGGAAGGCGCGCCAGTGTTCGCCGGCGGTGTGGTTTGTTGGCCGGCGAGCTCAAGCCTACCCTGGGTGGAGAGGAGATAGCGAGGAGAGAAGAGAAGCTGGAGAATAATAATTATTCTTTTTTTATCTCTTATTTTTTTTAAGAGAAGTGTATGTATGTTTTTCTCTCTAACAAAAGTAACATTAATACTAAAACATATCAAGAAGTAAATAATATTTATTTACTATTTGTTGTGTTTTAAAAATTATATAAATAATTGCTGACATAAGTCTGAAAGCACCCTCCATTTTTTAATTATCTTGCTGAGTGGGCAGTACTTGTACACTGTGCACGTATTCATGACTAACAAATGAACAAGGAGGATTGATCAGATTATTTAAATCCATTGACCATCAAATTCTACGTATGTGAGATACTGGCAAACAAGTGTCGGCATTCAATCCGCCGCCAACCTGAGGGAGTGAGCGGGTTGCCACACCTGGCAATAAAAACCATCATTGTTCTCGTTGTTATGAATAGCGCTTGTATTCAATATAAGGCCAATGAGCCGGTATATATACACAAAGTACAGGAGACAAATATGCAAAGAACCCCTCATAACAATGGGGAATAACAAACTATACATATATCTCTAACACCCTCCCTCAAACTCATGGTGGATCAACAACACTGAGTTTGGAGAGGTAGAAACCGTGCTGTGCTCGAGTCTGGGCCTTCGTGAAGAAATCCGCTATTTGAAGCTCCGAAGGCACATACTGTAGAGTAATCACCTGATCATGCACACAAGTCCTCATGAAAGAAGCATCAACACCAATGTGCTTGGTGAGCTCATGCTTCACAGGATCACGGGCAATACTGATAGCACCTGTACTGTCTGACAAGAGAGGGGTCGGTGTAGTGACAGAAACACCAAAATCCTCAAGTAACCACCGTAGCCAAGTAATCTCTGCTGTCAAGAGAGCCATAGCTCGCAACTCAGCCTCTGCACTCGAACGGGACACTGCAGTCTGTTTCTTCGTCTTCCAGGCAATAAGAGAACCACCAAGAAAAACACAGTAAGCAGAGATAGACCGGCGATCAGAGGGATCGCTGGCCCAAGTAGCATCCGAATAGGCCTGAAGCTGTAACGAGCTGGAACGTGGAAAGAAGAGACGGCGAGAGATACTCCCACGAAGGTATCGCAGAACTCGAAGAAGGTGGCTGTAGTGAACCTGAGTGGGAGCTGAAACAAACTGACTCAGAATATGAACTGAATAAGTGATATCCGGACGAATAACAGCAAGGTTGACAAGACTCCTAACAAGATGACGATAGCGAGTCGGATCAGAAAGAGGCTCGCCATCAGAGAGTCGGAGGTGAACATTGAGCTCCATGGGAGTCTCAACAGTACGCTTATCAGTGAGAGAGGCGCGATCAAGAAGATCCTGAATATATTTCTCTTGGGACATAAAGAAACCATCTGGAGTGGAAGTAACCTCAATCCCAAGGAAGTAACGAAGAGGACCAAGATCCGACATAAGGAACTGCTCACTAAGACGAGCCTTGACAAAGGCAATGTACTCAGAATCATCCCCCGTAATGATCATTTCATCAACATACAGGAGAAGAAGAGTCCGACCACGAGACAAAGTGTGGACAAAGAGCGCAGGATCATGATCACTAGCTGAAAAACCAGCACCAGTGACCACAGAGGAGAAGCGCTCAAACCAAGCACGAGGGGCTTGCTTAAGGCCATAGAGAGAGCGACGAAGGCGACAGACCATGCCCTCAGGAACAGAATACCCAGGTGGCGGATGCATGTAGACCTCCTCACGCAACTCGCCATTAAGAAAGGCATTCTTGACATCAAGCTGAGAAACAGACCAGTGGCGAACAGACGCCACCGAAAGAAGAGTGCGAACAGTGGTCATGTGGGCCACAGGAGCAAAAGTCTCGTCGTAGTCAACACCATGCTCCTGCTGGAAGCCACGAGCAACAAGACGCGCCTTATAACGCTCAAGAGAGCCATCAGAGCGAGTCTTAATCTTATAGACCCACTTACATGTGATGGGATGAGAATGAGATGGAAAAGGAACAAGATCTCAAGTACCAGTACGCTCGAGGGCAGCAATCTCCTCGGCCATGGCAAGCTGCCACTCAGGGTGAGTAACAGCATCCCGGTAGGAGACAGGCTCACGAGTAGCTGCGCCTGCAAAAGCAAAACGGGCAGGAGGCCGAATCGACTGGCGATCGCGGAGAGCGTAGCGAGGAGAAGATGACCCATCAGGGGAAGATGGAGCATCAGAAGAAGATGGAACAGCAGGAGAAGATGGCTCATCTGGAAGATCCTCAATACGAGGTCGACGAGTGTAGAAGATAAGGGGAGAAGGTACTGTAGTGGGAGGAGCCTCCAGAGTCGTAGAAGACGACACAGGCGGCGACAACGGCGGAGAGGCGACAGGGGGAATATGTGGAGACTCAGTGGGACAGGTGGACGAGGGCAAAACAAATATAGGTGTATCTGGAAAGGTCAAGAAAGACAGAGACTCCACAGAGGAAGCCGAAGGAGAGGCAGGACGTGGGTAGAATGGACGAGACTCGTCGAAAGTCACATCCCGAGAAACCCGTATCCGACGACCAACAGGATCCCAGCACCGATAGCCCTTGTGCTCGGCACTGTATCCCAGAAAGACACACTCAACAGACTGAGCGGTCAGTTTGGTGCGTTCTCGAGGGGCGAGGAGAACGTAGCAAACGCAGTCAAACAGATGAAGGGTAGAGTAGTCAGGAAGAAGACCACAGAGACGCTCAACAGGGATCGCTCCCTGAAGAGCAGAAGAAGGCTGGATGTTGACGAGATAGGTGGCAGTGGAAACAGCCTCGGCCCAAAAGTGAGGTGGAATAGAGGCGGCGATCATCAGAGCACGAGCCGTCTCAAGGAGGTGACGATGCTTGCGCTCAGTGACACCATTCTGAGCATGAGCACCAGGACAAGAGAACTGAGCGAGAGTGCCCTGCTCAGCAAGGAAGCTGCGCAGGTAACGAGAGAGGTACTCGCCAGCAGAATCAGCACGAAAGACACGAATAGGAGTGGAGAACTGTGTGTGAATCATAGTGGCAAATTTTTTATAGATAGACAAGGCCTCACTACGAGAAGACATGAAATATATCCAAGTATGACGAGAAAAATCATCTATAAAAATGATATAATATCGATGACCCCCTTTCGAAACGAAGGGAGCCGGACCCCAAACATCTGAATGAACAAGATCAAAAGGGCGCTGAGACACAGACTCACTATGAGGATAAGGAAGCTGGATCTGTTTACGTAACTTACAGCCCTGACAATCTAAAGACACGTCTCCTGAGACAGACCCCAGAAGACCACGACGAACTAAGGACGACAGACGGGATCCATACAGATGGCCAAGACGGTGATGCCACTACTGGAAAGACCCGGTAGACGAAGTGGCAGAAGCGGAGAGACTAGCGGCGATGGTGGTAGCGGAAGGAAGGTGAAGCCAGTCAAGCTCGTAGAGACGCTGAGTCACGGCGCCGAGGACCAGAACCAACCAGAGCTCCCGTGTGGCAGTCCTGAACACAACAAGAGTCAGAGTCGAGAATGACCCGATAACCAAGGTCAGTAATCTGCCCAGCAGAAAGAAGCTGCAAGGTAAGACGAGGAACATGAGCAACAGAAGGAACATGAAAAGATGAGTTGCTAAGAGATCCTCGACCAGAGACAGAAAGAGATGTACCATCAGCAGTAAGAACACTGACAGGAGAATCAAGAGGTGTAATAGAAGACAGAGTGGAAGGATCAGGAGTCATGTGAAAAGATGCTCCAGAATCAAGAATCCACGGGGAGGTACCTGACTGTGTAGGAGGTGGTCTCTCAGTGCCCGAAGAGTCAGTAGCAGAACCTGCAGAACCTGTCGAGGGAGAACCTGAAGCGGCAAGTAGGCGTCGAAGTCTGGCTATCTCCTGCTCGGTGAGAGAAGTTGCTGAAGAAGTCGAGGCAGACGTCGTCGTAGAAGCACTAGTGCCAGTAGAAGAACGGCGTGAAAGATGCCGCTTCTTCTTGTAGCACTGGGACTCAGTGTGGCCATCCTTGTCGCAGTAGGAACAGTGAGAACGGCCACCTCCAGACGGAGGACGGCCACCACCACCTGTGGTAGCCGCTGGAGGAGGCAGTGTAGCAGGCGGACGAGCGGCGAGCACAGAGGGGAGTGGCATCAGACCAGCACCACTCAAACGAGTCTCCTCTGCGCGTATCTCGGTAAGAGCCTCCAGGAGAGTGACACGAGGGTGGCGTGCAAGGAGCTGGGCACGCCTTTGCTCGAACTCAGGACGAAGACGAGTAAGGAACTCGTAAACCCGCTGAAACTCCAGGTCAGCACGTACATCCAGGCAGCACGGACAGGTACGACAGCCAGCAGTGCGAAGTGAGTCCAACTGACGCCAGACAGCAGAACTCTGAGCGTAAAAAGCGTCAATAGTAGCATCACCCTGCTGAAGAGAGCGCTCCTGGCGGACCACGGACAGGTACAGGGCATCACCAAAGGGCTCGTAGCGCTGACGAAGATGAGTCCACATCTGGAAAACCGAAGGGAGTCCCACAACCTCAGAAGAAAACTGAGGCTGGACACTGGCGATGAAGACAGCAGCAGCCCGAGCGTCGTCATCGTACCACTGAGTGTAGACGGTCAGACAATCCTTGTAGGAATCCAGAGCCTCCTGGTAGGCAGAGGCAGCAATGCAACAGGCGTAGGCTTCGTCGGAGGAATAGGGCAAGGCGGGCAGGTGACATCGCCAGAGAGGACGCCCCAAAGACGAAGACCACGCATGTGGATGCGCATGTGAGACACGAAGTCGGTGTAATTAACACCATCAAAGATCACCGGGCAGCGAGGGAGGGAAACGGTGCCCATTGGTAGGCGGCACTGAACGGCGCGGCGACCAAGGCAACGAAGTCTAACAGGCGGCGCTGGACGGCGCGGCGGTTAGAACGACGTTTTTTTTTTGCTTTTTTTTCAATCGGTTTACAAAACCGAGTAACCGACGCTCCCCTGGCCAAAAACTAGATCGGCGGCGGGGGAGCCGGCGACGGCGGCAGTCGGCGGGGAAGCCGGCGACTGCGGGGGAGCCGGCGTGGCCTCACCGACGGCGGCCTCGGGCGGAGGAGCGGCGGCTTCAGACGGGGGAGCCGGAGCAGCCGGCTGGCGACGCGGCCTGGGGAAGGCGGCGGCGTCCGTGAGGGAGGAGGAGGCGGCAGCGCTCGGGGAAGGCTGCCGATCCGATCTGGAGACAAGCACGGCCGGCCCTAGGTATGACAAACCCTAGGCTCTGATACCATGTTATGAATAGGCAAATAGCGCTTGTATTCAATATGAGGCCAATGGGCCGGTATATATACACAAAGTACAGGAGACAAATATGCAAAGAACCCCTCATAACAATAGGGAATAACAAACTATACATATATCTCTAACACTCGTCACCTTGGGATCTAGGAAGAGAGCAACGCCTGCGTTTTTCCCAAAGGAAAATGTTGCCGCTGAACACACTCTTGGCAATGATAAAGGAGCCGGTGAAAAGCACAAAGCGCAACTTATCTCAACGACCAATCGCTCGTAGAACATATATAAGAGTTAGAGTCAATCTTGTCTCTAACATATATCACGTTATTTTTAGAGATAAGTGTCCAATAGATTATCTATAACACACTCAACAAAACTATCTTTTTATAATTTTTTTATTTAAAATAGAACTCACCCCAGTCGCCCTCCCTCAGTCTCTCTCTCGTCGTCACCCTCCCCCCTCCAGCTGCCGCCCTCCACTCCGGTTGCCACCTTCTCCCCCATTCTTGTCGCCGTCACCCTCCCCCTCCACTTTGGTCGTCGTCTTCTCCCCCACCCCCGCTGCCGCTCTCTCCCTCCACTCCGGCTGCCTCCCTCTCCCTCTCCCCCCACCCCCACCGCCGCTCTCTCCCTCCACTCCTTCGTCATTGCCACAGCCTCCGAGCTCGTCGCCATCGATCCGGCTAGATTCAGCCTGCCGGCATCTGGACTCGACCGGATCTGAGTCTATCTGGCTATATCCGACCAACCTCGCCGACGACAATGGTGCAGCCTCCTCCCTCCTCTCTCCGTCTGGCCAGAATGAAGGTCGCCCTCACCATCCTGCCCGTCGCGATGGTCATCTTCACTGCACCCTGGTCACACCACCACGTGGGCCCCACAAACCGCGTGGGCGATAGACGGCTCCGTTCCAATAGCACACGCCGTTGTCGCTTCGTGCGTTGGTTTGTGTGAAGCAATCGTCGACTACGGACGCGATGACTTCTCTTCTCTCTCTTCGTTCTCTCTCCTCCAACTCAGTTTTTAGATGATGTGGCATGCTAACCGATGGCTGATGTAGGACTATTGGAGATGCACTTACCGACTTGTAATGGCCTTCGTCCTATTTTGGGGACGGTCCTCCTTTCGTAGCTAGTCTATGGATAGGTTCGGTAAGACATATGATTTAGTTTTCTACAATAACTAGCTTTGAAAAAGAATATTTTTTCAAGATATAGTTTACAAATGGATTATAGTAGATATTGTCTCGACTCCATTTATATAGACCAAAATTGTACGTGAGTATTTCTCTTCGTGCTCTATCACGTGGATAGATAAAATTCAAAATTTTAAATTAAAAATCATAAACCATGGTATAAAAGAATCCACACTATAGAGTACATAGGCAGCTCTTCTACCTATCCATTTCCAAAAAAAAAAATGTCGGCATTCAAAGCCTAGCTTCAACAAGTTTTGCTTCCTCACCCGCCCTGCTTGCTTGACCACTTTATTTTAGCATTTCTGCGCCACGCGTGCTGTTGCAGCTCTTTACTACGTTTTGCATCCGTGTCCAACTTAGTAAGAAGATAAATCGGTTTATACTTCCTCTGATCATAAGATCATAAATACTATCGTTTTGAACATAAATATGATCCTAAAAATGCAACTTTGATAATAAATTTCTATTGCAATATATTATAAAACCCAATAATATTATAAGAGAACTTTTAGAGATAATTTTATACATATGATTTTTATCTACCTAATCTAAATATTTGAGAAGATATTTATAGCTAAAATTTTAACTATATATATATATATTCTAAAATAACATATTTATGATCGGATGGAGTAATCGTTTGCTTCATCTACTGGTAGCTTTACATCCACTAGTAGTGTGCCCGTGCTAACGCTACGGTAAAATACAAAACAAGATAAAAAAAGAAAACGAACAATCAGATTCATTAAGATTCACGTCTCATATATTGTATAACCAAATAATTTTGTCACATAATGAATGCCACATAACGACTGATCTTTTGAGGAGGCGACAACATCATTGGACTCACCCACCGACGACTTTCTCCATCCCCACATCGTTTTAACTTGAGGCTACAAAGAAAACAAACATTTTTGTCACATAAAGAAATATAGTAACATGCTCGTGCTAACGCTACGGTGATACTAAAAAAACATTATATTTATGGGAAATGAGGGTACTCAAAGTGGAAGTAACACATGATGTCCTATGATGGAAGTAACACATGTCTGAACTGAACATGATGTAGGAAAAGTTTGGGTAAAGAAATTTACTTACCAATTTTTCACCAGTCCAGGACATCTGTGTACACAATATTTCTGGTGCTTTTCCCTGTTGGATCTAATTCCTTCTTTGGTTTGGCCAGAATTCTTGTTGTTTGCCTTGACACACCCCTCGACAAAGCAACATAGAGCTGTCCATGGGAGAACACAGGCTCTGGAAGGTAAATCCCAACATTTGGGATGGTTCGGCCCTGCGCTTTGTTTATGGTCATTGCAAAACTCAGGCGAATGGGGAACTGTTTTCTCTTGAACTTAAAAGGAAGTGAAATATCATCCGACGGAGACATTGGGATCCTAGGTATGAACACCCTTTTCCCTGCATGCTGACCACCAACAATTTCAGCATCAATTGCATTATCCTGGAATGCTCTTACCATTAGTCTTGTTCCATTGCACAAGCCATTGTTAGGATCAAGATTGCGGAGAAGGATCACAGGACAATTAATTTTAATTTTTAGCACATGTGGGGGCAGGCCATTCGGAGTGATCGAATTCAGGAAGTCAATAGGATAGTTATTTCTGGAATCCTCATCGACAGAGTCAAAGCTATGATAAACCTTTTCCTCGCCCGGGAACCTGTCAATCATCTTTGCGTTTAGCTTATCAACATGTTCATTTTTGGTACAAAGAATGGCACGTGTACTCATATAAGCTGTTGATTCATGCGAGCAACACAGTAACACATTCGTAACACAAAGAACTAACATGAAGAACTATCCAAATGCAATAGAAGCAACATGGCTGCCTCTGAAAATTGGCCAAAGCAGAGTGATCTTGAGGTACCAGAGCAAAGCGTGCAGAAAAAAATCACAGGAGCAAGGCAAGAGAGCCCTTACCAACAAACCAATCAGGTACTATCTCAACCTACCTGACGCTCAGGCAAAGCTCAGGCCGAAACTCCTCTACCTGATGCTCCTCAACCTGAATCATCCTTGCCAGTGGTGCAAGAACAATCTCCAGGGAATCCACTTGCTGGCCTTTTGAACGCAATTGCAGTTGTTGCCTCGGGTGTTCTTGCTGGATTGTACGGTACTTCTCAACAAGAAAAGAAGGCCCTACAATCGGTCATCTCATCTGTAAATCATTTGCAAACCTGTAATTAGTGTCTGTTACTGCTTTTTATTTGTTAGGATAGATTGATTCGCAATTTCATATAGACTAAATGATAATCATGGCTTACCTAAATCCTCGCTACACTCATGATATTGTCTTGATATTAGTGCTAATTCATGCATTTACAATCCTGTTTATTTGTAAACTATTTTATGTTATAATTGGCTAACATTTTTTAAGGAACATTATAAACCATTAGCAGTATTATACTCTTTTGAAGCGCCCTGTAGTATCTTAGTAAAGTCTCCATTGAGAGATGGACAGTTATATACTATACACACTACCATTTGGCACAAAATTATGCAGACCTTCAGTTGAGGTGCTAAATTAGTATGAAAATTAGGAACCTACTGGAATTAAACTGTGATTCATTTCTGCTGTTCTCCAAAAGGGGAGAACTTTCCTTGATTTTATCCATTTTCGTTCAAAACACAGAAGTAACATGAAAGCTTAAATCAATAACATGATTATCAAGAATATAAAGCTATCAGAAACTCGATATATTCTATCATTTCAATTATTCACAGCAACTGCAACAAGTTAATTTATACAAACAAAATTTTTAAGTGTGGCATTACCTTCATACTCTGAATCTGAGTACAAGTGCCATCTTTTCAGCTCTTCTTTTGAATTGAAATTGAAGATGTATCTTTCAGTAGGCGGAATCAGATCTTCTAAATTCCAGACAACAGCTGCCAATTTGGTACATAGTAAAGCATTGGCAAAAAAAGAGAGTTTATTGTGCTGTCAGTTAGACAAATTCATAGCATGTGATAGGGGTAATGGATGCCCCAAAAGAGTTACCCAGATTGCTTAAAGCAGGAAAGTCTAAAAGATCATTGGATACAGGTCGCCCATCAGAGGAGAAGTATCCACTATTTTCCCTTCATAGTAAATTCCGCCAGCGCTGCTCCTAAAAATCAGGATGGTCAGATTTACGGAGAAGTAATACCACCTCCTTACTATTAGCAGAAGGTATTGTAAAAAAAATCCTTCACGGCATGCGATGCTTATTTATTTATTTTTTAAACAAGAGAGGTTGATATTGGGGTAGAGCTTCTATCGCCAATTGATAGGTGATAGAGGCTCTGGCCAATTGATATGGTGATATCGTCAATTTCCAACACTGTCTATTCTCTTCCTTCTTATGCAAAAGAAATTTCGCTCTCAGTTTTCATAAAAGCATTCTTCTAGGACTACCCTATTTTTTATAAGGAAACAAAGTCTTACCTCCGAGCAAGAAATGCATAATCAGGACGTTATAAAGCTGCCTTTTCTTTTTCTTTAAGATCTTCTTTTATCTCTTCTTTGACCTCTACCTTTATTTGTTCCTTAACATATCCAGAAATGAATAAAAGCATGAAGATGGTTCAGATACTGAAATGAACTGAAAATTTAGAGCTTCAAATGCTACACACAGTTTTTGAGAGGTAGAGGGTATAGGTTGGAAACCTTTTGTTGAGTAGTCACATTAAGGGTTACGACGCACGGGTTACGGAAATCCAAAAAACCTACAAAATTAAGCTACTTTTCTTTAGGAAGGATAATCTAATTTGATGCCACATGATCAAATTCTTGCACAAAGATTCCAATAAAAGCTAGGTCTAGATCTGCTAGTGCCTGCCCGCACATAAACAAGAAATACTGCTTTTGCATAGCGAACTGAATAATCGATATGATTCATGTGAGGAATCAGAACCAAAACTTGATGGGTTTCGAAATCGGAAAGATGTTTTTTCAACTTTTCAGAACGAAAACGTACAAGTATTATCGCCTTGAGCGCCTCTTCCTTGATGGACGCCCGGTCGCCTTGCCGGCTTGACTCCCTGCGAAAAAGAAAGGAACCCAAATTAAATTGAAGTGGCAATTAAGACCAGAATGAAGAGGATCGACAAATCACGGATGCATCGCTCACCCGACTGTATGCCGAGACCTATGCCGCTTCCCGATACCCTGGGAGCTCGCACGGTCCCTAGCCAGCGAGAGGCACGCGAAGAACTTGTCCTTGAACCCTATCTCCACCTGTGGCACCAACCAACCAGATCAAAACCGCCGTTTCCCAATTCCACCCCCATGCCATGGAGACCCACCTTTATTATCCGGACGCGCGCGATGCCGGTGAACTCGCCGGCGGCGATGGCCCTGTCCAAGTCGCGCGAGGCCCTCTCGTGTTCGTGGCGGCGCGGCGTCTCCAGGAGTCGCGCGAGGCCGACGGCTTCGTGTTCGTGGCGGCGCGGCGTCCCCAGGGGTCGCGCGAGGCTTGGCGGAGTCAAGGAGGCGACGCCTGGGACGGCGGCTGTGATCCGATCGCGCGTGGTGGGTCTGCTTGGGATCGCGAGTCGCGCGGGGGAGGTGGGCGTCCCCTTTGAATTTGGATTTGGATCGTTGGATATGAGTGGGTAAGGAGAGAGAAAGGTGAGAATTGACCCTTGATCGTTGATTTCATTGGTTGATTTTCCTGGGGACACGAATTGGTGTGGACGCAGGAAAACTCATGACTGCTGGGGGCACAATTTGGGGTGGTTGTAGGAAAGAACTGTACTGGTGGATTTTAGGGGTAGAGATAGAGACTAGATAATAGGAATTTCTGTGATAGCCCATCTCAGGCTTAGGCTTGGTTTTACGAAGCTTAGCTTAGTTCTGACATGTAGGCGGATGCTATACCTCAGTTATTCCAACTGTGAGAAAGTTTTTGTGTGGTTTTTTTACTGTGGTTTATGACTTATAATTTAAAATTTTATATTATAACTTTGTAAGAGGCAATACATACAGAAAAATAGTCGCACGTGATTTTGGCCAAGTATATTTTTATTACAATCTTTTTGTTGATATCGTCTTGAAAAAACGCACCGTCTGAAAGCTAGTTACTATAATATAAACCATAAGTAGAAAAGAATTCGACCTTTATATAGGACTGATTAAAGTCAACTCTAAATTAAATTATATGTTATTTTTTACTTCATTCGCTTTTTTTACTTGACGTTTTTGATTTTTTAAGATCTTTAGATCTTGATTAAATTATATGTTATTTTTACTCCCTTCGATTCTTTTTTACTTGACATTTTTTATTTTTCACGGTCTTCAAGATAGGATTTTGGCTGCTATTTTTATAACTTTACATTAAGATATAGTAATAAAATTATAATATTATGAAAGTACTTTTAACAATAAATCTAATGATATAACTTTTATATAGCTAATTTAGATAGTTTTGAGTTTATCCGTGATCAAATTTTAAAAAATTTAACATTACGGATTCTCTGAAGCCATATAAAAAATAATACCGAATGGTATACACGCACATGGTTGAAGTACTGTACCATTTTTATGCTCGAATAACACTTGTCTTATTCTAGGTTTTTCCCCTTGCACTACAACAGCGCAGCGCGCACTCACCACCAGTCCACCAGCACCAAGCCGCCCCCAAACCCCACCGGCGCCGCGCCCCCAATCCGATCGGCGGGCAACCGCGCCGCATTCCAGAGCCCAATCCGAGCAATTAGCCCTCGATTCGAGCGGGGCTCGCGAGGAATCCGCGGGTTTCGAGGGCGCGGCGAAGGCTGGAGGGGGCTCGGATGATTGTGGGGTTCATGGGGAAGAGGAAGGAGCTGGAGCAGGTGGTCGACGGCCTCTCCGACTTCTCCCTCTCCGGCCCCGCCGCCAAGAGCCGCAGATTGGTCCGCGCCGCCGCCTCCATCTTTTCTTCCTTCACGATTTTGCTTGTTCTAGCTCCCGTGCTGTACCCCTGCTTGTGTGCAAGTGTTTAGGTTTCAGGGTTAGAGTGATTGACTCGCAGGCGGATGGTTTTAGTGCAGTTCATGCTGGGATCTACCAGTTTGGCTTTAGATTCTGCATCTTAGTTTAGGCGTTTATTTGTAGTTTGGCCGTGTAGGCGATTGGTTAAAGTAGCTGCTTGCTGTGTGTGCAACTGTGCATGCTAGGTTTTGCTACTAGGTGGATTGGTGGAGTACATTGGATGCATTAAGTGATTTGGTGCATTTTGGGTGGTACCTCACGTTGTAGTTTTAGCTAGTGATTCATGTGTCTTGTTGAGTGGTGCACATGAATGCCCTAATTCTGTGCTTCTGCCCTGGTGATTATGTTGAGGCATGACGAATGCATCGCTAAATTCATCGTTATTAAGTTTGTATGTCCTTCATTTCTTTCATATCTTCAACATATTTGGTTAGTACCTTGGATTTACATCTGCATGCTGTTTGATGGAGTTCATGTATGATGAATCTAGCCTTTTTTTTTTGGTTTCAGTTTGATGTTAGATCTGCTTGTAATGTTATGCTACTGTATTGTAGATAGTTATAAAAATCCCAGAAATACAAAAAGGCAATGACAGCATCCCCTGGATTGTACTTTAGTTCATTGCTATTTTTCTATGCTTACTGTAATGTCCATGAGCTGTGTCAGTGGCTATTTGTCTTTAGCACCTTCATGCAATTGCTCGATGGGTTAGATATTATAGAGGTTTAGTCGGCACCATGTACAGTTTCTACACTGTTTTCTCATTACCGCTTTAACCAATATGAGTACTCAGCAGTAGCAGCTTTGTTAGAAAGTGACTTTTCAAAGTTTCGGTTTGAAAAAAAACTCGGAGGGCAGCGAGATGAACGAAAGAACGAAATTTTGTTCATTTCATTCAAAATTTTGGACGAAAAATTCACAAATTCAACGAAATGTAACCAAAATTTGGATGAAATTTGGCCAAAATTCAAATGGGGGATAAATTCGGCCAAAATTTGACCGAACCATTCTTCTTTTGGGGGTAGCGAAATTGTGAATATGGTTATTAAGGTGTCGCCTAGGCGTCGTGACGGCCGGAGGGGGACGCCGTGGACTATCGCCTAGCCGGGGGGGGGGGAATGGGGGCTTCAAAGACTCGTAAATCTAACCTGGCACCTGAGCGCCGCGTCGGCGCCGAGCAGCTGCCTCCTCCCTCTGCCAACGCCGATCTGCCCGCTTCTCCCACCGCCTTCCCCGAGCTGCTGCCTCCTCTTACCGTTAGCGCCGATCTGTTGCTTCTCCCGTCGTTGGTGATGGAGAGGGATGAGGTGGCGCAAAGGGAGGAGAAGTGGTAGTTGGTGGTGATGAGGTGGCGCGCCGGCGAGCCGGCCCGGCCTCACCGGCGGCCGGTGGTGGAGAGGATTTGGGGTTGGGGGAGAGAAATGCTGAGCTCAGGTTGGAAATGGCTAGCGGCTGGGTTAAATGGATTGAGGGTTTTTTTGTGATTTAGTCCTTGCAGTTCCTGAAAATTACGAATAGACCCCTCCTTCAATGGATTTCTTCTGATTTGGACCTCCTAAGACATAGTTATTTAGATAATTTGTGTTATTATATTGTCTAGCTATTATCGTCTAACTGTCGTCATGGCGGGCGCCCTGGTCTCGCCGTGACTTGCCGGAGTGCCATGACAACCTTGATTGTGAACCCTTAGACATACTGACGTTCGTCCTGTGTTGATATGCACGGTGTTCTCATGACATCATCATTATATATGAGCTTCCACACTGTGCACATTTGTTGACATATTCTGATTAATGAGCAAATTATTTCCTTGCTTTCACTTTGATTACTGGTACTAACAGTGCAAGTATCTAATTTACTTTGGGAAAAAAGTATGTATGCTGCATTTTTATTGCTTCTGTATATAAAGAGCATTCTTTCTTTACATGATTTGTTTGGTTTGATATGTTACATTTGCTGTAAGTCTTTATTCAGACATTTCTTGCGGCTGTTATATTTTGCTGATTAAATGTTGCTTATTATTTGAAGGACCCTGGGCTCCCACCTATTATGGAAGAAGAACCATCGGCTCCTTCCATTGCATTTCAACATGAGATGCTGGGAGAGGAAATCAACAGTGGTGTTAGCATGCCCAGTGTGGAAGAAATGATGGAAGGTGCCATGCCATGTCATCTGTCTAGCGAGGACAGGGCACTTGTTTTATACAAGCCAGTAGATAACCCTGTACTCTTTGGTCCTGGTATCTCAAACCATTCAATCATAGTCAGTTCAGACTTGATACGTGGTCTAAAGAGTAAGTTGATTGTGGCCGACCTTTTCATTATATTTGAATTTACTCTTCTTCCGAATGTTTACTAGTCTATCTCTAATGCTGCATATGTACATTTCTAATACGTCCTGGGTATAAACTATAAACCCACTTCTTGTAGTAACAGTATGTAAGCTTAAGTGTTACGTTCTTACCTTGCTAGATATAAATTGCACTGGTAATTGCGGGAAATTTGGAAGGATTAGTGGAAAATTGAGAGGATAGGTAGATGGAAATTAGGGAAATAGGAGCAGAGAAGAGGGGGATAGGTAGAAGACGAGAGACGAGGAAGCATGTCATGCCTTGAGCATGCAGAGGTGCGTTAGTGAGGGCCTCCTTCAGAGTGTTGAAGGCGTGCACGGCTTCCGCTGTCCAGGAGAAACCTTCCTTTTTAAGCAAGCGGGTCAGCGGCTCAGCAATCGCCCCAAAGCCTTGAATAAATTTGCGGTAGTAGCCCACCAACCCGAGAAATCCCTGAAGAGCCCTAACTGAACTTGGTTCTAGCCATGCACGGACTGTTTGTACTTTGAATGTATCCATGGCAACCCCTTCTACTGAGATGACATGGCCCAAATAGGCCACGATGGTCTCACCGAAGAAACACTTGGAGCGCTTGAGGAATAGCTGGTGTTGGCGCAGAAGATGAAGAACTGCCTTGACATGGCGCAAATGCTCCACCCAAGAAGTACCATATATGAGGATGTCATCAAAAATACCAAGACAAACCGGTGCAAGAAGGGACGAAGAACACTATTTATCAATGCTTGAAATGTCGCTGGTGTATTGGTCAGGCCAAAAGACATAACAAGAAACTCAAAGAGGCCTTCATGAGTGCGAAATGCTGTCTTCTCAATATCCGGGGGGTACATCCGCACCTGGTGATAATCGGACCAAAGGTCCAATTTGGTGAAGAATTTGGCACCACACAATTCATCCAAGAGCTCATCTACCGCCGGGATTGGCAACTTGTCTTTGACCGTCTGATTGTTGAGGCAGTAGTAATCGACACAGAAACGCCAAGTGCCATCGTGCTTCTTGACAAGGACAACCGGCGAAGAATAAGCTGAGGTGCTTGGACAAATAATGCCCTGCTGCAACATCTCTCCACATTGCCGTTCCAACTCATCTTTGAGAAGTTGGGGATACCGATAAGGGTGCACGGACACGGGGCCTGTTCTGGGCAAGAGGTGGATGCAATGATCATGCTCGCATGCCGGAGGGAGCCCATGGGGGAAGCAAACAAGTCGTCAAATTCATGGAGCAGGGTGTCCAGCAGGGCCGGCTCCGTGATGGAGCAAATCTGCTGGGGTGGTGGTGCAGACCCCAAGCCATGTCATTGAACCTTGTGGTCCGCTTGCCAAAATGTCATGGACACTGTGTCAAACTCTCAAAGGACCGGCCCGAGAGTGCGGAGCCACTGCACACCGAGCACGACATCAAACCCATCTAGTGGCAGGGAGTAGCAGTACATGGAAAATGTTTCTTGATTGATTCGGAGAGCCAGCCCCTTGCAGACCCCTATGCTGCTAACTCTGTCCCCGTTAGCCACCATCGCCCGCAACCCATGATGTGGTTGAATTGGCACGCTGGCACGTTGAGCAGCTGATGGGGTGATGAAATTATGCGTGGAGCCGGAATCCAACAGAGCCAGCAGTGGTGTCGTGCCCACCATTACGTGAAGCTGCATGGTCTGCCCGCTGTGTGATGCCAGTGACAGCATATAAGGAGATGGCCGGCTCCACCTCGTCTGCCGCTACATAGAAGTCAATTTCCTCATCCAAACCGCCGCTGGGGGAGGAGCAAAAACAGCCGCTTGCAACGGTGGTTGGGGGTGAACTTCTCATCACAATTGAAGCACAGGCCCGCTGCCCGTCGTTGTCCCATCTCCTCCGAGGTGAGAAAACGTCGTTGAAGCTTGCGGCGTGGGCGAACCGCTCCTTGGGTCTGTCCTGCTGCCGTGCTGGTGAAGGGCGCCAGGAGGGCGGGTTGGGTAGCCTTAACCGGCATCACCGGCCATGTTGTGGTTGCTGCCGCGGCCGCCGAAGCTGTTAACGGCAGTGCGCCCTACGCTGATGAAGACATCGGCCGCTTGCGTTGCAAACCTTCTCCTTGCTTGGCAACCTGAGCCCGTCGCTCATAAGCTCGAGCTAGCGCCATGGCCATCTGGAGATTGGCGGGGTTTTGGAGCTCCCTGTCAGTGCGGATTGGTTCGCGGAGACCTGGGGTGAATGGCTAGACCTGCTGTCGCAGCTGCAGGTGCTCTGCACGACAAAGGATGGCGAGAAATTGCTATTGATATTCCTCCACAGTACCGGTCTGCACCAACTCCTTGAGCTTGCCGAGCGAGTTGTGGCGAATTGATGGCCCGAAGCGCAAGTTCACGTACTCCTTGAAGCGATGCCAGTTGGGCTCACCTTCATCCTGCTCCAATTGGAAGTACCACTGCTGTGCTGCCCCAACCAGATGGTATGATGCGAGCCATACCTTCTCGCTTTCCGTAGTCCTCTGTCCACAAAAAAAAAACAGTTCGCACCTCTGCAGCCAGCCGAGAGGATCCCCTTGGCCATCATACGTTGGAAATTCCAATCCGGTCCCGTTTCCATGTTGGTTGCTGCTGGGAAAGCCCCCGCTGGAGCTGGCAGTAACCCATCTCCTATTGGATGCTTCTCCAAAACAGCCAGCCTGCTTGTTGAAGCGTTCCCTCAACTCGTCCATCTGCTTGGTCAGGTTGGCCGTCAAGGTTGCAATCTGGTGGACAATTGCATCCATTGCTGACCGATCGTCCGTCATGTGCTCTGATACCAAATTGTCATGCCCTGAGCCGGACCTGAGATTGTAGGTGTGTGTTGGTGGGATCGCGGGCCTCGCGGCCTTAGTGTCTTTGGAGGAGCCATGCTGGGTAACCTGCAACGGAGGAGAGGGATTGAGGCACAAGAGGAGGGCGCCGGAAGGAAGCTGGAAGGAAGGAAAAAGATAGGTAATTCTCTGCCCCCTTCATTGCTATAACTCTGCCCCTTATATAACGGGAAGGACTCCCTAACAAATCTCAACTAACCAGGACTCTTCCTGCTAATTATAACTCATACTACTAATACAACTCTTATCCCTGTAGTTAATCCGAAACACTCTTGCCTAACCTGGACTCAACCCGAACAGGGTAACCTAACCTGTATTAGATGGATTGGATCTGTTGCGCCGTGTATAGAATTTCCCAAATCTCCCAGGCCTGACAAAGCACATGCCTAGTTTTGGTCTGTTCGAGCTCTCCCTCTGATCGTGCTTCTTTTAACCTCATTACTTGCCAGCATGGGCCAAAACTCAGCCCAATGCCCTCCAAGGGCCATGTTGCAACTCAGCCCTTTGCTATCCCAGGAACAGTCCATGACTGAAAGATATTGTATTGCTGCCTAAGGATTGGGATGCTTTATCATTTTACATCTATAATACATCCAATGACACATACGTGCAGAACTGAAGAACCTACTGTCTAGTCGTGCCATGAGGCTAATAGTTGAACATAACTGGAATCCTACGCATGCTTGTAAGCATTATGTTCTGTTCTTTCTTTTCTGTGTGGTGTCATCTTATGTGCATTGCCATTTGTTCTATCCTATATGCCCATGGACCTTAGAAGATAAGACGGCGATTAATTCTAAACAAGACAGCACCTGCTGCATTCCGGTGCATACTTGTACTGTTGTACAGTGTGGTGTGCTTTATATAAATTTTCTTTTCCTTAGCGCTAATAGTTGTGCCCCTTGCTGTGCAAAATATCATCCATATCATGAAGTCTAATGCGATACTTGTCAAGAATTATCTTGCTCATTCTATTTTATTTGGTTCTGTTGTCTTGACTTCGAGCATGTTTACATTGGTTCCCATTTTGACAGCCTTCACTATTTGCGAGTCGCGACTTGCAGCATATATTTCTAGTGTTTTTCTGTTGTGAATCATGTAGCACCTCACCATTTTTATCTCTCTTCTTTCAGATCAAACTTTCGATCAAGGGAACTATCATGGGCTGGAGGACAATTCTCCTGAGCGCAGCAATTGCTTGGCTTTAGTTCCATGGCTGCCACCGCAGATCACTATTACATCTAATTGGTCTGCTACCCAACCAGAAAACACAGAAACTTTTGAAGTGCCAATGGAGGCTGATGAGACAGAAGTCGTTTCTATGGACGTGGAGGAAGTGCCTCAAGCAACTGCTGGGGGAATCGACGGTGAGAACCTTCACCAGTGGCAACAACACTGTATGACCCCACCGTCACTGCCAAACCCGTCAGCCCATGTTATGTGGTCAAGGTGACAATCGGGCGACACTGCGTCCTGACTGCTGATTGCTTACACGAAGGATGAAGAGATCCTCTAGTTGGTCTCCACCAGTTGTGCAGAAGTGGCTGGCTGCTTTACATCGCTTGAAAGTGATTACTATTTACCACTATTGTGGTGGACGAAATGATCTAAGCTATTCAAGCATACTGAAGTGATACATTATGCTAAAAGTATAAGTATAGTAGATCTTAGGCACCTGGTTTCTGTTAGCATTGAGAGATCAAAACTATTTACTGCCATTGTGGTTCTTGGAACAAATGACTTGATGGGCTGCAATGTGACCTAGGATATGGTTATTAAATAGAATATGTGCAGAGTTAATTTTAAATTATGCTACTAATGAATCATATACGCATTTGAATCTCTAGTTGTTTCTGTACATATAGATGGATTAATCCAGTATAGCTGAGCTGCTTGTTAAATGGTGACATTTACTGTTCAGGATAGCATAGAACTACTACTGGTCACTTAATTCTTGTGCTTGCTCATATACTTAAAATGAACTCATCTACCAAATATGTCATTTACCAAGCATGTACACCATACTGTAGGATGGATCCTTTACAAATTTAGCTCTACTTACTCAATTCACGACATGTTGAGCATATAGGAAATTTAGCTCAAGTTACTCGATTCAGGACATGTTGACAGCGGATAACAGAGCTATGTCGGGACATTTGAGATACATCTGTTGCTATGTAGGAAGTCAATGTAGATCGGTCTTAAATAGATCAACAAACCAACTGTCGCGATGGATCCGGCCTGTTTCTATATGATGCATTACACCTTTGTCACACATTATGGTTTGCAATTATCGATATGCATAATCTCTAGGAAAGCGATGTGGATATTTTTGTGGATTGTTGGGCCACCACAGTCTAACAGCCACGTGCGCAACCGGTTCACGTGTTCAGATCCACTATGAGTAATAAGTTTTTATCATGTGTTGGACCACGTGTACATCATGTCGGCAGATAATGTGATGATCTATGTCGGCAGATAATGTGATGATCTAAGTTTTAGTGTTGTGCATGAAAGATTGAGGGAACCCAGGTTTTACCCTCACTTCTCTGGGGTCATAGATGTATCCACATCCTAGTAATAGTCCCTGCCAATAGGCGTGCCATGCACAATAACCAACATGGATACATTATCCAGAACGTTATAATCGTATGTGACTTCGACATACCTTTCACATTTGTGGTTGTTGGATGGCCCAGATCAGCGCACGACGCGCATTCTACTTGACATACTTGCTGGTTATGGCCACGTGTTTCCATATTCTCTCACAGGTACAGCTTGCACTCTCCTTGTTACATTGCACGAGTACGTCTTTTATGTACATCCACATGACAGACTTGTTCCATTATTTGTAATGTAGAGAAGTACTACTTGATCGATTCGGAGTATCCTAACAAGAAGGGTACCTTGCGTCGTTTAGGAACAGTCGGTACCATATGGCCGAGTTCGCTATGATCGTTGTTAGCCACGGGGGCGCAAGGAGATATTTTAACTATCTACATTCCTCACTGCACAATGTCATCGAGTGTGCCTTCAGCGTGTAGAATAATAAATGGCGCATCCTGGAAGATATCTTCAACTTCGACGTAGAGACACAGAGGAAGATAATTTGTACTATCTACTATCATGGCGTTGCATAACTTCATAATTAACGTTAGGCGGGGTGATGTAGATTTCGACAATCCCCACCTGCCCGCAAATTACGGTACCTTCGGAGTAGCCACCACTTCGGACATTGGTGATGTACACATGAATCAGATACGTGATACGATAGCGGATGCTCTAGTCACGTGATATATCTTCGCCGTTGTGATACGTTCGGCTGTACATGTGATTGCATGATAGTACGCTTGCTTTCCCCTACATAACAAACACATGTACGACTGCAATTTCGTATTTGTACACAAACGCCTGTACTGAACACATGAAAGCTACTATGTTTGTATTCGTGCACATACACATGTACGGAATGCAAATTATTTGCGAAGACTGTTTCTATGTATATCCCTATGTGCTGGGACAGGTGCTGCATGTGCTACTTTTCCTTCTAGCTAGCGACAACCTCAACATATCCTGCTCTCAACTCTTACTAACATCCTGTGGACATACTTGAGAGGCACAGCAAACATGAAAAGTAACCGAGTTAATCACTGACCCAAGCGGAGATCAAAGTAGAGCACTGCAGTAGCATGCTAGTCATATGATCAAATTCTGCAGTGCTCTTTGAAAAAAAAAATGTTTGCGAGCTTGTAAGGCACACGCAATCTAAATTCAGTTAACACCTGCCACTTGAAGAGTTTCTCAACTGCTATTTCGGATGCAACTCTAGTGAAACAAAAAACATGCGTTAGTACAACCATAACTACACTACAACTTCCACATTGATAACAAGGTCAAAACTCCATTTGTGTAAACAGAGAGTCTTTGTCGGATCAATAAAAATCACAAACGGATTAACCGACATTATTTGTCTTTTTATTTTAAAAAATAGCAACCTATAAATAAGATTTGCTAAATGTATTATCTACAAAAATTGCTATTTACTCCCTCATAATTATTTTCATCCGCTTAATAACATAAAAATATTATTATTTTAAATCGTCCGACCGTCAGACAATTAGGGCTAAGTTTCTCAACCAAATTGAGCGACAAGGCACTAGTCGCCGTACGGTTGGGTCACATGGGCAAATAGCCTAACCATTGGGTAACTTAGCCATGTGTCACCCAATGGTTCGGCAACTTGCCCATGTCGTCCAATTGTGCGGTGACAGATGGTCATTTCTGTAAAAAAAAACACAAGCATATTATTGTAATTCAAAATAAAATAGATTATTTTAAAAAAAATCTGTAGGTTTTCATACGTCTGATTGCATCAACCAGCGCAAATCAACTTAATCAACAAAAAACATCAGCCTAAAAAATACTACGACTTCTCTACGGACCGTTACTATTTATCAGAAACAGCCAAAAATCATCGACCGTAATTAAAAACCACCAACTAAAACCCAAAAGAACATGCCGTTATCTTGTGCTGGCAGATTAAGAAAAGATACAAAGCAGCTACTGGATACCTGGCGATTGTGTTCGAGGGCTCTTCTCCAGGCGCTGGCAACTTTGGATACCTGAAGATTCGACGGCGATCCACGTAGCCATCTGCGTAAATGAAGAAACTGGCTATAGTTTAGGTTATCCAAACATTTATCGGGGAACTCAATACATCCTGTTCATATCGAACACACGTCACGCTGTGTTGCCAATGGAACAGGATAACGGTGTAGCAATGCCAATGACAAACCCATTTGCCAGACACTTGATGTAGCCATTTCAGCAATCTGGTGTAGACTGAAATTGAGTGGCTCTTGTATCCAGTGACGGAGCCAAGATTTGATTACGCTCCGGATTCAGTGGTAGAATGATCTAAGCTATCTGGACTGGACAATGAAAATGTTACCCAGACTGAAATAAATTTACTCGGGCTATACACTAAATATTTTTCCACACCTCGGGCTGAAGCCTACCTTGCCAGGGGTGTGGATCCGCCCCTGCTTGCACCTGTAAATGCCTGGAGACTAGCCAAGTCTGATCAAATGCTATTCTTGAACCCACTGCCTTTTTTTCAATTTCAGCATCATCCCTTTAGATAGCAGCAGCAGAAATTGCGCGAAATTAATTTGCATCAACAAGATGAAGTTGTGGAGCAGGCTACAGATGGCTAGTCGGATGAAAGCAAATCCTCAAAGCACATTTGATGAGAGCACAAGAACCTTTATCAAATCAAAGAAAATGGCAACCCCTGGAACTTGATGAATCATCTGCATCACCATCTCAATCTCGTTTTCGTCACATACACATATCTCTCCCTTATTTTTTACACCACTAATTCTATTTTTCTAAAAATTGTTTCTTTCAATCACTATCATTTATTTCCAGCTAAAAATCATAAGCTATAATAAAAACTATCAGCAAAAAATAATACAAAAACTAACAGTAAAAACTAATAAGAGCAGCTCCAAAAGATAGGCTAAATTTGATCCCCCATAATCTCATTTTAGGGGACATGCCAAAAAGATGGGGATCAATATAACTCCTTTGCTCCAACAGTCATCTCCAAAATTGATCCCCTAAATATTTTAAATCTGCTACATGGGCTTATGGGCCATATTAGTTATAAATCGGCATCACAAACAAACATGTCCAGACGTGATCACAAATGGTTTCTCGTGTGCACGTCGCTACACATGCATGTCTACATACATGGTCATGCATGTCTACATACGTGGTCATACATGTCTACATGCATGTGTACATACGTCGCTACACAGGCTTGATGATTTCTCGTGTGCGCGTGGCTTGAAGATTTCTCATGCAAGTTTTGGATGCCGAGTCAAGTCTGGCTGTAGTCTCCAAGCACCGTTCGGATGCTTTTTTTTATCGTATTTTGTTGTGAGTCGGTCTCGGTTACTTTTTCGGTTAGTTGGCCGATTTCCTCAGAGCTGCCGACGCCCTCAGAGCAACTCACGCACGCGAAGGAAAAAATTGGACGCGGAATCGCTACTCGCGCGCGGCAACGGTGATTGGGGACGCGTGGGGTGAGGCCAAATTTGGCTCCGGTGGGGTGAGATATTGGGGGTGTTAAAATTTTTAGTGGTGGTTTTGGGGATTTTTTGGAGGAGGTTTTTTTCACTAATCACCAAAATTTATTTTAGGGGATATTTTAGCCCATCTCTTGGAGTTGCTCTAAGAACGTAGCAGCGTACCATCCTGTCTCGGTTCCCGTCAATTCCGATCGGTCGCAGTTCGGCTGTGCCCTTCGCATCGTGTCTTGGGTTAGGGACAAATTTGCCACAGTGCCAGAACACAGTAGGATACAATTGCATAATGTGTTTTTTTGAGATCCAACGAGGTTCTACTTCTAGCTAATTTCGTTTCGTCTTGGCTTTTGACTTTTTTTTGAAATCTTTTTTCTTTTTTATTCTTTTGCATTGTCCGTGATAATATAATTTTTTATTTTTTAAAATTTAATTATGCAAAAAACGAATAGCAACTACAATACATTTTCAGCTAGTATAGTGGAAAAAAAATGGTTAGAAGTTTGGACTTATAAGCCCTTTTAAACACTAAATAGCATAAATTATCGCTAGCTTGAGACAAAATGTGAGCCTTTCTTGGTCACAGACTGAGATATGCCACAGTAGCCATAAGCCTCTAGATCAGATTGTGGTGGATATACAGTAGCCGCCGACTTCAACTATTGTATCAGGCAACCATCAAGAACCACCGCCCGAATTCTTTGACGTAAGTCAAGTGACGTTGGGTCACTGACGTGTGGACTCCACGAGTTGTGGGCCTACACATCAGTGACCCAACGTCGAGAATCTGCGCCCCAAGAACCAGCGCCCTTGCAGTGCATGGCTTGTGATCATGCGGACAGCAGATGCAAACAGGGCACTGTGAGAGTGGCAGGGGAGACCTGAAGATGCAGGGAGGCACCTGCCCTTTCCTGACAATATAGACAGCTGTATGATTTGAGGCTTTGAGCCTGATCATGGACAGGGTTAGCGTGCGATCTGGAATGACCATTTAGCAGAATAGTTGATTAGCTATAGCTTGATGTAAGAAATTACTGTTTGGAGAAGTTGATGATACTAGTGCCTGACAGAAAAGAAGTATGTATCACTGTCTATTCCTGTTCTTGTTAACTGACCCATACGACCACATACACATGTGGTCGTAAGCATCGAGTGGTCGTAACGACCACGGTACGGTCATACGACCACTGCACGGCGGAGTGGCGTGGCCTTAACCACCGAGTTATCGTAACGACCACGGTCAATCAAGATCTAAATAACCACACTACAGAAGATATGTTTCCTAGTTTGTTAGGATTCTTTTTTTGGCATGAATTCGGTTTGTTTGGAAACCGTCTTATCTCCTATACTTTATATAAGCCATTGGCTCGTAATACAATCTTAAGCGCGTAAATATTTTCGCCTTCATGGTATCAGATTGGTTCTTTCCTGACCATCTCACCACTCGTCCCCTATCTCCCTCTCTCTCATGGCTGGCCTGGTCGATCCCGCCGCCATCACCGAGGCTGCAGCCAACGGGGAGGCCGCGGCTAAGGCCGCGCTATGGGCACAGGCCATCGCGGTTTCAAGCATTAAGCACTCATTCCTATCACCCTTGACATCACCGCTGGTAACTACGCGCACTGGCGTGGGTTATTCGAAGTCATTCTCTGCAAATATGCTCTCGAAGACCACATTGTGCCGTCATCCATGTCCAAACTCGACCCCCAGTGGCGATGACTCATTGCCCTCATACATTCTTGGCTATACGGCGCCATCTCCTTCGAGCTCGTTGCCATGGTGATGGACTCCGCCGTCTCTGCCTACACCGTCTGGACGTCTATCGAAGACATCTACTGTGACAACACTGACACGTGTGCCATCCTCTATATAAGCCATTGGCTCATAATACAAACTTAAGCATGAATATTTCCGCCTTTAGTTCTGGCTTCTCACAAAATGGCAAGTGCAACTTTCTGATTGAATTGCTCTTTCAGAAGGAACTTTTTAATTGAATTATGAGCTTGGTAGATCTTTCGGCCCCCCTCAGAAAAAAAAGAGATAATAATAGCTTTCGGTAGGTCCAAATTGACCAGAACCGTTGGGATCAAGAATCAAAGAGCAGGCCCAAATGTGTCCCCACTCTGTTCCTGTGCTGAGTAAGTTAGCCGAGCACTGTTTGTTCCCTTGAGGTTCTGGTAATTGGCTGGGCCAGGTCTTAATTGGATCGGCCCAACCCCCCCCCCCCCCACATGCAGCGTCCATCTCAAGAAACCATACAAACCAATCAGTGCCAGGCTTAAAACCAGGGCATAAATTGGGAGATAAGTAGGATAATGCAACCGCAAGCTAGCGTCCAAGGAGAACATGTGGGCCTGTTTTTTTTTCGAAACGGGTGGTTTTTGGCTTTTGTTACAGTATCTAACTTTCAAACGGAGTATTTTCTCAAGACAGGGTCTACAAGTTAAACGATGTACACGTTAAAAGCCCAACATCTGTATCAGCAAAAATCGCAAGTGAGTATCTGTCTCTCCGTAATCTGTACCGTAAACAGCCAAAATTCAAAAATTTCAACCAAAAATCATAAACCACAGCCGAAAAGAACATACCCCACATTAGGTGCCGGTGTCACCTCATCATCTTAATCATATGCATGCACTTGGACCTGAAGCTAGCGCCATGGGCACAGGGGGGTCGAACTTGGACCATAGAGCTCAGCTTGCAATCACAAAAGTCCACTGTGATTCCTGCACACCTCTTCAATGCTATTTCGTTTTTATGCATCTATTCTTGACTGTTTTTCTTCGTCATTTAGTCCCGACTTCCAGTGTTGTATCTCGAGTTTGTGTCGATGTAGCAGCTAAAGTAGGGACCATTTATACAATCATGGGGGTCTTTTTGTGATACATGATTAGCTACGGCCCTGTTCACAATGGTAGTATTGGTGTAAACACCTAATGACATTTCTGTTTAGGAGGGGATGAAAAAAAATCTTAGATCATATCCTAGTGATGTAAAGCGGAATAAAACCTTTTTGAGGCTAGTGTTATTGCAATGGCAAGCATGAGATGACACCACTCAAGCTAAAGAGATGGATTTCCTTGTTATGTACGTATATTTATTGTCACTCAGAGAATCTTTTCACAGTATAACACAATGAGAAAAAAAAAAGGACTGGTATGATATGATATTATTGCAGTCATCCAATCCCAGCAGTGACCAGCAAATTTTGACAGGGTAAGATCCGATCATCTAATCTACCATTCAGCAGCAACCAAGGATCCAGCCGGGACAAATCTGCCTACTCCAGCAACATGTTTGTTGGCTTGTTGCACCGACGCCGACAATTAAAGAGAATAAATGGTTATAAAATCTTTTTTCTAATGGTATTTTAAATTTTCATTTAAGTGACTATGAAAGTCACTAAGTTCAAATTACACTAACTAAACTTCATAAAGCAAGACTTGAGAGCTTAATCAATAAAATCAACAACTTTCTGTCTTAAGCCAGTCAGACCGCCATGGATGGGCCAGTCTGATCGGTGGGGCCAATCTGACCGCAGGTCTAAGGCTAATCTGATAACCTCTCCGAACAAAACTTAAATCTCAAGAACTTACTCAAGTCTCATTCAAACACTTTCAAATTTTACATGAGACTTGCTCAAGGTATCAGGAACTTAAATCAATTAAGAATTAAGAATCACAAGGTTTTTGGGCCCCATGTTTACTAAATTGAAGATAATCAAATCTAGACCACAAAACATCAAAAACGCTAAAACTCAAATTACTTCTTGCTCATGAGGATCTAAGACATGAGGTATTTTAGATGTATTCTCATATATCCTAACAAGATAATTTAAGTAATAGTTCGACCTAGAACTCTCACAAACACAAAATCACAAACATAGCTCAAGAACCAACATGAACCAAGTATAATCTTATTTCTTACTATGGAGGTGAACTAGATAGGCAACAATTGGTCAATGAAAATTTCTAATGCCTTTTACTCATCATGGATTACATCAAGATCAAGAGGAGAGAAGAAAACACCAAAAGCCATGACAAATCAAATTTCAACACTTGAGTAAAAGTGAAGAAAAACTTGGACGAATTTTGATATCTATTAATATATGAAGATAAATATTTACAACCACTCCCTAACCAACTACAAAGTCCAAGGACGACAAAAATCCTAAGACAAAGAGTCACAACTCATCTATCAAAAGTTCTCTTCAAGAACCCTAACTTTCCTCCACTTGGCTTCCTAGAGAGTTTACCCTCTCTCAACTCACCTCCTTATATAGTTGAGGCTCACAAAAACTCTAACTAGTTCTTTAGTTTGGTTTTATTCTCTCTTACATGAGCTAACCTGTTAACACGACATCATATCGGATTTTACACCAACTGTAGGACCGAAATGGCGACAGGGGGGGGGTGAATGTCGATCTCTAAAAATCGCCCCCAACAAATATCTTCTTCTCCAATAGCTATGGGAGCTATGAAGGTAGAAGACAAGTACTTACAGGAAGAACAACAGCAGAGAAAACCAAATCCAGAAAGAAACAGCCAAGAAAAACGAATTCAGCGCAAGTCTGGCTGCAAGCGGTAGTACCGCTGAGACGAGCGGTAGTACCTCTAAGCGGTAGTACCTCTCGAGGAGCGGTAGTACCTATGAGCGGTAGTACCTCTCACGAAGCGGTAGTACCGCACGACGATCGGACTTGTCCGAACGTTTCTTCGCTGCCGATCGGACTGGTCCGAACAAAACCTGTAGTACCGCTAGGACGAGCGGTAGTACCTCTGAGCGGTAGTACCTCTCGGGGAGCGGTAGTACCTCTCGAGAAAAACAGCAAACTGAAATTTCAGAAAAACTGAGAAAATCGCAAGATTCTTGGATTCTTGGCTTGGGAAACTTTGAGGGAAGCTAGGGAACACTCCCAGAAAACTAAGCCAAGAGCCAATAACAAGAAATCCACTCCAAGAATCAAGAATTTCAGATTTGGGTAAAGATCTGAAATCTTGCAAGAACCGAGCCAAAAACCAAATAACTTCCCAACCGTTGATCCTTTGGCTATGAAATTTTGAGGGAAGCTAATTAATAGCCTCTGGACTCTTCATACCAAATTTCAAGCCATCTTAACAAGGGAATCAAAATCTGGACCAAAACCAAGAAACGAAGAACAAGAACAGAGGAGGCCAAAACTGAAATATGAGAATCAAACTCGGTTTGCTCTTGGGATTAAATAGCCAAATGGCTTTTGAGCATCACCCATGTCATAGCAACCCATTTTGGCACTCTCCAGCAAGCAAGAACTCAGAACCACGAAAATCAAGAAATCTTGCAAAGAGGAAACTGAAGAACAGAAGCTACGAACAGGGAAAACCAAACTTCAGATTTCATTTCTTGAATCACAGGGAATACAGAGGAGTTCCGATACCCCGACTTGATACAAAAGGAAAGATTACAAACTCCTCAATCCATCCTCTCCCTCTCTACTCAAGAACACCACTCAAGAACACATGAGGGAGGAAGAACACACCTCTGTTCTATCACCTAGAACACATCGTAGGGGACAGAGGGAGCACCAGACTCTGCCTCTCCAACCACTAAAGACTAAAGGAAAACCAACTCCTAAAGCCTCTTTTGACTAGAGCTAACCCTAATTCCCACCAAAATGCTCAAGGAGGGCATGCAGCCCCTCCTCTCCTTTTATAGCGCCTGGCTAACGGGTCTCCGCCCCGTTACGCCCGCTACGTCCAACGGAGCCCGCTCCCGCTTGTGCAGCCTTGCGAATTTCCCGATTCGCCCCTTCTGCACCTTCCGGGAAGCTTCCGCGCTCCTTGTCTCGCACGCCTCGCAACCACCTCGAGTCCACACCGTCTTCGACACATCCCGACCGTTCTGACCTCAGCGCCACCTGCGCCTAGTCCGGTCCACCGTGTCTCGCCACGACTCCACTCGACGTCCTGCAGTCATCGCCATTGCCCGTCGTGTCCACCATCGGTAGCACCAGCTCCGGTCCCTCGTCTCCCGACTCACAACCACCTCACCAGCCTCGATCATCCTCGGCGTACCCGACCGTCTGGACCTCAACACCTCATGTGCCTAGTCCCGGTCCTTCCACGCGTCACCATGACCTAGCTCCGAAGTCCTGCAGTCACACAGACAAGAAACACATCACATAGCACCGCTCGACACATGAAAGCGTAAATACCATCACACTTACCACAGACGAAGTCCAAACCTGTCGAAACATTAGAATATACATCCTAAACCCAAATGACCAGATTTGACCAAAGTCCGACCGAGCCCGATTGCGCCACGCAACGACTCGACTCCGAACCACTCAAACCAAACTCGACTGACCTAAACCTTTGTCAATTACTCATCACTCTCATGGAGCATGACCACATGGTCTCTCAATCTCCCCCTTGATGAGTCTATTGACAAACGCAGAAAAAGCATTTAGAAGAGTTTGAGTTTGAAGAATCCAACATGGTCCACAGAATGGAATGAAGCTAATGACCATGTCGACAGAAGGAACACTAGAGCAACTAATGAAAGAGCAAATTGATCTCCAAAGCTCTAAACTATTCCCAACAGACTTTTTCTTCTCTATTCTCCCCCTTTTGGCAATAAACACATCAAGATGCAATAGAGAGAATATGACATGTCAATGGATGAAAATGGCTGAAGTTTGTTTATTTAAGCATTTAGAGCCATGAGAATTATCCATAATGACGAACATGTAATACACCAAGCCATAACTCAATTAAACGCTATCTAGATCATGACATGACATGTATAAGCTAGCTAGAACACATAGATGACAATCTGAAATATAGTACATTAAGTGAGAATGTCAAGTCATCAAGAAGTAAAGTCTAACTAGAGGTATCGAAGGATGATGCCGGCCATGTCAAGTAAGCTAAGAGGAACCAAGAAGCTAATATTGAGATCAACTAGAGTGCTATGCTCAAGAATGAAACATTAGCACAAGTACTTGGTTCTTTTTGTAGATTAAGCAAATTGAGCACATGAAACATTGTCTTTTTAAAGCTCATGGTCGTTTCCAACCCAATTTTTATGTGCTAGATCTCAAGCCTTATGCGACTACTTCAAGCGAGAAGCTTAAGAAGATAGTCTAGGTCATCCAAAACTCCCCTGAGTTCATGCCTAGTGCAATGGCAAGCCGTCTCATGAGAAAGAATTGGTGAAATCAGTTTTTTCGCACAAAAGAGATCTTTTTGCTTTGTAAACATGTTGTACTACCTCATGCTACATCAAGAGACTAAAATAGCTCAATCTAAGGCTCAATAAAAGATTCAACGCTCAGCTAAGCCTAGTTGACATGGCATGAATCATAAAGAGATAACTCCAGAAAGACTAAACTCAAATGCTAGCATGACAAATTTTACTTCAAGTTTGGCAATTTTAATTAACTTATCATGGTAAAAGCTAGTCTACACATATGAAGTCATGATCAATCTAGCATATACAGCACAAGACATGGCAAGGTGTAAAGCATTGAAGCATGTCATAACAGGATAATAATCAAGGCTCAATGCAGATTGATTATAATGCTAGAATGCTGAAAATGCAAGAAAGTCCAGCTCCCCCTCAACATTAGATGCAACTTTTAGTTCAAGTTGAGTTATGTCAATATTAAGCTCCAGAAGCTCCCAAATGAACTCCCCCTGAACCAAAGCAATAAAATCGAGAAGCTGGCAAAGAAAACCAAACAGGCAGACCTTAAAGCATAGAAAAGATATAGAAGCAACTATGGCTTAAACTGACTCTCATCTACCCCAAATGACTCCAGGACAATCAGCTGACAGTAAATCACACACTAGAGAGCAAACACGTACCCTGTCTACCCGAGGGTGGCCCAACCCTCGCTAGAACCTACAAGAAGTGAGTGAGCTCGACCTAGTGAGATAAGAAGCAGCTAATCCTGGAAGCACAAGATAAGAGTTAGAAGTCTAAGCATCTCGGCAAGAGAAGCACTCTAACCTATGCTGGAAGGACTAAACCCAAATGCACCCCGAGTGCAATGCAACAGAAATGAGACAGAAGCATAATTAATATAATAAAGCAGTAAAGCCCAAAGCTCCCCCTTACAACAGTCCAGAAAAGAAGGTTCTAACTCAAGGAGGTGATTCCCAAACACACCCTATCCACATGGTCTCTAGTCTGTAACCTCATACCACGGAGCAAAAGCACACTATGTCAATGCACAAGACTCTAGTGGCCAAGAATAAAGTTCAAACTAGGAAGAAGAGAATCCTAGAGAACCACAGCTCAAACTAGGTAGTAAATAATCCTAGAGAACCATTTGGAAGAGATGTGTGAAAGAGACAACATCACCTAGAGTTGGCTCCTACTGTCCAAACGGACCCTTCCTACCACTAGAAGAAGATATACTAAGCGAAGCCAAGTGGTGGGAAGCAACACATTTAAAGATCACAAGGGAACATACCTCTGTCACAATTGCTCGGTGAGTAGTCATGGTCGAGGTCAACTACGGGTCCAGGACGTGGTCGTAGTCGAGACCGTGATGTAGTCGCGTCAAGTTCGGCCGGGAATCCAGACCGCGCTCGTAGTTGCTATGACGTAGTCGTAAAGACCAAGGAGCGGTCGTAAAGACTGTACCAGTCACCCCTTCATTCAAAGCCTGCAGGTTAAACACAAGGACGACTGGTGTCCTAGTACTGGGGTAAATGATATACAACAAGGAACCAGTACTGTGACAAATGACAACAATAGTAGCAACACAAGTACTAATGACAAAGAACACATGAGAACACACACCCACACAAGCTCAATCTAGCCCTCATCAAAAGCATCTAGAACACCAAGCCTAGAGCCACCCAATACTAGAAGAAGCTTGTGACCTATCCACAGTTCTCATGAAGTCTAAGCAAACGTACCATCTAAAGCTACCAAGATGTCATACAGTTTATTTCATGCCATAACTGAAATGAATAACATCAAGGTATACATGCATAACAATGAATCACAACCATACACATAGCAGGTGACAAGTGAAAGTCACAAAAGCATATGCTAGCACGGATATAAGCATGTATACATAAATATGAGAAGCAAGAAGGCATGAATAAACATATCATCATGACATGGAAGAACTATCCAGGATATGATCAAACTCAAAAATGTCCATACACAAACATACATCATGTAGGCATACATCATGACAAACCAAAATCATGAAAAGTATGCTAACATGTCTAAATAATGATGAATGGACATAACGAGCAAGATGTGAACATTAAACCATGATAGATACTACAAAGCACAAGGTCATGACAATACTTGACTTCTAATACGCACAAACTACTCAGCTCATGAAGACAAGTCAAAACTTAAGCATCTAACAAGAATGACAAGGTGCATGGATGCTTAAGCAACATACTCATAAAGGCATGACATGAAAGCATTGAGAGGAAAGACATGCCAGTATGGTACAAGTGAGCACATGAACAAACACACCATGCTAAATATGATTATCATGAATACAAAAGCATGAGGGTAGAGTATCGCTCACAAAGTAGGTGGAGACGCAACCGGTGAAAGCATATGCCTCTTGGAGACCATGAAGTGGAGAACCAATGGATGTTCTAGTCACGTGAAGCAGAAGACTAAAACCCAATTAATCCCATGTTCTCCAACCAGCGTCTGGATACCTACAAATGACAAGACCAAAGTGCCCAAGTCTTGGATCCCGAAGGGTTAGTAGACATGTACTTGGGAATTCAAGACTTGACACACAGTCACTCATACAAGAAGTATGCAAGTCTACATGATGCGGTTGATGGTCCATGCAAGAAACTAGATCCTAGAGGCACACCGCAAAAGGACAACTCGAGTCCCAACTCCGAAAAAGCGGTGAATACCTAACTTGAAAGCACCAAGAAGAGAACCAACAAAAGCACTAAAGAACCTCACAACTTCTCCTCGCCGTAGATGCGCACCTCGTTTGGATGAACGAGGTCCATCATTTGAGAAACGGCGGAAATTTCTCCTCGAGACAGCATGTGGACAAAAACAACACAAAAAAAACACACGAAACAAGTCCACGATGCCAATAAGCCAATGATGTCCATCCTTCTCTCAAAAATGAGCAATGGTGCAAGCGTCTACTACGAGACAAGATCCAAAAGGACAAAGCACCATTTTTGCTCAAGGAGAAGTCCCTTGGATTTCACGAGAAGAGCCAACAAGAAAAACACTAGCCAAAGTAGGAGCAAAGGAAATGCAACAGAAGGATTTATGCTCACTACAAACGGCTCCTAATCTTGAAGAACAGAAGAGACTACGTCTCAAGATGCAGCACTCATATCATCGTGCTCTCTCCTCAAAGCATTTACACCATCCCTAAGAGAATCACGATATAAGCTAGGGAAGGAAATGCAAACAAATTTGATCAACAAGAGCAAGAGAAGAGTAGCCAAAGATGATGCAACCAGAAGAGACATCTCCAAAGGTGATCGTCTCATCACCTGCAGATCGAGCTAGGGAAGAGAACCAACAAGAATCTCCGGTCATGTGTCGAGAACACCCGGAGTCCACAAGTCATTCCTTTCCCTTCCCAGCCCAGCGAAAACTGGTCAACGAGAAAGTGAAGACTCAGTACTGGGGTAAATCAAAAGAGATTTTGGAACCCAATACTGAGTCACACGTCGAGCAGAAGAAGTAGTCACACAAGACTGACCTCTACCTACTCTACGCTCTCTGTCGCTCAGAAAGCCAGAAGGTCTACGAGTAGACCTGAAGCTGTTGCTGGGTCCGACTGCTATGGAAGAGCGAGTCGGAGCACCGGCAACATGCTGATCTCGCCGCGGGTAGCCATCTCGACGGGGAAAACTAGATCTACCCTTAAAACGGCGGAAGTCACAACCAAAGGGAGCATGAGGACGAAAACCAGAAAACTCGGAAAAACCAAGTCCTCGATGCTGCCCAAACCCATCAGCTAGAACAAACCTAGACCTTGTGCTTGTCTTAGGTGCACTCAGGATCTGGGGCTGACCCTGAATACACCTAAGTGTCTCAGCACGGTCTCTACGCGCAATCTTGGCGCGTCTGAAGCATCGATCGACTGAGTGTCCATCCTTCTGACAGAAGGTGCAGTGAAACTTCACCTTCTGAGAGGTAGAAGTAGCACGGGGAGGCTTCGCCTTCTGAGAGGCCGAAGCAGCCGGTGGAATCACCTTGCTGTCAGAGATCCCTTTGACAAAGCCCGCTGATTTGAATTTGACCTTATCAGATCTGGGCTTAATCTCGATCACACCTAGTGCTATGGGTCTGAGCACGGCAGGTGGATGCTTCCTCATGTCCTCATAGAAATCATATCCTAGACCCTGATTAAATCTACAGATTTTGGATTGGTCTAGAATAAGATTAAGCTTCTTCTTGCCGCCTACAAATCTCTCGAGAGTGTTCATAAGATACTGACACTCCCGAAAGAGAGAGGTGCAAGAAGAGCAGGGAGAAGAGGGAACAACAGAGGGTAAGGAAGCAGAAGAAGAACCAACAGTAGAGGAGAGAATGGCTTGTGCACGCACAGCCGACCCTGAGGGGACAGTCCTACTACTAGCAATTTGGTTCACGTCGCTAAGCGTCTCAGCCTTACCCTTGGGCTCCTTCCCCTTCTCAGCAATCACATTACAAGCTGAAGGTTGCTTCTCTAGTAGGTCCTTAGTTAGATTCACACATTTCTCATCCAATGCAATCAAGTCAGGTTTTAGTTTGTTACAATTAATGCATGGTGAGCTAACAGGGTCCTTAGAAGCAGATTGAGCCAAATTGTTATTGCCATCGACTAATTCTTGAAACTGCTTGGAAACAGATTCAAGCTCAAGAGTAAGCTTGGGACAATTCACACATAAAGCAATAGGCTCAAGTAGAAAAGCTTGTAACTCAGCAATTTTATGATCTGCCTTCTTTAGGTTCACTTTCAAATTATTGCAATTTTCACATGGTTCAGGCAGATCAAGAAGCATAGTGTAAAGACCTCTAAAAGCACTGTCATTATCCTCACATGAGGTGCAAGAAATAGTCTCAATAGTAGAAGATAAAGGAGCAGCAATCCTAGTCATCTCTAGTTCAGCAGGCAGACTAACATTCTCCATCTTAAGCATATCTAGCTCAGAAGTCACACTATCATGAGAAGTCCTTAGTTTCTCCATATCTCCAAGCAAAGCAATGCATACATCACAATTATCACGGGAGGGAGCAGATTTTAAGTGAAGTAAGCTCCCGTGACAAACATTCTACTTCCTTCTCAAGATTAACGACCCTAGCTCTAGACCTAGCATAAAGATTTCCTAACTTCAGAAATGCAACATTGAGCTGGTCATATGAGAGATATACCTCATCGAAGTCAGAGTAGAGGTCGTCGTCGCTGAAGTCGCCCTCAAGGGACACAGAGCATATGCCGATGAAGTCGTCACCGTCCTTCCCATTGAAGATAGGGGCTTGGTGGAGTACTTGTCTGTCGCCATGGCTCTTGAGACCGGTTAAGATCTATTGAAAAGAGCTAACCGGCTCTGATACCAATTGTAGGACCGAAATGGCGACAGGGGGGGGGGGGGTGAATGTCGATCTCTAAAAATCGCCCCCAACAAATATCTTCTTCTCCAATAGCTATGGGAGCTATGAAGGTAGAAGACAAGTACTTACAGGAAGAACAACAGCAGAGAAAACCAAATCCAGAAAGAAACAGCCAAGAAAAATGAATTCAGCGCAAGTCTGGTTGCAAGCGGTAGTACCGCTGAGACGAGCGGTAGTACCTCTAAGCGGTAGTACCTCTCGAGGAGCGGTAGTACCTATGAGCGGTAGTACCTCTCACGAAGCGGTAGTACCGCACGACGATCGGACTTGTCCGAACGTTTCTTCGCTGCCGATCGGACTGGTCCGAACAAAACCGGTAGTACCGCTAGGACGAGCGGTAGTACCTCTGAGCGGTAGTACCTCTCGGGGAGCGGTAGTACCTCTCGAGAAAAACAGCAAACTGAAATTTCAGAAAAACTGAGAAAATCGCAAGATTCTTGGATTCTTGGCTTGGGAAACTTTGAGGGAAGCTAGGGAACACTCCCAGAAAACTAAGCCAAGAGCCAATAACAAGAAACCCACTCCAAGAATCAAGAATTTCAGATTTGGGTAAAGATCTGAAATCTTGCAAGAACCGAGCCAAAAACCAAATAACTTCCCAACCGTTGATCCTTTGGCTATGAAATTTTGAGGGAAGCTAATTAATAGCCTCTGGACTCTTCATACCAAATTTCAAGCCATCTTAACAAGGGAATCAAAATCTGGACCAAAACCAAGAAACGAAGAACAAGAACAGAGGAGGCCAAAACTGAAATATGAGAATCAAACTCGGTTTGCTCTTGGGATTAAATAGCCAAATGGCTTTTGAGCATCACCCATGTCATAGCAACCCATTTTGGCACTCTCCAGCAAGCAAGAACTCAGAACCACGAAAATCAAGAAATCTTGCAAAGAGGAAACTGAAGAACAGAAGCTACGAACAGGGAAAACCAAACTTCAGATTTCATTTCTTGAATCACAGGGAATACAGAGGAGTTCCGATACCCCGACTTGATACAAAAGGAAAGATTACAAACTCCTCAATCCATCCTCTCCCTCTCTACTCAAGAACACCACTCAAGAACACATGAGGGAGGAAGAACACACCTCTGTTCTATCACCTAGAACACATCGTAGGGGACAGAGGGAGCACCAGACTCTGCCTCTCCAACCACTAAAGACTAAAGGAAAACCAACTCCTAAAGCCTCTTTTGACTAGAGCTAACCCTAATTCCCACCAAAATGCTCAAGGAGGGCATGCAGCCCCTCCTCTCCTTTTATAGCGCCTGGCTAACGGGTCTCCGCCCCGTTACGCCCGCTACGTCCAACGGAGCCCGCTCCCGCTTGTGCAGCCTTGCGAATTTCCCGATTCGCCCCTTCTGCACCTTCCGGGAAGCTTCCGCGCTCCTTGTCTCGCACGCCTCGCAACCACCTCGAGTCCACACCGTCTTCGACACATCCCGACCGTTCTGACCTCAGCGCCACCTGCGCCTAGTCCGGTCCACCGTGTCTCGCCACGACTCCACTCGACGTCCTGCAGTCATCGCCATTGCCCGTCGTGTCCACCATCGGTAGCACCAGCTCCGGTCCCTCGTCTCCCGACTCACAACCACCTCACCAGCCTCGATCATCCTCGGCGTACCCGACCGTCTGGACCTCAACACCTCATGTGCCTAGTCCCGGTCCTTCCACGCGTCACCATGACCTAGCTCCGAAGTCCTGCAGTCACACAGACAAGAAACACATCACATAGCACCGCTCGACACATGAAAGCGTAAATACCATCACACTTACCACAGACGAAGTCCAAACCTGTCGAAACATTAGAATATACATCCTAAACCCAAATGACCAGATTTGACCAAAGTCCGACCGAGCCCGATTGCGCCACGCAACGACTCGACTCCGAACCACTCAAACCAAACTCGACTGACCTAAACCTTTGTCAATTACTCATCACTCTCATGGAGCATGACCACATGGTCTCTCACCAACACATACATGTTTCTCAAAGTACACATTTTTCAACCATTAAACCAACAGTGAATCAACACTTTATCCACTTAACATTTTCAGCGCATCCTTGACCTAAACCACTTTTCTTTTGCCTCCTCGCACCATGGTTTGGTTAAGTCTTCAACTTTTCTATTTAGGGCGAAAAGACTATTTTGCCCCCAAACAACCTTCCACAAAGCTTCGCGTTTCCTTTGTCTTGAAGCAACAACGTGCTTTATCTTCAACTCTATGTACCCATAATGACTTGTCGCCAAGCCTCTCACGCATCCGAATTCCACCGAACGGTTCTCGCTTACAAATGAGCCCAAGTCACTTAGCACGCCACATGCCTCTGCATGCACCATGATGATACCCAGCTTCTCTAACCGTTCTGAGTCTCAGCTCCTCTCCGAGCTTAGCCCTGATCCACTTCGTTGTTGCCTATCATGCCCACATCAAAGCATTTTCGCATACTTTGACATGTAGTCTATACTGACCAATGACTAATCGTCATGTCTTCACGCATTGGGTCTCCTTGAATCGTCTCTACATGCATCGGTCTCGTTACTTGGCGCACCACATGCACCAACTCACCTTTTCACGGTCCTTATCTTCACTGTGCTTTCGGCTTGAGTCATGTAGCATCACCCGAATTTATATGACCGCATGAATCTCAGCTCTCCTGCCTAGTACCGGTCCTTTGCCGTTGACCGTTAACGTTCTTCAAGTCACCTGCACATTTAAAGACCAAATAACTATACTGAGAACAAGTTTCATGCACTTGATCCACGTTAGTCAAAGAAATGCATTATGCAATACAACACAAATAATGATACCTATGTCGTACACACACTCAAAATACATGCCACTGATCCTAACCTCCAAGGATCAAGCCTCATACCAACATGCACACTTTCATCACTAATTCCCCAAAAGCTGGCCTGATCGCCACCGCTGGCACTAGCCGGTCAGACCGCTATGATTTGGCTGGTCTGACTACTTAAGAACATCAGAAAACACCATTTCTAAAATTTTGGTAAAACTATATTTAGTTTCAGCTTCAGTTTTTAATTCCAGTGGCACCTAGTGCAAACATATCCTCAAACAAACCTGCACAAATATTTGGCATACAATTTCCAAAAGCTCGTTGGCCGGTCTGACCACTTGCCCCATGATAGTTAGACATCGATACCCATAGCGATCAGATGTTTGAAACTTGACAGTACAATTCCAATTTTGCACACTTTACACAATCCAACTCCACAAATATACTAATTATTCATCACTCATAAATTACAATCCATAAACTTCCTGACATGGTCGTTCAATGTTCTACTCCGCACGTACGAGATAATAACAAGCATATGTGTCGGCATACAAAGCTACTACAGTGATAAATAACTCGAGAGTTTCTCTCTTCTGCAGTGAGTAGCACATACAAAGGCTGCATACGCTGATACGCATGGCGTGCAGCTAGTAATGTTCACCCGTCGCACAAGTCATTTCATCAACATGTATATACAGCATTTGCTGAGCAAGCTGTGGCGGTGACCTGACTCCATTGCTGAGCGAGTTGTGGCTAGTTCGTGGGAGAAAAGGGCAGCCATTTTTTTCATTTCTTTTTTTTTCTGCCGGCTGGATGATCGTGTCGGGAGCTAAAAGCTCCTAACTCCACCTGTAATCGTCCAGTTTTTACTGATTTTCACTCTCACTTTTTACTGTAACAAAAGGGTAGCTTGTGGTGCAAATTGCTAGTTCTGTCCTAGAGGTGTGACAGGTGTCTTAGCAATATCAGTAAAGGCTCTCCTGGCTTAACAGTTGACACATCTCATGATCTCAATGGCATATTCGAATGCTGAAAGTAGTTGGGTGAAGTTTAGGAGCGAAGAATGGAGAGAAATTATGGATATTTTCATTCTGTACAAGGGATGTGTTGGGTGGTGAACTGGTGATGGCTCTCCTTGCCATTGCATCAGAAAGAGTATGTAATCTTTCTAGAAGCAGCTTGAAAGAAAGAAAGTGCTCAACATATTGGCTTGTGGTCTGTACATGTTGAATTTTTTATGCAAGTACATAAAGTGCTATAGGTAGACTATGCAAATACAATTTCAAAACTTATACAGTATAAATAAGTAACCTCCGCTGGTAATAGATCATTGTATTACAACTAGACGTGCAAACTCATAGCAGAAGTAGAGTCGATGTAGCGTGTTGATGCGGTGGTAGTCGTACTAGCCGCACGTCTCCTCCTTCAGCTCCTTGTGATTATCACAGGTTACGAATCGTCCTAATGCTGAAGCTTCACATCAACACCTCCAAGATATCCACACATACGGGGCAGGAACACACGCTAGAGTGCTAGAACTGGCTGCGTGGTATTAGATGATAAAGGTGTGGCGACTAGGGTTTCGGAAATTCCGAATTCTCTCTATCAAACCCTATGCCACCCCTCTATATATAGGCATCCATGATGGTCCTCGAACTTGAGACCCATTAGGAACTCATGGCCCACATGAATTCAGATCATCATCCGAATTATATCCTAGCCCTTTAAGTGTGCGATCCTATAGATTCACGTACACTTGGATATGGCCCGAGCACTCCTGCTCGTCCACTAATCAGTAGCGGCCCCTAGCATGACATGCCGACTCCCAAGTATACGTAAAAATCATATCGAACGAACCTCAACAAAGCTCATATACATTTCCCTTTGCCTCACGATATCGGTCAAGCTCAAAGCGAGTACGTGCCATTCTTGTTGGTTAGCTCGACCACTCTTTCTCGATTACGTGACTCGAATTTCCCGACTATGGTTAACTCTTTAACCACGAGTAGCATGATCATGCATTTCTAGAATCCAATCACTCGAGAGGCCTAGAGATATTTCTCCTGTTGCATACAGGGGCAAATCCTATATTGATTGACCAGACCTCGATGCATGTATCATGACAAAACCCGAAAGCTATCTTTATAACTACTCAGTTACATATTAGCATTTGGTAACCTCTAAGTTAGCCATTATGCATCTTGAGTACGTGCGATGACCTCAAGTCTAAGGACATAGCATACGCGTTATGAAGAAGATCAACTAATGACATGTAAGAATGCAACGTTCTCACAATGTCTCATGGGGGTCGATCTAACCCCATGTTCACTACACATGTGTCCATATTATTAGTTTCATATTTCCACATCTATGACCCGTGAAACATGGTCATCAGCTAATACATATGCTAGTCTATTCATATGTGTCCTTATATGTTTCCGACTAGAGATCATTTAAGAATAATCATCGTACAAATATAGAGTTTCACAATCAAGTCATACACTTGCTAATAAATATTGACAATATTATTAAAGAAGCAAGATAGCATATTATCCAATAAACCATAAATATAATAAATATAATCATCTCTAGGATTGCCTAGGGCATATTATCCTTGGCCTAGCCGCTCTGCACCACCTCGCGGCCTCGTCGCAGTAAACCTCAAATCAAACACTAGACATACAACAATAGATGGATCAACTAATAAATCCATTTATTAGTTGATCAATTGAGAAACAATCAAGTGCGCACAAATAAATCCATCCCCAATCTGACATTTTTGGGCCACATTTCAACACATGAAACATTCAAACCTTAGCAACAAAGTATCAACAAATTTAAGCTGCAAATCACATCTAGAACACCAGAGGAGAGTAGAAGATTAACACGATGCAGAAGCCCCAACATTCCCAAATCTGCTGCTCCCTTCAACATCGGCGGCTTCCTCTCTCTGCCCGCTACCGGAGATTGGATGGTGTCAATCTTGTGAGCCGCCAGATGCCTGTCGTCTCCAACCAGCATCAAGTCACCGGTCGTCGTCGAGCACCACTCTGCTCACCATCTTAGATCCAGGACCAAAGAAATAGAGCAAGAAGGAGAGAACGCCTGCTCACCTCACTACAGCGAAGCCTCGGTGCACGGCGGGAGAAGAGGAGATCATGAAGGAGGCGGCGGTTGGACCCCTGCACGGCAAGAGAAAAAAAGCCAGGGCTCGGACAGCCAGCTAGGGCAATGCCATTGATGTGAGCTCGCTCTGGTACAGTGTGTGCAGGTGACCTGGTGAGCCGTGAGTGCATACATACACAAGCGCCTCCTAAATACTAGTAGTAGTATCATGTGATGAGCGGATGAGGATTGAAACCTGAAATGCCAAAGCCAATCTGGAATTGAGCATATTACTATGAGCTAGTTACTTGCTAGCTGTTTAAGTGCATTGTACTACATTGATTGTAGCTCGAGCAAGGTTTTAAAATTGAGACTAGCTTATGATGTTGGATTGGGTTTCTTAAACTACTTAGTATACTACGTCTCGTTCTAAATGGTTTTAGCTTATAGTTTTTTTAGCTTTCAGCTTATTAAAGTCAAAAGTCACTTATAACATATTGGCTTCTAATTTTGGCTTTTTCCCCTGTATCTCTTTGCATTGTCCATGACGATATAATAGTTTTTTTATTTTTTTTCTAGAAAAAAGCTAATAGCCGTTACAATGCAATTTCAGCCAAAAGCCGAAGCCGTAAACCGTTTGGAGCGTCAACCTCGAAGTACCACGACTTGCCGGTGCAATGCTAGTATGACCGTGAGCAGCAGCACTACAGCATACAGTGTGGTCATGTCATCATGTGCTCAGTCAGGTGAGAGAAGTGCAACTTTTAGGATGGACTGGTCACTAGTGGTGGCATGGTGTGTTGACTATATAGTAGATGTGTGGTACTATAGTGTGCGGGTACATGCAAAAGTAAAACATACAGTATAATAGTACATGCATGGTTGTTTGGCTTTCACTCAAATCAAGCTTGCATAGTTGCATGCATGCGGATATGAGTTCTGTCAATTTGGGGAGTAACATTGTATCTGTAACATATAAAGGAAATTTTACTCAAATCGAGCTTGCATAGTTGCATGTCATTAGTAGACTGAAAAGGGGGAATTAGCAACCACCGATTAAATAAATATATTGCTATCAGATTATTTGGACAATCATTTAAATACTTGATTAAAGAATTATAATTACCAAGACCGATTTAAGTTGACCAAAGCATCACTCATAGGAGCACAGGCACATCGACCTACCTGATCTTGAAGCTATGGTTAAAAGTTATGGACCAAAGCATCACACGTATACTTACCCTAGCACCTAGTAACTAAAAAAATTATGCACGCATGTATATAGATACAAAATATTAGTTAACACCTTAATGCATCATACATACATAACTTATTGGGCTATACTTGCACTCTAGGTACGGTGTTTTCACATCAACCTCCAGGTACGGTGATTGTATGTACAATCTTTCATGTACTCTTGCAAGAAAGTACTACCTCATAGACTTGAGGTATCCAAATAGGCCGAGATATCTAGCTCCGTATCGTAACCAGAGGTACCATCTGGTAGAGTTCCAAAATAGTAGTCACCCCACGGGATGCAGTAGGTCTTCAACTTCCATCACTCGTCCTTGCGTAATGTCATCAAGCATGCATTTGGTATGTATAAGATGAAGTGGCGTATACTGGACAACATTTCTAGCTACGACACCTGAAAGCATAAGGTAATAATTATCGTGACGATGACATTGCATACCTTCATTTTGGATAGTGAGTTGCCTGATATAGATTTTGCTAACCTAGGAGGTCAAGATGTAGGTAATATAGGTCATGGGGAAGACAATGTACCACACTGTGCATACGGTTCAGACTCTTCCCACATGGATGTACTATGTGATCATATTGTGGTGTCTTTGGTGGCTTAACTAGGTAATGTTCTCACAATTTCAATTATTGTACTATGTATACTACTAATGTCCACGTGTTGCCTATAATATTTGTAATCCAATTTGTATGTCAAGTTCGAATCAGTGTAATTCAATGGTTTCGCTCGGCACCACTAGCTAAAGTGCCAAATACAATACTTCTCAATTCAGCTCAGTAAAAAGGCAAAAGCCGAATTGAATACCCCTACTTTTAACCATAACTTCTTGCAGCTGCTACAGTGCCATTTCAGCCAAAAATCATAAGCTCCAACTGTTTGGAATAGGGCCAAGGGGAAGGGGCTAGCAACTGAAAAAGGGCCAAAGGGGCCGCTGGTAGTAAGTTTACTGCTAGTCACAAGTAATTTTACTGACAGTCGCAAGTAAGTTGACTGCTAGTTACAAGTATTTTTACCGTTTATCACAAGTAATTTTACTGTAAATCGCAAGTCATTTTACTGTCAAATCACCCGTCCGCGCTCAGAAGAGTACAGTAAACGTAACACAAGTAATTTACTGCCATCTACAATCAATTTTATTGTACTACTATAGAAAATTACTTTACTTTTTTTGGTAGATCTGGTCTCTTGGGAGGATTGAGGGGGAGGTAAATGGCATGTCATGCCATGCTGGGTCGGGCCGTGCCTTGGAACGGTACTATACGTACTAGGCTAGCCCACCGGGCTGAGGTGTCGGCTCAAGCACGACACGCCAGGTAGGATTCATTATTGCTACCTTAGGTTGGTATGATTGGCCCGGCTTATTTGGTCCAGTCTGATTCTTGTCCAACAGCAGTAGTAAGGAAATTAAAATGCCCCATCTCTCTAGAAAGAAATTTGGATCTAACCTCCAGCAATGCCAAGTAGGCCTCTGGGTATGGTACGTTGGGAAGAGGAAGAGATTACAGATCAGAGTTAGTAGCATTGGATAGGAACATTTCTCAAGTCGTCTAATACTAATCATATTGAAGAGCATACCATATCGATCAACAATTGCACTGGTTATGTAGAATGTAGTAGCACAGAGTGTGCCGGTTGCTGAGGACGGACAAGCCAGCTGTCTAGCTGGTAGCATGCGCCAAGATCAATTAGCTGGACATGCACATATGTCGTCTTAGGTGGTGATCGGTTCGGCTGAAAAGTTCATGGCTTATGGCTGAAAACACTGTAACTGACTGAAAAAAAACTGTAGCTGACAGAGACTTATTTAGCATAATTAAATTTAAAAAAATTTAAAAAATATGTTAGCCCATTACATATAATATAAACAAATACGGGAAAAAAACCGGCAAAAAAGCTCAACAAAAAACCAAAAGTTCAGAAAAAGACGAAACTTATGAATAGTGAAAAATAAGCCAGAAGCCGAAGCCGAGTTGATCAGGGTACCTTTTCTAATCATGCTTTGCGGGATTCCTTAAACATCCTCGGAAAAAAAAACAGAAGGCTCAAAAAAGTGTTTCGTGGCTGCATGATGTGAAATCTACGAAACTATTTAGTTATCATGTAAGTAAGACTAGTACATGGATTGCATCAAATTGTGTCATCGATCATGGTTTACAAATGCGCATGAATTGAAGATTTTTGTGCTCGATCCCCTCTCGCTTTCTTGGATCTGTGCAAGTTCGCCGTCGACAATGTGTGCGCACCAGCGAGAAAACATTCATCGGAAAGAAAGAAAATTACTTGTACATTTCCTTAGGGTGTCTGGTTAGTGCCACATTTTTGCCGCAATTGAGTTAGGTATATTTGACTATCTATCCGTGGCAACTGTTTCGTTGTTGTCACAACTCATCCTACCTCGTTTATCATAAACACATTGCTTTGCTAAAATTTGCCTAGTCTAACTTGTGGTCATCAAATCGCCATAAAAAGTGTGGCTTACCACACCTTAGCATGGTATGTGGTGACACATGCGTTGTTTAATCAACTAAACCTCATGGAGTAGTATGTAAATTGGGGCCTATTCGTTTTGTTTTTTCAGCTGTTTTTAGTTTTTCTTAACAATTATTATTCATTAAGCTAATAAGTTATAGCTTAAAAGATTTTTTTGGATGATGTATGGGGCCTTCATATATGAATGGATATCCTTAAAATTTTAGCACAAGGAAAGTTAGTCACACCTGGATTATGGTATTCACTAGCTAGAGGATGTTCTGATTAAGGTGAGGATGTTCTTTGCATTTAACTCCACTTCACTACTTTTGTGACGACGGAGTGGCGGCGGGGAAGAGGCAGGGGAGCAGCGAGGACCAATCGCGGCATCGGCTGACCGGCGACGCCGGTGGTAGCAAAGGTCTCTGGGGCGAAAAGGAAGACGAGGGATTGTTTGGTTTGATGACAAACTTGCTCCACCAAGCTATCAACATTTGATTATCAAATTAGCAACCAATGTTTGATGACAAAACTAAATGCTTGCCAACAAATAATAACAGCCATATAGCCGGGGGATTCGCGACCCCCCTCTCGGCCACGTCGCCCCGCCCGCGTGTCCGGCCGGCGCGTGGCGGGGCAATTCCTGTACGGCCGGAGGAGGCAGTTTCCTCCAGTTTTTCGGAAATTACGTAAAGGTCTTTTTTTCTCGCGAAAAGGTCCCTGCCAATTTTTTTAAGCCCCTCCACTTTGCAGGATAGCGCCCCGCGTTTTCTAAATTACGTACGGGTCCTCATTTATTACGTACAGGCCCTCGGTTTTTTTACGAAAAAGTCCTTTGACTTTCTCATTTATTACGTACAGGCCCTCTGTTTTTTACGAAAAAAACCTTTGACTCTTCCGAAAATACACATGTGCCCTCGATTTTTAAATTTTTTTTTTCAAACTCCTCACGGATCATTGCCTCTTTTACTTCGGTACACACGGTGGCTGGCGCGGTGTGGCGCCGCGCCTATGAGGCTAGTTTAGTCAATGCTACCAAAACTTGGCGAGGCAAATGTTTACAACGGCCGCGCTCTAAACAGATTGAGATTCTAGTTTTTTTAGCTTTCGACTTATTTAAGCTAGAAACTAGTTATATTTTAGTTTTTCTTTTTTCCTTATTCTTTTACATTGTCCATGACATATAATGATTTTTTATTTTTTTTTCTTAGAAAAATCTAACAATGGTTATAGTATAATTTTAGCCAAATCAAAAACTTAGCAAGAAGCTAGTTGCAGCACCACCAAAACAACCCTCAGATGCTGCGGCACGAGTACCGTGCGTTTTGGTGAGAGAGAGCAACAGTTGCGGAAGGGATAAAGCTATGGAGGTGTTTATCCAATAGTTAGGGCATGTACAATGGGTCTCTTCAAGCCGTCTCCATCTCAATACTTTTTGCAAAATACCCCTTGCATGGTCAAGAGACGGCCTCCGCGTCTCTTCACGAAGATACGGTGAGCAGCTCGTCTATGCGCTGAAGTCGAGGCTTAAAGACAGACAAAGAAGACGTTGTATGAGTTGGAGACTCCAAGTTCATCTTAACCACATGCAAAATATTAAATTACTTAAAGACACTAAAATAAATACTCCATTGTATGAACCGTCTTTTCACTGTCTCTATATCATATTTCAGCATCTTATAGACGGACTCCTGTCTCTCCACATGCACCGGATAGAAGCCTCCTAGGATTTTAATTTGTACCTAAATTTAACTCGTGTAACAGCTATATAATAATTGACTCTGCATTCCGGGTGGTGAAATGTGGAGAAGTAGCCGGTCCTTTATCTGGGTTCCTAGTGAAAAGTTCTTTATTGATCTCTCAACTTTTTATGTGGTTTAATTTTCGTCAATCATATATAAAACTGGATAAAACATGCCCTCCAACTCTTAAAACTATTTAGGACATGTCCCTCCCATAAAAATGGCGGTTTTGGTCCACGTGCCACGTGGATATGAGTTGTCAAAACTTGAAAATAAATAATATTTCAAAAAACTAAAAATAAATAATATTTGGGTCCAATCTACCCATGAACCTTCTATGGACTCGACTTACCACCGAGATGCCTGCCTCACCTCATTTTGCCCATCTTGGATACAATGTGGCATGCCACATGCGATCAAAACCTCCTTTTAACGGTGGTAAGGATGAGTTCTAAACGATTTTAAGAGTTAGAAGACGTATTTTACTAGGTTTTATAAATGGGGGATAAAAATTAAACCACGTAAAAAGTTGAAGAACTAAAAATATACTTTTTTTCCCTTCCATCTATACATAGGAAGTTGTGGCAATCCTAACTAGAAAAAAAGCAGCTTTGTCCTATGTCTAAGTGCATAGCGCTAGAAAATCTCACTAGGAAAATTTCAAGAAATTAGCTTTTTTAAAGAAAATAATTCCAACACTTGGAATACACGATTGACATGACTCCTAGAGAGAGACGCAGCTGAGCTGAGTTCAGCTACAGGCCTGTAGCCAGAGATGGCCAAATGGGCCATGCCAAACGGGCTAGCCCAAGTCACGGTACTATTGGCATGGCCCACGGCACGGCCCGGCACGAAACCCGATGGGCTAGGCTGGCATGGCATGAGGCCATGGGTCGTGTCTAGGCTGGAGCCTCAGCACACCATGCGGTACAGCCCATTAGGCCCATCTGCAACGATGGGTACGACTGACCCGTTTGGCACAATGGGCACAGGCATGGCCCATCCAACCCGTTTGGCCCATTTAGCATGGCAAACAGTCATTTTTTTTTAAAAAAAAAGTAGCCATTTTTTGACCGTTTGAGCCTTAAAAAATATGAAAAAATTACAAAAAAATCTAAAATTTTTCCAATACTTAGGCACCATACCCCCCTCATCAGCCCACACTCAAATTAGCATTCTACTCTCCTCACTTTCTTGTGAAAATTTTAAAGCTCTTTGTGGTAATTTGGCAAAATTCGGAATAATTTTGCCAAAATTCCAAAAATTCACAATCCGGGCGATGGTCAAGTAAAGAGGTGACAATACTAAATTTCATGTTCTTATATTATTTTTTATTTCAATTTTATAATTTATTGTTATAAAAAATATGTAATAATGTAATTTTGTATTTGTATTTTGCAGTTTTGTGTATTTTGAAATTTCATCATGGAATATTTTGACGAATTTACTGTGAGTGAGTATAGAATTGATCTGGAAAATCTTGCATCATTCGGGATGAGTCCGCTTCTACCTCAAACAGCTGAGGCTGCAGTCGAGCAGATCGCAACTATATAGTTGTCAGGTTCTACCAGTGCCTCTGCGTGAGCAAGCACTGGAGCTAAGAGGTCTAGACCGAGCACATCCGACGTGTGGGGAAATTTTGATAAGGTCATGAAGCAATTGCCGTCTGGAGAGCAGGTAAGAGTTGCTGTTTACAAAAATGTCATCATGAACTGTCTGCAAAGTCTACAAGTGAAATTAGGCACTTGCACAGATATGCCCAAAGATATAAAGAAAAGCAAGGTATCGCCATGAGGCAGACACGGCTGATGTATAACCCCGACGGAATGGTACGTAACTAAGATTATAATTCTGAGGTAGCTCATGAATCTTTGGCACATTTAATTGCTTTGCAAGATTTTCCTTTAAATTTTGGTGCAACAGATGTATTCCAAAAGTATATTAGAACTGCTTATAATCCTGAAGTTACTCATGTATCTAAACAGACAACCATTAGAGATTTAGTTAAATATTACAATAATGGTCGTGAGAAAATTAAATAACTATTTGTAGCATGTACATTTTCGGTGGCTTTAATCTCAGACATTTGGAATGGTCGTGCTAGGAGGATTATCTTAGTGTAGTTGCTCATTACATAAATGATGACTAGGTATTAGAAAAAAAGATTAATAGGTTTTAAAATGATAGACGTAGCACATACAGTGAGTATATAGTAGAATGTATTATCAAAGTCGTAGAAGATTTTGGTCTTACAAACAAATTTTTTGAAATTAACCTGGACAATGCTGCAGCAAACTCTAGGACAATGGATATTCTCACTCCCTTATTTGGTATGTATGCCGATTTCTTGCTACATCAGTGATGCGCCTACCATATTATTAATTTTATAGTTAAAACTGGTTTGAAAAGATTAGATCCATATCTTCAAGCTTTTCGTGATGCAATTTTTTTTTGTAAATAATTCTAACCAATGTATTGTAACATATAAAAACTACTGTATTGCGATGGGTGTACATCTATGAAAGTTCGCTGTGGACATGCTAGTGAGGTGGAACTCATCTTATCTCATGCTACAAAATCTTTACCTATACAAATTCACTTTTTCTGTTTTCATTCACACACACTATCACGGCCATATCGGTAACACACTGCTGACTGAGGACCACCGGTATGTTTGTGAGAAGTTATTACCATTTCTCAAACTTTTTTACGAATCAACTATTGCTTTTATCTGGAGTGTATTATCCAACATCAGTGGCGGACCCAGGATTTTTGAGATGGGGGTACGAAGTTAAGAATCTACGGAGTATAGAGTATATATATAAGATAGAGAATTTTGATACACATAATATGTATATCTCATATAGTTAATCAAATAAACCTTGTGTGCAGGGGCGGCATGGCCGTCGGGAGCGCCGCCGCCGTTCAAGCTGGAATAGGGGAGGAGCTGCCGCCGCCGCATGGGTGTAACACCCTGAAAAATGTGAATATTAAATTCTGGAGTTTTTGGATTATTTTATTTGTTTTCTATTTGGATTTGAGGTTTATGGAATTTTTTGAGAGAAAGTTGATGGAGGTTCCAAAAGTTAAAGAAGAAATAAACATGTTTAAATAACAAGGAAAGCAAATAAATTAAATGCCAAAACTAGTTGAAAATATTTTTATTGAGTCCAGAATGTCATCAGGAACTTCTGTGAATTTTTCCTGAATTTTTGGATGTATTTTCATATTTTTCTGACCTTATTAGGATTTTCTGGCAAATTCTAAAAGCTAAAAATTAAAATCTGGAAAAATCAGAAATTCAGCTCACCCTGCGGCCGCCGTGTGGATGGCCAGATGCCGCCCACGTCACCGCGCCCATCCCGCCTTTCCCTCCTCTCTGGCTGCCACCTGGACGGTCCCGATCAGCGCCACGCAGCCCCCGCCCGCGCCATCCGTCCGCCCGCCTCGCGCCCTCACCCGGTTGCCCGATGCGCGCCTCGGCCCATCCGGCCCGTCCGCTCCCTCGCGCCCCTCGCCCGCTGACCGGTGGGGCCGAGTCGTCAGACTCCTTCTTCCTCCTTCCCCTTCTTCTCCACGCGGCCGCGCCCCTCGCGCCAGCTCCCTCTCGCGGCTCCGCAGCAAATCCTTCACCTCGCGGGCAAATTTAAAAAAAATATGGTTACAGGAGGGGGGACTCACCTTCCCGCCACCTCTCTCCTGCGCAATCTCGGTGAGATTTCGTCCATCCCCCCTGCCAACATGAACAGAGCGGAGGTCGCCGCTGCCCCGCCGCGCGTCCCCCTCTCCGGCTATAAAAAGGCTTGCCTGAGAGCTTCAACCGCGTCGCAACTCCCTCCTCTCCCCTCCCCTGGTTGCAATTGCATCGAGAGGCCCAATTCCCTGTCGGCCTCCCCCTTCTCTCCCAACTCCGGCGACCAAGCCGCCGCCGCTCCCGGCCACCTCCAAGCAATTCCGAGCTCCCAGAGCTTCGCGGGAGCAAGGCGAAGCTATCCCCGCCTTCCCCCGTGCCTCCCGTGGTCTCCACCTCGCCGTCACCGAGGCTCCTACCCGAGCCGCCGCCATCGCTCGCCGCCAGACCTCTCCGGCCACCAACGTTCCCAGCCGCCTACACCAGAAGGTTCGCCTTCACGCCAGTATTATACTCCACGCACGACTTGGACCTCTCCGGCCACCCCTCGCCGCCGGCGCTGTCGCCCCCGACTTCCTCTGCCAGCCGCCTCCGAGAGCCACCTCAAAAGGGTGAGTTACCCCTATGGGGTAGGCAAAGCCTCCCCGCCCACTTGGTTACCAGCGCGTCTCTTCCCTCCCCCTCGCTCCCGCGGCGCGCGTTCGAGCCCTGGGCTCCGCGCGTAGCGGTCGAGTTTCTTTTATTTTCCCCGCTGACAGGCGGGCCCCACCCGTCAGCCAGTGTGGCCAGAGCAGACGGCTGACCGCTGGGCCCCATCTGTCAGTGGCACATCTGCACCAAGCCCACACTGACATGTGGACCCCATGAACAGTAACCGGACCCACATGTCAATAGCACAGAACGTAAATAAAAAGGAAAATTAAAAATAAATCTGAAAATACCAGTGGACCCCACATGTCAGGATTTTAGAATTTTCAGATTTGACCACAACAGAGAACTTTGACCAATCATAACTTCTTTATTTTAACTCCAAATTAAGTGAGACAAATTTCTAAATTTTTCTAAATTCAAGATCTATCCAATGGAACTGAAATCATAATTTTTGGAGTTCATTTGAATTTTGGTGATAATTTGTTGATTTGATGTTTTCTTTTTATCCAAATTTTCGCGCACGATTACAATAGCCTACGAAGCACAAGAAGAAGAGTTCGAGGCCGCAGCACTAGAAGATCCGGATAATCAAGCACCCGACCACTGTGACCCAGGTGAGTCAATACTTTGATCATGTTGAACCTACAATTCTGCAAATTACTTTGTTTTAAATTAACAAATTGCATTGCTGTTAGTTTTATGCAAATGCATGCTAAATTTGATATTCTAGTTATATGCCGTTGTTTACCTTGAATAATATTACCCCCTCCTTTGAGTATTTGAATGTGTGAACCTTGTCGCCCTAGCAAAAATATAATAGTAACATTTCGAAAATAAGTCCGTAACCGTGTGCCATGCTTAGCATTGATTAGGAACTCGGGGCAAGAAATTGTCCCAAGCATCACTTTTATTCATGAGAAACTGGTTTGGGCAGTCATGGTGGAAATGACTGGTATATATTTGGTTATGGATATTTTACGCTCCCAAAAACCCCAACATGCTTTAATATCTGGGCGGATTGGTTCGATGATGTGAGAGTGTGGTGCAGGTGTGCACGAGAGTGTGGTTTGTGGTAGAACCGTCCAGATACCACTAAGGACTGAATCTTGTCCTGTCAACCCGTGTAAAACAGTACAACCACAAGTCTGTAAATTACAACTTGGCCTAGAATTACCGGACCCTGAAAGTCATCCTTCCAGGAGTGGGTGTTGGAGTAGTGCAAGCGGCGGTCTGTGAGACGGCTTGAATGGGACACTCGTAGGGAGTGAAGTTCTGCTGTGGCGGGCTAGCAGGGGAGTAGCCAGCTGCTAGACGTTCAGAAGGAGGACATCCCGCACAACGTATGGGACCCACCGCAAGTGGGAACGACCCATAGGGTGAAATGATGGAAGGGGCGAGGTATTTTGAAAAGTCACTGTGATGATCTGCTCAACCACATGACTAAGGAATCGTGTGGGGCAACGGGTTGATCGTCTCTTGTGGTGAAAGTGTACAAACTCTGCAGAGTCAAAACTATTCGAATAGCCGTGCCCACGGTCAAGGGCAGACATGGGAACTTAACCAGATATAGTTCTATTTCAAAATGCTTTGTGGATGGGAATGGAAAAGTGGAGGGCAGTGTAAGGCCCTAGTTTGGAATTGTCCTGGGTGTCGTCCCAGTGGTAAGTTAAGCGGCTATAACGCTGAAGAATTGCTATATGGTGCAGATGCCATGTAATGGTGGATGGAATCTGAATCACTATTATTATTGCATTCAACATATACGTGTGTTCAAAATGCTAGGTCTTAAGGAATTTTTTTATATAATTGTATTCAAAAGCACTCTTCGCAAAAGAAAATAAACTTAAGCCATCCTTGATTAGCCATACATGTTATATACTGCATTTTGTGTGTTGATTCGCTGAGCACGGGGTCGGAGTGCTCACGCTCGCTTTGCGGCAAAAATCCAGAAGCAGGAACGCAAGACCACTACGCCTACGAGGAAGCTCCCGCTACGGAGGAGAAGAATGACGAAGGAAACTAAGGCGTAGGCTTCGTTGATTAGACAAGGACAAGTGGACATCCGGCGTTGTGTGCACGTATGTTACCACTTTAGCTGGTGACATACAATGCACACAGTACCTTCCAGTCGCTTGCCTGTGGATTTGGGTTTGCTTTTGCTGTATTTTCCGCTGTGCGTATTTGTAATAGTGACATTTGGCCTAGTCGGCCCCTTTTGTAAACTCTATCACCCGACGTGGTGTATTTCAATTGATGTAATATAATGGTTGATTATGCGATGTATGAAATGATTCAGCAATGTACCTGTGTGCACTAACTACTGATCCAGGGATTAGTGCAGTGAAACACAGTAAGATTCGGATTGAAAAATCCGGGTCTGACAATGGGCCGCCTGGCCGTGGGGACTTCTTCGCCGTCGACGCCGTGTCGGCCATTGGGTGTGGGTGCCCGACGCCGCGCCGCCGCCGGCAGCCGTTCGCCAGTCGCCGCGTCGCCGGAGACGAGGAGGCCAGGGGCGTGCTGTAGGCTGTGGCGGCTGTGCAAGAGAGATGGAGAGGAGGCAGGCACGGAGCAAGGCAGGAGGCGGCGTGGGAGGCAGCCAGGCAGAGGCAGGAGCCCGCCGGTCGCCGCGTCGCCGAAGCCGAGGAGGCCAGGGGCGCGCAGAGATGGAGAGGAGGCCAGGGGTGCGCAGAGATGGAGAGGAGGCAAGGGGCGCGCAGAGATGGAGAGGAGGCGGCGTGGGAGGCAACCAGGCAAAGGCAGGAGCCAGGAGGCTAGGGTTAGGTTAGAAAATGCCAATTGGACCTTTTGGCTAGTAGGCTGAATTTGCTAAATTACCTGCACTTCTAGTTTTTTTATATATATGAAATATATATTATATATAGTTGATTTTTTGCAAAAAAATTTGGGGGTACAACTGTACCCCCATGTCCCATGGTGCGTCCGCCCCTGTCCAACATATTTGTTAGTTGTTCATCATATTCTTACGATTGCCATCCACTTGAAATTTTTTGAAAATGACGCACTTTTACAAGAGACTATGTACGCTATGAAAACAAAATATTTAAAATATTAGAAAGAGATTCCATACTTATACGCATTTGCATTTATTTTTGATCCAAGAGCTGAAATTGAAGGTTTCACTAATGTTCTCAACATTATAAGTGATTCTATAGGGCTAGATTATTTTAACTATTTTACAGCTGTTTGTTTGCAACTGTCTGAAATTTACCAGAAATATGCGCATAAGTTTTAGGGAGCTCGCTTGCAACGATCTCCACAAGCACCCACTACAGGTAAGAAGGCAAATATGTGAGGCACCATCTTTTCCTATAGGAGATCCTCTACATCTTTAAGTAGCGGAGGTGGTGCAATCTATGCCAAGGCTCGTGGGGAATTATCAGTCTTCCTGGACAGTGATCCTGTGCCATTTGGTATAGAGAACTTCAACCTTTTGGACTGGTGGCGTGAGCACAAGCTAACATATCTGGTGCTATCCATATTAGCATGTGATATGTTAACCATTCTTGTTTCGATGGTTTTTCCGAGTTTGCTTTCAGTATTTTCGAAAGAATATTGGAGGAGAGAAGAACAAGACTTACGAGTGAGATGGTGGAAGTATTTCTTATAGTGAAAGACTGGGAACAAACTGAGATGCGTGCCCAAAACAGTGTGGTGGATACGGAGTTAGAACACGCATTCAAAAATCTGTATGTAGGTGAAGGTAGTCAGGACACCGCCAATGACAATTCTTAGAGCATCCATGTATATATTGTATTTTTTATGCTTTTCCACCTGTAATGCGGAGCTATAGCCTGTACTCTTTTTTCTTTGTCAAGATTTTATCGAGTTGAGTTCTTATTTGGCAAAGTTTTTAACGAGGCATCCATTTTAAGATAAATAAAAACTCATTATTATATTTTTACAATTTATTGTGTCTTTTTCTACATTTTCTATGGTTTAATGTGTTTTTTCTATATTTTCTACCATTTATTAGGTGTATTCTACAATTTAACATGCATTTTGTACTTTCTACAATTTATTTGCCTTTTTTGAATTCTACATATTTTTCTTAAAAAAATTAGTTTTTCATTTTTTTTGGGCCAAACGGGCGTCTCGTGCAGGTCGGACCCGACGAGCTAATCGTGTCTAGACTGGCTCAACATAGCACGCCACCCTCCTAGACTGTGTCTGGGCTAGAGGCTTGGCCCATGGGCTAGCCCGAAGTGGTCCGTTCTAGACAACGGGTCAAATGGGCCTGTGTCCAATGGACCCGTGTGTCGTTGGGTCTGGGTTGTGCCGGGTCGCCCATTTCCCTCTCTCTCTCTCCTCCGAGGTGAGTCGCAAGAGGACGGGAAAAAGGAAGAGGAGGGAGAAATAAGAAGCGTTTCGTTTTTACTCCCGGGACGCAGAGAGCACACACGACGCACCAACCGGCGGCGACAGCAAACCAAGAAACTCAGAGCTCACAACTCTCTCTCTCTCTCTCGGGCTAGACGGGTCCTTGGTCTTCATGTTGCTGTTCGTCGGGAGGGAGGCGCCGCGAAGCCACCCGAGGCGCTCGCCTAGCTAGCGGTAGCTCTGTGCACGAACGTACCCGGTCAGCAGGCCGGCGACCGGGCCATCCGGCAACAACCAAGCGCGGCGCTCCTGCCATGCGTGGGGACCACTGAAGCTTCCGCGTGCTCAGGCGACCATGAAACAGACGCCGGCAAGCTCCGCCTCCGCCGCCGCGGGCCCATGCGAAGGTACTTTTCTCTCTCTCTTTTTTTTTGCGCATTTCAGTACCCGACCTTTGACGGAACGGCGTGCGCGTCGCCGGCGGCCACCGTCGCCGGCGATACGGTGGAATGCCAAAGACAAAGAATCGGAAAGCAAGTAAGAGCACGGAGCGCAAGAACATAGTTTGCGTTTGAGGCCAACTTTTGACCAAAGTACAGAAAGGCCTCTTCTTTTTTGGTACTTGGTCGCTGACGCGGCGGTTGTGGTAGTGGTGGGCGCAGGGGAGCGGAAGGCGCCGGCGATCAACGCGGAGCTATGGCACGCCTGCGCGGGCCCGCTCGTGTCGCTGCCGCCGGTAGGCAGCCTCGTCCTCTACTTCCCGCAAGGCCACAGCGAGCAGGTGAGATCGAGCTGCTGCTGCTTTTTCGTTGTATTAAATCCATGCTACTTCTTGACCCTATTTATTCATGCCATTTCTGTTCTATTGGGGGTTTTCTGCTCTTGTAGTAGTATTTCACGGTACTTTTACTTCTCATTTATTTGTACAACTTTCAATTTTGTGGTCATTCCTAGGTTGTTTCGGTGATTTTGGTGTTACATTGTTCTATCCTTCTCATGGTTCTTGAATGTTAATTTCCTTTTGGGGGGGGGGGGGGGGGGGGGCTTTTTAAGCTGAAATTTTCGGTTTTTCTTTGGTTTTTTCTACTGAAATATGTTGTTAGGATAGCAGGTTCGTATTTGATTTTGCGTGTTCATGCTCAGTAATTGTTTGAAGTGGAATAGATCGATTCTCTGCTTCGCTATCAATTTGTTCAGTAAAAGTTTTGATTCTGGATCTTTGATCTCCCGTGGGAGATTTGTTTTTTTAAAAAAAGATCAAGAGTGTTCCTAGCATGGATATATTGCATTGTTCACTGGTTAAGTGGTTATGACTGGAGGATTATACTTGCTCTTGTAGCTACTAATCTTAGCTCATTGCCAAAGTGGTTGGGAGTACTAGGCCGACTCGCTTGTTGGATTTTGGTGTGTTGTGTACTATTTTCTTGTTATGATGTTTGGTGTACAGCATGCATCTTTGTACCTTCGGATTTCTTGCATATATGGTCCTGGGATGAGTAATTTCTGTTGCACCTTCCTTGGATTTGGCATTGGAATAACTTGTTCTGAGAAAAGATTGTTAAATGACATGATATGGTGCTCTGGTTCTGAAAAGATCAATTCTTAATCCAAAAGCCAGTCTTGGGAGGACTAATTTTGCAACTGTTATTGCATTTCTTTTAGAAAGATGAAAAAGGCATTTTTTTATGTGTGACATTGGTTGCGTTGCACATGATGGTATGTGGGAGGAACACTTCATCACTGTACTTTTGCAGAGTTTATCTATAAAAAAAAGTCATGAACTGCACTTTCTAGATTGCAGACTACTTTTCACTTCATTTTTAGTGAAGTTGCAGAAAGGTATATAAAGGGAAGCATGTTTGAATACTTGTACTTTCCGAATCATTTCATGAAATGGTTTATGAATGAAAAATTAGCAGTGTATGATGGGTAGCATAACAGTGTACATGAACAGAAAGCAGCCGGTTTTATTGGAAAATTAGTGAATATTAGTCCCCATACTTGCTGCTTGGTTCAGCTGCCTGCATTTTTTATTCCTTCATGTTAGAGTCTAATCTTATTTAGCTTTCCGTCTTCTCGCCGTATCCGTATATGAGTTGAGTACGGTGCGAGCTCTACTAGTTGGCGTCCGAGTCGGTTTTTTGATTCCGTTTGTAAGTCGTGTCTCCATGTTTTAAAAGGACCATGTAGGCAATAGCAGCAGAACGTGAGAGATAGAGGGGTGTAGAGCAAGTCAGGAGAAGCAATAGAAAGAAGAGAGGTCGTGCTCAGTAGGAAGAGCAATAGGAAGTTGAGCAACAAAGAAATAAAAGAGGAGAGAGGAAACAACTTGTGTGTTACGTGTTTTGAGTTGTGCTTTCACGTACAGGAGCGCTACTTCGTGTTAAACCTTCGTACAGGAGCAGGCATACCGCTGGTCTAGGCGAATAAATTGCAACAAGTGGTATCAGAGCATAGGTGACAAGGCGAAGGCTCAGGGTGGGTTAATCTCCCTCCAGTACCCTCTTCTGACGATCGACAACTACCCAATGTGGGCAATGAAGATGAAGGCGAACATGCGCGCCCAGGGAGTCTGGGACGTAGTTGATCCGAAGGGGAAGGACAAGGAGGTGGACGACAAGGTAGATCAGGCGGCTTTGGCCCTAATCTACCAGGCGGTGACAAACGCGATGATGCATCAGCTCATCGGCAAGGAGACGGCACGGGAAGCGCGGGAGGCGCTTCGGATGATGCACGAAGGAGTTGATCGTGTCAAGGAGGTGCCGCTCCAGAATTTGCGGAGCGAGTTCGAGAATCTGAAGATGGAAGAGACCCAGTCGTTAGATGAGTTTGCCGGCAAGCTGAGTCCGTTGTACAATCAGATTAACTCTCTTGGCGACAAGATGGAGAAATCTGTGGCGGTAAAGAAGTACCTGCGCATGTTTCAGGAGAAGTACATACCTGTTGTCACAACACTTATGTACTCCCCCGATCTGGACAAAAAGAAGATAGAGGAGATCACTGGATCTCTCAAAGCGCATGAGGAGTTATTGAAGTGGTTTCAGTCATGCAAGGAGCAGGGATCTCGCAACGAGCAGGCGTTACTAGTAAGGAAAGATCCGAGAGACGGCCATAGCTCATCATACAACCACGGGAGGTGGCGCAGTTGTAACGCCCTAGGGTCCAAACCGGCTCAGACCTAACTTGCACTTTGAGATACTTAGCAACCCGCTTGCACTTTCGTCCTCGCTTCGCGCAAAACGGTTAACCGGGGTTGCTACCATTGGAACTCCTAGGCTTATATGTAAGGGATACTCAAATTAAGCTAGCAAGGTGGGACTAACTCAGAAATTCATGTGCACACACACATGGGCCAACATGGGCCGGGGTGTCACAGCGGTCGTGGTGGCCAGAGTGGTCGAGGCGGCAGGGGTGGCCGTGGAGACAAGGCGGGGCAAGGCGATGGTGAGAGATCCTATGATTTGTCACATGTCAAGTGCTTTGAATGTGGCGAATACGGACACTACGCAATAAGATGCTACGGCAATAAAAAGTGCTTCAACTATAATGAGTTTGGGCACTTTGCTTTGGGTTGCAAGAGTAAGAAGAAGGACGGGAAAGTGAACCTTGCCAAAGATGAAGAAGAAGATGACGGAGAGCTAGTACTTCTCTCCTCATATGTTGAAAATGAGTCGGTCATAGTGCAATTGAATGAGGAGAAGGTAGTTCCAAAACTACGCACGAAGGAAGGCGTCATAATCACAGATGGACGAGGTGCAGAGACAGCAGGAGGCAAGCCTAGCGTACAAGAAGTCGTAACGAGGAAGGAGACCGAGTCGTGATTGTTAGAGTCTAATCTTGTTTAGCTTTCCGTCTTCTCGCCGTATCCGTATATGAGTTGAGTACGACGCGAGCTCTACTAGTTGGCGTCCGAGTTGGTTTTTTGATTCCGTTTGTAAGTCGTGTCTCCATGCTTTAAAAGGACCATGTAAGCAATAGCAGCAAAACGTGAGAGATAGAGGGGAGTAGAGCAAGTCAGGAGAAGCAATAGAAAGAAGAGAGGTCATGCTCAGTAGGAAGAGCAAAAGGAAGTTGAGCAACAAAGAAATAAAAGAGGAGAGAGGAAACAACTTGTGTGTTACATGTTTTGAGTTGTGAGGAAAAACCTTCATACTGGAGCAGGCGAACCGCTGGTCTAGGCGGATAAATTGCAACACTTCAGATATTAAGAAACATTCGTTTGAATCTTATTCAATAACACTCTTCTTTATCTTTAAAACGAAAGGGATTTGCTTGGACTTAGTACGTTTCTGATCCAGGTTGCAGCTTCTATGCAAAAGGGTATTGATGCACAGGTACCCAGCTACCCGAATCTTCCGTCAAAGTTGATATGTCTTCTTCACAGTGTTACTTTGCATGTAATATACAGCTCCTTCCCTGTCCTTTTTGACATGGCACGCTTGCGATCACCAATTTTAAAAGCATTTATCTTTATTTCTCAGGCAGACCCAGACAGTGATGAAGTGTACGCACAAATGACTCTTCAACCTGTGAATACAGTGAGCGTCTAAAATTTGTTGTTTTCCCAAAAGTTCTTTGTATGTTCCGATGCCCTAACCCATGGCTCTGCTTTTAATTATGCTTTTTATCAGTATGGAAAAGAGGCATTGCAGCTGTCAGAGTTTGCACTAAAACAAGCAAGGCCACAGATGGAGTTCTTCTGTAAGACGCTTACTGCAAGTGATACAAGTACACATGGAGGCTTCTCTGTGCCTCGCCGTTCTGCAGAGAAGATATTCCCTCCCCTGGTAAGCAGGCATCACATTTCCAACTTTTCTGTAATAAAATGCCTGTTGTTTATAAATATCATAGTACCATTGTAAATTTGTTACGTTGCCCTGTAGGACTTTTCTATGCAACCTCCAGTTCAAGAATTGCATGCCAGGGATATACATGACAACATGTGGACATTTCGGCATATATATCGAGGTGTGGAAAATGTACCATTGAGTAGAAATTTCTTCTGCTACAAAATGGCACAATAAATAAAACTCTTCATGCTTGAAGTTCTTTTATGTTTTGAATGACATTTTGAGGTCAACTACTACTATTACTTAATACTGTTGGATGTCCTTGCAGTGTATATGTGAGTTTGAAGACTGTTAATTTTTGTTGTGCTTTGTTATAATCAGGTCAGCCGAAAAGACATTTACTTACTACTGGTTGGAGCCTTTTCGTGAGTGGCAAGAGGCTATTTGCTGGTGATTCTGTCATCTTTGTTAGGTAAATTCATGCTTCCTTCCATCTTGTGAAAACATATTCTGGTTCTTCCTTGAATTTCAAATTTCAGAAACCGATAATTGAAATAAAGAACAAAACTAGAGATATAAATGCCACCTTTTGTTTTGTTGTCGTGCTATCTTTTAGGGATGAAAAGCAGCAACTTCTACTCGGAATCAAGCGTGCTAGCCGACAACCCACTAACATATCATCTTCAGTACTTTCAAGCGACAGTATGCACATAGGGGTTCTTGCTGCAGCAGCCCATGCTGCCGCCAATACTAGCCCATTTACCATTTTTTATAACCCTAGGTGAGTTCTAAATCTGTGCTTTGACTATATAATCTTGTTAACTACCTAATAGTATTTCTATGTAAATTAAATAACTACTGAAACTATGTTTTGAACTACGGACTTTCAGGGCCAGTCCTACTGAATTTGTTATCCCATTTGCCAAATACCAGAAGGCGCTGTATAGTAATCAGATGTCTTTAGGAATGCGCTTCCGCATAATGTTTGAGACTGAGGAATTAGGAACAAGAAGGTATATTAGCTCTTATTACCTGTACAAACTCTACCTTTCAAGTTTACTCACAAGTCATGCATTTTCTTTTTCTTTTTCAAACATAAAAGAATGTTATCCATGGTTATGTTGCCAGTGGTAGATTAGCTAATTAAGTGATCTAACATTTTTCAGGTACATGGGTACAATAACAGGAATAAGTGATCTAGATCCTGTGAGATGGAAAAATTCCCAATGGCGCAACTTACAGGTTGGGTTTCTGAACACCCATTCAATGGCAGCTCTTGCATTGTGTTATTCTTTTTCATTTTCTTTCTGATCCGCTGATTTAACCTTTTTTTTGATAGGTTGGCTGGGATGAATCTGCGGCAAGTGAAAGGCGGAACAGAGTTTCGATTTGGGAGATTGAACCAGTTGCTGCTCCTTTTTTCATATGCCCCCAGTCATTTTTTGGTGTGAAGCGCCCTAGACAATTAAGTATGTCTGGTATTAGTATGACAAACTAGAATGCTAAATAGTGATTTTGTTCAAATCAACCATGGTAACTGCAAGTATGGGGTAAAGACCTTAATTTAAATGTGATATGCATAGACTGCATTGACTACTTTGGTGGTTAAATTTAAATGTGATGTTTATATTTGCTAAAACATGCCATTAGACACATAAACCAGAGTTGCACCAAGAGCTAATCTTGTATTGCTAATAGCTGATTATACTGGAAAGTGTCTGTTAAAATCAAGCGCAATATTGCTCAGTACCATTGCAAAGATTGCGGAGTTGAAAAATATCATCTAATGTGTCACTGACAGGTGGTCTTGGACCCCATATGTCATTCTCACAAGCGATGATATTTTTCAATTCCGTTATCTTTGCAATGGTACTAAACAATATGTTATATGCTAATTATATCTCACATTAGCATAGCAATTTTGAGGGTTTGCACGCTTCATGTTTTATTTGAATTAACAGATGACGAGTCATCTGTTATGGAAAATATTTTCAAGAGAGCAATGCCTTGGCTTGGTGATGAGGTATGCATAATGGACGCTCAGACCCAGAACACCACAATTTCTGGTCTGAGCTTGGTTCAATGGATGAACATGAACAGGCAGCAGAGCTCCTCATTAACTAGCACAGCCATGCAGTCCGAATACCTACAATCTCTGAGTAACCCTACCATGCAAAATCTTGGCACTGCCAATCTTGCAAGGCAGTTATATATGCAGAACCATCTCCTTCAACAAAACAGCATACAATTTAATTCTTCCAAGCTCCCTCAGCAAATGCAACCTATCAATGATTTGTCGAAGGCAACACTTCCGATGAATCAACTTGGTGCCATCACCAATCACCAAGATCAGAAGCAAGATGGTGGCAACGAGCAGAGGCAACAGCAAACCATTAACCAAGTAATTCCCTTGAGCCAGGCTCAAACCAATGTTGTCCAGGCTCAGGTAATTGTCCAGAATGAGGTGCAGCAGCAGCAGCAGCAGCAACAACGACGACGACAACCATCTCCAGCTCAAAACAAGCAAGGGGCCAGTGGCCAGCAGCTGCTTCTGTCCCATCAACAGCAGGACCAAAATTTGCAACTGCAGCAGCAGCAGCAGCTTTTACTTCAGCAACAACAGTTACAGCAGCAGCAGCAGCTAAATAAGTTGCCTGGGCAGCTAGTGAATCTGGTGAGTCAGCAGACACAATTGTCTGATCAAGAACTTCAGTTGCAGCTATTACAGAAACTACAGCAGCAGTCGCTGATGTCACAATCAGCAGTTACACTCTCACGATTACCTCTAATCCAAGAACAACAGAAGTTTCTTGTAGACATGCAACAGCAGTTGTCGAATTCACATTCACTTGCCCAGCAACAAATGATGCCCCAAGAAGACAGCAAAACTTCTTTGCAGGTAACACCACTGCCACCTCCCACGCAGCAAGAGCAACAACAGAAGCTTTCACAGAAACAAGTTGCACCTGCAGATGTGTCAGAAGTTGCCTTTCCACTGATCTCATCAACGAGTGTGATCTCAAAAGCTGGAAGGACTATGATGATTTCGGGTGCTGCACAATCTGTACTTACAGAAGAAATACCTTCTTGCTCAACGTCACATTCCACAGCTAATGGCAATCATTTAGCACAGCCAACCATGGGCAGGAATGAGCATTGCATGATCAGCACAGAAAAGGTGGCACAATCCGCTGCTCAGATGTCAATTCCCACCTCCATTGAAGCTGTAACAGCAGCTCCAATACTCACCAAGGAATTGCCAGAGTTGAATAATAATGTGAAGCCAAGTGTGATCACCTCAAAATTACCAAATGTTGTGTCTAATACTCAAAATTTTATGAACAACGCACTGCCAACAGGCAACCTGGAAACGGCTTCTTCAGCAACTTCATTATGGCCTTCCCAAACGGATGGACTTTTGCATCAAGGTTTCCCCACTTCTAACTTCAATCAGCATCAGATGTTCAAAGATGCACTTCCTGATGTAGAAATGCAAGGTGTGGATACAAGTAACAGTGCCCTGTTTGGGATGAACAATGATGGCACATTAGGCTTTCCTATGGAAACAGAAGGCTTGTTGGTAAATGCACTTGATTCTGTCAAGTATCAGAATCGTATCTCAACTGATGTTGAAAACAACTACCGAATGCAAAAGGATGTTCAGCAAGAGATGTCAACCTCCATGGTTTCGCACTCATTCGGTCAGTCCGATATGGCTTTTAATTCCATCGATTCTGCAATCAACGATGGTGCCTTCTTGAACAGAAATTCTTGGCCCCCTGCCCCTCCACCACAGAGGATGCGGACATTCACTAAGGTTGGTTTGCCCTTTTCTTTTACATGCTTAACTTACTGATACTATGATATTCAAGCAGTATATTTTTGTTGGTGTATATACTAATTACTGAACAGTAAATTGCGAGGCATTACTGAAAATAGGATAAGATACTTCTGATCACTGCTGCACCATAAATGGAAGATGAAACATTGGAATAGAGTAGACACCACAATGTTGATCTATTACGAGGCAGGACTGTTACTCGCTGGAGTCTTGCTGTTGGTGATAGCAAGATCCTTACTCTCATCGAGAGGATGACACTTGGGGATGGGACAATTTTTCTTGGTTATTTCTCACACAATGTCATGCCAACCTGAGGGGTTAAGGATACAAATTTATAGGCTGCTAACCAGCCAAGCATATGCTAAGATGCTAGTCAAAAGCTGTCCTAAAGCTAGTCTAAAGCTGTCCTAAAGCTAGTCTAAGATGCTAGTCAAAAGTTGTCTTAAAGCTAGTCTAAGATGCTAGTCTAAAGCTGTCCTAAAGCTCAAGATGCTGTCCTTGACACAGAGACTTATCCATCAAGGACCTCCCACAAACATTAGGAAAATTCAAATATAGAGATATTTAATAACAGGATTATGTCAAAACTAAGTTATGTTCCAACTAGTTATCAAAGAATACAATTGTAATTTTCTGTTAAAAAAAAGGAATGCACTTATGATTAGTAAATTTTTGCGATATAAGGTACAGTGTTACCAAGACAAGTCTGCTTGTCGTCATGTAATTTTGAAAATGGTGGTTCAGATGAGGGCTGATTGCATGCGATATGTTGTACGTATGGTGGATGAGATGGTCACATATAGCTTTAAAATCTTTTTAAGGGCAGGACAGTTGGAAATTGGGACCTCATAAGACCATGTTTACTGTGGAGCCATAATCTCTTGAGCATATGCTTTCTTTATTGTAGTCATCCAATCTTTGTATGTTAGCCTAACCTTTGTCTTGTAGGTGTACAAACGTGGAGCTGTAGGCCGGTCCATTGACATTGGTAGGTTCTCTGGATACGAAGAACTGAAGCATGCTTTGGCCCGCATGTTTGGTATAGAGGGGCAACTTGAAGACCGACAGAGAATAGGTTGGAAGCTAGTCTACAAGGATCATGAGGATGACATTCTACTTCTTGGTGATGACCCATGGGAGTAAGTCTATCTGTCTTTCTACTTGTGCTTATATCAACTTTTTAATTTTGCAGTCTCAAATAGTTACATAAAGATTGTTAAAATACAGATATACATATGTCTAGGAATGCGAAATACGGTTAATCCAGGATGCTAATATAACTGAAAGATAAATATGTGAAAAACTGAAAATCAATGTGTTTGGTGTCCTCTTTTGAAATGCCTAAGCTTGTGTTAGTGTATATAGGATGTGCACATGGCCTATTCATGATGAAAGAGTTTACTGGTTTGTTCTCCTAATAAAAAAACCGATGTGGATTATACAGGGAGTTTGTGAACTGCGTGAGGTGCATTAGGATCCTGCCCCCTCAAGAAGTGCAACAGATGAGTTTGGATGGTGATTTGAGGAAGAATGTACTCCCCAACCAGACTTGCAGCAGCTCAGACGGCCAGAATGCTTGGAGGCCTCGCTGTGACCAGAGCTCCGGGAACCCTTCCATCGGCCCCTATGACCAATTCGAATGACCTGACTTAGAAGTTAGAGGTCCATTCACATAGTTGCCATGCCTGTCTTGTTAGTATCCCTGTGTAGTTGTTGTGCTGGCTTTCGCCATTACGGATTCAGAAATGGGCACAGATGAGAGCTATGGATGCACAAAAAAAGGAGAAAAACATCAATATTGCAGCCATCATCAAAAGCATGATCTGCAAAAGCCATGCAGTGAAGAATGTAGTGTAGATGTGTCAGCTTATTGCTGGGAGGGCAAATGCTCGTCAGATTAGGTTTTCTTTGGATATATGTGTAGTTTTCTCAGTTGAAACAAAGTAGGGATGATAAATGAAACTTACATAGAGTTGGTGAGACTTGAGACAAGGATTAGGCAGATTTGAATATAATGTATTTTGGGGAAGAATGTTTGTACTATACTGTTGCTGGGGTTGTATGAAGCCCTTGTTATGATCACCAGTATCAAATTAGAAAGAGGTTCAGCAAGTTTTTTATGCAGTGGTCTTGTCTAATGTGCTCATATGCTTGCAAACCTTGATTTCTTGTTAATGTGACTTATTTGATTAAGCACATGTGCCTGTTCTTTTCTCCATATCATTATTCCTTTGTTTATTTTGACAAAATTTGGCTGACAAATCCAACAAATGGACCCCATGCCCGTCTCCATTTCTTACTGGAATTTGATGGAGTTTTGTTGAGTATTGTCAGGACCATGGTTCCAAATACCGGCAGTAACCGGCCGGTCACCGCCGGTAACCGGTTTTACCGGTGCCGACCGCGAGAAAAAAACCACCGGTTTTTTATTTAATTCAAATTTAAACTTTTGAACATAAAAATTAATTTCCCTAATGATATTTACATTATTTAACACTAATAAAATGTATTAGGAAAATGCATGCACTTTCCGTGCTTGACTTCATACTTTTTTCATGAATGTATTAGGAATTTTCAAATTTTGAACGTAAAAATTAGTTTCCTAGTGATGTTTATATTGTTTAATACTAATAGAATGTATTAGGAAGATCCATGCATCTCCCGTACTTAACTTCATACTTTTTGCTATAAATGTGTTAGGAATTTTTAATTTCAAATTTGAAAAACCGGGTTTTAGCGGTTTTTCTCCGGTTTTTGGGGCGGTTACCGGCCGGTTTTTCCGGTTACCGATTTCAAATTCGAATTTTGACACGTGAAATTCGACCGATTTTTTTCCGGTTACCAGCCGGTAACCGGTACCGGTGCTCTAGCGGGATTTACCCCGGTAGCGGTTTTTGGAACCTTGGTCAGGACTACCTCAAACTCACGTCAAAAAGAAGAGAAAAAAGACCACCTTTAACCTTCTTTACCTCTCATCTTGGCTAAATTCTGATGAATAAGTCCCTGTACTGTGGTCTTTGTGGGGCTGTGGTAGTTTTTGTTTTTTGACTGCTTCTGCTTTTGCTTTTAGGACAGCATCTGCTTTTGCTTTAGGACAGCATCTGCTTTTAGGACATCATCTACTTTTAGGACAGCATCTGCTTTTAGGACAGCATCTGCTTTTGCTTTAGGACAGCATATTGACCGCTTTAGGACAGCATCTAGGATAGCATCTTAGCATATGCTTGGCTGGTTCTCAGCCTATAAATATGTATCTCCAACCCCTCAGGTTGGTATGGCATTGTGTGAGCAATAAACAAGAAGAAAATTGCCCCATCTCCTAGTGTCATCCTCTCCATGAGAGTTAGGATCTTGCTATCACCAAGAGCAAGAGTCCAGCGACTAACAAGTGGTATCAGAGCCTTAGTATCCTGTAGCCTGAGCATCTCCTGCTCATCTCCTTCTCCGGCCTCGCAGCAGCCCCGGCCGGTAGCAGCAGCAGCTCCGGCTGTCCCCGCTCACTCCTCTCCGGAGACGGACGGCAGCTCGTCAGAAGCAGCCCTCTCTCCACGCAACAGCCCCCCAGTAGCGCGCCATGTCCGCAGGGCAGTCTCAGTGCTCGGTCGCCTCGAGCATGCGGCGTCAGCAGACGGCCGAGCTCGTCGCGGCAGAGCAGCGCGAGCGAGCGGCGGCAGAGACCGTTGCGGCGGCGGAAAGGGCGTCAAGGCTGGCAGCGGCGGAGCTGGCAGCAGCCAGGGCGGAGGTGGAAGCAGCGGCGGCGGCAGATGCAGCGCGTGCGGCAGCAGCAGAGGTCAAGGCTCTGCGCGGCAGCAACAGCAGCTCCGGCTCTGTTGATGGCGGCGCCGACGCGGACCCTCAGCTGCTGGAGAGGGAGGCAGCGCAAGGGCGAGCGGCGCAATGGGTAGCCGCGCACGCCCACGAGCGCGGCGGCAGCCCAGACAGGCGCGGACGCGCCGGCGGCGCTCCTGGAGGAGGCACGCACGGCGGCGGCGTACGGGTCGACGGAGAGCGCGGCCCTCACAGGCAACGTGGCTCTCTCTCCCCGGTACGGTACCGTGGTCACCACGAGTACCAGGCTGTCGTCAGGGACGTCGGCCCCGGCGGCGGGTGGCCTACCCTCACCAAGACCAACTACGTCGAGTGGGCTGCGGTGATGAGGGTGAAGCTCCAGGTGCGGCATATGTGGGATGCAGTCCGGTACGGCGACGTCGACTACGACCAGGATCGACGGGCGCTGGATGCTCTCATCGCCGCAGTCCCGCCCGAGATGCAGTTCTCGCTTACCAACAAGCGGACTGCCAAAGAGGCTTGGGACGCCATCGCTGCAGCACGCATCGGCAGCGACCGCGCCCGCAAGTCTACATTGCAGGCACTACGCACGGAGTGGGAGCACCTGGCCTTCAAGCCAGGTGAGGACGTTGATGACTTTGCTCTCCGTCTCAACACTCTGTTGCAGAAGTTGGTGCAGTTCGGTGACGACACCTACGGCGAGGAGAGAGCTGTGGAAAAGCTCTTCCGCTGCGTCCCCGAGAAGTACAAGCAGATGGTTCGCTCGATCGAGTCTCTGCTGGACCTCTCCACGATGACGATCGAGGAGGCGTTGGGTCGCCTCAAGGTCGTTGACAGCGATGAGCCACAGCGCCCCTCGGGACCCGTCACCATTGGCGGGAAGCTCCTCCTCACTCGGGAGCAGTGGGAAGCCGGCCAAGGTGACAAGAAGAAGGGGGAGCCTTCTTCCACGACAGGCGGCCGCAAGAGTGGCAAGCGCGGCAAGCCGCGCAAAGGCGCCCAGGGCGGCGATGCTGGCAAGCAAAAGCCGGCACGAGACGACTCTTGCCACAACTGCGGCAAGCTTGGTCACTGGGCCAAGGAGTGTCGACAGCCACGACGCGGCCAGGCCCACGTCGCGCAAGCGGAGGAGGAGCAGCCGGTCCTATTCATTGCTCATGCGAGCATCGAACTACCTTCAGCGACACCGGCCGCAGTGGCTCTCCTCCACCTTGACGAGCCAAAAGCACACGCCCTCCTCGGCGACAGTTCCGGCAATGACAAGACCGACGGGTGGTGCCTCGACACCGGCGCCACCCACCACATGACCGGGCGGCGGGAGTTCTTCTCCGAGCTCGACTCAGGCGTTCGAGGCACTGTCAAGTTCGGCGATGCCTCCGCCGTGGAGATCAAGGGCGTCGGCTCTGTCATCTTCGTCGCCAAGACTGGCGAGCACCGGCTGCTCACCGGCGTCTACTACATCCCCGATCTGCGGAACTCCATCATCAGCTTGGGACAGCTGGATGAGAACGGCTCGCGTGTCGAGATCGAGCACGGGGTGCTGCGGATTTGGGATCTTCGACGCCGCCTCCTTGCCAAGGTAACCAGAGGCGCAAATCGACTCTACACTCTTCACGTGCAGGTGGCACAACCCATCTGTCTCGCAGCTCGTCGGGACGACGAGGCGTGGCAGTGGCACGAGCGCTTTGGGCACCTTCACTTCGAGGCCCTGAAGCGGCTCAGTGCCACGGAAATGGTGCGAGGCCTGCCGTGCCTTGACCATGTGGAGCAGCTCTGTGACGTCTGCGTGTTGACGAAGCAGAGGCGACTCCCCTTTCCCCAGCAGGCGAGTTTCCGAGCCAAGGAGAGGCTCGAGCTCGTGCACGGGGACTTGTGTGGCCCGGTGACACCGGCCACACCAGGAGGACGACGCTACTTCCTGCTGCTCGTCGACGACCTCTCCCGCTACATGTGGGTGATGGTCCTCGGCAGCAAGGGAGAGGCTGCGGACGCCATCAGGCGCACGCAGGCTGTTGCGGAGGCGGAGTGCGGCCGCAAGCTGCGCGTGCTGCGCACAGACAACGGCGGCGAATTCACGGCGGCTGAATTCGCGTCGTACTGCGCTGATGAGGGCATTCAGCGCCACTACTCCGCGCCGTACAGCCCGCAGCAGAACGGCGTCGTCGAGCGGCGCAACCAGACGGTTGTGGGGATGGCTCGGGCCCTCCTCAAGCAGAGGGGGATGCCGGCTGTCTTCTGGGGAGAGGCGGTGGTGACGGCCGTCTACATCCTCAACCGCTCGCCTACCAAGGCGCTCGACGGCAGGACGCCGTACGAGGCTTGGCATGGGCGCAAGCCGGCGGTCTCCCACTTGCGGGTCTTCGGCTCCCTCGCGTTCGCCAAGGAGCTTGGCCACATCGGTAAGCTCGACGACAGGAGCACTCCGGGAGTGTTCATCGGCTACGCGGAGGGCTCGAAGGCCTACCGCATCCTCGACCCTGACACACAGCGAGTCCGCATCTCGCGTGACGTTGTGTTCGACGAAGGGCGAGGCTGGACGTGGGACAAGGCGGTGGACAACGGTTCGACTTCGACTCTCAGGGACTTTGTTATCGACTACGTCCACTTCGAGAGAGCCGGGGGAGCTAGCAGCTCGTCTTCACCGAGCTCGTCCACCTCGACACCTTGCTCGCCACCAGCTCCGGCGAGTGCTCCACCACCTTCGGCACCGGCTACGCCCCACTCTTCACCACCGGCTCACCACTCTCCTGCACCGGCGGCCACACCACCGGGATCGGCCCCAACAGCTTCGGTCCACGACGAGCAGCGCATGGTGGAGTTCGCTACTCCGCTATCTCACGACGAGGACCGCGTCAACGTCTACCACGACGACGAACCTCTGCGCTATCGTACCATGGACAACATCCTCGGCGAGTTGCCCGTCCCTGGACTGGCGCAGCGCGACTTCGAGGCGGAGCTGCACTTGGCGTGCGACGACGGCGAGCCTCGCTCCTTCGCTGAGGCGGAGGGAGACGCGGCGTGGCGTGTCGCGATGAAGCAGGAGATGGACGCCGTCGAGCGGAACCGGACGTGGGAGCTGGCGGATCTTCCTGCCGGTCACCACGCGATCGCCCTTAAGTGGGTGTTCAAGCTGAAGCGGGATGAAGCCGACGCCATCGTCAAGCACAAGGCTCGCTTGGTAGCACGAGGCTTCGTGCAGCAGGAGGGGGTCGACTTCGATGACGCCTTCGCACCCGTCGCGCGCATGGAGTCCGTTCGTCTTCTCCTCGCACTTGCAGCCCAGGAGGATTGGCGCGTCCATCACATGGACGTCAAGTCCGCCTTCCTCAACGGCGATTTAAAGGAGGAGGTCTACGTCCGTCAGCCGCCGGGATTCGTCATCCCCGGCAAGGAGGGCAAGGTTCTCCGCCTGCGCAAGGCCCTCTACGGCTTGCGGCAGGCACCACGAGCCTGGAACGCTAAGCTGGACTCCACCCTCAAGCAAATGGGGTTCCAGCAGAGCGCACACGAGGCTGCGGTCTACCGGCGGGGCAAAGGCGGCAATGCTCTGCTGGTAGGCGTCTACGTCGACGACCTGGTGATCACCGGCTCCAAGGAGGCCGAGGTCTAGGCGTTCAAGGCGGAGATGAAGACCGCCTTCCAGATGAGCGACTTGGGGCTCCTCTCCTTCTACCTGGGGATCGAGGTCCACCAGGACAGCTCCGGTATCTCCCTTCGTCAGACCGCCTACGCCAAGCGCACCGTCGAGCTGGGCGGGCTCACCGACTGCAACCCAGCCCACACTCCTATGGAGGAAAGGCTGAAGCTGAGCCGCGACAGCACGGCGGAGGAGGTGGACGCGACGCAGTACCGGCGCATCGTGGGCAGCCTTCGCTACCTCGTCCACACGCGTCCGGATTTGGCGTTCGCCGTCGGCTACGTCAGTCGGTTCATGCAGCGACCGACGACGGAGCATCAGCAGGCCGTAAAGAGGATCCTCCGCTATGTTGCGGGCACCTCCGACTACGGCTTGCACTACCCGAGGTGTCCCGGCGCGGCACACTTCATCGGGTACAGCGACAGCGACCACGCAGGCGACATTGACACCAGCAAGAGCACAAGCGGGATTCTCTTCTTCCTCGGCAAGTGCCTCGTTAGCTGGCAGTCAGTCAAGCAGCAGGTGGTGGCCCTGTCTAGCTGTGAGGCCGAGTACATAGCGGCTTCCACCGCTTCGGCTCAGGCGCTCTGGCTCGCTCGACTGCTTGGTGATCTCCTCGGCAGGGACACTGAAGCAGTGGAGCTCAGGGTGGACAGCAAGTCCGCTCTAGCCCTGGCAAAGAACCCCGTTTTTCATGAACGGAGCAAGCACATCCGGGTGAAGTACCATTTCATCCGAGGCTGCTTGGATGAAGGAAGCATCAAGGCAAGCTACATCAACACCACGGATCAGCTTGCGGATCTGCTCACCAAGCCTCTTGGAAGGATCAAGTTCCTTGAGCTCTGCTCCAAGATCAGGATGGTTCGATCCTCCCACAAGACAACGCACAAGACTTAGGGGGAGAATGATGAATAAGTCCCTGTACTGTGGTCTTTGTGGGGCTGTGGTAGTTTTTGTTTTTTGACTGCTTCTGCTTTTGCTTTTAGGACAGCATCTGCTTTTAGGACAGCATCTGCTTTTGCTTTAGGACAGCATCTGCTTTTAGGACATCATCTACTTTTAGGACAGCATCTGCTTTTAGGACAGCATCTGCTTTTGCTTTAGGACAGCATATTGAACGCTTTAGGACAGCATCTAGGATAGCATCTTAGCATATGCTTGGCTGGTTCTCAGCCTATAAATATGTATCTCCAACCCCTCAGGTTGGTATGGCATTGTGTGAGCAATAAACAAGAAGAAAATTGCCCCATCTCCTAGTGTCATCCTCTCCATGAGAGTTAGATCTTGCTATCACCAAGAGCAAGAGTCCAGCGACTAACAAATTCAATGACAGAAATAAATATTTCCCTTATGCTGTCAACTAACCAGTCATTGAGCCAGTCCCAATCTTTGATCAAGAGAGATGAAGGGCGTCACTGGTAGGTATACAGTAGGCACAAATCTTATCATGACAGTACTGTTAAGGATAGAATAGGAAAGAGATTAGGACTGTTATTTGTTTCCTAATATGCCTTGTATTCGTTCTGTATATCCCCCTTGTATCTCTATATATATTACCCTTTGGGCCTCATGAATAGATGCACAATATTCATAACATGGTGTCAGAGCCTAGGTTAGGGTTAGGGCTCTGACCTAGTTTCTTCCGCTGCCTCCGTGCCGCCGCCGCTCGGGCTCTCTCTGCTCATGCCGCCGCCCGGGCTCTCTTTGCCCGTACCGCTGCTGCTGCCACCGTTCGGGCTGTCGCTTGGATCGTGTCAAGCCGCTGCCGCTACTGCCAGATCTGACGTCGCCGATGCCAGATCCGACGCCACCGACGCCAGATTCGTCGCAGCTGCCGGCCACCGTTGTCTCCGGCCGCCGATCTGCCTTCTGCGCCGCCGGGCCGCCGCCGCCTTAGCCGGGCCGCTGCCGCCTGCGCCGGGCTGCCGCCGCCTCCTGAGCCGGGCCGTCGCCGCCTGCGCAGGGCCGCCGCCGCCTGAGCCCGAGAAGCTGGTTGCTTCAGTGGAGTGTGAACAGCTTCTGAGCAGCTCACCTCTCCCTTTATAGTTAGTAAAAAAAGGAAAAAAAGAGCAAAAAAACGTTGTTCTAACCGCCGCGCCGTCCAGCGCCGCCTGTTAGACCTCGTTGCCTTGGTCGCCGCGCCGTCCAGCGCCGCCTACCGATGGCTTCTGTTCCGTCTGCTGCGATCCCATTCTCGGGAACAAAGCTTCATGGAACGAACTACAGGTTATGGTCTTCCCTCATGGAGATCACGCTCGATGGTCTCCGCCTTTGGGGACATGTTACCGGTGCTCGTCCTTCTCCGCCACTGCCGGTTCAGCCTCCCCCTAGGCAGCCTACTTTTGCACCTCCTGGGGCAGATGAAGCTGCTAAGAAGAAGGCAAAGGCTGATGCTGCTGCTGCTGACGCTGCCGATGAGCCTTTTCAGTATGCCATTGACGCTTTCGAGCGCTGGTGTGCTGATGAGGCCCGTGTTCGTGCCATCCTTGTGGTCAGCGTCGACGACTCCATTCAGCCAGATATTGTTGGTCTGCGGTCTACTCGACAGATCTGGGAGTACTTGCGTGAGCGATATCAGCAGAGCAGTGATGCTCAGTTCTTTTCGCTTCAGCGTGAGTTAGAGACGCTTCGCCAGGGAGATTCTTCCGTCGACGACTTCTTCCGAGCTCTAGCTAGTCTCTGGCGCCAGATAGATGAGCTGGCTTCTCCACTGTGCCAGGAGTGCCACAAAGTTCAGAACGCGGATCATGATCGCCTTCGTCTTTATGATTTCGTCTGCCGTCTTCGCCCAGAGTTTGAGCCTGTCAGAGCTCAGCTGCTGAGCCGCTCGCCACGACCGATTGTCACCGAGGCGCTTTCGACACTTCGGGCTGAGGAGCTTCGTCTTGGGCTAGCAGCACAGTCCGTTCCGACTGTGCTTGTTGCTCCTTCTTCGACTACATCGACGGTTCCTGCTACGACTACGGTTCCTTCCCAGGTGCCTGTTGCCGCTCCTGCCTTTACACCAACTGGAGTTCAATACAACTACTGCAAGAACTTCGGGCATGACTACCAGCGTTGTGCGGTGCGAAAAAAGCGGAATAAGGCGTGTGGGGATGGACGATCCAAGGGGGTCAGGGAGGCCATTCCTTCACAGGAGGACAGACCAGCTCATCAGGATCTCAGCGAGGTGACTCTGTTCAGCAGCTTTGCCAGGCTCTTCTTCAGCAGCTCTCTCACAGCTCAACGGGTTCTGCTAGTCTAGCTCAGACGTCTCCCCCAGGTACCTCTTGGGTTCTAGATTCTGGTGCCTCTTTCCACATGACACCAGATTCCACATCTCTCACTTCAGTAGGACCTCCTGCCCTCCCTATCTCTGTTCAAACTGCTGATGGTACTTCCTTGTCTGTTAGCTGTCAGGGCACTCTTTTGTCCACTGATTTTTCTGTTCCAGCTGTTTCTCATGTTCCCCAATTAACCATGCAGCTTGTTTCAGTGGGACAGCTCACTGACCTTGGTTGTAGGGTTGGTTTTGACTCTCATACCTGTTTCGTTCAGGATCGACAGACAGGGACGATACTTGGGACTGGCCGGCGCCGTAGGGATCGTCAGGGTCTCTACATTCTCGACCGTCTTCATCTTCCATCCATTTCAGCTGCTCCTACCACGTCTCCTGCCACGTCTACCTCCACTGCCACTGCTGCCACCACCTCTGAAGTTTTTGCGCAGTGGCATCACCGTTTAGGTCACCTATGTGGGTCTCGTCTTTCGTCATTAGTTCGTCAGGGTGTCCTTGGACGTGTTACCGTTGACACGTCCATGTTTTGTCGAGGTTGTAAGCTGGGCAAGCAGCTACAACTTCCTTATCATTCTAGTGAGTCATTGTCTTCTCGTCCTTTTGATTTAGTTCATTCAGATGTATGGGGACCTGCGCCTATTATCTCTAAACGCGGGCATAAATTCTATGTTATTTTCATTGATGAATATTCTCGTTTTACTTGGCTTTTCCCTATGTCTAATCGTGGTCAGTTTCTTGCGATCTATCGTAGCTTTGCCATGATGGTTCGTACTCAGTTTGAGTCCTCTATTCGTACCTTTCGTTGTGATTCTGCTGGTGAGTATTGTTTTGGTGCGTTCAGACAATTTCTTTCCGAGCAGGGCACTCTTTACCAGTCTTCTTGCCCTGGTGCCCATGCTCAGAATGGGTTTGCTGAACGCAAGCATCGTCATCTGATTGAGACTGCTCGCACCCTTCTTCTTGCTTCTCACGTTCCACCACAGTTCTGGGCTGAGGCTGTTTCTACGGCTGCCTATCTCATTAATATGCAGCCTTCCACTGCTCTTAAGGATGTCAGTCCTATAGAGCGTCTCTACTCTATAGCCCCCAGTACGATCACCTTCGTGTTTTTTGCTGCACCTGTTTTGTCCTGCTGCCACCTCGTGAGCGCACTAAACTGACAGCCCAGTCAGTCGATTGTGTGTTTCTTGGGTACAGTTCTGAGCATAAGGGTTATCGTTGCTATGATCCTTCTACTCGACGGATTAGGATCTCACGAGATGTTGTCTTTGACGAATCTCGACCTTTCTTCTATCGAGATTCGGCTCCTTCCATTGCTTCCACCATCGAGACGATTTCATGGTTGTCTCTCCCTGACTCCTCACCCATTTCCCCCCTTTCCCCGCCTTCGGTACCTTCACCTCCTGTGTTGCCTCCTGCAGCACCGCCTCCTGCTCCTATGGCACCACCGTCTCGTTTCTCTGGGGTGCACTACTCCAGACGTCCTCGTCCTTCACCAAATCCCTCTCCTGGTCTTTTGCCGGCACCGACATCTGATTCATCTGATGATGCTCCTCGTTACGCCCTTCGTGACCGGGCAACCATTCGGCCTCCTGATCGTCTTGGTTTTATTTCGACAGCTCATGCTCTCTCTGTCACTAAGCCTAGTTCTTATCGTGAGGCTGCTTCTCATTCTGAGTGGCAGCTCGCTATGGCAGAGGAGCTTGATGCACTTCGTCGTACGGAGACTTGGGATATTGTCCCGACACCTGTGCACGCTCGTCCTATCACGTGCAAGTGGGTGTACAAGATTAAGACTATGTCTGACGGTACTATCGAGTGCTACAAGGCTCGTCTTGTGGCTCGTGGTTTTCAGCAGGAGTATGGTCGAGATTACGATGAGACATTTGCTCCTGTTGCTCATATGACCACTGTTCGCACTCTTGTTGCGGTTGCTTCTGTTCGCCGGTGGTCTATCTCTCAGCTGGATGTTAAGAATGCTTTTCTTAATGGTATTTTGCATGAGGAGGTTTACATGCAGCCACCACCCGGGTATTCTGTTCCCGCTGGTCATGTCTGTCGTCTTCGTCGTGCTCTTTATGGTCTCAAACAGGCCCTTCGTGCCTGGTTTGCGCGTTTTACCTCAGTGATCACCGCTGTCGGTTTCACTGTCAGTGCCCATGATCCTACTCTATTTATCCATGCCTCACCTCGCGGTAGGACACTGCTTCTTCTATATGTGGATGATATGCTCATTACTGGTGACGATCCCTCGTTCATTGCATATGTGAAGAAGCATCTCAGTGAGCAGTTTCTGATGACTGATCTTGGCTTGCTTACATACTTTCTTGGGATTGAGGTTTCTGCCACGCCTGAGGGTTACTATCTCTCCCAACAGAAGTATGTCCAGGATCTTCTTGATCGATCTGGTCTGACTGATGCTCGCATTGCTGAGACTCCTATGGAGCTCTCTCTTCAGCTTCGTGCTACTGATGGTGATCCTCTTGAGGATCCTACTCGGTATCGCCATCTTGTTGGCAGTTTGGTATATCTTGTGAGCACCCGTCCTGATATTGCTCATGTTGTTCATATCTTGAGTCAGTTCATGGCTTGTCCTACTCATCTTCACTACAATCTTCTTCGTGTTCTTCGCTACTTGCGTGGGACCATCTCTCGTCGCTTGTTTTTCCCTAGCTCCACCTCACTCCAGCTTCAGGCGTACTCTGATGCGACCTGGGCTAGTGATACTTCTGATCGTCGTTCTCTTTCTGCTTACTGTGTTTTTCTTGGCTCTTCCCTGATTGCCTGGAAGACAAAGAAGCAGACTGCAGTTTCCCGTTCGAGTGCAGAGGCTGAGTTGAGAGCTATGGCAGCTGTGACAGTAGAGATTACTTGGTTGAGATGGCTACTTGCAGATTTTGGTGTACCTGTGAGGGGACCTACCACTCTTATGACTGACAGTACAGGAGCTATCAGTATTGCCCGTGATCCAGTGAAACATGAGCTCACCAAGCACATTGGTGTGGATGCTTCATACACTAGCTCTCAAGTGCAGGAGGGTGGACTTGCTCTTCAGTTTGTGTCCTCAGAGTTACAGATTGCTGACTTCTTCACGAAGCCACAGACTAGGGCACAACATTTGTATTTTCTCTCCAAACTTAGTGTGTGTGATCCACCATGAGTTTGAGGGGGGTGTTAAGGATAGAATAGGAAAGAGATTATGATTGTTATTTGTTTTTCCTAATATGTCTTGTATTCCTTCTGTATATCCCCCTTGTATCTCTATATATATTGCCCTTTGGGCCTCATGAATAGATGCACAATATTCATAACAAGTACATCATAAACAACTAAAAGAAAAGGACTCACCCAACCTATGCCAATAAAATTCTGAATCAAAGTTTAATTTGTACGACATCATCACATATTCACATGCAAGTGGCTCAAGCAGCATCGACTGATCCAAAAACACAGAAAAAATTTATACTTTCACACCTCAAGTTTATGAGCACAAAAAAATGAAACTTGCACACAGATTCTTTTTTTTTTTTTGGTTAACGGTGATCCGACAAAGATGTTGTTTACAAATCAGAGGAGAGCCGGTTGAACAAAGCACATACAATACATCGGGGAACTAATCCTTCCGGAAGAATGATTGGTAGGCCTCAAGCCTGGTTCTTCGATTTGAGCTGTTCCAGCTCCTCCATGAAATCTTGTGTCATTGTGAGATAATCCTTCAAATGAAACTTCTTCCATTCCTACAGATACCACATAGAGTATGGGAAGTAATAAGTTAAAACTGAAAAAAAGAGGAGAACAAGGAATCTGCAGAGCTCAACACACAACATAATTTGATTTTAGAAAATGACAGAAAAATGTAAGACATTGCCAAACAGCCTACCAGTGGACTACATTGCCAGCTAACTATGGAGTAACACAATCAGTACTTGAGTTTGCCCTCTATAATTAACACAACAAAGCTGATGATGTAAACACTTGCTATCACACAAGAGTTTACGACTTATCGTGCAATTGTCACTTTGGAACTGGCAACCACAAATTTGCCATGTTTTTGCCATGTATAGAACTTCAGAACTTCGTCAACTCAGGCATGTTCCATTTTTTTAGAACTAGTCAGTTAGTCATGTTATTCTTTGGTAACAGAAATTCTGATTAGCAAAAGTGTTAGGTCAATTAAGCGAATGAAGACTGCTGAAAAAGTAGTGGCATTAGAAGTGGCATCGATGAATGCATATACTTTTCGCAAGAGCTTGCTCCTCATGGTATCACCATATTGTTACATTTGATGAGTTTGATAGTGTCGGTGTTTTGCATGTTTGGCTTGCATTCAATACCAAAAGTCTAAAGATGAACATGTAGGAAAACATTCTCACATCAAAATCCCATTCACCATAGAGGTCAGGATGATCCACATTGCCCCATATGTATGCATAGGCAAGCAATGTATCTGATGAATCCTGCAAATCCAAATAATCTTCTTTTAGTGAAACAATCCATTGAAAAGAAAGCTAGCTAAGATGCCAAAAGAAAGTAGTCTTTCATGGTCGACCAAAACCATCAGTCAGAGTTAATTTTCATTGATAATAGGTGATCAAGAATTGCTTCCTAAAGTTGTACACAGTACTTACATCCCTAGCTAAATTCCTTTATGCTTATGTCCAGTGAAAATCTTTACATCAGTAACCAGATTAAGCTTTCTATCTGTCATAATACATGTTCGCGACCAGAAATCCTTGTAGATGATCCTTCTCCCCAAGTTATGACAAGCAAGCATACCAATGTTCAGTAATGTGGCAGCGGCATGTTCTCATTGCATAGCAGTAGTATCTATATTGTACAAGGCAAGAATTCATGCATTTTTTTCCTTCAAGACAAAAGGGCTCGGTCTTAAAAAATATCAGGGCAGCTGTTTTTACTACATATTCAACAGAATTTTGCGGTGCAGCATGAGTCCGGTTACTGACTGGGGTAAGGTAATCTGAGTGTATGGTTTGAATGGACTTAACAGTTAGTGAGACCTCAACAGCTGTCCTTACATACTCCTCATCTTCAAATATGTCCAGCACATTGAGCTCCCTATCAGTAATGCCCTTGAAAACCTGCAGGACAGAGGAAACACATTGGCCTTCGTTGCGCACGCCGCATACTGTTACATACTGATTGCAAGTAACAAGAGCTCGTGGTTTTCAGTAATTCCTATAGCGCACATCTTTGCACTGTCCAAACAAAGAAACACCAAACAGGACATGGCAAGCATTCCTTTCACATATGGCATGTAAAACACGCACCTTTCCTGATACTTTCTTGCTGTCGACGGGCAGAATCGCCGGGTACACACGCCCTCTGATGCTGAACCTCTGGCTGCAAAGCAATATGGCATTCGATTATTCGTCAAGCATCAACATAGAACAACAACCGAAGCGTCAATGCGATCGATGTGTGATGAACTAATGATGCCATGCAACCAAGAGCACGGTGTGGCATATGGTTAGTAGTAAGAGCGTGCGAGAGTGAGACGAGGGGCTTCTTTGCACGACAAAAAAGGGAGGGCAAGAAGAGGAGGAACAAGGGAAGGACGCACTGGTTGGGGAGGAGCGCGGGGGAGGACGGCGGGACGCGGCCGAGGAGGACGCGCACGACCTCCTCCGCCATCAGAGTCCCGTATACGAACACGCTGTGGGGCCCACCGGTGGCCGCGGCGGCGTAAGCCGGAGGAGGAGGCCGAGGCGACGCCATGGGGGAAGGAAGACAGGAGAGTAGCCGGATGACAGCTGAAAAGGCAGAGCAGGAGAGACCCGAGCATGTTATACGTTTGTGAGACTGACGAGTGGGGCCAGATAACCAGAGAAACGAGGAAGACGACCATGGAGAACCACAGGGAATCTGTCGAAGGAATGATATGGATTAACGACAACATGATGCTGATTGCTGGGGGACGACGATGGAATTTTTTTGGGAAAACCGGAAAGAATCCGTTGAAGCACTGTATCCACATTGCTTCTTGTCTCAACCACACAATTTTTGCTCTGCAACTTCCTCCTCATCTTTCTCTTGCACACTAAAACAACAAGCTCTTGCGAACCACCTCTACAGCTAGCGAGCTCCAACTTTTTGCCCCACTCCTCCTGCTCGGCTTCCCAAGCTATGTCGTAACCACCAATCTGAGCTAATCACCGATCGTGATCGAGGCTACGATCGGAGCTCATGTGGAGCTCTCTCCTTCTGAGGAGCGCCCCCTAAAGGCCACACTGTCTAAGGTGACCCTTGACAGCCTCCTCACCGGTGGTGTCTGCTGAAGTAAGAGATCAATGTGATTTGCTCTATATGTTGCAACCAAGTTTATTAATTCCATTCCGGTACTAGCCAGAATGGCTAGAACATGCCATACCAGCACTCAAAATGGCACACAGTAGACTCAATCCCATACTGGCCTCAATACCGGCTATTCTGGGCCATTTTGGCCAGAATTAGTCATTTCATCCATTCTGGTACCGGGCATAGTTGAAGTGATCTCATTTTTATGCTATAGTTATGTAATTTAAAGTGAAATTATGTGTGCATGTAATTACATATATACTTATGAATAAATATATATTATTATGTAAAAAATTTAAAATCCAAAACGATACATCGGAATGGACTGGCACCGATGCATTCCATACTAAGAGGCAAACCGGAAGGGACTCCGGGATGGAATTGACAACTAAGGTTGCAACAGATCATTGGAGTTGTAATAGCTATTTTTTTCACAATGTTGCAATGATGATTTGTGAATTTGCGTGAGCTATTTTTATTTATTTTAAATGTTCTTTTTAATCGTTGCATCTGCATTTTTCAAAATGATGCAACAGGTCACTTGGCACTGTGCACCCCTCCTTCGTGTATTTTTTTTTGTTGCAGACATTTCTCAAATTTGTTACAATACACTTTCCTCATTGTTGCAGAAAATGATTTTATTTGTAACAATGGTTTATTTCTAATAGAAGGATATGAAATGTTACAACCAATTCATTGGGGATGTTGAAAGAGATAATTATAGATATTGTATCTATTTGTTTTGAATATTGCAACAACAAATCTTATTTGGTGCATTTGGATCCCCTCTAATCACTTCCACAGCTCCCATAGTCCACACCCTTCTTGTGACTGTGATGAGAACACATGGAGCAGGTGTCGCTTGATGCCATGGTGACAGCGTTTGAACTCCAGGCTACCATCAGCCAGCGGCTCCTCTTGCTCCTCTATTTCTTCCTTCTCTGGTGGCCACAAGGAGAGGGCATCACTGCGGCGGTGGTTAGAAGAGCACCGGGTTGGCCTTGCCTCGTTAGATATGTTCATTCCACCGACACTGAAAATACCAAAGGATCAACTACTGCTACCTTCTACTTTGAGCTTGTTTTATTGCTATCGGTCACGTCTAGATGCCATAAGAGGGAGGACAAAGAAGAAACAATGGTGAATATATGTGTTTCATTGTAGAGGAAACTAGACGATAAAAATCAGTTATATATATATATATATATATATATATATATATATATATATATATATATATATATATATATATATATAATTTAATAATAGACATCGTTTTTGGGAGCTGATGGCTCTAGAAAAGAAAAGACAAGGCGAGTTGGAGACGGCAGCCCTAACCTTTGGCCCTTGGCTTCTTTAGCTGTCCGTCGCCCACCATATAAAGGGAAATTTAACTATTTACCACTCTTAAGAATGCCACCTATCCAAATGCCACCCTCTTCATTGCAATTAATATTTTGCCACTCTCGAGCCTACGCGGCGCCTAGTCACCGCCATGTCAGCGCCCGACCTCCCCGCGCCTCCCCGCGCCGCCGCCCGGCCTCCCCGCGCCTCCCCGCGTCGCCGCCCGGTTTCCCCACGCCCGCGCCTCCCCGCTCGCCTACCGCACGATTTCGCTGAGCGCGCGGCGAGCGGGGAGGCGCGGGCGCGGGCGGTGCGGGGAGGCCGGGCGGCGCAGGCGCGGGCGCAGGGAGGCCGGGCGGCGGCGCGGGGAGGCGCGGGGAGTCGCGGGGAGGCCGGGCGGCGGCGCGGGGAGGCCGGGCGGTGGCGCGCGGAGGCCGGGTGCTGACATGGCGGTGACTAGGCGCCACGTAGGTTTGAGAGTGGCAAAATATTAATTGCAATGAAGAGGGTGACATTTGGATAGGTGACATTCTTAAGAGTGGTAAATAGTTAAATTTCCGCTCCCCAGCACTCCGCCGCGTCGCCGCCGCGTCGCCGCCAATCCCCGCAACCCCCTCTCCTCGCCCTGACTCGATTCAATTCGATTCGATTCCTGCCCACCAAGTCCCCTCCCGAGGTGAGAAACCCCCGTCCCTCCTCCATCCGTCGCTCCTCTGATTTTGTCGTTAGTTCCGATTCGATTTGCTCAGATCCGCTTTGCTTCGACCCGTTCTGGATTATTTTCTTGCGGTCGATCTACGCACCTGGATCGGCGGATCCGATCGGGATGCGTCTGGGCTCCTAGGCCCCAGATTTTGTGAATTTACTATTGGCCGTTTTTATGCTCGGCATGAGCTAGGGTTTGGGTGATTCCCTAGCGCGTGGTGGTTACTTGCGATCAGGATTTGCGTGGTGGGTCTGGATGGGTTGTGGTTTTGGGTCAGATCAAAGATCTTAGTACCGTAAGAATACGAAATCTAGTATCAGTAGAATTGGATTGCTGCGGGTTAGGCATGTGATTATTATTTTTTTGGGTAATTAGATATCCTTGGATGTAACAAGGAAACGATATATTATCCGTAGAACATGATTCAGTACCGTCAGTTTTGAGTGTTAGCGTGAGATGAGTTTGGACGAAAAATTTTGTGTCTGCTTGTTTCATTCTTTTGTTGTCAACTGGCATTTGAGTTGTGCTTGTACTCGTAGAGATTGTCATAGCCCTTTGTTGATTATTTTGTTGGTGAGCTAATAGAGGTGTGAAGCCAAATAGATAAGTAGATACTATTTCTTGGTTTGTCTGCTCTAGGTAGTATGCTGTTGATTATTGAGGGTAATAATGGGGATTTTTGTGGTTGGGTATTAGAATTCACAATCATTTGGCTATTTACTCAGGGATGGAGTCATGAAAGGACATAGTTGTTTGTTTACTGGCTTGGTATGTATATTTGGAAGTAGTTCGTACTTTGTTGTCTGTTTTGAGTTTGTTGATATGCTATTTGGGCATTTAATAAAAAAGTTGCAATTATGGTGAAATGTTCTGTATGTTGCTAGTACAACCGCTTGCTGTACAATTTGATTGCTGTACAATTTGATACTTCTATGCTCACTACTCTCCTTACGTATGGGATCTGGGTTGTAGTTGTTGCTCTCAGAATCTATCCTAGAAGCAGTTGATGTTCTGGTACAAAATGTGAATATGTTATTGTGCCTTGACTTTGTACAATAATAAAGTCCTGCATGCTCTAAACTCTAGTAGCAGACTAGACATATGTGGTCATTTAGGACACTAGAACAGAAAATTCGTTCCAAAAGTGCAGTAGTTTAGTCCAATCATCTTCACTATTCCTTTCTGAACATGATGGTTGTAGTGTGTTGGATGTGCTTCTGCATTGCATCTGTAGTTTGCATGGAATCTTGACTTTTGGTAATTTGTAGGGCTACTTGATTTTGTTGATATTGGCCACACATGTGCTGCCTGGAATGTTGATTTTCATATGAATTGATAGCGTAATACTGTAGTCCCCTTTCTGCCATGATGATATACCTTTAACTGAACTAGTTTTTGCAACCTTACATGAAGAATCACAAATGTTTGATGTTTGGTCTTTGACTTGTTTTAATCCAGGTAGCAGCATCTGTTTTGCTGCAATCTGACAAAGTGGAGGGTTTAGAAGTAGAAGCTTCTTTTATGTCTGAACAAGCCTTACTTTATTTGGGATCAGTTGGATTGCTGGGAGAGTATTCTCGTGCAACGAGAAAAAGGCAGAAGCTTTTGTTCCACTGCAGGGATCAAAAGCCTATTACGTTTTCTGGTTGTTCTGAGAGGTCACTTGCCAGTGCTGAAAGTCAGCTCAATTTTCTTCAAGGATCAGCAGCTATTCTTGCCTCTGAATTTTGCCACATCTGATAGCATCTGCTGCAGAAAGCTTGACTCAAGATGGCGCTGCAAAACATTGGTGCTTCGAACAGGGATGATGCCTTCTACAGGTACAAGATGCCCAGAATGATAACCAAAATAGAAGGCCGTGGTAATGGCATCAAGACAAATATCGTGAACATGGTTGATATAGCAAAAGCGCTTACCAGGCCGGCTTCATACACAACAAAGTACTTTGGATGTGAACTTGGGGCGCAATCTAAGTTTGATGAGAAGACTGGAACTTCCTTGGTTAACGGTGCTCATGACACTGCAAAGCTGGCTGGTCTCCTTGAGATCTTCATCAAGAAGTACGTCCAGTGCTATGGATGTGGCAACCCCGAGACTGAGATACTCATATCTAAGACCCAGATGATATCTCTGAAGTGTGCTGCCTGTGGCTTTGTCTCAGATGTTGACATGAGGGACAAGCTCACAACTTTCATCCTAAAGAACCCACCAGAACAGAAGAAGGGAGGCAAAGACAAGAAGGCTATGCGAAGAGCTGAGAAGGAACGCCTAAAAGAAGGCGAGGCTGCTGATGAGGAGCAGAAGAAACTAAAGAAGGATGCAAAGAAGAAAGGTGCATCTTCCAAGGAAAGTACTGCCAAAGGTGGTACCACAAAGAAAAAGGCTGCTGCTGGTGGCTCTGATGAGGATCACTCAGCTTCACCAACTCACAGCCGAGATGGTGACAACGCAGCTGCTGCAGATGAGGATGTGCAGTGGCAGACGGACACCTCACTGGAGGCCGCAAAACAACGCATACAGGAGCAGCTGAGTGCAGCAACTGCCGAAATGGTTATGCTTTCCACTGATGAGACAGAGAAGAAGAAACATGTGCTACAGAAAGAGGGTACTGCCCATGGAGCAGCAAAGGCTCAAGATAATTCCAATGGCAACCAGGCTGGGGCTAAAACCACTCCTTATGTTGAGCTGGTTGAAGAGATCAAGGTTAACTTGGGCAAGGCTGCCACAACGGCTCATCTCAAGGGTGTGCTGTCCTCCTCAACCCTGCCTCCCCAGGACGTGATGAATGCCCTCTTCGAGGCGCTCTTCGATGGTGTGGGCAAGGGGTTCGCGAAGGAAGTCTTGAAGAACAAGAAATACCTAGCTGCTGCTGTGCCCGACCAAGGTGCGCAGATGCTCCTGGTCAGGGCTATCGAGGCATTTGGCGGCAAGTGCAGTGCCGAAGCCCTGAAGGAGGTCCCAGTCGTCCTGAAGGCCCTCTATGACGCAGATGTCCTCGAGGAAGAAACCATTGTCCAGTGGTACAACGAAGCCGTTGCAGGTGGCAATAGCTCCCAGGTCCTGAAGAATGCCAAGCCATTCGTGGAGTGGCTTCAGAGCGCCGACTCCGAATCCGAGGAAGAGTGAGAGCCCATACTGTTCCCATGCTACGCTTCAATACTATCCGCTAGTATTACCTGTTTAAGTGTCGTTTTTAAATAAACCCTTTCATGGGTTCTGTATGTTATGTCTTGCACTAGGTCGTATATGGCTTGGTTGCGTCTGGTCTGGTGTCACGTCATGGTGTGTGTCCGTTTTCTGCTATCTTGCGATGTACTTGCCACTGTTCGCGTATTTGTCCTTCGTTGAGCAGACTTGCATTCGTTACCTAATTATATGTTACATGTTGCAACTTGCGATTGTACTCGGCGAGTGATTATTTAGGATTACTGGAGCTTACATACTTCAGAATTTCGATTATTGCATTTAGGATGAAGAGCAGGTGAAACAAGTGCACATCTAGAAACGCAGCAGCTAATCATGCTGCTTGTTTGCTAGGCTGTTTTTCTCTCTCTGATGGGTAGGAGGAATTGTGGAAAACTATTTATGAATCATGACTGGAAGGGGAAATTGTTAAAACCCACCGTTTTGAGTCTTCAAAAACTGGAAGGAGAGATTGGGGGTTTTTTTCGGTTGTGGTTTATGATTTCTGAATTTTGTCTATTCGCATGAGAGTGCAGAGAGAGAGAGTCGTGTACGATTTCGCTATACCATTTTTGACTGGCCTTGAGTGGCACCCTAATCTTGGGCTTGAGCACCATGTTTGGCACATGCTCACAATAAATATCTTAAGGCTTCTGGACGACGAACTAGATGACAAGAACAATGCGTTGGCTAAACGACGCGCCTGGTTAGGTTTTTTTAGGCTTGGTGCTTATGGCTTTTATCTTCTGTTATAGCAACTAGTTTTTAAATAGTGTGTCTTTTTAAAATAAGGTCTACAAATTAATTATAGTAAACATTATACTAACTTTAGTTATATGGTCAAAATCGCATGCGACTCTCTCTCCTCGTACTCTCTCTCGCAGCAAGTAGAATTCAAAAGTCATAAGCCAAAAGTCATAGTCTAAAAAAACCCACCCAGTATCCTAGTTGCGATGCAACTCTTATGCCACAGTGGGGAAAGATACGGCTTTCGGTATGCAACCAAACATGTGATCCTCAATTTGCTCCTACATTTTATTAAATACTCCCTCCTGTTAAAAAATAAGTTAGTTTAGATATCGATCATAGAATACAACTTTAACTACTAATTACCATTATAATATATTTATAAAACTCAACAAAATTATAATATTATAAAACTACTTTAATCAGAATCCTTGCCCACCTTCTCTGGCACCATGGTATCTCTCTCCCTCACTTCCTCTCGTTTACACACATGGAGCTGTGTCGAAAAAATTAAGAAAGACATCATGGAGCACGTCCATTACGAAGACGAGAACACGCAGTACCTCTGCATCTGTGCTGTTAACAAGGTAATGCGCGCGAAACCTGAGGTCTGATTTCCTAAGCTTTGCCTAAATGCAGGGGGTATGCCAGTCTTTGGGCTGATACCACAACACAAATCGTTTGGAACTGGTCTCTTTTTTTTTTCTTACAATGTTCATTGGCTCATTGTTCATCACTTCATTGGCTCATTGTTGTTTAGGCTCTAAACACGGTCGGTCTGCTGCTCGGTAGAAGATCCGAATTCCGATGCATTTAAGCGACATCTTGCAAGGGTACCTGATTTCTTGTGGCTTTTCTGAAGATGGCATGATGGCGCAGGTATAATTTTCCCGTTTTTCATGTATTTCTAGTACTTTAATCATGTGTTGTGTTTTTTTCTTCTAATTCTGTGTTAAGGGTGCTCAAAACATAAGCTTTTTTTATGCAGTCATCTGTTTTGTTATTGAACTTTGTGTGGAGCTGGCATGATTAATGCATGCACTGTTGCCATTAAATTAGAGTCATATTTTCAGCTAGGAACATTTTCCTATTACTATTTACTTTGTCAGTAATTGCAAATAATTAAGGAGAAACCTAATGCTAGTTTTACTTCCAGCGATGCTTATTACACAGGCAAGAAGTACAGGCTAGAACAACTAGAAGTCAGAGAACACATAGCTTCATAATGTTTGTACTTGAAATTGCACGTTGGATATACTAATAGACGTTGGAGCTTTCGATATAAGTTAATGTTTGTACTAGAAGCCATGTAAAATTGTGGTCTTGGTGCAATCATAAATTTCTTGGACATACTGAATATGTATCAAGAAGGTTTCCTCATCATGGTATAGATATAATAATACTCCCTTCGTCCAACTTTATACAATAGTTTATCTCTTAAGATTAGAGGTGAAAAGTAGATACAAATTATCCATATTATCTGGTTACCATATTCGATAAGATATAAATATCTTCTAGATTTTCTCTATCCGATTAACAATTTCTATCTTATTCGTATTCGAATCCGCATAAAACATATAGGTGCAAATATAGTATGGATTTTTTTGTTAGAAATTGGCCTGTTTCCTTAATTCCAAAGCATGCATGATTTAGTACCGTACTGTTAAAGCAAGGTGGGGGGATCAATTCATAAGGTGGAGTTCTCACAACTCCTTGAATATGGATAGAGATGGCATGGAGAGGGCTTTGGCTAATCATGCGCGCGTGTATTCGCGTGAAAATCGCGTGACTTGTGACTTAGGACGCGCGACCGTGCCGTGACGTGGCATTTACCAGTGGATAAATCGCTGGTTAAATGTTATCAGTTACCAGTGAATAATCGAACAGTTACCAATAAATTATTTTTGTTTAATGGGGTAGTTACTAGAGAGTAATTTGCACATCTATATATATACCTGGAGACGTCTAAGGTATACAACAGAGAATCTCTCACTGCCTGCATCTCTCACTTCTGCCAACTTATGCTGTTGTACTGCGCTATCTGAACCTCGTCGACTCTTCTTCCCGTCGTGCACTGTGAAAAAGAGGAGCGGTATCTCTGAACCGTTGCTGCTGTGAAGACATGCACAAGGCGATAATAAGGTTTCTGATCAGCAGCACATATCTACGCGACCACTCGCTGCTCTGCTTCATGTACGTCCTGCACTACATCAAGCCTGCACTGTTTTCTGTTCTTCGTCAAACCTAACAGTAAGTCGTTCGCGCGTTCGATCGATTTTGATATTATATTTTCTTTGCGTATTTTCTGAAGTACAATGAGTAGCCTGCTGATAGTATTGTGTTTGGCATCACTAGTTTTTTTATTGTATTTGTCTCCTAGTAAAATTTAGAATTAAAATATTGTCTACATTTTCAACATTTTTACCATTCAAAATGTTATGTTATCCGGACTATCCGTATGTGTATTCATATTCAATAAAGCAATATGCATATTTTATTATAATACGACTAATTAGTTGGATAAAATTTTTTTATTGAACGTGAATTCGTGTTTCTTTAGGTGAATATATGATCAAATTATGCATAGTGTGACTATAATATCTAACGACTCAGATACAATTCAATTTGCATGTACGTGTGACATAAATCAAGAATGATATCGGCTACCTTTGGCATATAAATCAGGTGGCTTAAAAAATTAATGCCTTGCATTGGCCAGAAATAGGATGTTCAAGAGATTATTATCTCGAACTTTAGTTAAGTTCGTGAGCAAGAAAATGCTTTGTTTGGCATGCTAGAAACTATGTAGCCAATACATATGCACTCTTGGAGGGGTTCTGAACTCGCATGCTTCAGCATTGTTTATGTTGTGTTGGTGTTTGATTGTCCAAGCTCTATCTGATTCTCTGATTGTGCTTGCGTGTTGATGGTAGGAACACGTTGGATGCTTCGACTGCTCCCTTTTCTTCAGTTACCCTACCGTAACTTAATTCTCCATTTGGGCTCTTGGAGAGTATCTTCGTCGTCTTCGTGCAACGAAGATTAATGGGTACATGTGAGCATGACGTGGTGACAAACATGTGTATGATATTGCAGAGACACTCAAGCTAGCAAGCTACAAACTTCGTCCTAAACAACTTTACTCAGTTATTATCTTTACTATTATAAAAGAATGACTTAGTGATGGTGAGGTTGCCACCTACTTATTCACCTTTTAAGTTAGTGGGATCTTTTATGGATAAATACATGCACACTTGTATATGCTACTTACAAAATCTTCTATGGATAATTAGATTACATATGCATGTGGCTTGTGATAAGATTCTATATAGATTGTTGATTGGATGCACATTATATATGAAACTAAGTTTAAAGCTTATATTATGTTTATTTGAAGTCATTTGCAACACAACACACAGACACTTGACTAGTATCTTCAAAATATAACAAAAAGGGAATTTGCTTCCTTCAACCACATATTATTATATTGTAACATACTAGGTTGTAAGCTAGCTTGATGTTGTATTGCCATAACTGCCTCCTTCTAAGAATACGGTAATCCTTCTTAGAATACGGTAATTGTAAGGTGAATTACAGACAATAACACAGTAACAGTATTGTGAAAGAAGTATAGATAAGAGTCAAATATATAGTATCTTGTTTTGAGAAGCTTTTGTTTGTGATGAGGGATGCCTATGTAAAAGATGTTAGGCATCACATCATCCATGTACCACCGCCGGGCCAAACAGCAATGGCTTCTCCAAAAGTCGTTTGGAACATGTTGATTTTTAACGCGGTTTTTTTCCTTTGCATTATCCATAAAGATATGACATTATTTTTCTAATTTTTTTATTTTTAATTGAATACCTAGAAATAGTAACAAGCACTACAGTACCATTTCAGGTAAAAGTCAAAAGCTACATCACTCTATAATAGGGGTAAGCCTTGAGTAGTGCAGCACAGCTTCTCTCAGACCCTGTTCTTTTGGGTTATGACTGATGGTTTTTATCTGCGCTTTTTTAGATGTCAACACGAACAACACATACGGTTTTAAGCTCAAAAAGCTGTTTGGAGAAGCGAACTGTCTCGTTTGTTTCAATTTGAGAATTTAAGAAGCCAAAGCCAAAACACACAAAAAAAAACCCAAAAAGGAACAGGGTCTCAGTCCAACAATAATGGCCGGTGGTTAGAAGGCGTTGACAAGTGGTGCCGCCTAGCATGGTGCCGTCGCCTAACAATTACAAGGCTAACCCCCTCCAGCATGTTCGCTCCCATCCCATCCATCTCCCCCTTGTCACAGTTTTTCCCAGTTTCAAAATTTGCTATTCGAATTTCAACAGGATTTTTTTTATGATTCTTTTGATAACCAGTAGGTTACAATTACCGGCTGTCGGACGGGAACTTCTCCGGTACCGAGATTTCTGTCCCTGGTCAGACTTCCTCATAATTTGTTTTTGTATCTTAATAACCATAAGTTGTCGATAAATCTCTGTCCAATCGATACTGATCCCACATATTGTGATCTTGACTTGATACGGGGTCGCCCGATCTTCTTGACGTAGGATTGGATACTCACGTGCAGCCTCTCGAATCGTAGCGATCCTCCGTTGCCAATGCAAGAACGAACGCTCTTTAATTCGCAAGATCACACGCGCCGGACTTCACGACCACCAAGCGAAAGCCCTATCGCGCTCCCAATTCCCAGCGGAAAGGTTGAACGATCTCAATTTGCAAGAACTCGCAAATCTTTTATTGAATTTTGATGGCTATCACAAAATCCAAAAACGTGTACAAAGTTCACCCTCCATTATCTAGTCTCCAATCTCTCCTCGTCACGTAATGTTCTTCATTGTTTTCTCGTCGGTTCCCCCCGTTCTGATGCATCACCGAGCATATATATATGGTGGCTGGTCCTCGTACGCACACGCACGGGTCCGCGTCAAACCGAGCCCTATTCTATTCGGATGGATGACTGAATTATTCACTAATAAAAATAAATAAAACAAATACAATTCGTTGATTGGATCGGTTGAATTGGGCTGGGCCGACGTGGTTACTTGCTTCTGTTTGTATACTTAGACTTCCTTCAGTACTGGTGATTCCAAAGTCTTCAATTGGTTCAAGCCTGAGAATGTATAAAGAACTTGCATAACGTAGTATAAAGTTCTCATCAATACAATGAATTTCATTAAGAAACAAATTCACCTTATAATATTTAATGCGGCTCAATAATTCCTTCCAGTCAAATAATATTTTTAATTGAAAAGTGTAAGACATATGCGCATCCGCATCATCCTCCCCTTCTTCAAGAAAAGCCGTCCTCGGCTTTTGATAGCCTGAAATTGTACTAAACAAAGAATACAACGTGTATGCATGGTATATATATTTATCGTCAACACTTCTCCTGTTTAGCACATCATGAACATCTGAAGGCGTAGTAAACAAAAAGAACAACACATATGCATTGTATATATATAAATCAAGTATTGTGTCATTCTTATTGTTTTGTATAAACCAATTAGTACAACAGCAGCCATAAGATGTGTATATTGCAATATTGTCGTTCACATCATTCTCCCTTCCATGAGAAAAAGTCGTCATCGACTTTACTACGTATATGGACAAGTCATTAATGGGCAAAACCAGATCAAACGGTTCAAATATGGAAGAGAAAATTTTAATTGCCTTCCTTACTTCAACTGCGCTACTCTGATTATTTGTACATGATTGTTCATCGAAAGAGGAACAAGTAGGCACAAAAAATCTTTGTAAACAACAAGCACTATTGTTAAACCTCATCTCATTGTAATCATGACATGGTATAAAAGATTGTTCGTCCAAAATATGCAATTTCAACTCGGCAAGCTTATCGCATGTAATGCATATTCGATAAACATAAAAGTTGTCATCTACACCATAATCTCCGATCAAATTGAACTTATATGTGTAGGCATAGGAACTAACTAGTGATTTTACACATGAAATTTCAGCAACATTCTGAATGACACTAGATAGCTCTTTAGGATCATCGAACATGATATAATATAAAGAATCATCAGGAGATATTCTATCAAGAACTTCCTTATGAGTAATTAATTCCACATTATGTAAATTGACCAAACAAATTTCAGAACATGGAATTTCCGATTGAACACATGAGTTCTCACAATTACTCACCTTTTCACAAATAAATTCAACACCAATATTATTGCCTTTATCATCCTTCTCAGTTGATGTAAGTGTTGTAGGTGTCAAATCTTCATGATGAAACAATGGAACAGCAAGTACTTCATCTGTAACCGTGGTTATCTCCTCATCGTTTATCTCCAATGGTGCCGGTTGTTGAACATTTGGCTCCTCTTTTTTAATATCAACCTGCACAATGGAAAAAACAACACTAGAAGTAGACATTAATGTGTTAATTTCAAACTCAACCTCACTTTGTCTAATATCTACCTCTCTCTTTTCTTTTAGTATATCTCTCACATATTCAATTTGGATGCCCTCAAACTCACATATGGTGGGATCACACAACTCACTCTTTTTATCACTCTCACTCAAATTGGCTATATGGTTCTCATTCTCACATGGGTTTTGGCGCATCTCAAATATTGTATATGTCATTGGAGCAGCACAAAATGTCTCCTTGACCGAAGGGAAAGTCCCATGCTCGGTCATCTTCTCATGTGTCACACTAGTAGAGGCATACGAACTGAAATATGGACATGGATGGATCCGTGATACACACCTCTCCATAAGTCTTTTCTCCTCCTCAATAGCACAATTCACAAAATCATGTACACTACTAAAATACTTATATTGAAGTGCAGTGGCGATCTTAGAATTCAAGCCTCCTTTGAAGTATACCATCTCTTTTAATTCACTAGTGACACCTGCACGACGCAACGCATCTTGCAGCTGAAAATAATAATCTTGAACAGTATTACTCCCTTGTATGATGCTCTCCAAATGATGGAGCAATCCCCGCTCATAATAGGATGGCACAAACTCATTTCTCATGATCACCTTCAAACCTACCCAAGATTTAATGAATCGTTTTCCAGATAATTGTTGCCACCAACTATAAGCATAGTCTTCAAACTTCATAGTGGCTCGCATCACCTCTTGGTCTTTGGGAAGCTTCTGCAATTTAAAAACTTTTTCCATTCGCCATTCCCACTCAAGATACTCCTCTGGATCATCACTTCCATAGAAAGGAAGATACACATTGTTGGGCTCAGAATCGCTCCAAGAGGAACGAAATACTGAAGATCCATTCCCAGTTGGCTCACAACGAGAGAAACGAATTGTTGAATATCCTATCATGGTTAGTTGTGAAACATATATATGTGGAAAACACTCAATCTCACTCTTTTCTCTCCCAAGTAAAGTTCTTACCTTTCCGAAGTGAGTTAAGACCAATAAGAACTTACACTTGGTAGAAGCTTCAATGGCAACGTGATGATCAAGCGAATATAAGAGTGTTCACAATTGCACAACAACGGTTATTTAGTGGAGCTTGGTATGGAAGTATATATCCTAGCAATTTGAAATTCTTGATGTTGTAAAGTTAAGTAATAATCCAAGCTAGAATGTTTTGCCTAAGTGCTGATCCAAAAGATTTAAGTGAAGTGTATGAACGCACACGCAAAGATCAATGTGACTCGATGCAAACAAAGGATTGAGCTAACTAGAGGCAATCTGAAATTAAAGATTAGATAGCTCGTTTTGCACCAAGTACTAGGAGAGACGCTAGCCAATTGCAATGATATGAATGTAAGGGCACGAGATTGCTCAAGAGATTAAATTACACAATCTGAATTTATGGATTCTTACTCACCCAAATTCGGCCAATGCTTTTTCTTGCTTTCTTTCTTTCCTCCACTGTTTTTTTTTTTTGCTCAACTTCCTTTTTTTTCTTTCAAAGGCCAAACTAGGTTGAATTGTTCTTTTGGTTTTGCATAGGTAACAAATATTCAGCAAGGTGTAAAGTACTCAAGAGCAGCCCTAGATGCAATATTCAACAGCTAGTCTCAATTGATGAAAAGAATATCAGTAAGATTTTTTTTTTGGATTTTTGGATTGGACACAAAGATTAGGCTACGCAAATAAACACGAACGATCAGCACCTAAACAAAAATTCTAATGGATCAAAACCTAACAAAACTCACAAAATTAACAGATGCAAAAACTAAGGTTTGGTTAATTTTTGTTGCAATTTTCAGTTTAATGGACTATAGGATAAAAATAAATCAATCTAAAAGTAAGGGTAAATAATCCTACCAAGTAAACCGCGCTCTGATACCAAGATGATACGGGGTCGCCCGATCTTCTCGACGTAGGATCAAGATACTCACGTGGAATTGATGAATCGTAGTGATCCCCCGTTGCCAATGCAAGAGTTAGCACTCTATAATTCGCCCAATCACACGTGTTGAACTTCACGACCACCGATGAAGTTCCATCGCGCTCCCAATTCCCAGCGGAAAGGTTGAACGATCTTGATTTCAACGAACTCCCAATTCCTTCATGTTGGTTCGGCCAACAGAAAGAACAAGAGTAATCTTTTATCAAAAGTGGTTCCCCTTTACAATGGGGGTCTACCCCTCAATATATAGTCTCAGCCCAAGGCTATTCAACACTAAACTTCCCATGTGGTACTATTCACGCGCACTGTAGCACGGTTAATGTTCATGGGCCCGTACGGTTACTGTTCATGGGCCTTGTACTGTTCACGGTACTGTTCATGGGCTGAATTTTGTAGCTCATATCCTTGATCTCCATCCATCGCTGACTCTTCAAACCTGAGCACAAGTAAAATATTGTTTTTAGGTAGTATGAAATTCTCATTAAAATTAATGACATATTCATTAAGGAGCAGGTTCACCTGAGATTGTAGTTTCTTGGCTCGTGCTCTTGTTATTGGTCCTGTTATTGAAGTCTCATTACTAGTTTTGGTATTACTAGTGATGTCCTCATCATCCTCCCCTTCTTCAAGAAAAGCCGTCCTCGGCTTTTGATAGCCTGAAATTGTACTAAACAAAAAATACAATGTGTATGCATGGTATATGTATTGGTCAGTTACACCCCTTCCGTCTTTCACATTATTATTACTTGGAGGTGTAGTAAACAAAAAGAACAACACATATGCGTGGTATATGTATGAATCAATTATTGTGTCATTCTCATTCTCTTTGTTTTGCACAAACCAATTGATACTACAACAGCTATCAAATGCATACATTGCAATGTTTTCATTCACACCATTCTCCCTCCCATAAGAAAAAGTCGTCCTCGACTTTGCGAAGTACGTGGACCTCGGATGAATTTTCTAGTGAACTGATTCGGCTATGAATTTTCGATCTGCTAGGCAATTCGGCAGGATTAGCAGATTCACATGAGGATCTGACTTGAAATCAAGGCGGCGCAACCAACACAGTCCGGACAACAAAAGATTTTTTTTATTTTATGTGGATGCAATGAAAAAGCGACGCAAAAGAACACGAACGATCAGCACCTAAACAAAAATTCTAATGGATCAAAACCTAACAAAACTCACAAAATTAACAGATGCAAAAACTAAGGTTTGGTTAATTTTTGTTGCAATTTTCAGTTTAATGGACTATAGGATAAAAATAAATCAATCTAAAAGTAAGGGTAAATAATCCTACCGAGTAAACCGCGCTCTGATACCAAGATGATACGGGGTCGCCCGATCTTCTCGACGTAGGATCAAGATACTCACGTGGAATTGATGAATCGTAGTGATCCCCCGTTGCCAATGCAAGAGTTAGCACTCTATAATTCGCCCAATCACACGTGTTGAACTTCACGACCACCGATGAAGTTCCATCGCGCTCCCAATTCCCAGCGGAAAGGTTGAACGATCTTGATTTCAACGAACTCCCAATTCCTTCATGTTGGTTCGGCCAACAGAAAGAACAAGAGTAATCTTTTATCAAAAGTGGTTCCCCTTTACAATGGGGGTCTACCCCTCAATATATAGTCTCAGCCCAAGGCTATTCAACACTAAACTTCCCATGTGGTACTATTCACGCGCACTGTAGCACGGTTACTGTTCATGGGCCCGTACGGTTACTGTTCATGGGCCTTGTACTGTTCATGGGCTGAATTTTGTAGCTCATATCCTTGATCTCCATCCATCGCTGACTCTTCAAACCTGAGCACAAGTAAAATATTGTTTTTAGGTAGTATGAAATTCTCATTAAAATTAATGACATATTCATTAAGGAGCAGGTTCACCTGAGATTGTAGTTTCTTGGCTCGTGCTCTTGTTATTGGTCCTGTTATTGAAGTCTCATTACTAGTTTTGGTATTACTAGTGATGTCCTCATCATGACTGATAACTGTGATTGGGTTGGACTAATTTGGATGTGCAGTACTGATAGGATGCATCTTTACGCAAATGTGGCCAAGAGTCCGTTGGTTCGTACCAGTCACTTGTCAAGATAGGAGGCGGTCCATGCTGGTTGTGCCTGCCCTCTTTCTTTCTTTCTTCCTTCCCAGGCAGTTCTTCTCTTGCTTCCGTCTTGGATGCCTCTTCCCACACGGACGCATGATATTCCCATGCGCTCCATGCGGCCTAATATCCTTTCGGCCTCCAAGTATTCCACGCGGCACACCAGCACATTGGCCGGTTGGCCCCATGCTCACATGCGGTTGGATCCTTCTCCATTGGCCGAACGACTGTTCTTTTCGGGTACGGCTTATGACTTTTGACTGAAAATTTTGAATTTTGGCTGTTTATGGTACAGATTATGGAGAAACAGATACTCACTTGCGATTTTGGTTGGTACAGATGGCAGTCTCTTTACGTGTAGATTGTTTAACTTGAAGACCCTATCTTGAGAAAATACTCCGTTTGAAAGTTAGGTACTATAGCAAAAACCAAAAGCGGCCAGCTTCGGAGGAAAAGAACAGGCCCTATAGCTTTGCCCCCATGCATTTCAGCCTTCGGTTTTTAATTAAATACCTTAAAAAACTAATCAATCACTACAATACCATTTTAGATATAAATAAAAAAACTACATCACTCTATAACAGGTTAAGCCTTGAGTAGTGCAACATGGCTTTATCACTCTATAACAGGTTAAGCCTTGAGCAGCGTAACATGGCTTCTCTTAGATCTTATTTTTTTTATACTGCGACTGACAGTTTTTGTGTGCACTTCTCCATATAACGACTGAAAAGTACTCGAGAAATCGGTTGTCGAAACGGATCGGCCTATTTATTTCCATTTATAGAGAAGTGCGTAGGAATAGGGTCTCAGTCCAACAGTAATGGCCGGTGGTTAGAAGTCTCGAGGAGAGAGAGAGAGAGGGGAGGAGGAAAGAAGTCCAAGCAAAAGGCCACGGCGCCACGCCACGTCACTCCCACCTCCAGCCTGTCCGCTCCCATCCCATCCACCTCCCCTCGTCACTGACGGGGCGGCGCAGGAGGAGGTGGAGCCGGCGTCGGCGCGAGCCCTCTATTTATATACTATGATCGGAGCAGAGAAGGATAATTGTGAACCTGTAGCTGGCTGGCGGAGTGGCGGTGGGGTAGCTGCGAGAGGCAGGGGAGAGGAGGCATGTGGCGCCTGAAGATCGCGGAGGGCGGCGGCGACCCCTGGCTGCGCACCAAGAACGCGCACGCCGGCCGCCAGGTCTGGGAGTTCGACCCCGACGCCGCCGACCCCGACCAGCTCGCCGCCGTCGAGGCCGCGCGCCGCGACTTCACCGCTCGCCGCCACCACCTCAAGCACAGCGCCGACCTCCTCATGCGCATCCAGGTAATGCCAGCCTCGCGACCCACGCCCCCCCTGCTCCTGCTCGTCCCGGTTGCCGTGGTGGGAGAGGGCTGCCCTGCCACCCATTCCAATTCCCTTGCCTACCTGCCGCGGCCATCTACTCGACTGTCTCGTCGCGGCTGCCTGCATGCCATTATTTCGAATTTTAGATTGATCGGCGATGGCAAAGTCTGCGAATTTTTTTTATTTACCGTCTTTTCTTGTTAGTTTTCATCTGGTGGAGTGGAAGCTGTGGCAACTTCGGACGACCAGTCGTCGTGTGCCTGCTCGACCACTGCACTGCTGCTCTACAGAATTACAGATACAGATTTCCTTGTGGGGTCAATCGAATCGACGAAAGAGCCAGCAGAAACATCAGAAGCCGCCTTAACTTAAGATCTTAATGCACCACGAGTAGACAAACTTTGGTTCTTGTAACTGATCAATAGATTTTAATGCGCAACGAGTAGACTGTCGGAGCTGAACTCATCAACTTCTTTTGTGGAAACGTATGCCTTTTCTTCTTTTCTCTTATTCACTCGTGTCTCAAAATTGCTCAATGGATTACATGGCTTAAATAAATAGTTAAATACAACCAGGCCGCACATGCAGTTCACTCACCCACTACAGCCACATGACTCCATGTGATCCGATTTTGCCGTCCACGACTCCCTATGACCCGCGCACACCACACACTAACCGAAAGACTGGCTTCACTAACCAACTAACATAGCTAATGGATACGACTAGTGCAAACACACTGCTACCTGATCAAGTCTACGACCATACATAGACCTGACCAACTTCGAGTTCTTCTTCGAGACTTTCTACCACGGCACTCCGACCACGACGTACCACGTCTTTTCAACCACGGCTGCTACTCGACTTACGAGTACTTCGACCACGGATCTTCGACCACGGTGCCTCGACCACAGCTCTCTGACCACGACTACTACTCGACTTACGAAAACTTCGGCCACAGCTTCTCAACCGCAACTCCGGTAGTACCGCTCACACAGAGCCGGTACTACCGGTCTTCAACCGTGCAGATCTTTCGAGCACCGATCAGGTACTGTAGCTCTAACTACCGACCGGTTACTGTAGCTCCGACTACCGACCGATTCATTGTAGCTACGACTGGTTCACTGTACTCTAGAGTCTTTGACTGCTTTCCGACTTCGGGTCTTCGACTTGTACTCGGATACATGACTACAGAATACTCGACACACAATTACATAGTGTTCAAACACATGAATACTCTATACATAGTACTCGAACATATGAGTACTATCAATAACAATATTAGTTTCAATATAGACAAACTTTGGTTCTTGTAACTAATCGATACTAAAGATTTTAATGCGCAACGAGTAAGCTGGGATGGGCTGTTGCATAGTGACGTTCCTTTTCTTCCCCGTCTTTTCCATGGTTGAGTGATAGCTTTCAATAGTGCCAACCAGAAGCTTCTGTAGCACCACCAGACTCCTGTGGCACGACGCCATTGATTGTTATGGGCGGTATGGTTGCTGGAAACATGTTACAGCGATCTTTACTGGGAGTAGTGACTAGTACTTACACGATTGCGTTTAGTGCAGTTGCCTATGCGAATAGTCACAGGAGGAGGCAATCCTTCGTAAACTCGAGTTACCAACACACTAACGCTACAGTTATGGAGACTGGAGGGAGAAGTGTTTCTCTTGTGAACATGTACCAACACTGGAGTAGTGGGATTCTGTGACAAAACGTTGTCTTTTTCTTGTTCTACTTCAGTTTAACTTGCTGTGGATTCTATGTGTTGGCCTTGAAATTGCTATCTTTTTCACTATGCAATAGCACCCATGATTGTTTAAAGCATTTGTGCTCTTGTACGTACTGCAGTTCGCTAAAGAAAATCCTCTTAAGCTGGACCTACCTGCTATCAAGCTGGACGAGCATGAAGATGTCACAGAGGAAGCTGTGTCCACCTCTTTGAAAAGAACGATCAGCCGCTTTTCCACCCTCCAGGCACATGATGGACACTGGCCTGGGGATTACGGCGGTCCTATGTTCCTTATGCCCGGATTGGTACTTCCTTTAACCCAACAGTAATTTTTAAACTTCATCATGTCATTGTGATATGCATGTCTACGGCTTGTTGTCATGTGTTTAAGAGGAAGCTGTGCTACTCGTTTTTCTCACAAGTTGTGTATCTCATTGTATGTCAGCAGTCAACAACTATCCCGCTAAAATAGGAACTGTGGCATCTCATTTTTAGATTACATAAAGTTTGATCTTTATGGAAAAACATATGTTCCATGTTTCTTGGTATATGGGAAAGTTACTGTATTTTATCTTTTACTCAGATTATAACATTGTATGTGACTGGAGCACTGAACACTGTATTATCATCAGAACATCAGAAGGAGATCCGACGGTATCTCTATAATCATCAGGCAAGGATGGCAAGAATCTAGTTGCTAACTTTATCATCTTACAATGGGTAAAATCAATGATTTTTTTTTTGTGAATGTAACTGTAACCGTAGAATGAAGACGGAGGCTGGGGGTTGCACATTGAGGGCCCAAGCACCATGTTTGGCTCAGCCTTGACCTATGTTTGTTTGAGATTGCTTGGAGAGGGGCCAGATAGTGGAGATGGAACTATGGAGAAAGGTCGAAACTGGATTTTAGACCATGGAGGAGCAACCTATATGACATCATGGGGGAAGTTTTGGCTCTCGGTAGGGAATTAACACTTTTTTGTATATTATTATTAGCCGCTTCCATCTTGTTCAACCTGGTTTTACGTCCTAAAGAATTCCTTCTAATTCCCCGACTTATTTAAGGTACTTGGTGTATTTGACTGGTCTGGTAATAATCCAGTGCCACCGGAAGTATGGATGTTGCCATATTGCCTGCCAATTCACCCAGGTTCTGCTTTCCCTCCTTTGGGCGTTTATACCTTTTCCTATGTTGTATGTATATGATAATATGTTCCATCACTCAAGTGATAAACATTGCCATGTGTAGACTCCAAGGATTGAAAAACCGGAACCGGGGCAAATCCCGGCCGCCGGGCGGTACCGGTAACCGGCCGGTTACCGTAAATCCCGGATTTAAACTGGATGAAATTTGGCAAATGAATTTTTTGTGTGGGGCGGGAGGAGACCGGTAACCGGCCGGTTACCGGAAAAACCGGTGGAATGAAGAGGGGTTTGGCTAGATATTTGGATCCAATTTCTCAATCCAAAGAAGACCAATTAAAGTTAAACTATCATAGCAAACTCTGTATGGAAGTTGGAGCTCCACTTTTGTTGCCCTAAATTGAAAGTTATGGGTAGATATTTGGACTTCTAGATTGCTATACAATAATTCAGGAGGAACAATTCAAAATGGTTGATGCACACACTAAAGTAGCCACTATGAAGTGTCCACAGCCCCCTCACCTGCTATAGCGCACTACTTGGAACAAACAATGTTATCGATATTAAAACTATATAGGTAACTCTATATTTCTATTGCATGAAAACTTGGAATGTATGTGCTCTATCAAAGAGGATTATCTCATAATCTAGGCAACATTGGACCTGATCTAAGCTTACAGAATCCTTTCAAATGTTTTCTCTGCTCCAATTCCTTGTGTTGTTGCAAGTGTTGTACACATGAAAGAAGGAGGAAAAGTTTGTTTGCTCACTCTGGAGCTAGTGTCCTTACATGTGCTTTTAGCCCTTTACAAGGATTGGCTGTCGTGCTATCAGTATTTGTATAATTCACACTTGAGTCAAATATCTTGGCTGCAGTGTTATCAAGGATACATCTAGCTCTAAGTCATTTCACATATCGCTTCACTGTATTACAAAAAATTCACAATATGACACCATATGTGAAAAGGTTATTCCTTAAAGTAGTTCATCTACCTAGTATGTAATCTTCATAACACATTTTCACCCAAATATCTTACATGTGAACTAATGAAGATGTAACCATTAGAAATTTATATAAGCATCTCAAGTCATCGATTATGGAGATCTCTTCAGTGGAGATCTCAAGGCATACAGGGCACATAAGTAAGCATCCAATGCAGGCTACAGTGCATCTACAAATTCAAATTTTCGCATTTCATATTTCGGGCGGTTTTTTAAATCCCGGTTCTAGGCGGTACATCCGGTTACCGGCGGTTACCGGCCGGTAACCGCCGGTAAACCGATCCCTGGTAGACTCTACTACTGGCTATAGTGCATGAATACACATATTCGAGATACAAGTGTGGTTCTAGTAGGAAATGATACACAAAGGAATTTGGTATTGGCTAATAACCTAACATAGCATTGAATTGAAGATGCAGCAATAGACATTTTGATCCTAATTCCTAACTAGAAATCATGAGCATCAAGAATAGATTTTGACACTCCTAGGATGGTCATACTTAGGGATAAAAAAACCAGCGGTTATCGGCCAGTAACTGGAAAAACCGTGGGAACCAGTAGCAAAAAAACCGGCCAAAAATTTTCAACTGTAAATTTACATTTATGATTGCATAATGTACTTTCAGTGTTGGTTTAGACCTTTTTTGTGCTAGATTACCTATTGTATAAACTAAATATGCATCAATTATTGCACTCCCAAGTTTTTTATCGGTTTTCCAATTTTTTAGCCTGTTTTTAGAAGTTTTCCGGTAACCGGATTTAAAATAGCCCGAATTCAAATTTGATATTCGAATTTCAACCGGGTTTTTCCGGTTACCGTTACCGGCCGCCAGGTGGAAACTTCTCTGGTACCAAGATTTCTATCCCTGGTCATACTTCCTCATATTTTGTTTTCGTATCTTAATAACCATAAGTTATCAATAAATCTCTGTTCAATTCAAGGTTTTAAAAACCGAAACCGGAAGAAATCCCGGTTGGCGGTCGGTAATGGTAACCGGCCGGTTATTGGAAAAACCGGTCACAATTTGAAAATTAAAATTTGAATTTTGAGATGTTTTGAAACCGGAAAAGACCGGCCAAAATTCAAAAATCAAAAATTCATACCAGCCAGTTTTTTTGGTTACCGGTCTCCACCGGTAAAAACGGTAACCTGTTCAATCAATACTGATCCCATTTATATTCAAATTCTTCACATTCCATCCTATTTTACTGAATGGGCCAACAATGAAACCAATTTGCATTATCATATTATTAATCAGTAGTCATTTTTTATGTTGCTAGGTTGTTCCTTGTTGATATGCTCTACACTATTGTGCAGGTCGAATGTGGTGTCATTGCCGAATGGTGTATCTGCCCATGTGTTACATTTTTGGAAAGAGGTTTGTTGGATGAATTACACCAATTGTATTGGAATTAAGAAAGGAACTCTACAAAGCCCCCTACAGCGAGATTAATTGGGACAAGGCTCGTAATCTATGTGCTAAGGTTTGTCAGATTTATACTTATCTTAATCTTTCTTATTGATATTATGCGCATGGGTCAAATTATCGACAATATGGCACAAGTTCATCTTATGAGGCCATGGTGAGCCAGAGTTATTGGAAAGTCCGAAGTGGATCTTGTGAGGCCAAGGCGGTTCTGACTAGTGATAATCTTTGATAAGTCCCATTGCCAGTTGACCATGCTGACATCGTGTTGCTTAGGAATTTGGGGTGTCACGAACTGTGCCTGTGTTGAGTAATACAGTTTTGGAAATATTTGTTGTAGTGCTAGGTAGTTTACTAGTCTATGGTTCAAACCATGGCTTTGACTCATACTCTGAAGATCTAAGCAGCCTACAAGCTTCAGGGGATTGTCTTATATGTGTTCCCAATTTCTCATGCTTAAAATTTGCTATTGTGCATGGCTTGGTGCACAGAAAATTTAGTTCATGATCTTGAGTGATCACTGTGACTGGTTTGACTACTTTGGATCTGTAGTACTGATAGGATGCATCTTTCACGCAAATGTGGCCAAAAGTCCTTTTGTTCGTACGAGTCACTTGTCAACAAGTGATGGTATTTAGAAAGTGTCCTATATATCTTGCTTTGTCTGCAATATCTCTATTTAGGATCTATATTGTTTCGTCTGAAGGATTTTTGGCATGCTTGTTTTGCAGGAGGATCTATACTATCCACATCCATTCGTACAGGATATTTTATGGGCCACTCTCCATAAATTTGTTGAACCAATTATGATGCATTGGCCTGGGAACAAATTGAGGGAGAAAGCTTTGAACCTTGTCATGCAGCACGTTCATTATGAAGATGAGAACACTAGATACATTTGCATTGGTCCTGTGAACAAGGTAAATTGAAGACTATGATTGCTTATTCATTCTTTTACAGAATGAAGTGGATTCTCCTACTTCTTTTGTCTTTTTCTTGCTGTAAGTATCAAGAAGATCATTATATCATGAGACTACACTCTTGCAATTTTAACAGAATTTGTGTCTTAACTTCTAAGAGGAAAACAGAATAATTGCAGTGCTTCGTGGCATGCCCATTTAAACTTTTCTGCTTTTGTTGACTTGGTTTACCACTGTATTGTAGCAATGATGGCTTCTCACATTTACCTGCTCCCAACTGTCTATGAGAATTTAAAATATTTTCAGCTATAGGTTTCTGTTTAACTACAAGTCTACAGTTGCAGCTGCAAGTTCTCTGACAGTTACTTCTGCTACCACTGCATATGCCTTGATTACGTTCTGTGAGATAATATCATTTGGTTGGTAAAACATGTCCACATGGATTTTTTTTTGACAGTATCCCATAATGCCAAACTATAGTTCTTTGTAAAACATATAGAAATGCCAAACAAGCATTATTTGAATGATTCATTAAACTTCATTATGGAATTTCCTTTTCTTTTCCTTCTTCTCCAGTAACCAATATTAACAAAACCAGAAACCTTGTCTGAACGCCTTAGTATCTGAGTTGAATTCATTAGTCTTATTGGGCCGCATTGTGTTACTGTTTTGTGGACTTATTGCTTTCTCCCTACTTTGTTGCTTTTGGGGAGAAAGGATCCTCATATTTTGATGATGTGTGGTTCTTGTTTGTAGGTTGTGAACTTGCATATCAGAAGTTTATACCTTAATGACCAGATTAATTTAATATTGCTCTTTTTTTCTTTTTCATGTTGTTCAACTGATCGTTGCAAAATTTCTGTGCAGGTATTAAATATGCTTGCTTGCTGGATTGAAGATGCAAACTCAGAGGCATTCAAGCTCCATATTCCAAGAATCCATGATTACTTGTGGGTTGCTGAAGATGGCATGAAGATGCAGGTCACTATTGGTTTTATGCCCCTAATGAGTTTCTTTGTACTTCCTTTACTGTCTGCAACAAGAAACTATGATATGTGTGTTTTACTGTCTCTAAATGGCATTGGAGAACTGTTTTGGAATCTTCAATTAGCACCCGATTTGTTCTGTATTTATTTCAGTCCACATTCCATGAGTCTTTAACGTGGCATAATTTTAGAGAAGTGTGTGTCACTAGCTTTACTTTTGCTTTGGCCCTAAGAGACTCTGTTTCTGTCCACTGTAGGGTTATAATGGCAGCCAGCTGTGGGACACAGCTTTTGCAATTCAAGCTATTTTAGCTACTGACCTCGTCGAAGAGTTTGCTCCCACTCTTACACTAGCGCATGACTACATTAAGAATTCTCAGGTACATGCTACATGCCTGTTTGTTTACCAGTCAGTCGACATTTAACTACATTACAGTACTTAGTACTTACCTATTGCTGTTTTCTGAAAGGTTATTGATGACTGCCCTGGTGATCTGAGTTATTGGTACCGCCACATATCTAAAGGTGCATGGCCCTTTTCTACTGCCGATCATGGCTGGCCTATATCAGATTGCACTGCAGAAGGACTAAAGGTGAATTTGGTCATCTGTACTACCAACAATGATATTTTCTTTAAAAGTTCAAACTTTGCTCGTTCGAGATCTAGGATCTTTTGTTCTTCCAGCATATGGAAACTCTTTGGCATGCATAAGATTCATTGTAGCTCTCATATGTATAAGGTTTAGTTCTGTTCCTTGGCATTTATCTGCTGGTATTCTTGACAATATAGTGTCAAGTGCATGATCATAACCATTTGTTTTAAAATATTATAATTGTTGTGATTTTCTTTTACCTCTAGGCCTCATTATTGTTATCAAAGATATCTTCAGAAATTGTCGGCGAACCAGTGGAAGTTAATAGACTTTATGATGCTGTCAACTGTCTGATGTCTTGGATGGTAAACATTTTCATACTTTTACTTTGTGTTAGTTGTAATTGTTGAATCGGGTTTCCTACAAGAGTGTCCATGTAAACCTCTCATGTGTCGTGAATACTCAGTCTTCAAGTAGTGATATGGTAAAGCTTTTGATATGAAGCAGCAGTAAGGTAAATGTCACATAGTGTATTTCTATCAGTAAGTGGCTTTGTGCCTTCAGGACAAGTACTGCTTTTTTAGTAGTGTTTTTATTCTATGCTCTCCCAAAAACTAAATTGCACAAATCTTGAAACTGTTAATAGTGAAGGAGTGGGTAGTTGCAAATCATACCCTCAATTTGCTTTAAAATTTGTGCTTTTCACTCTTGGGGAAAGCACTGAAGCATCTCTCTTACTTTTTTAAGCACATCTGTTTTTCGAAAGTGCTAGGTTTTTTTGGGTTGCTTCTCAGCTCTCGTGCATATTCATTAGAATTTAGGAGAATTCATCTTAATGTTTATAACTAAAAGTTAAGAAACTCATCTTTTTGTTTATAACTACAATTTAGCAAATGTAGTCTTTCGAAAACAGGAGTTTCACCTATGCCATCGACTCCCACTTTTTATTGGACATAATTAGATTCCTGCTAGCACCCTTTTGTAGTAAGAATCATTCTTTAGATTTTTTATTATGTGTCTATTAAACTTTAGATAATGCTTCTCTACCATGCGAAGTGTCTCAATATAGCAGTTTAGTAGTTGAGGGGAGTATTAATAATGCATGTGGCCTTAGTCTGGAGGCGACTGAGCATTCAATTCCCAGATGGCCATATTTTCATTCGTGGCTGGCCCATAACTGACTGCTATGGTGGTTCCACTGTTTTTTTTAATCTAGGATAAGACATGCACTATATAGAATATGGCAAACCCACTTACTATCAACACAAAACATCTCTCTGAAAAGTATATTGTGGAGTATAGCAAACTTCTGTTGTCAAAAGCTTTCTTTGATTCTTTGGTTTTTGTCAATCTGTTTTGTATATATCACATGCATGTTTCTTTGGGAGGAACCGTGTCTCTTAAGTTTGTTTTATCCTTCACAGAATGATAATGGTGGCTTTGCAACATATGAACTCACCAGGTCCTATGCCTGGCTGGAGGTGAGTAGTGAACTTCCTTGACTGACATGTTCGTGCATATCTAATTAAGACGGTGCTGCAAGTTATTTTTTTGCTGTGCTGCCAGCAAAATTGGGAAGTTACCCTTGAGTTGTGTTACTTTCTGAAGTAATTATATTCATGTAATGCCAAGTTAAACAGTACACTTATAAATTTGCTGGGCGCTTTGATTAGATGCCTGCTTTGTTTGAAAATCACAATGAAACATTAGTTGTAGAATCTTTCACCTTGATGTATGAACACTCCCATGTGACTATTGAATGTGTTTCATATATATTGACATGGTTGTAAGTTGTAACTATTCAGCTCATCAATCCTGCTGAGACCTTTGGGGACATAGTGATTGATTATCCGTAAGATGCTATAACCCCATCACTGTCAGTTGCCATGCCTCTTTGTCATGTAGAAGACAAATTGAAAAATTGTAACACTCAATTGGCAGGTATGTTGAATGTACTTCAGCAGCAGTTCAGGCCCTGACATCATTTAGAAAGCTCTACCCTGGGCATCGCAGGATAGAGGTAGACAACTGTATCAACAAAGCTGCTAATTTCATTGAGAGCATTCAGAGAAGCGATGGTTCATGGTTAGTATTCGGACTCCATGCGAAACAATACAACTACTACATGCATAGAAACAATACAAGAATTACATGCATATAGCATTCCACACTGTTAATGTTATCCATCTATTTTCCAACAGGTATGGCTCTTGGGCTGTTTGTTTCACCTACGGCATATGGTTTGGAGTGAAGGGGCTAGTTGCTGCTGGTAGGACGTACAAGAACAGTCCTGCAATCAGAAAGGCATGTGACTTTCTGTTGTCAAAAGAGCTTCCTTTCGGTGGCTGGGGAGAAAGCTATTTGTCATCTCAAGATCAGGTAAATTCATCTCTATCAAGTGTGCTCAAAATAACTATCAACGCGATGGGCATCAATTCGAGAGAAAAACTCTATATATTTTGAGCACACACGTACGTTCCAAAGTTATACACTGTTCATCTGAAGAATCATTGGTCCGTCTTCATTCTTCTCCCACTTTCACCTTTATCAATTGCATGCGCTGGCCATGGCCTGGCACAATAGACAGCACTTGAAACATCGATCGGCTAGGACGTAAAGTAATGGCACAGTCTTGATTCTCAGATGCACATGGCCTTCTCGGAAATTGTGAAGGCCTTTGCTTTAACCATCTTTTGACTTGTTCAATTAGGTTTACACCGATCTTGAAGGCAAGCGCCCTCATGCAGTGAACACCGGCTGGGCCATGCTGACCCTAATTGATGCAGGACAGGTTTGTTTCTTTCGTGTGTTTATGATTAACCTGTGGGTTGTGATCCGCTGATATGATGCGCTCATTCACGATGGTATTTAAATCTCGTTGGGTACAGGCTGAGAGAGATCCGATGCCTTTACATCGAGCAGCAAAGGTTTTGATCAACTTACAATCAGAGGACGGGGATTTCCCTCAACAAGTAAGTCCTGATCGATCCATAGAGAAGCAAACATTGAATGAGGAAGTCCTAGCAGGGTTCAAAATCCCCGCGGTTACCGGTTTTACCGGTGGAGACCGGTAAACGAAAAAACCGACCGGTATCAATTTTTGATTTTTGAAATTTGGCCGGTTTTTTCCGGTTTCTTCGGTTACCAGTTCCGAAACATTTCAAAATTCAAATTTTGATTTTCAAATTGTGACCGGTTTTTCCGGTAACCGGCTGGTTACTGTTACCGGCCGCCGACCGGGATTTCTTCCGGTTCCGGTTTTTAGAACCTTGAGTCCTAGTGGGGAACCAATAGTCACCTTTCATTCATTATCATTTACCTTCTTCCTAGGTGTTGAATAACTTTTGCACCGCATGTAACAGGAGATCATGGGAGTCTTCAACAAAAACTGTATGATCAGTTACTCCCAGTACAGGGACATTTTCCCTATTTGGGCTCTGGGAGAATACCGTTGCCGAGTCCTGGCGGCAGATAAGAAATAGTACCCCATAGCTGGAGCATGAGCATATCGACTTGGAATAGTCCCTCTCATCTACTCGTGTTGTCGTAATAATGTAGCTCGGTTCAGGTGATGATCTCTTAGTTGTAATAACGTAGCTATATTCAGGCGGTGAATAATGTAGCTAGATTCAGGTGGTTGGAGAGATCCTGGTGCTCATATTCTGCACTGCTGCTAGCCTGCTACTGACGTAGCTAGAGGTGCATGTTGACACAGAGTTTTGAGATCAATGCTTGAAGGCTGGTAGCTTTTCAGCATCGACACTAGAAAAAAGGCAGGGAGAAGCAATTCAGCAGTTCGATTGCGATAGTATTTTGCTTATTCACAGTTCCACATTCATGAGATCCCCAGACGGTGTGTTGTTGTGACTCATGGCACTAGCCTCCTGGGATCGCGAGGGAAAAGCGACGTCTTCCTGATGTTGCCGAGGCCGCAGAAGAGCATCACCACCCTCTCCAGCCCCACGCCGAACCCTCCATGCATCGGCGCACCGTACCTGCAGTTCGCCGCCGGCGCCGGCGGTGGCGGCGCGGCGGCCGTTTGTTAGGGCCAGCGGTTGCTCACAGTTGACAGCAGAAAGCATTGCAATTGTGAATCATACCGGAACGAGTCGATGTAAGTGGAGATGGTGCTGACGTCGATTCCCCGTGCCTCTGCCTGGCTTGCCAGAAGGTCAGGGACGTGCACCCTCTGGGCTCCAGAGATGATCTCCTCACCTATCCATCGTTGATTCATTCGTAAAAAAGAAAAAGGAACACTTAGTTGTTTGATTAGTCTCTCGGTTAAGTAAAAAATATTTTTTTACTTTTTGCTACAGTAGAGAACAGTAAAAATATTTTTTTATTAATTTGCTATAGTACAAAACAGTAAAAATATTTTTTATTACTTGCATGCCACGCGTCAATGACACTAACGCCTTTGTACCACCGGAGAACGATAGAATTTTTACTCGGTTAAGGTCTCGTTTGGAAGGCAGGATTCTCGTAGGAGTGACATGCATCGTTTCTTACCTCGAACAAAGACATCGAAGGAGTTGCTGTAGAGTGGGTCGTCAGAACAGGGCATGGTGTAGAAGGGCCTCACTGCCGACGGGTATCGACAGAGCATGTAAAAGTCCGTGCCGTACCTGTTGCAAACACCATGTCAATCTACCAAACTGACCAAGCATGCAGTGCTGAAGCAATCACATCAGAAGGCAGGCTTACTTGGCACGAACAAGCTCGCCCAGCCTCTTCTCAGCCTCCGTGCTAAGGTCTCCGAGGGGATCGACATGGACCCCGGCCTCCTGTCGAAAAGATGAACCGGATTTGTTCTTGACATTTATTATGATATGGCATCAGAATCACTAGGTGATTTAGTTTCAGTTTCTTATGGATGGCAAGGACAAGGAGAGAGCAGAAAGAATCGGTTTGCAAGTAGAGCCGAATATGACAAGAGAGAAGGGTAAATGATGCCATTTAAAATTTTCCCAGTATTCAAGATTCTATTCTCAAACACATATTGAGATGTAGAACATATCTACAGAACTACCTCAAAACAACAAAACTTTGAACCTAACATTTCCTGGCGGTCTAACCGGCCTCCAAACGGCAATCTAACCGTTCGGGCGGTCTGACCGCTAGTATAAGGTTTGTCTGACCTCTGCTACAGTAAAATTAGGCAAATAAATAGAATTTTTAGCACGGTTTCAAAAACGAAAATCGAGAAAACTTTTGATCCGTAGATCCCAATGATATGAAACTTTGCAGAGACCTACTCTAGGATATCAAGAACATATTCTAACAAACGATCATGAAAATCATAGTCAAAGTTGTGACCTTTTCAGTTTATTAGAAGGTTGCACCAAAACCGAGCAAAAATCTCAAACGGTGAATACAACTTGCTTGTGTATAGATGATGGCCAACATAGCTCTAAATATATTTTCACATGTCACAGTAAGGTAGAACACTGAAGAATCCCATCCAAAAACGCTCGAATCAAGAGACGGACCAAAGAGGACAAAATCAAGCAAAACCAGGTTTTCTTAATTAAACTTGCTATCAAAGTGCCTAGATGGGTAGAGATAGATTCTCAGATGTTGTCTCCATCACTTACACATTCGTGACACAGCAAGATTAAGAAAAGGGAAGAGGAGAGATCAAAACCAATCAAAATCACAAGCACATCAAACAAAACAAGAGAGACTCAAGAGTTGCATAACGATTGACGTATTGCTTACTTGAGAAGACAGATTTTACAGTCACTTCACCTTGGAGGACAAAGAGCACACAAGCACTCACTCTCAAACCTTAGCCCTAGATATGAGAGCGCATGAGATGGATTGAATGGTTAACCTCACGTGTCTTCATCTGAATCCCTTTTATAGGTGGGCAACAAGCCAACTACACCCCTTAATGGATCCTATCTAATATTACAATGGGGGAACCCGTTAACCCCACACATGGGGTTTATTTTCATAAGTTCACTTATACATGTTTTTCAAAGCGTATAAGTGTGCATCCACTAAATCCTTAACCTTGATCCAACCAGCTCCACCTTGATCTAAACCGCTCTCCAATGCATCGCTTATGTGCTGCGTTTTTTATCCAAGATGATTTTCGGTATTTTGGTCAAACTACCAAAATACCCTTCCTTGACCCAGTCATCACCAACCACTGCAATCAATCGCCATGCTTACCACGTGTAGGTGCACCACTAGCCTGCCACGTGATGTCAAGTCTCTCCCATCCTGGTTCCACCGAACCATAGCTTATTTGGCCCCGTGCAAGCTACATGGCGTCATGTTTGAGCTCACCATCTCATCCGGTATTCTTGATCGTTCTGGGTCTCAACTCCTCCATGAGCCTAGCCCCAATCTTCACCGTTGACCACGGTTAACTCTAAGCAGCCTTGCACATCTAAAGACAAAGAAATTGTTTGCAAGCACAGATTCTTCACAACTTGACCTACATTAGTTAAGACATATATCATGTAACCTTAATCCATTGACCCAGGTCATCCCAACTCAATCCATGACTCAATTCTCCAAACCCCCATTTTCTGGAAAGATCGGAAGTACCGCGTCTAACACGCCGGTACTTCTGTAATGCGGAAATACCGCCGCCTAAAACGGTACTTCCGCACGCTGAAAACCTCGCGTGCGGCTCTCTAGAAAAAACAAACTGCAACTCAACCCAGTACTTCTGACAAGCGGTACTTCCGCACTTATATTTACGGTATTTCCGCCAAACGGAACTACCGTACTTATACCTACGGTACTTCCTATTTTTCTGACACAAATCAAATGCAATCTTTGTAAAACTATTTCACTACTCCACAAAACTTGCAATGGTTCATCACAACAGTATTCTGGACCTTCTCACATAATCCTTCAATTTCCCCCTTGATGAACCCACTGGCAATTCTTTAAAGATGCAAATTGGAGGAGGTTTAGAAAGACAAAGAGAAATTTTCCAAAGAGAGCTCCAAATGATCAAATGAAGATTGCGAAGAACTGAAGATGACCATTTGAAACAGAAATGGATAGAAGTTGCTGAAAATGACAGTTTTGTACAAAAACTTCATATCCACCCAAAAGTGTCAAGAAATATCACTCTCTGTCTATATGAAAAAGTAATTGCTCGATTTGACCTTAGTCACGGTGAGATTTGATAGAAAATCACATCAACACAATAAAGCTCTAAAAATTGAGATTTTGCACAAAAACACCAAATCACACTCTAGATGTACATTGTGACCTATCTTTCTCCCCTTTAACAATGGAATCATCAAGATGCACGGAAGAAGATATTTTCACATATCACAACAAATTAGAACACTGAAGAATCCCAACAAAAAACACTCGAATTAAGATATGGACCAAAGAGGCCAAAATCTAGCAAAATCGGATTTTCTTAATAAACTTGCTATCAAAATGCATAGATGGGTGTAGATAAATTCTCAGATGTTGTCTTCATCACTTACACATCTTTGGCACAACAAGATCAAGAAAAAGAAAGAAAAGACATCAAAACCAATCAAAATCACAAGCACATCAAACAAAATAAGAGAGACTCAAGAATTGCATAACGATTGATGTATTGCTTACTTGAGAAGACAGATTTTACAGCCACTCTACCTTAGAGGACAAATAGCACATAAGACATTCACTCTCAAACCCTAAAGATGAGAGCACATGAGATGGGCTAGATGGTTAATCTCACATGTCTCCATCCCAACCCCATTTTATAGGTGAGCAACTAGCCACATATACCCCATAATAGATTCTATCCACTATTACAATAGGAAAAACTCGTTAACCCCACACACATAGATTTTATTCTCATAAGTTCACTAATACACACTTTTCAAAGCGTATAAGTGTGCATCAGCTAAATTCTTAGCCTTGATCCAATCAGTTCCACCTTGACCTAAACCGCTCTCCAACACATCACCCATGCGCCACGGTTTTGATCCAAGATGGTTTTTGGCATTTTAATCAAGCTACTAAAATACCCTTCTTTGACCCGGTCATCACCAACTACTGCAAGCAATCACCATGCTTGCCTCGTGTAGGTGCACCACTAGCCTACCACACGGCGTCAAGTCTCTCCCGTCCCAGTTATACCGAATCACAGCTCACTTGGCCCGTGCAAGCTACATAGCGTCATCCCGCCGTTTGAACTCATCTTCAACATTCCCGCCTTTCTCATGCCATGCTTGAACTCATCGTCTCACCCGGTATTCTTGATCGTTCTAAACCTCAACTCCTCCATGAGCCTATCCCTTAACTCCTCTATGAGTCTAGTCCCGATTCTCACCGTTAACCACGGTTGAATCCAAGCAACTCTGCACATCCAAAAACAAAGAAATCGTTTCCAGACACAAGTTCTTCACAGCTTGACCTACATTAGCCAAGACATGCATCATACAATCTTAATCCATTGATTCAGGTCATTCCAACTCAATCCATGACTCAATTCCCCAAACTCCTATTTTTCTGGAAAGATCGGAAGTACCCCGTCTAACACACCGGTATTTCTGTAATGCGGAACTACTGCCTCCTAAAGCGGTACCTCCGCATGTTGAAAATCTCGCCTAGGGCTCTTTAAAAAACATATCACAACTCAATCCGGTACTTCCACCAAGCGGTACTTCCGCACTTATAACTGCGATACTTTCGATTCTCCTGACACTTTCAGAAGACAGCCCAAATCAATTGTAATCTTTGCGAAACTATTTCACCACTCCATAAAACTTACAATGATTCATCATAACAGTATTCTGGACTTACTCACACGATCCTTCAAGACAGGAGAGGAGTGTACGCACCTTCAGCATTCGGATGCCTTCATTGTAGTCGATGCGCAGCGTCTTCCCTAAGTACTGCAAGCATCAATTAGATGTTTGGTTAATTCTTCTGTCCAGTTAGCATTGCATTTTGCCATGTAAGTGTTTGATTTATATCTCAGGTAGCTATACAGAAATGCATATCCCCAAGGTCTGAACTATGAACTAAGGGCTAGTAGCACAAACTGATACCATCTGTCTGTCAGTATCGATCAATTTCCTTCGGTCGATGCACAGAGAAATGCTTGCTTACCTTCAAAGGTTCGAAGGGATACTGCCTGTGAATGGCCTCGAGTTCCTTGGAGCAGTTCTTGTTCAGATGATCGAACATAGCAACAAACAGCCTATCAACAACATCGCAAACCTGTCACAAGAGAAGAACAATCAACAGTATGTTCATGTTCATGCAGCTAAATCATTTCACAGAATTCGTCCACAAAACAGCAGAATCGACTGACATTTTTACCTCAAAGTAATGATCTTTAATTGTCATCTCGACATCAAGGCCAACGAACTCGCACAGATGCCGGTGAGTGTTGGAGTCTTCTGCTCTGAACACGGGGCCAACCTCGAAGACGCGCTCGAACCCACCGCACACGGCCATCTGCTTGTGGAGCTGCGGCGACTGCGCCAGGCAAGCCGGCTGGCCGTTGTAGTCCAGCTTGAACACCGCCGCGCCGCCCTCGCTCGACCCGGCTATCAGCTTCGGCGTGTGGATGCCAACGAAACCTTCCGACAGCAGAACCTGTCTGAAGATCTACAGCGTGTAGCAATGGTGGTCAAGTCACAGTTTTTGTCGACACTTGTAGCCAAACTGCAAATTGTCCTTGTTTTGATCTGTCACGAACTGAATTTTGATATCTGAAGCTTGCTTTGGAATTTATCGCGTGTTGAGTGTGTCAATCTTACGTTTTCGACTTGGCATTGAACGCGGAAGATCGCCTGGTTTGCGGGGGTGCGCAGGTCGATCACTCTGTAGTCCAAGCGCTTGTCCTGTCCCACATGAACAAGCTGTTCCCCTGCCTATGAATGTTTGCACGGAGGGGGACACGAGTACACGAATCCATCATGCGCATGGAAGTGGAAAAGTTGCAGGAATGGCACGTGAATTGGAGCAAAGCTTACATCCTTGGCTCTCGTGACGTCTTCCTCGCTTCGCGCCGCGTCGTCGACGCTGATGGGAAGGCTTGGGACGGCTCGGCTGATGCAGTGCAGCTTCTTCACTTGGAGCTCCACTTGCTGCCGAATTCACCATGAGTAGACGGAATTGATGGTGCAAGAATGGTAGTAGTAATTGAGAGGGGTAAAAACGTCGAACACCTGCTGCGTGGTGCCCCGGACGAGCTCCCGGGGCAGCGAGACGACGCCCGCGATGTCCACCACCGACTCCCGGCTCAGCCCAGCGGCGAACCGCACCATCCCGCCCTCTCCGCCGGCGGCGGCCACGACGCACTGCACGGTGGCGCAGCCCTGCCGCAGCACGAGGAATGCCACGCGCCGGCCCACGGCGCGCACCGCCTGGGCCGCGCCGCGGACGCGCACGGCACGGCCGGCCGCCGCCGGCTCCAGCGCCGCCACGTCCGTCCAGTCGTAGCCAGAGAACCGCAAGGCACCCGCGGTGGCGTCGCCGTAGTCGGCGCCGCCTCCGACTTCCGGCTGCGGCGGCGGGTTGCCGGGGTGTCCGTCGCGGGAGGACATGAGTAGGCAACAAGACGAGTCCGAGGTTAATTTGGACTTGGTCTGATGGTTTCTCCTAGCTTCGAAACTTCCTGAAAGCTGCAAAGAACTTAAGCTGAACGCATGAATCTTAAATTTAACTCCGTAGAATTTTTACATCAACTCATGAATTTTAAACCCTAATGGTCTCGCAACCTTGCAATAGCAAACAGTGGACCTGTTCTTTCACGGTTTCTAAAAACAGCTTTTAGTTTTTGCTATAATACCTAACTTTTAAATAAGTATTTTTTCAAGACAAGATCTACAAATTAATTGTGGTATACGTTAAAAACCCAATATCTGTATCAATTAAATCGTAAATGGGTATCTCTCTCTATAATCTCTGTAACCCAGTACAATATTTTAGCCTCACTGTTTTTATATGTAAAAAATAATGAAATATAGGAGATGATTAGGGTAGGTATATATAGTACATATACACTATCTTGAACGTGCTTTCATCATTGAAAGCATCTCTCTCTCTCTTTTGAACTAAACCCACCTTCCCCGCGTCTTGCCCTCCCCAATACCCACCTCACTCACTGCCCACCACAGTACCCTTCGATGCCCAAGCATTAGTTTGTCATAATTAAAAAGAAATTGCGTGGCTGCTAATGGCAAAAGCACCAATAAATCTAGAGATCTATCTTGTACTTAGTACATTGTCGGAGTCCAAAATATACTATCCATGTTCAATATCAAATAAGAGATCTGCGAAAGATGAGAAGATCACACCAAGATGGGTTCTTTTTTTTTTACGGTTATTAAGATGTGACTTTGATCATTATTTAATACAAAAAAAGTATATGTGATATGTCGAATTATTAGAGTTTGTAATCTTATTTTTAGTTTAGAAGTCAAAGTCGTATTTGAGTTTGTAGTATACAAGTCGGTTTAAGTCGTGATCGTAGTCGGATTGTCATGGTCGTAAGTCGTGTACAAGTACGAGTCCGTGTTGTAGTCGTGTTCGAGTCCGTCTCAGAGTCGTAGCTGTCTCCGAGACGAAGTCGTAGAGTAGGGTATAAAGGATAGAGCATTGTAACCGAGAGAGAGCAAGTTGAGGCCAATGTGACCGGTGTAATTGAGAGGCAAGGCAACAGAGAGAGCGATCAGGGTGATCGTAGCAATCGGTGTGATCGAGAGAAAGAAATAAAGAAGAGAAGAGCGGATTGGCTCTGGGAAATCTATTGAGTTCATCGTGTTCGCAGACGTGCTCATAAACGGAGTTACGACCACGGTGATGAGCGAAGGTGTCCGCAGGTGCTGAAAACGGGGTCATAAAGGAGTTACGAATATGGTCACAAAGCAGAAGACGTGGTTATAAATGCTACGACCACAGTGAGAAGACGTGGACGTAAGCAACCACAACAGGAAAGTGTGGTCATAAAGTGTTACGACCATAGTAGTCGACATAGCCTTCAGTGTGGTCGATAGAATCACTGCGTGGTCGTAATCGAGTTACGACTACAGTGATCGACCGTGGTTGAAGGAAGTGCAGCGCAGTAGCGGTGAACGTGATTGTAACTTCTGCTGAAGTTACGACTACGTGGTCGGAGCAGCGAGGAGTGATCGGAGAGATCACAACGTAGTCGGAGTAGCAAGGAGTGATCGGAGAGGTCACAACGTGGTCGTAACAACTGTCAAGGTGGTCGGAGAACTAACAGAGCGGTTGTAATGGCACAGGAGACGGTCGTAGCTTCTTCAACGTGGTCGTACGGCTGCAGGGAGTGGTCGTACGGGTCCTGGGAGTGGTCGTAAGACTGCAACACAAATATTACAAACGATTTTTAAGTAGGTCATCACTGACGGTTCTTACCATCAGTTGTAATATAGACGGTCACGCTAGTAAAACCGTTTGAAATAACTAAGCTACAACTTAACACTAACAGATATTGTAGAACCGTCTGTGATGAGACGTCCAATATAATCTTCTCTGTAGTATTGTCTGTATCATAGTTTGTCTAATCATATGTGTAAATATCAGCGGTGTTATCTTTGAATTCCTTGTAGATCCATTTGTCATAGCGTGAGGGAGCTCAAGCCCGATCGACGGCCGATGTGGCGGCTAAATTAAGGACAGAAGATACATGAAAACGGGATGAGTGAAAATTTTATAAGAGGAGCCGTTTCCTGAAGTGAGTCGTGCAGAGAGCTAGAGTTAGAGTCGTGCTCATGCCGTGATAAAAGGGAACGCAGGGAAGAGTTAGACCTGAAAGCCCTAGTTTCTTTTCTCCCCGTGCGCCGTCCCTCATGTCATGTGCCCTTCACCATCGCCTCACACCGGAGAAACCATGGTCGGCTCCCGTGCTCGCCACCGCACGGCCGAGTCGCTAGCACCAGGGGCATGCCCCAGTGCCGGCTTGCTGTGCTGTCGCTAGCCGCCCTCGCGTCGCGCAAAGCACCAGCCACCACGCGCCTTGTGCTTGCCTGCGTGAGACCGATCGCCAGCACCCGGGACGCATTCATCGCATGGAACAACGGGCATGTTCTTTTCGGCTGCGGTTTATGGTTTTTGGTTGAAATTTTTGAATTTTAGCTGTTTACGGTACAGATTACGGAGAGACGGATACTCACTGCGATTTTGGCTGGTACAGATGTTGGGTTTTTAACGTGTAGATCGTTTAACTTGTAGACCCCGTCTTGAGAAAATACTCCGTTTGAAAGTTAGGTATTGTAGCTGTTGTAGGGGTGGCCCAACCCCCCGTGACTGAGCCGTGCAACTAGTCCAACATGTAATAGGCTCAATAGTGTAGAGGAATATAACAGTGTAAATATACCAATGTACCCTCATCCTTTGTAGATACTAAGGGGTAGAATGGGGATTTCCCATTCTACCCCACTCATATATATAAACCCCCAAGAGGGGCAAAGGGGGTGGTCCTCTCATTCTCACCAACCTCTCCCACAGATCTAGCTCTCCTTCCTCTCCTACCAGTCCCCTTCTTCCCTGTTTGGCCCGTAGCCACAACAGTAGCAAAAGCCAAAAACCGCCAGCTTGTGAGGTAAAGAACAGGCCCAACAGCCGCCAAGCCGCATGGAGCTCATGAATTTTAAATCCTAATGGCCTCGCAACCTTGCAATAGCAAATAGTGCAATGTTTTAGCCTCTCTGTTTTTTATATGCAATAAACAAAGAAATATAGGAGATGATTAGGGTAGGTACATATAGTACACACTACCTTGAACATACTTTTCACCTTGGAAAGCGTCTCTCTCTTTTTAACTAAACCCACCTTCCCCGCGTCTTGCCCTCCCAGTACCCCACCTCACTCACTGCCCACCACAGTACCCTTCGATGCCCAAGCATTAGTTTGTCATAATTAAAAAGAAATTGCGTGGCTGCTTGCTAATGGCAAAAGCACCAATAAATCTAGAGATTTATCTTGTACTTAGTACATTGTCGGGGTCCAAAATACACTATCCATGTTCAACATCAAATAAGAGATCTGCGAAAGATGAGAAGATCACACCAAGATGTTCAGTACTCAGCCCTAGTACTCCTGCTGATTTCTTTTTCCTCGTGCGTCGTCACTTGTGTGGCCTTCACCATCGCCTCACGCCAGAAAAACCTTCGTTGGCTCATGTGCTCGCCATCATGTGGCCAAGTCGCTACCACCTGGTGCATGCCCCAACGCCAGCTTGCTGTGTTGTCACTAGCCGCCATGCGCCTTGTGAAACAACCCTAGAATTCTTAGGTTTCAACCGAATTGCTTTGAATCTTGTTTCTATTTGGTTCTTGGTTTTATCCAGCACCTTCCTCGCCTATTTGCACCACCTTTCCTCTGCCATGCCATCCCCTTTGTCTATTTGTGCACAGCGCAACCAGCCAGTACTATTCACCATCCGGCAAAATTACTGAGAGGCAACAACAGCCGCCGGATTTGGTTAGACATTTTTGTCACCTGTTCAAGCGCCATACCACCCTGAGGTTAGCGTCTCTGCCACCCTCTTAATACCTCCTGACAACCGTCAAGCATGCCAAGCCGGGAAGGCCACCGCCACTAGTTTTCATCTCTCACGGCTAACCCAACCCCGTTGACATGCCACTGCCAATCATGTCAACCATCGTACACATCGTCTATTGCACCTCTGACAACCCTTAATTGCACCCTGTCCTCGTACCGAAGCAACCAAGCCGAAATTTGCCATCGCCTTTCTCCTGTCTCAGCTGACCCAGCACCACACTACACACTTGTCCGCCGCAGGGCCACAAAAACTAAGGCCCCAGTTCACTTGCCGACCTCGCCCCTACGACAGTCGAACCCAGTCGAACTCTCCCCGTGCTCTCCTGCCTTGGCTACGCGCCAACCGCCGAACGGTCAAGCCACTACTCCAACCGCCATAAACTAGCTATAAAAGCCCATGCGCCCTTCCATTCATCTACTTTGGCATCCAATAAGCCCTAGCCACCCCCAATTGACTCAACAACCGAGGTCTCGCTGGCGATTACCAGAAAAGCTCCAAGTAAACCAATTTTCAATTCTCTTTACATAGTCTATAATTTTTCAATTACTCGCACCGGTAGCATCTTCATGACCCCAGGAACCCCACGGAAGCATCGCTATGGCCAGCCAAGCCCCATAGCTCCTCGGCCGCCTTCTCTTCCGCTGGTCAAAACCACCCAGCCGTGGGTGCGCCACCACAAGCTACCCCAGCCCGTATCGACCATACCATCGACACCCTCTCACCCCAAAGATGCTCAAATACCAATGCTCTTGTCCCCTTAACCCTTAAAACTCATTGTTGCTATTAAAAACCGCTGCGAAGACACCTCACCACCGGCGAAGTTTCGCCCATCCCCGATCACACCCAAGACCAAAAATGGATTCCCCTTAGTCCCAGGAGTCCATCCATACCCTCGGTTTCCACCGGAGTTGACCATAGCGTCGGGAATTGCTATCGTAAACATCCCCTGTTCGGCTGCTATACTAGCCGTGTGGGAGATGGACCTGGTACTATGGTTTGAAGGGGTTAGTTGCTGCTGGAAGGACATACAAGAACTGTCCTGCAATCAGGAAGGCATGCGACTTTTTGTTGTCAAAAGAGCTTCCTTCTGGTAGTTGGGGAGAGTTATTTGTCATGCAAAGATAAGATAGATTCATTTGTTCCTAGGTAATGCATGTTGGTGGATGTCCAAATGCAGCAGCGCAACCTGGAGATGAGATCATTCAACAGACTTCCACCGTGGAGGGGACGGATGGCCGGCGGAGAGAGGTCGGAGGCAGAGCCCAGGACGTCGGGCATTGCATCGGAATCCATGGCCGGAGAAGGGGAGGAAGTGTGGGACACGCCGCCGACGCGCTCGGCGTGGCCATCCATGGCCGGCTCCGGCGTTTCCTCGTCGTCCATTTGCATCCAGCAATAGCTGGCACGGCCGCATGGAGGCCGCAGTTGCATAGAGAACACAAGATATCAAGAGCTAGTGTTCCATTCCAGCCAGGTATTGAGATGCCATCAAGAATCTAAAACCATGATTACTTGCAGAAGCAATTCAGACACATAGCATATCACTAGGACGAATTATTCAAGCACATAGATGATGATGGTGACTACTGGCAAGCTCAAGTTTTCCCATAGCAACACCACCGGATGGTTCGAGCCCAGGTTTGTGTAGGCCTTTATTCTTCACATCACCGACTGCATGCCCTTTAGGCACTAGGCAGACAACATCAAGTAAAGCAATTCAGGATTCAGAATTCAGACAGAACAGTGCCGACTGTGCGACCTAAGCGCTCACAGAGGGGCTAACTGAAGCATCATCAGTGCATCTGGTCATAGTGGGAGGAGCTGCCAAAGGAAGAAGGTTTCGGGAGCTGGAGCTCGTGCGGTGTAGCGCTGTCGTTACCCAAGCGGTCGAAAGGCTGAAACCGCAGCTGATTATCGAGGGGTGGACCGTCTTGCCAGGCTCCTGGTGATGAGTCCACCACGTGCATCACAGGGCTGGAGGTGCCGGCAATGGTTGTGACCCCAGAGTGCATCTGAGAAATTTTCTGGAGGTTGGCAGCCCCCACTGGATTGTTTGACAGAAGAGAGAGAGCACGCTGAAGATCCGGGGCTCCATTGGAGTTGAATGCAACAGCGGAAGCTTCGACGCCTGAATAGGGGCAAAAGTAGAACAACTGTAAGTTTTATGTTCATCACTAATCAAAAGATTCATCATAGTGCTTGAACAGACTTGTGAATTGAAGGCTATAATCGCCGCATATGCAACTGTAATGGTAGTGCTTCTTTGGAAACCACCAGATATTTTCCTGACAACTACGAACAGAGGGCAATGGAAAATTGCAATTGGTCCTCTAGTTAAATAGTAAAGACAATTCTAGCATAGATGAACCCAGATTTCTCATATAGGGAGGATCTCGTCCTACTTGAATTAATGATGAGATCATTCAACAGACTACTAACATTTTGGCTCCAAAGCTTGCCTGCATGCATGTGTAACACTATGAACCACTCATGCTGAGCTGCTGGGGCACAATCATGATAGACTATAACAATAAGGCAATTAATCAGTCAGTCTTTTCTGGTGAATGTCAGAATCACATCAGTAAGAACATACCGGGGGACCAATGCAGGGACCTGAGTTGTTTGGAGCGTTACATAACATGGATTTCATGTATTCTGCACAATTTTTAGTTGGTGCAGTTGGTTTGTGTGAAAAAAAGAATGAAGTATACACAGAATGAGCTTTGTGCAGTATATCTATAAATCACCGGTGCTTAAAAAATTGTGTGCGCTGACCCTTCTGATACTAGGACTTAAAACAAGATTGTAAGCAAAGGTAGGTATAGCATAGCTGGGGATGTTACCAGCCACAATTAATAAAGTCATGGTGTACACAAGGTCAATTTCCTCCAACTACACGAGAAAATGCCGTAGGTTCCAATAATGCTGGAGTGGGCTTTTGGCGATTGTGGTCAATTTTACAAAACCTACCAGAGCTTCAAGCCAACCATGGTATTGATATATACCGCCCACCTTACACACATGTCAGTATGTCACTACAAACTGCCCTAGGTTCCAATCATGCTGGAGTGGGGTCTGGAAAGTTGGCTTAACATGTTGTAGCCTGGGTCCAGATTATGGAGAGTTAACTCAAGGTTTAGGTGGCAGCCACTAGAGGATGGTGACAGCTCTGCTAAACTAGATGTGTTTCAGATGAAAGATTGTGGATCCTTGATGCCTCAACACTTGTGTAACATAAATAGAACCCTAGTATATTCAAGCCTGGAGCAGAAAGTGCAATCATATTGGCTATATGTCAGGAAAGTGCAGAAAGTTTTGCGTCTGTTAGCAGCAAATTGTGATAGTAAATAACTTAATAACTTCAAAGACGTGTTAATGAACAGCTACAATTTAGAAGAAACATCCAAAAGGTACTATTCTATAAAATGGCTCCTGTTTTCCTAGTTAGGAACTCTAGCAATAACAGTTTTATGCCAGTAAGACCCTACCTTATTAGTATTGTTTCACCTTTTGCTTTCAGAAAATTCCTTCATAGACTGATAGTGATGAAAAAAATACCTTGACTAAGAACCTGCGCACTGGTTCCCTTGAACACCATGAGCCCATCAAAATCATGATGTTCACCATGCGGCATAATATTGTTGAACACCTGCTGACTAGATACACCAGCAACACCTGCAGATCTCATTGGCTTTAACCAAGGAGCTTTTGTTTCTGTAAATTTGAAGCCTCCTAGACTATCCCATGAAGAACCTGCACAGCTGCTCATTTGACCATAAGGAGCTTGACCTAATAGAAGACTTGTCTGTTGCCTTGCATCTGTTAAGGACCGTCACAATAATTTCATTACTAAAGTTAAGCGGTTTCAGCAAGAGAACAAATAGCTTGCTTAGTTATAAGGTTAAAGGTGTTTTACATAACATATTGACAATATAGTGGACTCAACATGCATTTGTAGAAATTTGAACTAGTGCTTACTAAGATACTTAACAGCTTCCTAGTGTCTGCAAACTCGAAAGCATCAATTTGTTTGTACAATTATTCAGAGTATTTTTTTTCTGAAGTATTATGTGGAAAAATGACCATATGAAGAGATGACATAATAAAAGGTAAAGTGGAAACATGTTTATGGTATTCTAAAATGAAAGGAATAGGGCGCTAGGCACCGCTCCACAAAATAAAAACAACTTAAATTGATATTTCTCAAATGGTGATCTTCAGACAGCCTTCATGGATCACCAGGGATACCGAAGAGTCATAACGTTGTCCAAAATCACAAGTATGAAAGTTCATGCAATATCAAACAAAAATCATAACCACTGACGTGTGAATAAACACAACAGTTCACAATCAGACACAAAATATGCTCTTTGGCAGCCAAAATTTAGTACCACTCATTTGTTCAGTATATATGGGGGAAATAAGGATTTTTAGACAGGAAGATGCTGAAAGAAGAATCATATTTAATGCTGCGTCCCAGTATGTAACAAATGCATCAAATTCACAAAACCATAAGGCAAATAGAGGCTTAGCGCTACCATAAAACATTGTAGAGAGCCTTGATGAACTGAAAGAAATTGCTTCTGGCTGTGGCTTCCGTCTGCGGGCATTATGATCATTGAGGCGCCTACGACAGCTTCGTTTTTTCTGGTCAAACTCCGCTAAAGCATGGAACCTACAGAACAGTGGATGGTTAAAGAAAACAAACAGACAGTATATTGGTCTATAGAAACATGTGCACAGTCTACAAGCTAAAGCACCTTACCGGCTACATTGTTGGCAAAAGCGTCGCTCCACACCAGCAACAACAACCTTCGGAGCCTTAGAATGAGCCTCACAGACTCTGTGCTTTCGATGGTAATCTTTAGCAGAAGAGAGATCAACTTTGCAGCCTTCAACTTGACAGTATAAATTCTGTGTGTTCTGCTGAGCCACCTTTGCCTTCTTGGCCGAAGCACCTGATGGTGAACTCTTGACACTCTGCCCTCCACAGACATCTTCGAAGTAGGTTCTCTTGCCAAGCTTCAGGCCAATTACCGGCTCTCCACTGCTCACTGCTACCACCGATGATGGAGAATTTCCGGTGTCATCAACTTTACCCAACTCAGTATTCTTGCTGATGTTCTTATCAGGCTCTTTCACAGTTGCAAATTTGAACTCCATGTTCTTCCCCACTTTGGATGAAGAATCAATCGACGCAGATATGGAACTCTTGGATGAACCATATCCCATCTCCGAGCTGGAAGAGAAAGTACCACCAGAAGAATGCACCGATTCATGCCCCATGGCAGCCACAACACCTGCAAATTTCGGTTCAGCCTGCATCACATGCTTGGGGTTCTCGTTTGCGTTCGTGCCTATTGGCGGCAAATTCTCCCAATCCCACAACGCGGAGCTCTTCTGATTCCAATCCATCCCAAAAGATCTCAGCTGCTGCTCCTACTTGTATCTCAAAGCTGCTACCCTTGAAGCAACAGAATGGAAGAAAGGGAGAAAACAAGAGAAAAGATGCCACATATGAGAGTTGCAGAATTAAGACAGATTCATAACATATCTGAGTATTCAACTATACATCATTTAAGTTAGAGAGAAGTACACAAGATGCTATCAATGAATGCCATGTACTAGAGAATAGAGAGAATGCAGACTAGTTCACTTGCCTTTATTAGGGGAACCATCAATCATGGCAAGAACAGCACCATCATCATTCCAGCAGCAAGAAAGGCAAAAACACAAGTACCTTGAGGTGGCAAAAGATCAAGTACCTTCCCTTCCTTCTCTCCCAGAAAAAAAAAAGGAACTCAGCAGATTCCTCCTCGTGGAAGGCTGGAACACCTTATTCTCAATCAGCAGCACCACAAAGAGCCATGGTGCTCCCCTGATCCTGCGAGCCGAGCCGCCGGCGCATCCATCAATTGGCTACCAGAGAATCAACCTCACTAGAGCACAAGCTTCGCCGCCGCCTTCCCCTCAATCTCATATCTTTCTGAGATCTATATCTTATTCCTCTTCTCTCCCTATAACCTTGAAACCCACAGCATCAACCACTCCAGTGCTGGACCCTACACGTCATGACAACCACCCCCAATTTTACTAGCTCCTCCAATCTTTCACCTCCAAAAACCACCCCAAGATTGCATTGTTTTTCCATGTTACCATTGCAATGGTGCCAGAACCACATGCAAATTAAAGGGACAGGGAGATAACATATGCCACATCAGGTCAGTTGCATTTTTGTGGGGGCACAGAGAAACCTTGACAAAAGAAGCTTCTTTCACCCACCTAGGTGAAAAAGAACTGTTCCTACTCCGTATGTGAAATCAAGAATCTCACCTCCTACTTTTGTTGAAGAATCTTTGAGTAGGTTATGTGTCTTTTGTTTATACCTTTTAAATTATAGCTATTCACGAGAAAAATTACAAAGAGAGAGGTAATCACATGCGATTTTGACCGATACAGCTAAAGTCAATATAGTATATAATACAATTGACTAGTAGATTCTATCTTTAAAAAACGCATCGTTTAAAAGCTAGTTACTGTAACATCATACATAAATCATAAACTATAAGTGGTAAAGAACTCATCCTTTGTCTTCTTGAAATTGTTATGCCTGGCAGGCACGGGGAAATGAGGGGCCTTAAAACCTAAAGACAAGAAAGAAAAGTACCTAGATAAAAGAAGAAAAAAAAGACGACTCACAGTAATCCAATACACATACAAGATGACCTACTTTTTTCATGCCTCTCTCGAGTTGGATGCGCATATGGCACTGCACCATTTTTTCAAAGGTAGCCTCCATCAAAACCATAAAAACAGCGACATATAACATGTGTCATCTGTCAAGCTTCAGCACCACTATAGATCCAGAGCACCGTAGTACCACTAGCTGCCAAACTCCCCTAGTTCACCAGGCATTGTGCATGCATGGCATTAGTGCTTACATTAAGCAGGTTTATACTAAGCATGTATTAATTAAGCAGGCTTACGCTAAGCATGTACTAATTAATTATGCTTAGCAACCTGCCGAGCTCCAGCTCCTCGGCAAGATGGTGGGGCTCGCCGAGCGCCTCCTGTCGAGCTGGGGTAGTATGGCAGACAGCACATATCGTCTATCGTAACTACCAAAGTTAGGAAAGATGCTAAATTTTTAAAAACGTGAGTCCTATGATTAAATTTAAAGCAAAAGGTCACTACAGTGCTAAATATTGCGAAAGCTTCTCCCCTCGCTCTGCCGTACCTGAGCATGAAATGAACAGAAGTGTCAAGAGGAGAGAGAGAGGGAGGCCAAGTGGATGGCTGCCTCATACGTCTCTCGAGTCTTGAGTAGTGGCAAACATGAGTGAATCCAATTGCCCATGCTCACCTGGAATTGCATTTCACACTCAGTGCACGCAATGGAGGGCAGTTCTTATCCTATCTCCTCGCTGCTCTGCTCTGGTCTCTATCATATGTGCTAGTACCCTTTTGTTCTATTGGGCTACCTTTGCAGAGGACTACAAGGTGTAGCTGCCTTTGGTTTGTTGTCCTCTTGTGTGGTGCTTCCTTTGCTTGACATTACACTTTTGATGTGGTGATGATGAAGATGACTGGGACAGTGAAAGACATGAGCAACTGTGCCGCCACATTTCTTGGCAATCCTTGCTACACTTCTTAGGATGTCAATCAATTATTGGCGTGGCCGCGTAGCAAACATGATGGCATGGATAAAGGTGCCTGGTTTCCAACCAAGTATGATGTTGATGCCTAAAAACAAGATTTGGTTGTTTTTTTTTTTTGGTTGAAAACAACATCAAAGTCTACAATACTAAGGGTATACTGGTTGCTGTTGCTCTCGATTAACCCAATGTTTTGGTACAAATCTTATACCATGCAGTAGCCTTTCAGTAATGCGACTTTAGCTATATCTTAACTATACCACATTAACAAATTTTCAGGTATCTCTTAGCAATACCAAATTAGGACATCTCCCATAGTACTACTTTAGCTATCTATTAGCTATATCACATCAGCAAATTCCTATATAGATGAGAGAGGAGGTGAGGAGATAATTGTTATGAATAGCGCATGTATTCATATGAGGCCAATGGGCCAGAATATATACACAAAGTACAAGTGGTAAATATGCAAAGAACTCCTCATAACAATGGGGAATAACAAACTATACATATCTCTAACACCCCCCCTCAAACTCATGGTGGATCAACAACACTGAGTTTGGAGAGGTAGAAGCTATGCTGTGCTCGAGTCTGGGCCTTCGTGAAGAAATCCGCTATCTGAAGCTCCGAAGGCACATACTGAAGAGTAATCACCTGATCATGCACACAAGACCTCATGAAAGAAGCATCAACACCAATATGCTTGGTGAGCTCATGCTTCACAGGATCACGCGCAATACTGATAGCACCTGTACTGTCTGACAAGAGAGAAGTCGGTGTAGTAACAGAAACACCAAAATCCTCAAGTAACCACCGTAGCCAAGTAATCTCCGCTGTCAAGAGAGCCATAGCTCGCAACTCAGCCTCTGCACTCGAACGGGACACTGCAGTCTGTTTCTTCGTCTTCCAGGCAATAAGAGAACCACCAAGAAAAACACAGTAAGCAGAGATAGACCGGCGATCAGAGGGATCGCTGGCCCAAGTAGCATCCGAAAAGGCCTGAAGCTGTAACGAGCTGGAACGTGGAAAGAAGAGACGGCGAGAGATAGTCCCGCGAAGGTATCGCAGAACTCGAAGAAGGTGACTGTAGTGGACCTGAGTGGGAGCGGAAACAAACTGACTCAGAATATGAACTGGATAAGTGATATCCGAACGAGTAACAGCAAGGTAGACAAGACTCCCAACAAGATGACGATAGCGAGTCGGATCAGAAAGAGGCTCGCCATCAGAGAGTCGGAGGTGAACATTGAGCTCCATGGGAGTCTCAACAGTACGCTGATCAGTGAGAGAGGCGCGATCAAGAAGATCCTGAATATATTTCGCTTGGGACATAAAGAAACCATCTGGAGTGGAAGTAACCTCAATCCCAAGGAAGTAACGAAGAGGACCAAGATCCGACATAAGGAACTGCTCACTAAGACGAGCCTTGACAAAGGCAATGTACTCAGAATCATCTCCCGTAATGATCATATCATCAACATACAGGAGAAGAAGAGTCCGACCACGAGACGAAGTGTGGACAAAGAGCGCAGGATCATGATCACAAGCTGAAAAACCAGCAGCAGTGACCACAGAGGAGAAGCGCTCAAACCAAGCACGAGGAGCTTGCTTAAGGCCATAGAGAGAGCGACGAAGGCGACAGACCATGCCCTCAGGAACAGAATACCCAGGTGGCGGATGCATGTAGACCTCCTCACGCAACTCGCCATTAAGAAAGGCATTTTTGACATCAAGCTGAGAAACAGACCAGTGGCGAACAGACGCCACTGAAATAAGAGTCCGAACAGTGGTCATGTGGGCTACAGGAGCAAAAGTCTCATCGTAGTCAACACCATGCTCCTGCTGGAAACCACGAGCAACAAGACGCGCCTTATAGCGCTCAAGAGAGCCATCAGAGCGAGTCTTAATCTTATAGACCCACTTACAAGTGATGGGATGAGAATGAGATGGACAAGGAACAAGATCCCAAGTACCAGTACGCTCAAGGGCAGCAATCTCCTCGGCCATGGCAAGCTGCCACTCAGGGTGAGTAACAGCATCCCGGTAGGAGACAGGCTCACGAGTAGCCGCGCCAGCAAAGGCAAAACGGGCAGGAGGCCGAATCAACTGGCGATCGCGGAGAGCGTACCGAGGAGAAGATGGCCCATCAGGAGAAGATGGCCCATCAGGGGAAGATGGAGCATCAGAAGAAGAGGGAACATCAGAAGAAGATGGCTCAGCTGGAAGATCCTCAAAACGAGGTCGACGAGTGTAGAAGATAAGAGGAGGAGGTACGGTAGTAGGAGGAGCCTGGGGAGTCGTAGGAGACGACACAGGCGGCGACAACGGCGGAGAGGCCACAGGAGGAATATGTGGAGACTCAGTGGGACAGGTGGACGAGGGCAAAACAGAAATAGGTGTATCTGGAAAGGTCAAGAAAGACAGAGACTCCACAGAGGAAGCCGAAGGAGAGGCAGGACGTGGGTAGAATGGACGAGACTCGTCAAAAGTCACATCCCGAGAAACCCGCATCCGACGACCAACAGGATCCCAACACCGATAGCCCTTGTGCTCGGCACTGTATCCCAGAAAGACACACTCAACAGACTGAGCGGTCAGTTTGGTGCGTTCTCGAGGGGCGAGGAGAACGTAGCAAACGCAGCCAAACAGATGAAGGGCAGAGTAGTCAGGAAGAAGACCACAGAGACGCTCAACAGGGATCGCACCCTTAAGAGCAGAAGAGGGCTGGATGTTGACAAGATAGGTGGCAGTGGAAACAGCCTCGGCCCAAAAGTGAGGTGGAATAGAGGCGGCGATCATCAGAGCACGAGCCGTCTCAAGGAGGTGCCGATGCTTGCGCTCAGCGACACCATTCTGAGCATGAGCACCAGGACAAGAGAACTGAGCAAGGGTGCCCTGCTCAGCAAGGAAGCTGCGCAGGTGACGAGAGAGGTACTCGCCAGCAGAGTCAGCACGAAGGACACGAATAGGAGTGGAGAACTGTGTGTGTATCATAGTGGCAAATTGTTTATAGATAGGCAAGGTCTCACTACGAGAAGACATGAAATATATCCAAGTGTGGCGAGAGAAATCATCTATAAAAATAATATAATAACGATGACCCCCTTTCGAAACAAAGGGAGCCGGACCCCAAACGTCTGAATGAACAAGATCAAAAGGACGCTGAGACACAGACTCACTATGAGGATAAGGAAGCTGAATCTGTTTACCTAACTTACAGCCCTGACAATCTAAAGATACGTTTCCTGAGACAGACCCCAGAAGACCACGACGAACTAGGGACGACAGACGGGATCCACACAGATGGCCAAGACGGTGATGCCACTGCTGGAAAGAGCCGGTAGACGAAGTGGCAGAAGCGGAGAGACTGGCGGCGGTGGTGGCAGCGGAAGGAAGGTGAAGCCAGTCAAGTTCCCAGAGACGCTGTGAGTCACGGCGCCGAGGGCCAGAACCAACCAGAACTCCCGTGTGGCGATCCTGAACACAACAAGAGTCAGAGTCGAGAATGACCCGATAACCAAGGTCAGTAATCTGCCCAGCAGAAAGAAGCTGTAAGGTAAGGCGAGGAACATGAGCAACAGAAGGAACATGAAAGGATGAGTTGCTAAGAGATTCTCGACCAGAGACAGAAAGAGGTGTACCATCAGCAGTAAGAACACTGACAGGAGAATCAAGAGGTGTAATAGAAGACAGAGTGGAAGGATCAGGAGTCATGTGAAAAGATGCTCCAGAATCAAGAATCCACGGGGAAGTGCCTGACTGTGTAGGAGGTGGTCTCTCAGTGCCCGAAGAGTCAGTAGCAGAACCTGCAGAACCTGTCGAGGGAGAACCTGAAGCGGCAAGTAGGCGTCGAAGTCTGGCTATCTCCTGCTCGGTGAGAGAAGCTGCTGAAGAAGTCGAGGCAGACGTCGTCGTAGAAGCACTAGTGCCAGTGGAAGAACGGCATGAAAGATGCCGCTTCTTCTTGTAGCACTGGGACGCAGTGTGACCATCCTTGTCGCAGTAGGAACAGTGAGGACGGCCACCACCACCTGTGGTAGCCGCTGGAGGAGGCAGTGTAGCAGGCGGACGAGCGGCGAGCACAGAGGGGAGTGGCATCAGACCAGCACCACTCAAACGAGTCTCCTCTGCGCGTAACTCGTAGCGCTGACGAAGATGAGTCCACATCTGGAAAGCCGAAGGGAGTCCCACCACCTCAGAAGAGAACTGAGGCTGGACACTGGCGATGAAGACAGCAGCAGCCCGAGCGTCGTCATCGTACCACTGAGTGTAGACGGTCAGACGATCCTTGTAGAATTCCAGATCCTCCTGGTAGGCAGAGGCAGCTTCATTATTAGCTTCTTCATCAGCAGCAGGCTTATCGGCTGTCGGAGGCAATGCAACAGGCGTAGGCTCCGTCGGAGGAATAGGGCAAGGCGGGCAGGTGACATCGCCAGAGAGAACGCCCCAGAGACGAAGACCACGCATGTGAATGCGCATGTGAGACACGAAGTCGGTGTAATTAACACCATCAAAGATCACCGGGCAGCGAGGGAGGGAAACGGTGCCCATTGGTAGGCGGCGCTGGACGGCGCGGCGGTTAGAGCGACGTTTTTTTTTTTTGCTTTTTTTTTTGCTTTTTTTTCGATTCGGTTAGAAAACCGACCGAGACGGTCTGGAGACCGAACCCCCGACCGAGCCGCGTTCTAGGGCAAAACCCTAGAACAGGAGGCGGCGGCGGCCGGCGCGGGCGACGGCGGCAGCGGCGGCGGCCCGGCGCGGGAGGCGGGCGGCGTCGGCCACCAGCGGGAGTCGGCGACGGCGACGGAGGGCGGGCGGGCGCCGGCGGCGGGCGATGATGGCGACGGCGGCCTCGGGCGCAAGGTGGCCGGGGAGCGGAGGAGCGGCGGCTTCGGAGGAGAGGCGGCTCCAGACGGGAGAGGCGGCCTCGGGTGGCGGTGGCTGGGGAGCGGAGGAGCGGCGGCTTCGGAGGAGAGGCGGCTCCAGACGGGAGAGGCGGCCTCGGGCGAAGGAGCGGTGGGCGGAGGACAGCGCGGGGAGGCGCAGGGAGGCCGGCGGCGGCGCGGGGAGGCCGGCGACGGCGCGGGAGGCCGGCGGCGGCGCGGGGAGGCCGACGACGGCGCGCGGACCCAGGTAAGCCAAAACTAGGGTTTTGGCTCTGATACCATGTTATGAATAGCGCATGTATTCATATGAGGCCAATGAGCCAGAATATATACACAAAGTACAAGTGGTAAATATGCAAAGAACCCCTCATAACAATGGGGAATAACAAACTATACATATCTCTAACAATAATGTGCTATTTTTTATGTAAGAGATAACCGAAGCACACAAATCAACGCAAATGGTAATAAAGTATGAGGGAGAAATTTAGAGAAATTAATTTTAGAATTAAACTATTGGAGATGTTGTCTCTAGTAAAGACAGGAGGAGTCCAGGCGACAGCGAAGCACAAGTCTTTCGGTGGTGAAGATCCAGACATGCCGGTGATAGTTGATGGTGCACGCCTGAGGGACTGGGAGGTAACAGGCCGCAGCGAGGGTTGGAGAGGGCGGCGAGCTCGGGTGATCGGGGAAGTCTGAAGCTTGAGAGAGAGAGAGAGAGAGAGAGAGAGAGAGAGAGAGAGAGGTGGGAGAAGAAGAGAACGACCGGAAACAACATAATTGCAAGATAGATTGAAGTCGACGGCTTGTCACGCGATAAATCCAGAATCTGAAACGACAACAACCAAAACCAATCGGCCCCTCGTCTCCACCGTGCGTGCAACTGGCTACTCACAAAGTGCAGACCTGTAAACCAATTCGGTTCGGCAGTCACGGCTAGGGTTTTTACATCATTTCTACACCACAAGTTGCATTGCCAAAGAGCTAGGAATCTTATCTTGCCTGCGTCATTTCTCTCTCCAAAGTCTATCACGATACTGTGCACTCGTCAGTCATAGTTCGGCCAGCCAGGTAGACTATACCATTTATAAATGTTTTTACAGTCTTGGACCTGAACCAAAAGTCCACTTGAGGATGGATTGCTAGTTGACTTTTTGATATGTCAGCCAGGTAGGTGTATAGGTCGACCCTTGGTACCTACCAATACCATGTTTGCATGCATGAGAAAATGAAGCAGATACGTACGGAGCTAGATGCATTGTTGGTCCTAAATTCCCTTCTGCATTTCTCACTCCGTCCAACGGAAACATTTCGCTTGAGTGCGAGCGTGCATTCTCGTATGATTCAGCAATCAGCCGCATACGACTGCGAAACCCCTTGGAAAGCGCATATCTGGATGCAATTTTCTAACCATTCCAAGGGCAGCAGCATCTGAATCTATGTGCGTGCAGTTGATGTGCTACAGGCTACATCATGCAGGGATGCAGCTTAATACTTATATTTGTAGTGTTTATATGGCCATTCATGATCCTGCCCTGGTGCATTTTGAGGACATGCTCTCTTGCCATGCAAGTGATCAGATAGCACCGTACTAAACAAGAATGAAGAAGAAACTATGTTAAGTAGATAAAAACCCTCTCTCCACACTGCATTGCACGCATGTAGAATGCACTGGTAGCAGAACCAAACTCTTTCCAAGTCCTGGGCCATTACCAACCCTAGAGATTACCATGCAATGGAAGACGGATTACAAATGCAACTGATGAATCTGAAGTCCGAACTCACCACATTTGCAGGTCTGATAGCTATGCCCTCGCATTTCTGGGTGCCAATGGTTCAATGCATCATCCCCATCAAGGCTACACTAACAAGAATCCAAGCATGGCTGCAACCGCAAGGCTGTGGCATCCATCCAAAAAAAAGGTTCCTACACGAATGAACATACTGACAGCAGACATCAAATATCCTCGAGCTGTCAAATTGTTCATGTTCTTATAGCCATCTCTCGTGAAACAAGAACCTATGAGAATGACAGAGAAAGCTGGAGCAGTACAAGGAGGAGCATCAAGAGGTAGTTGCTTCTAATCCTCTGCAGCTTCCACGAGAAGGCTGAGTCAACCTCGATCATGATACCAAATCTGCATGTTCCAGTGCTGGGGTCTTGCCCTGTGGTCGTTGCAAGGTTTGAGAACCCACAGGCTACATCATCCTGATCATTCTTCTGGTAGAAGCTGTTGAACGCGTACGAGATGTTGCTTCGTGTGTCGAGCATCCCGCAAGAAGTCTTGTAACCAAGACTGGTGCAGTCCGCCATGGAACAAGCGTAGCTCACGCTATCTGGAAGCCTTGCATCACTAAGGCCTACGGAAGGCTTCAGCACACACCACTTCTTCTCAAGGTACTTCATGTTCTTTGCTCTGACAAGGCCACGTGAATTTGCTGTCCCAAGATTCAGTTCATACTTTGGCAGGCCATCATAGGTAAAGATCCCCCAGTGACGCTCGAAATTTCCTGGCTGTATGCTCTTCTCGTCCTCATCAATTAGACTGAACAAGTAAGCATCAATTGTTCCAGGCCTCATCGGTGTCCCTCGCCCAGTGCCAATATGAGTCATGAAGCCTTGGTTGAAGCGTTGAGCGAGCTGAGCATTCGCGTTCATGTCCCCATCAGTTGGCCAGCCTATCTCCCCAACAATGACCGGTAGATTTCCATATCCATTCTTCTTCAAAGCCCATATAAGTGTGTCATGGTTCGCATCAAACATGTTTGTGTATGTTGCAGAGCCATCAACAATGGGCGATGAGGCCCCCTCAAAGAAGGCATAGTCGACAGGGAAGTTTGAATCACTGTAGAGGCTTATGAAAGGGTAGATGTTGACAGTGAAAGCCGCACCATTGTCACTCAGGAATTTTACAATGGTGAGCATCAGATCATGAATATCTGTGCGGAAATCACCATCAGAAGGCTTGCCAGTTGATGATTGATAGACATCAGCATTGAGAGGGACTGTGACTTTAACTTGACTGCTCAAACCGGCCTTTACAAGCGCACCCTGTACATTTCGGAGGGCAGGAAAAGTGGTTTGCAGAAAGCTTCCATTGTATGTCTCCAAGAAAGGCTCGTTACCAACCGCAACATACCTAACGATAGAATAGGACAAATCAGGCGGTAAGTCCACAACACTATGCAAATCGTTAACATCAAGTGCATTACTGGCAGAATGAGGTTGAATATGGGTTTCAGAACATGAAGCATATACTGATCTTGCCAAGCATCCTTTTCTATACTACATACTATGGAAACAAAACTATTTCATGACGTGCTTATTAATAGTTCAGATGGTATGTTATCACATAGTCCCACAGTACTAGGTCATCAAGCAGGTAGCAGACATTAGAGTTAAGGGTACAACTTGAAATTCATCAATTATCAGGCCAGGTACCGGCAAAGAGCTGTTTCGGAAGAATTGCTACTAGTATGGTGGTATGTGATGTGGAGTCAGAAAAGGAAATTTTGAGATACGATGTTCAAAAGAAAAAATAAAAGGCTAGATATGTGCCTGTTCTCCCAGAACACCTGGGAAAGAAAACCAATGAAATAGCTCATCTGTTCATGGATTCAGTTTTTTTAGATGATTTTAGGGTATTATTTTAAAGAATTAATCTGAATTTAAAAATGAGGTGCACCGAAGCATACCCCAAACTTATAACACTTGATAATCAAGACAAAAAAAAGGGAGTGGCTACGGTTCCTATTATGCATTCTGTTACTGTGGTCAACTTTTGCTTTTTAAACAATCTGTTCACAAGCAGTTGGTGTTACTATGGGTCAGAACAAAAAAATGCAGACCAATTTAATACAGCTCAGTGCTAGAATTGTGCAAAAGGTGCTGCTCAACTTCAAAGCTCACTGAAGAAAGAAAGAACGAATGCAACCATCAGATAGTATAACCTGGAGTTTTAGAATATTCAAAAGAAAATGCTTGCATAACAGTACAATTGGATGAGGATTGCTAGATGCAGAGGTTAGTATCATAACAAAATTTCACAATTTGCATGTCAGTTCGCAGGTTGATATATTTTGAAAAGAATAGTACATTGATATATGGTGAAGAAAATGCTTTGCATAACAGTACAATCGGATGAGGATTTCTACATGCAGAGGATTTCTACGTACATAACAGTACGGGTTTCCCTAGTATCTTAATGGGTTGGACCCATTAGAGTTGTTACTGGTTATTAAAAGGAAGGAGAGGAGGTGTTAGATCTAATGATTCTAGAGTTTAGGTTTTTATTCTATAACCTTGTCTCTGTTAGAGATATATGTATAGTTTGTTATTCCCCATTGTTATGAGGGGTTCTTTGCATATTTGTCTCCTGTACTTTGTGTATATATACCGGCCCATTGGTCTCATATTGAATACAAGCGCTATTCATAACATGGTATCAGAGCGTACCTAGGGTTTCCCGTCGCCGCCGCCGCCTAGGGTTTCCCGTCGCTCCGCTTGTCGTCTCGCCGCCGTCGACTCCCCCGTTGGCCCCGCCAACTCCCCCGTCGTCGTCGCCGCCGCAGACTCCCCTGCCGTCGTCGGCCCCGCCGACTCCCCTTCCGCCCGCTCGCCCCGCTCGCCCGGCCTCGGCTCGGCGCCTGCGCCTCCCGCCCGCCCGCCCGGCCTCGGCTCGGCGCCTGCGCCTCCCGCCCGGCGCCCGCCCGCCCGGCCCCGGCCGCCTCCCGCCCGGCGCCCGCCTGGCCCTGGCCGCCTTCTGCCCGGCGCCCGCTCGCCTGGCCTCGGCGCCTCCGCCTCCCGCCTGGCGCTCGCTCGCCCGGCCGCCTCCCGCCCGGCGCCTGCCCGCGGCCGCCGGCCGCCACTCCGCCCGAGGCCGTCGTCGCCCGCCGCCGCCGTTCTGCCCCTGCCCTAGGCCGCTCAAATCTGATTCGAGCGCCTCGGTCGGGTGTGCGGCGCCTCTTGGTTCGGTTCGGTCAGCTTGACCGAAAAGAAAAAAAAGCAAAAAAAAAAACGTTCTAACCGCCGCGCCGTCCAGCGCCGCCTGTTAGACTTCGTTGCCTTGGTCGCCGCGCCGTTCAGCACCGCCTACCAATGGGCACCGTTTCCCTCCCTCACTGCCCGGTGATCTTTGATGGTGTTAATTACACCGACTTCGTGTCTCACATGCGCATCCACATGCGTGGTCTTCGTCTCTGGGGCGTCCTCTCTGGCGATGTCACCTGCCCGCCTTGCCCTATTCCTCCGACGAAGCCTACGTCTGTTGCATTGCCCTCGACAGCCGATAAGGCTGCTGATGATGATGAAGCTAATGATGAAGCTGCCTCTGCCTACCAGGAGGCTCTGGATTCCTACAAGGATTGTCTGACCGTCTACACTCAGTGGTACGATGACGACGCTCGGGCTGCTGCTGTCTTCATCGCCAGTGTCCAGCCTCAGTTTTCTTCTGAGGTTGTGGGACTCCCTTCGGCTTTCCAGATGTGGACTCATCTTCGTCAGCGCTACGAGCCCTCTGGTGATGCCCTGTACCTGTCCGTGGTCCGCCAGGAGCACTCTCTTCAGCAAGGTGATGCTACTGTTGACGCTTTTTACGCTCAGAGTTCTGCTGTCTGGCGTCAGTTGGACTCACTTCGCACTGCTGGCTGTCGTACCTGTCCGTGCTGCCTGGATGTACGTGCTGACCTGGAGTTTCAGCGGGTTTACGAGTTCCTTACTCGCCTTCGTCCTGAGTTCGAGCAAAGGCGTGCCCAGCTCCTTGCACGCCACCCTCGTGTCACTCTCCTGGAGGCTCTTACCGAGATACGCGCAGAGGAGACTCGTTTGAGTGGTGCTGGTCTGATGCCACTCCCCTCTGTGCTCGCCGCTCGTCCGCCTGCTACACTGCCTCCTCCAGCGGCTACCACAGGTGGTGGTGGCCGTCCTCCGTCTGGAGGTGGCCGTCCTCACTGTTCCTACTGCGACAAGGATGGCCACACTGAGTCCCAGTGCTACAAGAAGAAGCGGCATCTTTCACGCCGTTCTTCTACTGGCACTAGTGCTTCTACGACGACGTCTGCCTCGACTTCTTCAGCAGCTTCTCTCACCGAGCAGGAGATAGCCACACTTCGACGCCTACTTGCCGCTTCAGGTTCTCTCTCGACAGGTTCTGCAGGTTCTGCTACTGACTCTTCGGGCACTGAGAGACCACCTCCTACACAGTCAGGTACCTCCCCGTGGATTCTTGATTCTGGAGCATCTTTTCACATGACTCCTGATCCTTCCACTCTGTCTTCTATTACACCTCTTGATTCTCCTGTCAGTGTTCTTACTGCTGATGGTACATCTCTTTCTGTCTCTGGTCAAGGATCTCTTAGCAACTCATCTTTTCATGTTCCTTCTGTTGCTCATGTTCCTCGCCTTACCTTGCAGCTTCTTTCTGCTGGGCAGATTACTGACCTTGGTTATCGGGTCATTCTCGATTCTGACTCTTGTTGTGTTCAGGACTGCCACACGGGAGCTCTGGTTGGTTCCGGCCCTCGGCGCCGTGACTCACAGCGTCTCTGGGAGCTTGACTGGCTTCACCTTCCTTCCGCTGCCACCATCGCCGCCAGTCTCTCCGCTTCTGCCACTTCGTCTACCGGGTCTTTCCAGCAGTGGCATCACCGTCTTGGCCATCTGTGTGGATCCCGTCTGTCGTCCTTAGTTCGTCATGGTCTTCTGGGGTCTGTCTCAGGAGACGTGTCTTTAGATTGTCAGGGCTGTAAGTTAGGTAAACAGATCCAGCTTCCTTATCCTCATAGTGAGTCTGTGTCTCAGCGCCCTTTTGATCTTGTTCATTCAGATGTTTGGGGTCCGGCTCCCTTCGTTTCGAAAGGGGGTCATCGATATTATATCATTTTTATAGATGATTTTTCTCGCCATACTTGGATATATTTCATGTCTTCTCGTAGTGAGGCCTTGTCTATCTATAAAAAAATTTGCCACTATGATTCACACACAGTTCTCCACTCCTGTTCGTGTCTTTCGTGCTAATTCTGCTGGCGAGTACCTCTCTTGTTACCTGCGCAGCTTCCTTGCTGAGCAGGGCACTCTCGCTCAGTTCTCTTGTCCTGGTACTCATGCTCAGAATGGTGTCGCTGAGCGCAAGCATCGTCACCTTCTTGAGACGGCTCGTGCTCTGATGATCGCCGCCTCTATTCCACCTCACTTTTGGGCCGAGGCTGTTTCCACTGCCACCTATCTCGTCAACATCCAGCCCTCTTCTGCTCTTCAGGGAGCGATTCCTGTTGAGCGTCTCTGTGGTCTTCTTCCTGACTACTCTACCCTTCATCTGTTTGGCTGCGTTTGCTACGTTCTCCTCGCCCCTCGAGAACGCACCAAACTGACTGCTCAGTCTGTTGAGTGTGTCTTTCTGGGATACAGTGCCGAGCACAAGGGTTATCGTGCTGGGATCCTGTTGGTCGTCGGATGCGGGTTTCTCGGGATGTGACTTTTGACGAGTCTCGTCCATTCTACCCACGTCCTGCCTCTCCTTCGGCTTCCTCTGTGGAGTCTCTGTCTTTCTTGACCTTTCCAGATACACCTATATCTGTTTTGCCCTCGTCCACCTGTCCCACTGAGTCTCCACATATTCCCCCTGTCGCCTCTCCGCCGTTGTCGCCGCCTGTGTCGTCTTCTACGACTCCGGAGGCTCCTCCCACTACAGTACCTTCTCCCCTTATCTTCTACACTCGTCGACCTCGTATTGAGGATCTTCCAGATGAGCCATCTTCTCCTGCTGTTCCATCTTCTGATGCTCCATCTTCCCCTGATGGGTCATCTTCTCCTCGCTACGCTCTCCGCGATCGCCAGTCGATTCGGCCTCCTGCCCGTTTTGCCTTTGCTGGTGCAGCTACTCGTGAGCCTGTCTCCTACCGGGATGCTGTTACTCACCCTGAGTGGCAGCTTGCCATGGCCGAGGAGATTGCTGCCCTCGAGCGTACTGGTACTTGAGATCTTGTTCCTTTTCCATCTCATTCTCATCCCATCACATGTAAGTGGGTCTATAAGATTAAGACTCGCTCTGATGGCTCTCTTGAGCGCTATAAGGCGCGTCTTGTTGCTCGTGGCTTCCAGCAGGAGCATGGTGTTGACTACGACGAGACTTTTGCTCCTGTGGCCCACATGACCACTGTTCGCAGTCTTCTTTCGGTGGCGTCTGTTCGCCACTGGTCTGTTTCTCAGCTTGATGTCAAGAATGCCTTTCTTAATGGCGAGTTGCGTGAGGAGGTCCACATGCATCCGCCACCTGGGTATTCTGTTCCTGAGGGCATGGTCTGTCGCCTTCGTCGCTCTCTCTATGGCCTTAAGCAAGCCCCTCGTGCTTGGTTTGAGCGCTTCTCCTCTGTGGTCACTGCTGCTAGTTTTTCAGCTAGTGATCATGACCCTACGCTCTTTGTCCACACTTCGTCTCGTGGTCGGACTCTTCTTCTCCTGTATGTTGATGATATGATCATTACGGGGGATGATTCTGAGTACATTGCCTTTGTCAAGGCTCGTCTTAGTGAGCAGTTCCTTATGTCGGATCTTGGTCCTCTTCGTTACTTCCTTGGGATTGAGGTTACTTCCACTCCAGATGGTTTCTTTATGTCCCAAGAGAAATATATTCAGGATCTTCTTTATCGCACCTCTCTCACTGATCAGCGTACTGTTGAGACTCCCATGGAGCTCAATGTTCACCTCCGACTCTCTGATGGCGAGCCTCTTTCTGATCCGACTCGCTATCGTCATCTTGTTGGGAGTCTTGTCTACCTTGCTGTTACTCGTCCGGATATCACTTATCCAGTTCATATTCTGAGTCAGTTTGTTTCAGCTCCCACTCAGGTCCACTACAGCCACCTTCTTCGAGTTCTGCGATACCTTCGCGGGACTATCTCTCGTCGTCTCTTCTTTCCACGTTCCAGCTCGTTACAGCTTCAGGCCTATTCGGATGCTACTTGGGCCAGCGATCCCTCTGATCGCCGGTCTATCTCTGCTTACTGTGTTTTTCTTGGGGGTTCTCTTATTGCCTGGAAGACGAAGAAACAGACTGCAGTGTCCCGTTCGAGTGCAGAGGCTGAGTTGCGAGCTATGGCTCTCTTGACAGCAGAGATTACTTGGCTACGGTGGTTACTTGAGGATTTTGGTGTTTCTGTCACTACACCGACCCCTCTCTTGTCAGACAGTACATGTGCTATCAGTATTGCCCGTGATCCTGTGAAGCATGAGCTCACCAAGCACATTGGTGTTGATGCTTCTTTCATGAGGACTTGTGTGCATGATCAGGTGATTACTCTACAGTATGTGCCTTCGGAGCTTCAAATAGCGGATTTCTTCACGAAGGCCCAGACTCGAGCACAGCACGGCTTCTACCTCTCCAAACTCAGTGTTGTTGATCCACCATGAGTTTGAGGGGGGGTGTTAGAGATATATGTATAGTTTGTTATTCCCCATTGTTATGAGGGGTTCTTTGCATATTTGTCTCCTGTACTTTGTGTATATATACCGGCCCATTGGCCTCATATTGAATACAAGCGCTATTCATAACAGTCTCCTTCCATGGTTGAGAGAGAGAACTTGAGAGAGGAAAGAGTGATGTTATGGCTGCACCTTGTAATCATCAATGAGTATGTAAACTTCATCCTCTACTGAAAATAGATCAAAATTGTACCAATCATATTCTTGTTTACATTCTTGCTTGGTTTTGCTTGTTCTTGAGCTAGATTTGTGATTTCGTGTTCGTGGGAATTCTAGCATGAGCTATTACTTGAATTACCTTGTTAGGACACGTGAGAATAGATTTGGAAGGCCTCATGCCTTAAATCCTCACAAGCAAGAAGTAATTTGAGTTTTTAGGTTTTTGGTGTTTTGTGACCTAGATTCGATTCTCTTCAATTTAGTGAACCCGAGGCCAAGAACCATGTGATTCTTGATTGGTTTAGCTTCCTAATGCATTGAACAAATATCATGCGAAATTTGAAGTGTTTGGATGAGAATTGAACAAATTCTTGATATTTGAGTTTTGTCCTGAGAGGCTTTCAGGTCAGAGAACAAGGGACCAACCAGACCAGCCCCAGCGGTCAGACCGTCGTTAGCCTTGCGGTTAGACCAGCCTTTCCATGGTGGTCTGCCTGTCATGAATATTGTGTGTATATTGAAGAAGTCTAATGGACAATATATAGAGAGTACAAAGGGATATTATAGAGGAATACGCCATATGCGGATAAGGAAAGCGAGGCATATAAGGAAAGGAATAATATAATTCCTATTCTATCTCTAATACCCTTAACACCCCCCTCAAATGTAAGGCATATGCAATAGCATTGCATTTAAAAAAGGGTTAACACTAAAACAAGAAAAATCCGAAGTCCGAGTCTTAATAATGTCGTCGTTGCGTGCAGCTTTTGAATAAACTGTCAAATCAAGCCGAAGAGGAATATATAGAAGCATGGCGGCGCAGATCAAAGCCTAAGACGGCGGTGACGCAGTGCACAAGGTGCAGAAGATGCACGGCGGCCTTAGAAGCTCGGGGCGGCGATTAGAGAAGCAGTGGCATCATAACGACTTCTATGATCTGCACACGGCTTAGAGAGTAGAGCGGTGGCTGCTGCCATGCAAAAGAAAATTACTATACTTCTATGACTTATAATAAATTTGTGGACTCGCACGGTTTGGACGAACTAAAAATTAGAAACTACGGATTTGGATGGACACAACGGAAGACTCATGAGAAAAAACTAATACTAGCAGTGGCTAACTCATCCTCAAAACCCCCTCTCCCCTCTCTCTCTCTTCACACCCCCTCCCTCACTCCCACCCTCCCGCTTCTCTCCACCCTCTCACCCCCTCCCGTCTCTCTCTGCCGGAGGAGGGAGAAGGTGGAGGGAGAAGCCGGCGGATAAGGAAAACGAGACATATAAGGAAAAGAATAATACAATTCCTATTATATCTCTAATATCCTTAACATGACCGCCCTTGAGCTGAAGGCTACTGATTTTGTTGGTTTAGGTCTCTAGCTTTGCTTTGTAAAGCATATTTGGTGCAATTTGAACTTGGTGACTCTCATAGCCACTCGGGTAAAGATTTTGAATATTATTGGAGGAAAAGTTTGAACAATCATTCACCACCACCACCCCTCTGATTGCTAGCATTGGTCCTACAGTCACTCCTCATTGACCAAACGTCCAATCCACATGGTCCAATAGAAAGTGAAATGAGTCGCATGAGCATAGTGACTGCAGAAAGAGTAGGTATGAGGTAAATTCCAATGCAGGAGCTATCGCACAAGATAGAGGGGAAGGGACAGCTATTATTCCCTTGAAAGAATGAACAGATATAAAGAGGACTGGCCCAAAAAGAATGCATTTCCTCCATATCGTAAGCCATTGAATGCTACTAGTCCTCTTGACAGTTCAATTCCGTTTGAAAAACAGTACTCACAAGTGGTTGATTGTGAACATCTTCATTTAAAACATGAAACTGATAAAGCTCAACAAAATGATGAGATTCCAGTAGTGCCAACTGGAACCATGGACTGTGCGTGAACTTCTTGCTGGACAACTCCATATAAGTTATAACAGAGCATTACAAACAGAATGGATTGATCAGCAAAGTCTCAAAAAAATCAGGACATTAATCTGGTGCTGCATGCATGAATGAAACATAAGGTGCCCTACTTTGTGATATTTTTTGTTTTCGGAGACAAATACGCTTAACTGATGCATCCAAGCAGGCGCGCAAACTACGTGAACCATGAAAAATGTCGAGAAGTGGGTCTCCAAGTCAACCACAGAGCCAAATATGAGCTGTATTTGTTAGCCACTAATCGAGACAGACCGAAGGACGAAGGTAATGCGAAGTTCATCCCAATACCCAAGTAATCAGAGCTCAAAAGTCACACTCCAACTAGTATTAGCTACCAAGCAAGCATCACTACCTGAGTGAACTGAAGAACAGTAAGTGAACAGGGGCTACATGCATACCCAAGCGTATACCTGATGTTGACGCCATCGTTGAGGAAGTTGGAGACGTTCTTGTCGACCCACTTCTCGGCAGCCTTCATGCTGGTCGCCATCATCATGAGCATGTCATTGGGGATGCCGACCATCACCTCCAGCCCGCTCTTCTTGAGGGCGCTCATGGTGCCGTCCTCTGCGTCGAACAGCTTCACCTTCTGGAAGCCGTTGTCCTTCAGCAACCGTACCACCGTGTCCGGCGGCAGCGGGTGGCTGGCCTGCGTGCCCCAGTTCGCCCCTATCGCGCCCACACCCACTACCGTCAAGCACAGCCAAAAAAACAACGCCACAACCACCGCCCCTCCATGGCTGGACCAAGAACCCATGGATGATTCCAGCTCCAAGCTGCAAATCTTGGGGGTTTTGTGGATTTCTTTCTTTGCTTCAAGAACTCCAAGCTTCAGATCTTGGAAATGATCAGGCCAGCACAGGCAACCAAAAAGAAGGGATCTTGGAAGAAACAGACAACAGAAAAGTTCCAAAAACGCTAGAAGCAAAGTTCAAAGTTGAAATCTTTACTGGAAAGAGGTGCAGAGCCCAAAGGTCCAAGAACTGAAGAACACTAGAATTTCTGAACTATTAAAGCTCCAAAAAGCTCAAATCTTGGGGGAAATAAATGAAGTCCAGCCAAACTCCACCTACACTTGACCCGGAAAGATTTCCAGTGATAGCAAAATGCAGAGATTCACATGATACATCACAGGGTGAGCATTGATGGCAAGTCCCCCAGGTGAGAGTAAATTGGCTGACGAGGACAGCAAGGGGGCAGATAGATAAACAAGAGGGAACCTTTCCAGTTATGCAGGATATGCAAGGGGGAAAAGAGAACAAGAAAATATTTTATTTGAACCAGAAATTGAACAGAAAAAGTGAGAGCTTGTGAAAGGAGTGTTTGATCTAATCTAGCACAGTAAAATGATCACCTCCAAGAACCTCAAAAGCTGATGACCTATAGCACTCCGTGACAGCACTGCCCAGCACATAGAGTGAGAGACTGAGAATGGGGGAGATGATGATGTTTTGCAGCACTAAAGAAGTAGAAAGATTCCTCACTATGCAAGCTAATCCAAGATAGCTGTACTGTTTATGCAGAGAGGATGACATTTAAAGGCCATGAAAAGAAAAAAAGAATGTGGAAAAAAGTATATAAAAAGGCTACAATATTCCCCACCACTCCACTCTAAAATGCGGTAATCTGCCCACTGGACTGGGCTGCTGGTATGCGTTGGTGTTGCTGCTGCTGTCGGCTTTTATTTCATTCTTTCTTTGTTTTGTTCGTTCCCTACAGCTCACATTGAGAGTTGAGACAATTAAACACGCGGTTGGCCGGGCTCGACTTTAATTTTTTAGGCTTTAAAAGTTGTTGTTTTTTTTGCTAAACATGTGGGCTTTGAAGCCTAAAAATAAATTACGAATTTAAAACTGAACTTCAAATGAAATATGAATTTGAAGCTGAAATTTTATAGCCTCTTTTGAAGTCGACCAATCGTTGCCTAATCAAACATCTTGCTAACCTCCTCGAGCTAACAAATTAGCAAGTGAACAAAGCAATGAGGACAGCATGGTGCATCGAAAGTGACAACAATCTGTTGCGATGTCAGGTACCTTGCTTTTTTTTAAGGACCCAGGTACCTTGCCTCATTGGCTACACGTCAGCAGTATGGACTGAGGAGTACTACTGACCAGACCAGGCTCAGAAGGCTGCAAGGCCACGGCGAAGCCATCACAGTCAGGGCTAAGGAATAGTGACAAAGAGTGTAAAAACTGGAGTGCTAGTAGTGTAAAAACTTTTCAAATTGATATAAGAAGTTTGTTTAATTTATGTAGGATGATTGAGTCACACACAAATACTTTGGTGATTGGAACATGTGTGATATGCTGTTTGTCTATGTGAGCGATGGTCACCCTTCGGAAAAAAAATGTGAGCAGTGGTCCAGGTTTAACCGCCAACGCTTAAAAGGCACCGAGTAAAGCAATGCTAAAAAGGAAAAATATGGACGTATCACTTTAAATGTGCCGCGATTTATGCGACTCTCATTTTGCCCCTATAGATGAGTACATGTTCCTTTACATTTTATGGGTACACATTTATTAATAGCTTTTACTTCAACCTCATCTCTAGTTATGACACTAGGGTCTATTGTGTATATTTCAGTCGTTTCAATCTTATTATATATATCTTACTTAAATCCTTACTGATATAAAAGAGGAGTTTGTCCGTTCACCACACTCCCTCACACACGTAGCACTCTTCCCGTCCATCGATTGCACCAACACAATCCCACGAAAAACTAACCCTAAAATAATTAAAAAAAACAAAGAAACTACGACATGTGGTCCACCATGTCCCACCATGTCAGCCCCTAACCAATGCCCAAAGCTAGGAGACCAAACGCATGGGCATCGTCCTCCCCAATCCCCACTCCTAACCCTGATCCCACGCCCCTTCCCCAATCCTCATCCGCAAGGCCGCAACCGCCACATGTCGTCACCTTCCCCACCCGCAGTCGTCGCACACCATCATCGCCCCTCATCCTCTACCCATAGCCTGCGCAAGTTCCTCCCTTTCTTATGTGCCGCGCCGTGCCGTCTCCCTACCCACATCGGCATCCTCGATTCCCCTTCCTCCTCGCCATCGCCGACGCGTCTTACATCCATCTTGCAGCTGCACACATCGGAGGTTGTGGCAGCAGCTTCTTAGATCGGAAGTTGTCCATATCGCTAGAAAGGTGAGTGCCACCATCATCGCCTCCACCTACCTAGTAGCAAAGTAGAGACACGATGCTACCATCGCCGCCTCCACCTGTGTTGATGATGACGCCTACCTCGCGTACCCCCACAAGTGGATTGTCGTCGAGGAGCTCAAGTTCGAGGATGTGCAGAGAACTCCGCCAAGGGTATGCCGATCCCCGAAGGCCACGAGTGATGCCAAGTTTCTAATCGAACCACCTACATAACCACGAGGGACAAACAATCTCGTAGTAGTTGCAGTTTATCTTCCTTCCATCCAGTTTGTAGGTGTTGTGGGTCATTCAATGATAGTCATCCACCAGCCTCCTGTCCTCAGTGTCGACATCGCATTATCCACTTTCGTTCTACTGGGCAGCGGCGATGCCATCCTTCTCCAGGATGCCTCTGCCAAGTGCTAGAACACGATGCTCTCATCTGCTTCCTCACCAACCATCCAGCTCAACTGCACAAGCACGTTCCTTTTCAACTACCCAGGTTGAGTGCATGGCAATTGGAAGCAAGGAATGAGCATGCGCGCTTAGCGGTTGCCTCCTTCGATAACGGTTGCCTCCTTCAACAAGGTGGCAGCTCTTCTCCTTCTCCACACATAAGAACCAGGTAAATATCTCTCTCTGTTCCCCTCTCTTCCCCTATGTTGCTTTTCATGCTTGCTTGCTTGGATTTTCTTACTCTTGATATTTTGCTTCTTTCTGTCTCTACAAGAATTAGGTGGATCAAGGCCATTTGATTAGGGTCCGAGGTTGGGTGATCAAGGCACAGAAGGGCTCCCACCACAATTCAGTTGGTTGCATCCTGGTCAGGTGATTATCCTCTCCTTCATATATGAAGATATAATCAACTAGCTCTTCTATAATTACGAGAAATTGGTTCTTCTGTAATTAGGTCAACCTAGAATTTTTTCCATGTAAGGCCTTCAAATTCTGATATTGAGGAGGAATTGTTTACCAGCAACAAGGTAAGTCCTTCGACTACTCATCTTGGTTCATTTTTGTTGCTTATTTCGTAAAGCAGAAGATGTGCATGTTATCAGGAACCTTGTGTACTATGCTTCATTGTCAAGTGTTTTTGAAATTGGATGATATGCAACTTCTAGATATGTTAATTTTCTATGATTTATGCACTTTAAGCATAGAAGGTGGGCAAAGTTGTTGAAACTTTTGGAAAAAAGTGGGAAATACAAAATATTGTTCTCGATGTAATGTAATTAGAATTATGGAGATTTATTGAAGTACATATGCATTTACATGAAATAGCTTTGTTGATGATCGATGAAACATTGATTTGCATGTTTTTTTGTGCCATATCTGTTTTTCTTTGAAGAGATCTCAATGTGCGCAAATGATGAGTTAATTTTGCTATGTAATATGTTTTTTCTTTGGAAGGATTTTCTGTGTGCACAAATGATGAAGCTCCACAAATTAATCTGAATTTGAGGTTATTGCTCCCTCAGGCTCTGGAGTTTCCCTTTCTATTTTTTATGTCAACTTTTAAGTTAACTGCCTTGGTCCTAAATGCAACTTTTTTATATGTTCTGAGTGCAACTTAATAAACATGCAATTTGATGTTTCATATGGTTGCAGGTTAATCTACACAGTGGGTGGGTTGTCTTGTGTTAGAGCTTCTTGTTAAAGACTCATACTTGTAGTGTCTTAGACATACTAGACTTGTTTAGGTTTCAATTGTTTTAAAACCCTGCCACATTAAAACTGAGGTAATTGTTATTAGAAGGCATGAAGATTTTTAAACCTCCTATTAACCCCCCTCTAGTCGGTTATCCTTGATCCTACACCGTTGCAACTCACAAGTACCTTATAAGTAAAATACAAATTGGGTCTCCACATTTTATCATCTTTATCAAATACATTGATAGGTGTCCACTCATTAAAGTTAAACACCTCTTCGATGTTTCTTTTTAGATTAGCCTCATGTTTAAGATAGTTAAGATTGGGCTAGGTTGGGTTTAATGCTCGGGCTTATGATGTACCATGTGAAGCTAGGCTTGGACCTAGATTAACACCTACAGCTGAATTATCTTCTGTTTTTTCCTTAAAAAAGATTTATCTTTTATTTTCTTTATGTGGATATGATAGTTCATACATCATTACCTTCCTTATACATTGGGAAGTAAAATAATCTAGAAGAAGTTCTGTGTTGTGTACTAATATCATTAGGCCATTACAACGCAGGGGCAATTCTAGCTCTTATCTGAATAAAATAAAGAAAACCAAATTCCTACTCATTAATGAAATTTCTTGGCCAATTAGGTTGGAAAATATAAGTATATTTTTAGGAGATGAAAATATTTATTCCTTTAACTTAGAGCATCAAGAGAAAAAATCACGCCAAATGAGAAACAAATTCAGAGAAACGACTCAAGCTGTCCTCCAAAATGGTGGTTGAGGTTCCATCAAGGCACTATTCTTGGACGAGTTCATTGGCTACTTCGTTAATTTATCTTATCACAAATATTGTATTTGGACCATCAAAAAAGAATATTATGCTTAGTCTCCTTTGTTATCATGTTGCTCGATCGTCGATCATTTACATTATTCTCTTACAATTATTTATTTATCACCAACATATCACAATGTATTTTTCTATAATAACACTAGGCACATTCAACTAGAGTTCAAAGACATTATGTGATCCTACACTTTGTAGCAACTGATCTAAAGCGTCGAGTTTTGATCAGATCAATGGTGTGGCAGGGGTTTAGATATCCCACTTGAGCCATCACTTACAATAGATTCCCCATAAATCAGCCAACCCCTCTGAAAAAAGAGTGAAAAAATCGCAACAAAAACTAAGCTAGAACGAAGGTGGCCAAATGGATCGTGCTAGCCGGGTCGACCTGAAACATGGCACCGTTGGCCTAGTCTAGACACAGCATGGCCCATGACATAAATGGGCCGAGGTGGTACGGCAAAATGCACTGATCATGCTTGGGTCGCCACCCATCCCAACGTGCCCATCCAGCACAAGCATGGCCCCCACATGGGGCACAACCCATTAAGCACGGTATGAATATGCATGATAGCAGTCTGTTTAGCATGTTAGAGCAGTCCGTTTAGCATGTTAGACACGTTTAGACTGTTAGACACAGTTCGACACAAATACGACTCATTAGGCATGGCATGAATAGCCATGTTTAATCTGTTAGGCATGATAGCAGTCCATTAGACATGTTTGGCCTTATAGACATAGTCTGTTTAACACTGTTTGAACATGATAGGCACCATAACGATCAATTTTTTTTTGGAATTATAGTAATTTTTCAAAATTTTCAAATCGAAATGAGTTAGATGGGCCTCCTCTGTCCGCTGAGTTAAATGGGACCGGGCCCGCACGGCACGGCCGTGAGCTCAATGGGCCATTCTGGGTCGGTGACTGAATCCACAGGCTGGCGGGCCGCCCATTTGCCGCCGCTAAGCCAGAAGCAGCCGGCGAGGGAAGGCGCGTTCCTCTCCGCCGCCGACGAAACCCCTTAAACCCTAACCCGTCCAACTCCTCTCCTCTCCTTCCCCGGCGGCGGCGCGAGCGGCCACCGGTAGCACATAGGAGGCGGAGATGCCGCTGGGACAGCGTGCGGGGGACAAGAGCGACTCCCGCTACTGCGGGGTGGAGGTGCTCGACTTCCCCGCCGTCGATGGCCTCCCCGCCGTCTTCTCCCACTCCCTCTCCTCCGGCTTCGACTTTCTCCTCGCCCCGCTCGTAAGTACTCTACTGCCTACTGCTACCTTCTCGCCCCCTCCCTCCGAGACCGAGGCTTACTCGCCCTGCTCTGCTCGGCGCTGCAGGTTGATCCCGACTACCGGCCCACGCCCGGAGCCGTCCTGCCGGTGGCGGCGTCGGACCTCGTCCTCAGCCCGTCCCAGTGGAGCAGCCACATCGTCGGAAAGATCAGCGCGTGGATTGATTTGGATTCGGAGAACGAGCAGCTCCGATTGGACTCGGAGGTCACGCTGAAGCAGGAGATCGCATGGGCGTCTCATCTCTCCTTGCAGGTCCATTTGGCATCACATTGCTCATAATTCACTCATCAGTCTAATTCTAACCAATAGATGTTATGGATAATTAAGCATCGAATTTATCATGTGTACAACTAGGAAGTGCAAGCCATAATTTGGGCACTGTAAATAGGCAATTGCAATAGCATAAGAGTTATCCTCCAATTGTGTCTAGTCAAGCTTGTCAGGGTGCCACTATCCCTCAAGAACTAGAAACATGGATAATTCCCATTCAGCCCAAAATCTTTGTATTTCCTTAGTAGGCACGACTTTCATATGCATTATTCTAAAAAAAATGTTCTGAATCCTAGAAAAGAGGTGAATTGTGGCGCATTTCCTTGCAGGCATGTGTTCTTCCTCCTCCTAGGAGATCTTCTTGTGCCAATTATGCTAGAGTTGTGAATCATATTTTGCAAGGCCTGACCAATATGCAGGTATTGTACTCTATCACCAATTCCATCTTTCAATTATGTATGTCGTATATGTTTATATTTGATTAACATTTAACTTTTATCTGTTCCGTTTCTTTCTTAAGTTGTGGCTAAGGATACCTCTGGAGAAGTCTGAATCTATGGATGAAGATCATGACAGAGTAAAGAATAATAACTGCATGGTAAACTTTTGATCACTCCAGACTGAGCTGGAATGTTAGGCAGCAGACTGTTAAGGATTAGCATATGCACATGGCACGTAACTCTCTTGTTTATGTTTTTTCTTAAATTGCAGAGTGAATTAGTAGACTCGTGGGAATGGTGGAATTCATTCAGATTATTATGCGAGCATAGCAGTCAACTGAGTGTAGCACTTGATATTTCGTAAGTGTTGTTTTTGTATTGTTACACCAAGACCAAGTGCTTTCTTCCAAGTGAAGATGCCGCTGATATTTCATCTATAGTGTCATAGTTTTGGTATTCAAAGGTTGTCTTTTCACTTACCAGGAGCACACTGCCATCTATGAACTCACTAGGGCGGTGGTTTGGGGAGCCTGTAAGAGCTGCAGTTCTTCAAACAAATGTAATCATACAACTCAATTCATGTTGATATGCAATCACCTCCCTCTTAGGATATCAAGATATGTCATGTTTGCATTACTAATTGGCTTTCATTTCACAGGCTTTTCTAACAAATGCAAAAGGCTACCCTTGCCTGTCGAAGCGCCATCAAAAACTGCTTACTGGATTTTTTAACCATTCGGTTCAGGTGGTTTCTTTATTATGCTTCCTTATATCAAGCCTTTCTTGTCATAGGCTCGTAGCCTTTCGAGTTAATGACCCAATGTACAACCTGCCTTCTCATAGCCTTTCGAGTAAATGACCCAATGTACAACCTGCCTTCTTTTTGCAAATAGTTCTAAGCTTCGGAGGTAATTGAGGTGTACCATTATTCCTGATTTTTTTCATTTTTATTTTTGTTTAGGTCGTACTCTCTGGGAGATCAAATCATAACGTTTCCCAGGTATATGAAGGACTGCTCTCAGGTGATGAAAGCCACGATGAAGGTAACTCCTGCGAACTTTGAGATTTGTTTGTTCGTTATGTTCTTTAACCACACATGATTATGTTGTGGACGCTTTTATCGGCAAAACATATACTCGCCGCAGGAAGTCCAATCCAGCGCCCACAACATGAGTTGGCAAGTTGTTAAGTCTTTGAATAGTTTTTTCTGCGTAGAGATTACTTTGGGAAGTTAAGAGGAATAAAAGGAAAGATAAGAGTAATTGTAGGGATTAGTTAGCCTCTATGGCTATTTATCTGTAACCCTTTGGGAAATTAGAGGGGGAGAAGAGTTATTATGATCTGCGCCTCCTGGGAGGGGATCAGGCTCATCTCCGAGTAGGAGTCATACTCAAGTAGATTAATAAAGCCATGAATCTGGCCATATCATCTTTGGTATCAGACTTCTGATCCTGCGCCTGACTTCTGATCTTGCGCCTGATCATGGGCGACTCCCTCACCTCCGCCGATTTCCGGGACTCCATGGATAAGATCTTCGCCGAGTTCACATCCATTAAGTCGGAGATCACCACCCTCAAGGGCGAACAGAGCCGTCTTTCCGTCGCCGTCAACCGTCTGCAGTCCGACAAGCTAGAGGCGGAGGGCTCCGACCGTGGCGGCAAGAAGGAAGTCTTTCCCGTGGAGCCGCCGCTGTCTTTTCCCCACCAGGCCGCCCACAAACTTCGCTTTCCCAGCTATGATGGCGCTACGGATCCGGTGGTCTGGCTCCACAAGGCGGAACAATTTTTTCGTCAGCAGCGCACTCCATCGGAGGAGAAGGTTTGGCTCGCCTCCTTCTACATGGAAGACGCCGCCCAATATTGGTACTACCGCCTGGAGCAGAACCGCGGCGCGCCAACCTGGCCGGAGTTTGTCGAAAGAATACAACGTCGTTTCGGTCCTCCTTTGCGCAGCAACGCCTTCGGCGCCCTCATGAAGCTCCGCCGCACCGGCACCGTGGAGGAGTATCAAGCCAAATTTTTGCCCCTGTTGGCCCGGTGCAAGAATATCACGGAGGAGCAACAGATCGATATCTTCACCGCTGGCCTCCGCAACCCTCTCCAGACTGATGTGGAGCTTCAGTGTTCGGCGACCCTCGACGACGCCATGGGTCTCGCGCGCGCCTTCGAACGTCGCTTGGACATGGACGACGACGACATCAGCACCACCCGCGTGCCTCCTCGACCTACACCGACGCAGCGCCAGGCATCAACAGCGGCGCCCACGCCGCACACACCAAATCCGACCGCCAGGGCGCCGATTTACACTCCGCCGGCCCCAACGAAGGCCGCGCCGCCGGCGGGCGCTCGCTTCAAGAGGCTCACACCGCAAGAGATGACCCAGCGCAGGGCGGACGGACTATGCTTCAACTGTCCGGAGAAGCTCACCAAGGATCATCACAAGTCTTGCTCGATGAAGGGTCTGTACCTGATGAGTTGGCTGATGATGCTCCGACCGACGGCGCGGGGGCGGATGACTCATCATCCGACACCGACGTCGAAATTTCCCTCCACGCCCTCACCGGCATCGCAACGACGGCCACCATGCATCTGCCGGTCAATCTCGGTCCGGAGTGGCTGCGTGCCTTGGTGGACTCCGGCTCCACTCATTCTTTTGTGGCATCATCCACAGCGCGCCGCCTTGGACTGGAACCGGAGCCGCGACCCGGCATGACGGTGGGCGTCGCCAACGGCGACCGCGTCCCCTCCGATGGGATCTGCAAGCAGGTGGCCGTGACCATCGGCGAGGAGCAGTTCTGCCTCGACCTGTACGTCCTTCCCCTCGATGACTACGAGCTGGTCCTCGGTTGCCAGTGGCTCAGGACGCTGGGACCCATTCTCTGGGATTTTGAGCGCCAGTCCATGGCTTTCTGGCGTGGCGCTCACCGCGTTAAGTGGCGCGGACTGGATGGCCCGACCTCGCTCCAGCTCCACGCCATGGAGCGCCTGGACTTACTGCCCCTGCTCCTGGCCGAGTTCTCCGACATCTTTGCGGAACCAACCGGGCTGCCACCTCCACGACACCTGGATCATCGCATCACACTGCTGCCCGGTACTCCACCAATCGCAGTGCGGCCCTACCGTTACCCCCAGCTGCTCAAGGACGAGATCGAGAAGCAGTGCGCCGACATGCTGACCCAAGGCATCATCAGGCCTAGCACATCGGCGTTCTCCGCTCCCGTCCTCCTGGTGCGCAAAAAAGACGAGAGCTGGCGCTTCTGCGTCGACTACCGCGCACTCAACGCCAAGTCTGTGCACGACGTCTTTCCCATTCCGGTTGTCGACGAGCTCCTCGACGAGCTTAAGGGCGCCACCTTCTTCACCAAGCTGGACCTCCGCAGTGGGTACCATCAGGTCCGCATGCACCCTGAGGACATCGACAAGACGGCCTTCCGTACACATCATGGACACTTCGAGTTCGTTGTGATGCCCTTTGGCCTCTCCAACGCGCCCTCAACATTCCAGGCATTGATGAACGAGGTCCTTCGGCCTTTCCTCCGCCGCTCGGTACTCGTTTTCTTTGACGACATCTTGACTTACAGTTCCAACTGGTCGGACCACTTGCGCCATGTGCGCGCGGTCTTCACCACCCTCCGCGCTCACCAGCTTGCCCTCAAACGCTCCAAGTGCTCCTTCGCCGAGCGTTCTGTGGCATATTTGGGTCACGTCATCTCAGTGGCCGAAGTCGCCATGGACCCGACCAAGGTGGAGGCCGTCCAACAATGGCCTCAACCCCGGACTATCAAGGCGCTACGAGGCTTCCTCGGCCTCATGGGCTACTATCGCCGCTTCATCAGCAACTATGGCGCCATCGCCGCACCATTGACAGCGCTGCTGAAGAAAGACGCGTTCTGCTGGTCCCAGGCAGCCTCAGACGCCTTCTTGGCATTAAAGGCAGCTTTGACGTCCGGCCCTGCTCTCCAACTTCCGGACTTCTCCAAGGGATTCACCGTCGACTGCGACGCCTCCGGCTCTGGGTTCGGCGCTGTCCTCCACCAGGGCGCCGGTCCCATCGCTTTTTTCAGCCGGGCCATCGCACCGCAGCATGCCAAATTGACAGCCTATGAGCGTGAGCTCATAGGTCTGGTGAAGTCGGTGCGCCACTGGCGTCCATACCTGTGGGGGCGCTCCTTCACCGTGCGCACGGACCATTTCGCCCTCAAATACCTCCTCGACCAGCGGCTCTCCACCATTCCGCAGCACATGTGGGGTGAGTCGCCTCTTCGGATATGACTTTTCGGTGGAGTTCAGACCAGGGCGCTTGAATACGGTCGCCGACGCGCTGTCTCGCCGGGACGAGGAGACCGCAGCTGTCTCCACATGCGCCATCTCTCAACCTGACTTGGCGCTGTTCGACGATTTTCGGCGGGAGGCCGAACACTTGCCGGAGCTTTTGGCCAAACGCGCCGAAGTGGAACAAGGAGTCGCCGGCGCTTCCTGGACCGTGGTCGACGGCTTCGTTCTCCACCGTGGCCACATTTACGTACCCGATTCTTCGACACTGTGGTCACAGATCCTTGCCACGGCCCATGGCGCAGGGCACGAAGGCGTCCAGAAGACACTTCATCGACTGCGGGCTTCTTTCTACAACCCTCACGCCAATCGACTTGTCCGTGAATTTGTGCAGGGATGTACTGTCTGCCAGCAGAACAAAACCGAGCATCTTCATCCCGCTGGGCTCCTTCAACCGCTTGAGATTCCGCGCTCGGTTTGGGCAGACATCGCCATGGACTTTGTGGAAGGTTTTCCCAAGGTGGGCGGCAAATCAGTAGTGCTCACCGTGGTGGACCGTTTCTCCAAATACGCACACTTCATCGCCCTCGGACATCCCTACACGGCAACTTCAGTAGCACGCGTCTTCTTCGACCACATAGTCCGGCTCCATGGCATACCTTGTTCTATCGTCAGCGACCGCGACCCCGTCTTCACCAGCACATTCTGGACAGAATTATTCGCTCTGTCCGGCGTGGAACTACGCCTCAGTTCCGCGTTTCATCCGCAGACCGACGGCCAATCAGAGGTAACAAACAGGGTGTTGGGCGTCTATCTTCGGTGTCTGGCTGGCGACCGACCTCGCAGTTGGCTGCGTTGGCTACCTTGGGCCAAGTTCTGCTACAACACGTCCTACCAGGCGACGCTCCAAACAACGCCGTTTCAGGTGGTCTATGGCCGGGCACCACAGACAATGGCGAGCTATCAACCTGGTGTGGCGCGCGTCGCCACCCTGGACAAATAAGTCACTGAGCAGGACGCATTTCTAGCAGATATCCGCGAGCGGCTGCTGCAGGCTCAGACCAACATGAAATTGTCCTATGACGCGGGGCATCGCGACATCCAGTTCAGCGCCGGCGACTGGGTATGGCTCCGTCTTCATCACCGCACTGCCGCTGGCATCACCTCCAAATCCGGCGGCAAGCTTTCACCTCGCTACTATGGACCCTATCAGATTGTGGAACGCGTGGGTCTGGTGGCTTATCGGCTCCAGCTGCCACCCAAGGCAAAGATACATGATGTTTTCCATGTTGCATTCCTCAAGCAGTTTGTTGGCCCTCCTCCTTCTGCGTTGGTGCCTCTGCCACCTATATCACGTGGCCGTGTAATACCAACACCGGAGTCCATCATCCGCGCCCGCCTCAATCGCGGCCAATGGGAGTTGCTCGTTCGCTGGGTCGGCCGACCAGCTGCTGAAGCAACCTGGGAGGCTTTGGAGTCTTTCAGAGAAAATCATCCTAATTTTCAGCTCGAGGACGAGCTGTTTCTCCAGGACGGGGGTAGTGTTGTGGACGCTTTTATCGGCAAAACATATATTCGCCGCAGGAAGCCCAATCCAGCGCCCACAACATGAGTTGGCAAGTTGTTAAGTCTTTGAATAGTTTTTTCTGCGTAGAGATTAGTTTGGGAAGTTAAGAGGAATAAAAGGAAAGATAAGAGTAATTGTAGGGATTAGTTAGCCTCTATGGCTATTTATCTGTAACCCTTTGGGAAATTAGAGGGGGAGAAGAGTTATTATGATCTGCGCCTCCTGGGAGGGGATCAGGCTCATCTCCGGGTAGGAGTCATACTCAAGTAGATTAATAAAGCCAAGAATCTGGCCATATCAATTATGCATAGGCAATGTTGTCATTACATTACGTTTAAAGTAAGTGTGGTACTCTAGAAAGTTAACTTTGGGAACGAATTTGAGAGCTCAAAACTTCGAATGTTCAAATAAAGACCCCCGTCGTCCTTTTTAATGAGAGAAATTTGGGCATTTTATGATTTTTCCTGCCCTCTGTATGAACTAACTGCCTGGATTTGTGAGGCTCACTGCAAAATACCCTTTCTTTCTTTAAGCATATGACTTATCCATGGCCTAAATTGTTGCTTTAGATACCCCCATTCGGCATGCATTGAGTCCATACCTCGACTACATTGCGTACCTATATCAGAGGATGGATCCACTTCCTGAGCAGGAACGCTTTGAGGTATCCATTCTGAGACTATCTCTCTACCATGACCCACAATTTAACTTATTGACTGAGATCCTTCTTGACCTCATGTTATTTGCCCTGTTCCAGATCAACTATAGGGATTTCTTGCAATCTCCTCTCCAGGTAATTCCTATTTTGTTTGTTCTTTGGTTCTGATCACCTAAAACTATTCTTCCTTGCCCAGTTATGGTTCTTATGACTACCTCATTTTCCTCCATTACTCTGTAACCTTCACTTGCTTGTAATCTTTTTGTTGGCAGCCTCTAATGGATAATTTGGAAGCTCAGACATATGAGACTTTCGAGAAAGACACTGTGAAGTATACCCAGGTTTCTGTTTTATGTTGGGAATTATGTTTTTATGTTATAAGTTTTGAAGAAGAAATAGTTTTCACTTTGTGTAAATCATTTTCGTTAATTTATTGTGAGAGCAAAGGTAGCTTTTGAATTGAAGGTTCTGATTATATGTTTTAATCTATTTCTTTCAAACTATTGACCGCACCATTGTTCTTGGTACTGGTTAGTGCTCCCAGTAAATACTGGCACTAGCCAAGTACTGGGTTTACTTGTGTTACTTGGTTTGTTAAAGAAAACAAACATCAAGATGCCTACTTTTTTGTTTACTTGGGATTTCCCATTCTTTGCTGTTTGTTTAGTCTAATATTACACCAGTGTTGATCTTACTGATGATTCTCTGTTTTACATCATATGAACAGTATCAAAGAGCAATCGCTAGGGCTTTGGTTGAGAGGGTTTCAGATGATGAAGTCTCCACGACTAGGATGGTAAGATTGGGCCTTAACCCCCCCCCCCCCACCCACCCACCCACCATATTAGAAGGTTGCAATCTGTGCTTTTAGCAAGACTCCTGATGGTGCAAAAATCTTAGAGGTGAATTGACACTGAATAACTTTAAACAATGATTAGTAGATGCATTCTATGTTTGATTGAGTTGGCAAAGCTTGTATTCATATCTTGTTTCTGCATCACCTCTTCTACAGTTGCTGTAGCTAATCCAACGTTATGACAGAAGCAGTGTTGCATTCATAATATTTCTAGACTATGAAACATTGGAAATCATTTTGACAGCTCTTTTGTGCCTTCTCATTCCCTACAGCATGTAAATGATGTACCAAACATTTTCCTGCATCACTTAGCTAACATCTTCTTTTTACATTTATAATCTAATGATCTAACTTCATTTGCTATTCCACAAAAGGTGCTGATGGTTGTTGGAGCAGGCAGAGGACCTCTAGTAAGAGTATCATTGCAGGTGAGCACCTTTTCTCCTGAAGCTTCTAAACTTACTGAAAATCTTGATGAATTTTCTGGTGCTTAAATAATACGTTTGTAATGTATGCCATTTTTCTTTTCTGTTCATGTTGTCAAAAGTCCCTTAAAAGTTAAAGGGTAAATTCTACAGGACAACGATTAGACCCGCGATGTTATATAGAGCGGAATGTTGGACGACTAAAAGGCAACATATATAAAAGATGGGTGTAGCAGATACGAGGATACTGTGGTGGATATGTGGTCACATAAGGCTGGATCGAATCCGCAATAATGATATACGTGATAGGGTGGAGGTAGTACCAATTGAAGAGAAACTTGCCCAACATCGCTTGAGATGGTTTGGATTTTTCCAACGAACGTCTTCTAAGGCACCAGTACGTTGTAGAATTTTAAGATGTACCAAAAACGTAAAAAAGGTAGAGATTGACCAAGACTGACGTAGAAAGAAGCAGTTAAAAGAGACTTGAAAGATTAGAATATATCAAAAGAATTAGCTTTAGATAGGAATACATAGAAGTTAGCGATCCATGTAGTCGGTTTAGATGGCAGGATGTAGAACTTAGGGTTTTATCCTTGTAGGTTTATTACAAGACTCTCGTTTCTTTGACTTAGAAAAGGTTTTGTTCGTAATCTATCCTAACTTGTTTGAGACAAAAAGTTTTGTTGTTGTTGTGTTGTCCATGAAGCTGAATACGATTACATATTCAATGCAGGCTGCAGAAGAAACTGGTCGCAAGTTAAAAATATATGCTGTGGAGAAAAATCCTAATGCCGTTATCACCCTTCATGTGAGTTATTCAATGAATATGCCATTCTCAGTTCTCAAACCATTCCATTAGACAGGGATTAAAGCTTGTCAGTTCAATGATCATTGCCGCAATCCTTTTTCCTTACTGTTCTGTTGGTAGTCTTTTTTTGCCTTACTGTGTAAGTAGAGATGATTATATGATGATCTGATTTGTTTTGGGGGCTGAGTCAGAGCTTGATCAAATTGGAAGGGTGGGAAAGCTTGGTTACGATAATTTCTAGTGACATGCGGTGCTGGGATGCCCCTGAAAAAGCAGATATTTTGGTATGTTGATACTTTGTTGTAATTGGACATTTCGAATTTTCCCCGAATGTTTAAATAAATGTCTTACATGCAAATATGAAACAGGTCAGTGAGTTACTTGGGTCCTTTGGTGATAATGAATTATCTCCTGAGTGTCTAGATGGTGCCCAGAGATTCTTGAAGCCAGATGGGATTTCTATTCCTTCCTCGTACTGGCCTTTTCTATTTATACGATATATCCATCTTCTCTGCGTTCTTCAGATCCTAAATATCTTTTTTATTTCATATTATTTGATTGTTTTCTTGGGTTCCTTTGTAGATACACCAGTTTTATCCAACCAGTAACAGCATCTAAATTACACAATGACGTAAGTGTTATACCTTTTCAGTGATAATTGTAACATTTCTTTGGAACTTGAAGTGACTTTATTTTTGTAGATCAAAGCACACAAAGATATTGCACATTTTGAAACTGCATATGTTGTCAAACTACACCGAGTAGCGAGACTTGCACCTCCACAACCGGTGAGAGACCACAGCTTCTGCTTTACGTATACTTCATGGATTGTCTAATGTGATATATTGCCTTGTTCCATGAGCTATTTGCATCATGACATAAGATGACCACCTTGACATGTGTAGGTTTTTACTTTCACCCATCCAAATAACGCACTGAATGCTAGCAACCAAAGGTATACCAAGTTGCAATTTGAAATGCCACAAGATACGGGATCATGTCTGGTGCACGGTATGCAGCTATACTTGTATTTGGATTTTGTTATTAATACAAGCTATTTGTATCACCCTTAACTCTAGCTGTCCCCCATCATTTTTGGCAGGATTTGCGGGATATTTTGATGCCGTATTATATAAAGATGTTCATCTCGGAATTGAGCCAAACACGGCTACACCAAACATGTTTAGCTGGTAATTGACGACCTAATTTTTACAAGCTGGCAATAATATTTCTCAAATCCTGCCATCAACTGTATTCTTGATGTATTATGAACATTGTCAGGTTCCCGATCTTCTTCCCATTGAGAAAGCCCATCTACGTACCGTCGGAGTCACCCATAGAAGTGCACTTATGGCGATGCTGCGGCGCCACCAAGGTAACGTGGTTTCCAATGTTGTTGATTCTAGATGCATGAATCCTGCAATTGGAGTCTCATCATCCCCATTGCTGCAGGTGTGGTACGAGTGGGCGGTGACGACGCCGTCGCCATCACCGATCCATAACAGCAATGGTCGGTCGTATTGGGTTGGTCTATAAGCCAATCAAACTCTTTTATTTTTGTTTGTTTTTTTTTTTGCGAGAAGAGAGGGCCCATTATATGTTAGGGTTTTTCAGTGCATCCCACTGCACGCGAGTTGAGTGGTGTGCTATTACTGGTCACTTCCTTGAACAAGTGATCAAAGAATATGTTGGAAGTTGGATGCAGACTGCAACATGCTGTATCTTAGGGTTGGTTTGTAACATTACTTGTTATTATCGCCGGGTTAATTCTTTAAGCTTATCAATTTTGACATTGTTTTTGGTGTACATGAGCAGATGTTATAAACAAATTCAGAAAATCAGATCTAGTGCACGTTTGCAGTTGATACTGTACGTAGCAACTTGTCGAATTGTTGAAGTTGCTGAAATCGTGCAAGGCCATTTCCCATTTCCCACGCAAAACACAAGTATGCTTGAAGTTAACTACTCTTGTTCTAAAATGCTTAGCACGCTCGTAACTAAAAATTTTATTCTCAAATACCCACTCTGCTCTAAACGATTTTAACTTTTCTAAATGGTTTTAACTTCTGACTTTTGATTTATTTAAGTAAGAAACTATTTAAAACACAATGGTTTTAAATTTTGGTATTTTTGCTTCTTTGTTTTTTTTCTTATTCCTTTACATTGTTCGTGATTGTTTTTTTAAATTTTTTTTAAAAAAACTAACAGCTGTTACAGTGTAATTTCAGTTAAAAACTATAGATATAAACTTAAGACATAAGCCAATTGGAGCGGAGCTAGACAACCAAATTGTTAGTAATTCAACATACTGAATTATATTTTACTGCCTTGCCTTACTGTTTGTGCCTGAAATATTATTTATTAGTGGAGGGCATTTTGGTGAAGTTTGGTCGCATTACATGTAAAAACACGTTCAAAATCCAAATCTTACTGCAATTTTCTAGTTGTCCCGTGTTTCATTCCCAAGAGGAGTTCAACATTTTATCAAAAAAAAAAAAAAGAGGAGTTCAACATGCATCCATACATTCCTTTCAAAAAACATGCATCCATACATTCCTTTCAAAAAACATGCATCCATAAAAAAGACTTCTTCCTGCCAAGTCCGAATTTTGGACGCTTTTGACATTGTTGCTACTCGAAATTCCGAAAATAGCCTCTTCGAAAACGAAATTCCAACTCTAGCCCTCACCTGACCGCACCATTTAACCGCGTCGCGACACGTGTCCAATGGTGCGGCCGGGGAGCGCACCACACCTGAGTGGTGCGGTCCCCGACCGCACCACTCACTCTGATGTGACCATGTGGTGCGGTCGGGGAGCGCACCACTCCGGTGTGGTGCGGTCCCCGACCGCACCATTGACACGTGTCACACTCCCGTTAAGTGGTGCGGTCAACAGGGTGCTAGAATTAGAATTTTGTTCTCCTCAACGCCATTTTTGGTATTTTCGGGTAGCAACAGTCTCAAAAACGTCCAAAATTCGCCAAGTCCCACCTTTCCGGACCCGCATGTCAGCCGCTGTCGCGAAGACCAGCGAAGGAACACGAAGCTTCCGCGAGCGCGTGGTCCTTAACCGCCAGGAAGGAGGAAGCTTCCCGAAGCATCCGGAACAAGCACGCGCTCACCCTCCACGGAAGAAGAGTCAATACGACGCGCGCACAAATCCCGGCCAGGAGAAGCCTCTCGAGATCCAAGGAGAGAATCCGATCCCCCATCCATCCACCCCCGCGCGCCTCGCCGGGAGATCTCTAGCAAGGAAGGGCCGATCCATCCACCGATGGAGGAGACGGCGACGGCGGAGAAGGCGTCGTCGTACAGGTACTGGGTGCGGGAGGCCACCGGAGAGGCCGCCCCGCTCCCCGCCCCCCGCAAGCTCGACCCCTCCGCCGCCAACGGCAACGGCAACCCGCCGCTCCTCGGCTCCGTCTGGAATCAGGTCAGGCTACCTCTCCATGTTCGCCAAGGGATGGTAGTTGCACTGCGAGAAGAAATATCACGGGTTTATGTTGTCCTTGCGATGGGGGGAACTGGGGAATGCTACTCCATCAGTAGAGCCTGGTCAAAGGTGGTTCGTTCCCTCATGGTCTTGTTTATAGAATGCAGATCGGGCTGATGATCCCATCTCCAGCATGAACTCGCGTGCCATTAGTTTAGTTTGGGGGCTTGCTCACTGATCACTGCTCGCCGGGCATACGGCGTTCTAGGCTAGGCCCCCGCCAAATTTGATTGATACTTTGGGACAATGCAGATGCACCGACTACTAGTTTAGGCCTTTAGGGCCGGGCTTCCCCTTCTACGGCTTTGGTGCGTTCCTCGGTGAATACCATTCTTGATTTCTTGCCTACGCAAGAGGAATTTGTTGCTCGGTTTGCACAAGTTGTCTTGCGTTCCTAGCCCTATTGCATTCGTCCCGTTTCTTCTTGCGGATTGACCGGTGCACATGCCACTAAAGGGAGTTGCTGTTTCTTCTTGCGGATTGGCTCAAGGTTTCATGTACTCTCAAGGTTAGCAAACAATCTGGCTGACTGTGCAGCACAGGGGTGGGGAACAAGCGAGGGTAAAAAATTATGGTAACTTTGAACTAGTGCTTTTGATTCCAAACGGTGATACAACTTGAATTTACCCCCACAATTGTGCCTATTTATCTTCACATTGAGTAATCTCATGATATTACTCCTAGCTTTTAATATATAGGTAAAGCTGCGTTTTCTTGGCAATTTAAATATTTTTGAGGTAACTAGAGATGCAGAATACACATGTAAGGTGGTAGGAAGAAATGCGGGAGCAGCATCATAGCCTAGGAGCCTATAAGATAGTTCAAGCTCCTCATGGTACTAATTATCTGAATAGTTTAGCTTTAGATTTGCCTTTCGTTGTAGTCACGGTATGTTTGGTGCTATGTAGCACTCCCGCATTTTCTGTATGTTCCATCTTTTGGGATGGTTACACTGCTAAGTGCTAAGTTACGGTTTTTTGATGTGTTTTTTTGTACTTTGCAGGCTGGAACCTGGGAGGAAAAGAACCTCAATTCATGGGCTAATAGTAGGATAAAGGTGCGATAGTTTACTAGCCAACTGCTGGCAAAATGCTTGTACAAAAGAAGATGTCTCCATTCTTCTAAATTTCTCTGATTGTTTTTGGCTACTCTGTACTACAGGATTTGCTGGGTTCTCTAGGTTCATTGGAATTCCCCACAGGGAAGGCATCCATTGATGAAGTGTCGAAATGCTCAGGCGATGTAAGTATAATGTTTGGCAAAACCATTATTTCATAAAATTCATAATTACTTTGTGATGACTTGATAAGCCTTTTTTTGGCTAAGTAACTCTGTACTGTGTTAATTTAATATCTGAATATATCCATGGTCTTTTTGTCAGGCATTTCTAGTCACAGTCCGTAATAAGAAGAGAGTAGGGTATAATTATGAACTGAGCTTGATATTTAAGGGTAAACACGATACCATGTCAAAATTGACATTCTCCAATTAGTTTCACTCCTTTTTAAGTCCTTGTTTTACTACAGTGTCGCTCACGGTAATGCTTATCAGGGGAATGGTTAATTAAAGAAGAGAGGAAGAAGGTCAAAGGCCATATAGACATTCCTGAGTTTTCATTTGGTGAGCTCGAGGACCTGGAGGTGAAGCTACTATTCTACATGAAATTTGTACCACTATAATTGAGACTAGTTGGTAATGGTACCACATTTCTTCCCTTCTGATTCCAGGTTGAAGTAAGGTTCAGTGACGACAAGGTCCTCGCATCCGACGACAAAAAGCAAATCTGCAAGGATTTGAAGTCCTTCCTTGCACCTATCCGGGAGAAATTGCGCGCATTTGAAGAAGAGCTCAAGGGTAGGTAGAGAATATTAGCAACGGTCGGCAGTGCTAGGCAAGTAACTGGCACTGCTTTCCCAGCATTGGCGTCAATTCATGTAACTGTGTGATTGCGAAAAGACCATCTGTGCTCGAATCATGCTTCCCACATGTTTTCGCCGTCTATGAGCGCAGCGCGTGTAAGCTTCTACGGTCATCACAAATTTCTTGGGTGATAATGACTGTATGTGCACTAATGTTATGAACTTGTCCAGATGAATTTGAACTGTCAAAGGCATCTCTTGATTCTCCCTCATTCCACAAGATAATATATCATACTACTAGTTTGTAAAGATTACTATGTATCTGTGCGAAAAATGGAGCAAATGAAGGAAAAATGATGTACGAGAAATTGGTTGTAGCTGAACCTAGGCTATGGTGAGTTGAGGTGATGGCTCTGTCTGCTTACTTATCCAGTGCATTGTCAGTTCCACATCCTGAGAAGAGTTCTGAAAATGAATGGCTTTGTTGCTCCATCCGAAAAAGACCCGACTTTTTTTTTAGCTCTGCGAGTCGCTGTCTTTTGCACTTGCTGTAATGATATAATACAGCTCGAAGCAAAGCACCCATTTTATTAGAGTAACTAGTCTAGTCATATGTGTGCCAAAGCTTTACTGTATCAGCGAATGGAATATGTCAGATAGACAAGTATTTCCTTCATCCAAGTTTATAGTATGTATTTCCTCCGAATAAATATATTAAGAAGATAGTGAAAATAACTAAATTATATTTAATTATTATCTCTAATCACTATGTTTAATACATATATGTAGACAGGCAAGTAAAGCTTTATATCTATTAGAGGTATAAATAAAACATCACATTATTTTTGTATTGAAACATAAAATATGTCATATATTTATGGATAAAATTATTCGAAAATATATCATATAAATTTGGACGAAGGAGTACAATATAAGAACTAACATTTGTATTTTGGATTGTGTCATGATCATTTCAAAACTTGTTAAGATGTTACATGCCACAGTGTGATGCAAGGACCAGTTGAAACGCAATACTTGTTCACAGACCAGATGACATTCAGTTCCCAATTACTACCAGCCAATCCTATAGGATTACTACACGCTCCTCAAACGCGCCCTACATTTGTGGCCTGATCCCTTCTTCTCCTGCTCCCGAGCAAACTTGCTTTCCTCTTGATTGCTTCAGCTGCAGCTTCCACCAAGGCTTTCTCCTCCTCCTTCAGCAGTGGTTTCCATTGCTGCATCAAGGTAAGTCATTTTGTAAAGCATGTCAGTTAGTTTTTTTATCATCACCTCCTCTGTAGCCATTTTATTTCTAACCCTCCATAGCGTCCAACAGACCACCCCAAAACCAAAAATCACTAAGAGTCCCTCCATGTTTCAGCCAGTTAATCACAAAATCATCCACAGAACGAGGTGACTTTTCCCACTGAAAAATTTCCTTCCAACAGGACCAACTAAATCTGGCAATGGGGCAGCAGAAGAAAATATGATTAACATCCTCCATAGTCTGGCACAGAGCACAATTTACCTCTCCCGGTCATTCCTTCCTTTTCAGCTGGACTGCAGTAGGTAGTCTGTCATTCACCAGTTGCCACAACAAAATCCTTTTTTTTTCAGAGGAATTTTTTATTTCCAAATTTCAACCAGCCTCATATTATAAGCCCCTCCAAAGGCAATTTGTCTGTACAAAAATTAAGAAGTGAAATTTCCATGCTTTTCCAATCCCCATCTTAGCACATCCTCCTCCTCAGATACAAACTGCACTTCATCTAACCTATCCATCAAGTTATGCCACTGATCAAGATCGTCCTTTTGCAGGCTCCTTCTGAATTCGATAATAATAAACCACCTTAGCATCAGGCTCTGAACAAATTTGAAACAAAGAATGATATTGGATCTTCAAAGGCATCTCTCCTAACAAGTGCAATCCAAATTCAAAACCGATAGCATCCATATCCAAACACATGAAGCTTGTCCATGGATATCCAAATCCAAAAGGATATGTCAGCTGATTTTCTCCACAAAGCCTACCTTCAAACAGCTGCTGCAGCCACGGCCGCTGCTGCCGCGAACGCGACACCGCCGTGTTCGCGACCGTGCGCCATCGCCGGACGCACGCCGCCGCCACCATCGCCCGAACGCTCGCAAAATAAAACAAAGTAGGCCCAACTATCCAATGGGTACACCATTCAAGGGCCATTGGGTCAAAATAAATGAGATGTAACCAGCAGCAGGTGTATGAACAAGCTAGCCGGATATACACTAGATCGTCATGCATCTGAACAAGAAATTAAGGCGCAAAAATCAAGCAGCACAGTATCAGTGATATATGCTAGAGGTAATTATATAAATATAAATGATTATATCACTTCTATGTTTATGATCTTTTAAATAATATGTTATTTTACTCATTAAATATATATCTTTCGTATTGATCAACAAGTACGTAACTTGATTGTAGAACTTTTTATTCATATTTGGATGTTATCATGACGCATTTCTACTTTTCACCATCGAACAAGTAACCGTCCCCATCCAAACAATCAATTAACACTTGGCCTCCCCCTCTTTTCCTCGTTCCTTCTTTTTCGTCGACCCTTGTCACACGCAAATATATATAGTTACATCCCTCAAATTCTCAATTAATTATAGCCTTTTTAGTTCTGATTACTCCACATGACTGTCATGACATCTACGTCTGGCTTGTCCTATGTATGCGCTATCGATCTCATCCTTCTACTCCCTCCATTTCGATATACTCCCTCCTCTCTTTTTTACAACGTTTTTTTTAATTTTTACGGTCTATGAGATACGATTTTAATCACTCTTTTTTTATAATTTTACACTAAGATATATTAATAAAATTATAATATTATGAAATTATTTTTAACGATAAATCTAATGACATAATTTTTATATAGCCAATCTATATAATTTTAAATTATTGGTTATCAAACTTTAGAAAGTTTGATAGTACGGATTCTAGGAAGTCAAGCAAAAAAGAACGAAGGGAGTATTTGTCCATGGCGTTAGGAGTATCCGTTTTAATAAATTTATCAATTGAGAAAATCTCGATATATTTGTCTATGACCTTGGAAGTACCTGTTTCAATAAATTTATCTATTGAGAAAATATAGAGTATAATTATTGTAATTGTTGTGAAAAAGGTTAAACAGTTATGATATGCCATTTAATAAATATATGTATGGTCATTTCTCATTAACTATTTTTTATATTTAGTGTTTCTTTTGTTTGCTATGGTGTGTTATGGATAAATACTGTGAAGAGGAGGGAGTAGTATATATTGTACACGCGCTTGATGTGCTTTGCATGGTATGATTGGCCAGGGAGTAATTACTTTACCAGCAAGTGAGCAAGCCTGCTGGGATCGGCATTTCATCAGGGGCAGACACCTATTTCAACTTGGGGTTAAATGATTAACTAGACAAGAGAGGTCGACTTATTGATTTCTACTACATACATTCTAGCTTACTTAATTTCCAAAAGGCATATGTAGTGCAAAATTTGTATAGGCAAGGCAATCTACTTGTCTTGTCCTCCTTGGTAATTATTCTCGACCGTATATATCCTCATCGTTAATTAGTGGCTAAGAAACACCCCTTTAATTACCAGTGTCAAAAGTGAAACTATGTGATGATAACGATTTGACGATGGTGGCTAGCTAGTATGATCAGGACAGCGTGTATTCGGTCTAGCTAGTAGATAGTGATGATAGTATCAAGTAGGAAGATATTTTTGTTTCTCACTAATCATACGAGTGACGCCAACTAGCTTTGTATCACTGCAGTCTTGTAAAGTTTACGGCCAAGCTAGCCGTATGACTATTTGAACGAAAACCATCCATCCATCCAACATGGCACCGTGAGCTCATGAGCTCTCCCTTTCCTCCCCGCCACTCCCCTCTTCTCCCTCTATCTTCTTTGACACCGGAGCAGCTCTAACTCCTCCTCCACACCGGTGGCAGGTGGCAACCGCCTCGCAGCAGCGGCGCCACCACCCCCATCTAATCAAATATTCAGTGTGTTGTCTTGCCGTTCCTCCCTCCGTCGCTGCCCACCGTTAGACCACTGTCTCCTTGACCTCCCTCTACATCTGGAGGGTGCAGTGAACCTATCATCAGCGACAACACCTCCCTGTCACGCAAGAGTGAGCGAAAGAGAGAACACGATGAAGCAATGGCAGAGAGAGCGAGAGAGAGAGAGAAAGAGAGGATGCTGTCCCGTTAAAGTATACTAGTTTTTCTGTTATGAGAAACAATCACAACTATGCAAGGCAGTGAGCAGCTAGGGGTTGGGGTGAAAACGGGTCGAATACGGATCGGTAGTGTCCAAGCCATATTCGTATTCGTATTTGTAAATGAATATGAATCCGAATATGAATCGAATATTGTAACGAATACGAATTCGAAATGAATATCTATTCAATTTGGTCGAATCCAGATATCCTTATAACTTATGTAGTATGAAGACATTAATGATATTTTATTCTCGTACAATTATGCTTAATAATTATAATTCATTTACTTCATCTAAAGAAACACGAATTCACGTTTAATTTAAAAAACTTATCCAACTAATTAGTCGTATTGTAATAAAATATGTATATTGTTTCATCGAATATGAATACAGATATGATAGTATGGATAAAATATATTTCCGATGGTAAAAGTTCATACCATATTCGCATCCATATTTTTTATACGAATTCGAATACAAATATGAATAGGATAGAAATTGTTAATCGGATGAAAAAATTTATATTATATTTATATCATATTAAATATGATAACCGAATAATAAGGATAATTCGTATGTACTTTTCATCCCTCCTAGGGATACCTGACATCAAGGGGTAGTTGCAGCGGTTTTGTCATGTAGTGGATTTGCTTGACCCGGTCCTAGCTAGGCCGAGGTTAATTAATAATTACCCAGTTCCAGGGACACACGACAATACCAATCAATCAGGTGGAGACTATTCTATTGTGCTGTGCAGCTCGCCTTTGCCTAGTGACACTGACACTCACTGCCCATGGAATTTTGTTTTCTTTGGCCCCAGTCTGCAACTAAAGAAGGTAGAAATGTCACATTACTCATTCTCACAAGCTAATTAAGATTTCCAGTAATCAGGATTTGGCTGTGATAAAACAGCACACCAACTTGTGAGAGATATTTCAGAATAATAACTAGAAATTATGCATTATTAAACAGTTAGCCACGTAAAGCTAAAATATTTAATACAAATACTAAGTACAAAAGGGAGATACAATTTATTTATATACCATATCTCACGAAGACAAGGCACTAAATGCCGCCTATTCGTCCCAACCGCCAAATAGGGCATCCACCTCGCCTTGGTCCTCAACACGATCACCCTCATCTCACGCGGCATTCTCTGAGCCTGTATATCCCATATCCCACTTGAGGTATTCCTCGACCGAACTAGGATCTAACAAAGGAATTTAATAGTAGAGGTGAGTACAACATATTTAGCATTAATAGCAATAAATGCATCTGTATGACTCATCTCTTTATCATCAATCCATTTTCAAATTTCAGTGAGGATTTGCAAGTTTTAGTATTTCAAATACTACTAGTTTGAGCTCTTTGAAACTGGGTCTTCTATATTTTCTTAGATGCGATGTCAAGTTCAGAGTACAGAACATTTTTCCTAGTTCCATTATTATATCTCCACCCAACTAATTATAGTCGGTGACCTAGAACTGTTTTTTATCCTCACCCGACACCTCACCCAGCTGTGAAGTAGTCATTGGTTGGGATGGTCTAATTTTTGCCCAACATTCCACTGCGCAAATATATGCATCTAGGCTCGTCACTTCTGGGCTATATACACCAGTTTTGGCTCTGCCTGCTTTGGATCCACTACATCTGAGTTCTATACCAGTTCTGATTTTCTCCATCTAGTTATACCACTTACCCATGTGAAGATAATAATAACATTACATGGTAGCTATCTTCTTTGATCTCTTTTTCATCCTCATTTATTTGTATTTTTTTAAAAGCATTTTAATGCAACAGGTGATAATATATAATATAAAGAATTTAGTTTTCTTAAGTAAAGTAACTATTCAGAGTAAGCTTGTATTGGTACGCGTAGAATGTCTCGGTATCAACCGTGGCTGGATCAATTCCCTCTTCCTGCCCTGGTTCGTCCTCTGCATTACAAGGCGTATTTTACGGTTTATGAAATCTAATGAATAGACAATTATTCACTTTTATGGTGATTAGCTCCATTTGAAGTTTGGCATTTACTGGGATTCATTTAACCTTGTGATTTTATTTGCGTTCAGCTAATTCTTACCGGTTTAGCCTATTATCGCTCTCAGCTATCTATCTACTTAGTCCAACTCCCTACTTGGAACCGGTCTGGCCTGCTGGCCCACACTAATGCCCCACTGGCCCAACACACACACACACACACTCACTTGTTGGCCTACACACATGGTCCACACGCACTCAGCCACGTCGACCCACTCAGGTGCGCCTGCCCGTAACTGCGCCGGCCCACTTGTGGTCCACACACGCACCCGCATGCAAACAACACACATGCATCCGTGCACTCACTCGACTCCCTCTGCCCCTCTCTCACCTGCTCAGTTCCCTTCTCGATTCGCTCGGTTCTGGCTATGATTCGCTGCTGACGTCCTCCCTCTGCCGTGGTCCTGTGTCGTCTCTCCACCGCGCGTGGCCTGAGTGTTGTCCCTCTCTCTTGGCTCAGTCTTGTCCCTTATGGACCAAAGGTCCTTGGGGGTGGTTTTGGTACTATGTTTCATTTTTCTATTGTTTAAGGTAGGGTCAATGAAATTTGAAGTGGGTGTTGGCTTGATTTTCGCTGGATGATGAAGCCCACTAAAGCGAGAGGTGCCGACCATCCCCTGATGGTCCTGATATCTTGATGAGTGCTAAGTTTTGGCATTTTAAATTGAAAGGGTTCTGACGGCAATTCGTTTTCTCTCTCTCTCTCTCTCTTATTCTCTCTTGGTTTGTTGAAACCTTGGGTTTTTTTGTCTATCTAACCATTGCAGGTTTTTCGCATCTACTCTCTCATGGCAACTGCGTTCTACTTAGACCGCTGAAAATGTAACTACGCTTGTATACATGTAATTGAGAATTTACGATGATGAATGTTGTAATCCTGAATTTTAGTTTTGACAATTTTGCAACGGGTATAATTAATTTGGATTTAGTTTTATCACTTTGTACTCTATTTGTATTTGAATGTTGTAATTTTTTTCAGCTTGCACAATGATGTAATTGAATGCATTGTAATTATACCATTTGTTTCTTAATTATTTCTTAATTAAGTTAATTGCACCGTTTGGTTTAGTTAAAAGTGAGTTTCGTTTCACAATATAAGATCCAAATCCACCGTATATCAAGGCAATGGATCTGGATTTAATTAGCAATTCAACTAATAGTGTGATACTATCACTAATTGAAAAAAATGGACATCTCAAAGGTCACGCATCCTGTTAGTGTCAATAGGGGTGCAAACGGGTCGGGTTAATCCCGACCGATCCGGCATCGAATCCGATTGGTATCGAATCCGATTGATACCGAATCCGGAGAAAAAAATATGGGTTAGGATATGGTAACAGCAATATCCGTCCGAATCCGATACGTCTTCAAGTTTGATTTCAGGTTAGTGCTACTATTTGACGTTTCATTTTTTTTTTGCAATGGTAAAATAAAATCTTCCACATCAGCTATTAAGTAGTAACATCAAGTTCTTGACAGTACGTCCTCCTACTCCATTTGCTATACTGCATGCATTCCTTACAAACGGGTTAATCCCGACCGATCCGGCACCGAATCCGATTGGTACCGAATCCGGAGAAAAAATATGGGTTAGGATATGGTAACACAAATATCCGTCCGAATCCGACCCGTTTGCACCCCTAAGTGTCAAGAGTCCTCTCAAAGCATAAGAGGATGCTCAGATTCAGTCTCACTTGTTTATCACCCTAAGCAAGCCTTAACCCATGTTTATATGGTGCTCCAACTAGCTTTTGACATAATCTTTTGGCTATCGCTTTTGGTTGAAATTGTACTATAATGGTTGTTAGTTTTTCTAAGAAAAAATAAGGGAAATTTTTTAAAAAATTTTGTTATATTGTTACGAATAATGCAAAGGAATAAGGAGAAAAAAGAACAAGCCAAAAAAACTGAAAAAGCCAAAATAAGCTGAAATTAAAAATTAATGTATTCCAAGTGACTTTTGATTTAAATAAGTCAAAAGTAAAAAAAAACTGAAACCGTTTGGAGTGAAGCTAATCCCGGCCAATAATCCTAGTTTATTGTTGACATGGCTTAAACTACACTGCATCACGTTTGGTCAACTGGTCAGGCAAGCGACGGCTTCGTTTGCTTTCACCTTAATTTCCTATAGGCTGTGAACTGTATCTGGTCAAGAAAGAAGTTTTAGGCTTCATTCAGATTTCAGAACGCGGGAATTTTACTGTTTTACGTAAAATTTCTGCTAAATCCTGTAAAATTCATACAGTTCAAACACGCCCTTTGTTCTTTCCTATTTGTCCTGGTGATACTAATAACCAATCATACTACAAGTTTGCCTCTCCCAGGGGTACTTAGCTTACAAGAAAAACATACATGTGACGATGACTAAAAAAAGGAAAAATTTAGGGATTTCTAACGCAGCAAGTTGCCAAAACTTGCTAACTCACAAATGAAACGTAGTGTATAGTGCAAAAAAAAAAAGAAGGCGACTTGACATACTCATAGCATAGCAATCTCTCTCTCTCTCTCTCTCTCTCTCTCTCTCTTTTCTGGCCTAATAGACCCACAAAATTTAATACAAGTGTTTTTTTAATATCATTGTGCATGTTTGGCTGCATGGTTAAAATTTGGTGACTGTGAGAGAAAACCTGAGCCAAAATCAGAAGTAAGAAAAAAACATAATAGCAAAAGCAAAAGAAAGCAACTGCATATTGTTAACTTCTAGAGAGCAGTCAAAACAATCAACCATCCAAGATGGTGCACAGAAAGGGACTAATATAGTTACACGGCACCAATCATATGCCGCAAGAGACGTAGGAGTAATTTAAAGCCAGAGAGAGAGAGAGAGAGAGAGAGAGAGAGAGAGAGCTTTTGGATAGGAGAAGAGAGGAGAAAGGGTGCTTGGGAGGATTGGCGGCTGCTTGGCTCTGAATTTCTTGCACTTCCACTTGTCTTTTGGATTATTCTCAGGTGAGAATGGAGCTTCCATCTGCATGTCCATGGATTCTTGTGTTCATTCTTAGAGTTGCAGTCCTAGTTGTGTTCTTGTTCTGGCCAAATAATTCTTATTTGAGTTCTCTTCGTTCTAATTTGGTAAGATGCTCTCATCAGTTATGTTCTCGTTCAGATCTTGTTCTTTCTATTTCTGCTTTTCTTCCTGGACATTGGCAGGAATTATCATGACTTTTGGTGGCCTCTAGAACTCCTCCCGAGAAAAAAAAAGAATTGTAAGGTTGGATTTATGTGTTTTTTCTTTGAAACCACCACGAAATTTGCATAGGGAATCTTTATATTTGTCCTTGTTTTCCTCCACCTGATGTGAACTTGGCATGTGAACAGAAGTTTTCCTAGGTACTACTTGCAGAAATGACTGTAGAAATGATTAAAAAGCGGGCTATTGTTATATCTGACAAAAGAGGCCATTGGTGAAGGGTCTAAATAATTTGGGCATATTCTTTTGCCCAGTATTTACTGTTATTAGCATATGAGTTTAAGTTAATCTGAGTTATTAGTTCTTTTGACAAACTACACCAAGTTAAATCCTTTTTATGGCATAAAGAAGGTCCATTGGACAAGATTGAACTTCTGTACCCATATTTCTGAACAAAATTTCAAATCTTGGACTACATGTTTTGTTGGGGCTTGGAACTTGCATTGTTCTTGACTGGATATTTACTGTGCAGGCTTGGAGTAAGCATTCTATCTCAATTCTTATGTAATGAGTGGTGAATGACTGAGACATCAATAAACTGAGGCGCCATGAGCACACAGTGTGTTATTGCTGTGAAACAATTCACTGCTCCTGAAAGTATGGCTCACACCTGCACTGCTCCACAGCCTTCAGTTCATAAACTGTTCAATGATAAATCTGATCATTGCGGTTCAACAAACAATACTACCTCGTCATGTACTACCCAATCCTCAGACATTAAGACAGAATTGATCCGTTCATCAAGCATGCCAAGAATCCTTCCATTTGATCTTCAGAAAGGCAGTACTGGCTCCAATCCAGAAATGTCACTTTCGTGCATCTCGCAAGCTGACTTAGCAGACCCAATTTTATCAAGTTCTTCCACATTCTGCACAAGCCTATACCCCTCATCATCGACGAACTCCAAATCATGCCGGAAAACCAGCGCTTTGCCTTTCCTGCCCCATCCTCCTAAATGTGAGCAACAGCAGAATTCAGCAGGGCAGTCATCCTGCTCTTCTTCACTGCTTTTTGGTGCTGATCTCAGCAATGGTGGTCATGATGATGCTGAAAATTCAGATGATCTCAAGGACTACCTTAACCTTTCTGGAGAAGCTTCAGATGGTAGCTTCCATGGAGAAAGCAATGCCATGCCTTTCAATGAGCAGATCGAGTTTCAGTTACTGTCTGAACAGCTCGGAATTGCCATCATCAACAATGAGAGCCCTCGGCTAGATGTGAGTTCGTTAGTTCCATCCTTGATCCCTTGTTTACTGCATTATGCGGTTATTTATCCTCTAGCTTCACGAGTATTCAGCACTTACAAAAATTTTGTAATGTTCACTTGTCTTTAGCATGCCTACATTCATATTCTAACTAGTCCTTTTCCTACAATTTGTTCTTGCTTAGGACATATACGACAGACCACCGCAACTCTCGTCTCTTCCGGTATCGTCTTGCTCTAACCAGGAGGGTCTGCGGAATACAGGTTCTCCTGTTAAAGTTCAGTTTAGTTCATCTCGCTCTTCATCTGGAGCTGCAGCATGTAGTAAAACAAGGCTGAGGTGGACACTGGAGCTCCATGAAAGTTTTGTGGAGGCTGTGAACAAGCTTGAAGGGCCAGAAAGTAGGGTGATCATTCTAGTTCATTTCAGAGTAATTTGGTCTTCAGAAAATCAAATCATCCTTTAAATGTTTGATTTGAATTATATCTTGTAGAGGCAACTCCCAAGGGTGTGCTGAAGCTTATGAAGGTAGAAGGCTTGACCATTTATCATGTAAAGAGCCATTTGCAGGTACTTGAGTGAAATTTCTTCCATGCATAGTCAATTTTCTCTCATGTACAGTCATTATTTATGATGTTTATACATCACTCATTATTGTGAAATGCAGAAATACCGACTTGCAAAGTATCTTCCGGAGACAAAAGAAGGTAAAACTATTAAGCTAAAGAGAAGTCCAACAGTTTATGTAGTTGGAATTAGTGTCTGATTCTTTGAGATAGTGGCAGTTGCTTTATGTTGTAATCTTGTCATTCTGATGAAGTTATTGGCTCTGATGCATGTTCAATCTAGACAAGAAACCCTCTTCAGAAGATAAGAGAGCACAATCAACAACTAACAGAAATGATCCTGGCAAAAAGAAGTGAGCATCTCCTTCTCTAGGACTTCCTATATTTGTGTTCGCACGAGCACACGAGCACAAACACAGTGCCGTGTGCATGCCCAAATTGCAATTGTCGAAATTCACATTGGTTTCCATTTCTTAGGAGTTTCCAAATAGCAGAAGCTCTTCGGATGCAAATGGAGGTTCAGAAACAACTTCATGAACAATTAGAGGTAAGCATCATAATTTTTTTTACGAGATTACAAGCATCAGACACTTGAGAGCAGTATTTTGTAGTCTAATGGTGGATAAATTATTTAATGTGACATGGTATGTTTAGATGCATCTACAACTTATCTTTAGAAGCTTTTTTCAGCAGTCCTGATTAATAAAGATTAGAAGTTTGCAGTATTGTTCATCACATCGCTTGCTATATTCGGACAAATTCGCAGTTTACCAGCAGTCTTAACATTGTACTTGGCCATCAGGTACAAAGGCAATTACAGCTGCGCATAGAGGAACATGCAATATATTTGCAGAAAATATTAGAAGAACAACAGAAGTCCAGAAACTCCCTATCCTCAACGAAAAGTTCAACAGAAGGAGAATCGCCTGAATCCACAACGAAGGAGAAAACTGAGATCAAAGCAGACACCTCTTCAGCTCCATCGTCAAAACATAAAATTTCAGACACCGACACGGAATGCAACTCGCAAGTGGATAACAAAAAAACAAAGCTTCAGGTTGATCTTGAAAGGGAGCCATGAGCCCATGATGAACAATCATGGTGAATGGTTTGCTTCTCTTACCATGTAGAATTTTAGTACTTCCACTTGTATGTTGTTTTCTTTTGATGTACCTTACGACCATGACCATTAGTGTAGAATGTTAGAGTAGGTATATTTCTTTTGTATTTACTTATATGTGTATGATTTTCTTTACATATAATTTATTGTACTCTCTCTATATATTGCTCATTAGACTTATGAATATATCATAACAATGTATAGAGCTAGGGCAATAACCTAGCTCTTTCCGCTGCCATCCCAGCCTCCATCGCTGTCGTCAGGCCGCCACTACCAGTCTGAGGTTGTCGCCGGACTGAATCGGGCCGCTACCTTATCAATCGCCCATGCCGCCCGCCCGGACTGCATCTGCCTGCCAATAACACAGCACAGAATCAGCGTTCTGTCTGTATCATGCAAATTGTGTAAACAAAGAAGAATGGTCACCTTGCTAAAGGTCTACTCCGTTTTGCTGCAAGCGAGCCCTCCACTGAAGAATGCACAACCTAGAACGAGAAGTTTGACAGGATTGATCCTAGCAGAGATTGCTGAACAACCCGTAACTTTCCGCTCCTTAGCGCATGTATCGATATAATCAACTCCGTTGCATTGCCAAACGTAGCATTCAGAAGGCCCCCAACTGCACATGAAATTGGCCAAGTCAATAACAGTGCAGCTGTACACATAGACATGTTAATGCAACTCAGATCAGAATGCCTCAGAAGAAGAGCAACTGAGTGAGACCTGTTGGGCCAGTGAAGAGTGCTAACTGCCTACAGTAAGAAGCAAAGTGTCAAATGTTTATTAAAATCGTATCAACAGGAATCGCCAAATAAGAGGGGAAATTGTAACAATTACTCCGTAGCGAAACCCAATCGCTCAGCCAAAGGAATAATACCCAACAAGCTCAGAGGAAATACCCAGCCCTTCAAAAAGAAACAAAGAAGTAACATCAAGACAAGAACACAAACATGCAACAAAGAAAACATCAAGCAAATGCTGAAATGGATGAGTTGCCAATGAAATTTAGTCCACCTACATGCTTTTGGGCCACGTAGTTGACCAGGATCGCCAAAAAGGCACATGGTATCAGCACATTGAGCTTGGACTTGAGCAGCACAATTTTCACGCTACCAAAAATCCCCCAATTCACAGAACCTGCATTTCTTTGGAAACCACCAAATCTGTGGGACAGTGATTCCGGGGTAACAAGCGTCTCATCCTCAAATTCGTCTGCTCCATCAGCAAATGGAGGGAACTGTTCTATAGGAAAATCAACAAAAACAAATCCAGTGAATGAGTATGGAGAGACCAAAGCAAAACATACGGCATACTGTCATTGGGAATCCATGCTGAATGCACTAAGAATCTAAGATGGCACCGGCAACGATTATGATTGCCCACTTGATTTGTAGACTTATGGCTCTTCCCATTGATCTTGTCCATCTGTAAATCAGTAGCAACCAGTAAATATATAGCCCAAATTTATGGATTGTTTCTTAAATGCAAGTTCCTGCGAAATTATTGATGCAAATACACATCTAATGACTGCTAATGGAATGTCCAAGCCCAGAAGTATACTACATGAGTCAACTGAGGATAGAGCCAATGTTGTCATAAGGACTCTTTCCTTTATTCTAGTCATGTGGCAGTCTGCTTGCTGGACTAACAAGAAAACTTTACTACAGCAAGACATGGCTGCCACGATGCCTCATCATTGGTTGTTTCCTGTTGCTTGTTAGCTCGAGAAGGCCAGGGCAAAGTTGACCGTAAGTATTACGAACAAACGGGTATTGGACAATTGGCAGCATCGCAAGCCATGTCGTCGGCATGCCCAATCGTCGTCATTAAAAAACAAAGAAAAGCAAAGATTCTAAGAATGTATATATTGTTCTGCTATCGTTCAAAAAAATATATATTGTCAATGTTCAAGAAGACGCTAGACGGACGGCGAGGTACGGCCGAATTAAAAATAAGTATAGCACACCGAAGATAAGCAATAATGCATATATATTTAATGTAAATATATAAATGCTTGATATAAAGTTGTAAAACCTGTAGATGTACGGGTCATCATGGGCATGTGAATCAAAACGCGAAGAAAATAGACTTTCGGAGGGTCCAAACAGAAGAAATTTAAGGAGGAAAAGATTATTTTGCAATATCATAGAACTCAGAGGACAGTCACAAAATTGCCAATCCCCAATAAATCCTCCCATCCTCGGCCGAAACCCCTTTTTGAGCCCAGTCATCCTCCTTAACCTTCTTGCTTCTCCTCTCCTCCCTGTACTCCGGTTGGCGGCGAGGCCAGTCCATCTCGCCACCGTGCCATCCACAGCTCGCTGGCCAGTACCTCCTTCGTATCTTCTCACCACCATGCCTCCCCACCAATTCAACGCGCCACCCTAACTCCACCACGCCGCACCATCCTTCACCGCCTCCTCCAAATCCTGTGTGGCCACCCCCTCTACAGCTCCCTCCACACCATAGTGCTGCCGCTATAGCCCAGGTTCTTCTTTTCCTCTTTCCTAACCTCCGATTACTTCTCTCCTCCTCCTCCTCCGACACCTCTTTTCTAGCTCCGGCAGTGGCCGTGGCCAAGCCAGACACATCTCTATGCGGCGACAACTCCGCCTTTGACCGCCGAAGGCCACGTAAGCGGGTTGGCCGCCTAGCCTGCCGATTTTGGCCAAGGCGCGGCAGCGGGGCTCACCCAGTGTCTAGGCCCACCTAGGTGGCCGCTTAATGTCGTCTTTTAGAACACTAATATTGTTCTACAAACAGAATTTATTATTAAAATCCCCCGTTATGTTGTTGTGCTTCCCTTTTAGGTCCTATGTTATAGTTAAGAAAATCTAGCTGCATAAGAATTCGTGATTAATATCCCAATCCCTTAATTACTCTCAAGCATGCAATGATGCAAGATAAGGCCAATGCCATAATGATTCTTGATTTGATTTTGTTGAAAATTGCACAGCAAATATAAATGGAAACAAACCTGATGGGAGTTCTGACGACCAGGCAAGAGCTTCCGGGAGCCGGAGCTGTCCGTCGTCATCGTCCTCATCCAAAGTTGAAAGCCAATTCAGAAAGAAAAGTGCAGTAATAATAATTCCTTTATTTGACAGTGACAGAGACAGAGAAGAACAGCAAGAACAAATGCACCGAGTTAAGAGAGCTCACCGTCCCCTTGTTGAAATGTACATCCCAAATCTGATCCTAATTAAGACGTTGATTCATGAGAAGGAAGGAGGACGAGAGGTTAGATGAATAGTTAGTTTAGAGATTGATATGCATTTCACCTTTGCAAAATGTCCTCCTTTGTTTCAGGTTTCTTTTACGTTGTGGTTTGGGAGGGGAGGGGGGGGGGGGGGAGTGTGTTAGTTTTAACGGTCGCCCGCATGATCGCGCGAATTTGTCGCTGCTAAACAGGCAAACAGCTAAAGCGTGTGGAACAGTGCAAGAACAGGTATTGCCAAAGAGCCCTCCATATTATAGAGCAGAAGGAAAAATATGCAAGAGTTGTCTGCGTGATTGGAGATAGACTGCAGAGATCACAATCATCAGTAGCTGCAAGACAAATTTGGTCACTAGTGCAATTCTTTGCCAAGATTGCTGGGGCAGAATGATCCACAAGAAAAGATCAAAGACCTGATCCACAAGTGTTCAATTTAAGGGAGCTCGAGGATGCAGTGATTTACTGAAGTTGGCAGAATAATGAGACTATATCAGAAAGTTTCTCGGATTAATAATGTTGCAAGGAAGTTTGACAACACAGAAACAGGCATCCTGACTACTGTTACAAAGAACCACCAATGATATTTCATCGAGAGGCTTCAAACAGAATTGAGAATCTAAAACAACGTTTGTAAGATAGTTGCGCTTCAGAACAGTGCCCTGGCCATCGTTTTGTAAGTGTTGACCAAACATTCATGTTCCTACGAACAGCGAAATCACTGAGCTGTAGCTCAACAAGATGCAACTCAAACACCACGCAGTTATCTCCTTGATGGTGGCTTTCCTTTCCCAGCGTTAGATCCAGTGTTCTCGTTGCTCTTTTTGATGAACCCAGTAATAACCTTCTTTGCCTTTGACCATTGCTTTTCTGATTCTGTGTTTCTCATGAATGGGCAAACCTCGCTGATAGTAATCTTTGGGACCACCCGCACTTTTTCCAACTTATTGTTCTCGTTATGCTCCCCGGTGTCATGGCCAGCTGACCCAACTGTAGTTCCACCAGATTGCATTCCCATGGAACTCGGCAACTTCTGCTCGGGCGAGACCTGAGTTGCAGCTTCCAAGGATTTTGAAGGTTCCACACCTAATTTCACTTTCCTCTTGGATTCAGCGTGCAAAGCAGACGTCCCAGTAGCATTTTGAAGCTTTGGTGGTGCTGGATTGGTGTTTGGCAATACTTGCGATATACTGAAAGATGTGGCCCCCATGCCCCCAACAAGATCTCTCCAGGCAGATTTCTGAGTCCACAACGAACCCTTTTTAGGTTCAGTAGCATGCACATTTTGCGCACTTTCAGTTTTGGTAGAAGAACCTGTTACAGTCTCAACACCTTGAAGACCTGCAGAGCTTTTATCTCTGTCAAGTATGGAAGAAAACTCATGCGCTCCTTTTCCTGACAAACCCGGAGATTTTTGTTCATTTTGGATGGTTCCTGATATAGCAGGCAAAGACTTCACTGCAGTCGTCCTGTCTAACATCATTGAAGTAGACTGTTTCTTATTTCTAGGTTCAGATAAATCATAGGATTTCTGTCTCTTCTTCTGTGGCGAAGTCTGTTCAAATTGTTGACGTTGTCTGAACCGTGAGTCCTGAAAATTCAGAAGTTAATTCAGAGCATGTTAATGCACATAATTGCGCGACAAATTTGTACATCACATGAGAATTGTTCACAGAAGTAATTGCAATGTGCATACCTTATTCACTGCCTCTTTTTCCCTATTTAACTGCGCTACTGAGTTATTGGACTTGCGAGTAACAATGTTAATCACAAGGTCATCCAACTCTTCCTCAGAAGGCTCTTCTGTCTCTTCCATTTGCAGGTCATCCAAATCTTCCTCAGAAGTCTCTTCTGTTTCTTCCATCTGCAAGTCATCCTCGACATCTGAGGGTTCCGTGGTGTTAACATCAACAACGCGTTTCTGCATTTCCAATGAATCAAAATGCTCATTCTCCTTCTCAAAGAGCTTGCTCATCACAGAATTCATAATGTTGCACTCCTTCTCATATGCAGCAGCATTAAGAACAGAGGCATATTCATCATTAGCTGCCTCAGGAGGTCCACAGTGCTCCTCACAGTCACAGAAATGAATTGGGTAAGAAGGGACTTCAATATGTCGGAAACTGTATTTGTGCTTTCCAGTGCCTTTAAAAGGCAAAGCTTTCACCTGTAAAACAGATCCTTGATCAGGAGAATTAATCGACATATTGAATAACCATTTCAGTAGGAAATGCACACCTGTTATTTTGATCTATATATTGCATGATACATTAATCACTTTTCTTTATATTTTAGGCAACCAAACACTTTTTTCGTCATTATTGTTACAATCACAGACTCAACAAGATGTTCATGCCTAATGAAAGGATTCATTTAAGATAATGTAGCACCTATATGACCTTGGCGATCAAATTTATTACAGGAAAGAGTACAAAGTAGCAATTCAAAGATCATGCTATTCCATGTCGAGGAACGGCATACTATTACTTGTGCAGTTACACCTGTTTGGGACTGACTAAAGAAACTATATAATGTTGCACGAAACAACTTATGTTCTGAGAGCATCTGACAAGTTACTCAAACAGGCAAACTGAAGAATTATGCAACAACACAATAAACCACTCACCCTCCTCAATTTTGGGAAGTAGATGTTAATCTTCGAACTGTCTAAAACAGCCTTCTCTGGCTTCCGCTTCTCCTGCTGTTTCTCCCCAATATCTTTCACTGGCATTTCTTGCGCCGCTTCCGCCGCCGCCGCCGCATCCTGCTCCCATTCTCGCTTCAGACGAGCGAGGTAGTGCTCCTTGGCCTTCTCCAGTCTAAGCTTCCCTCCTTTCCATTTACACCCATTGTACTACATGCAAATTAACATCATCTCAGACAGTCTCGGGGCAACAGCAAACGTGACATCAAACAGGAGAAAATTGCTATAATGGGACTCCAAACAAAGTGTTTCGCTATAATGGGACTTCTAACGTTGACATCGCTAAAATGACACCCGAAACATTGGCTTCTTGTAATACATGACATTTGACTCTTTTAATTCCAATGTTCGGGTATTTCGAAACATTAGCCAAATGTCATGTATTACGAGAAGCCAATGTTTCGGGTGTCATTTTAGCGATGTCAACGTTAGAAATCCTATTATAGCGAAACACGTTGTTTGGAGTCCCATTATAGCAATTTTCTCATCAAACAGCTATAAGAGACCAAAATATCTAACTAAATATTCTTCAGTAAATCAATTCATTTAAATTTATAAAAAATTCCGTTTCATCTCCACTCCTCAGGCACTAACACGAACAGATAGAAGCAACAAATCCCAATCTATCAATTTTCATCGAAGTGGAAAGATAGGAGGGTAGTTGGAGTGGTGGCTACGTACTGTGGAGAAGAGCTTGGCGAGGGCCTTGTCGGAGGGGCAGTGGAAGTCGACGTAGGCGAAGCTGCGGCCGTTGGTGCGCACGAACTCGACCCCGGCGACGCGGCCGACGGAGGCGAATATGGCCTCCAGGTCGGCGGCGGTCACGCCCTCCGCCAGTCCGCCCACAAAGATCCGCGCGACGGCGCCGTCGTCGGATCCCTCCGCCGCCGCCATGAGAAGAGATTCTTGCGGTGGTTAGCGAAGTGAGCGCGCGGTGTTGGAGACGAGGAGACGTGTGCAAGACGGCGGCGGCGAGGGGGAGGAGATGAGACCCGACGAGGCTGTAAGATTCGTGCGGCACGAGCATCGACGGCCGAGGGGACTCCTTCCTCGCGGACTAGCGGTCAGTGTATGACAGGTGGGGCTTGAAGAACTAGGCCGAATTATTTGTGGGCTTGTAAATATCACTCAGCTCGGCCCATCAAAGAATTACCGACGTGGTCATTACATGCTCCGATTTAGGGGTGAAAAAAAAGCTCGTTAGTGGGCTCGTTGGCTCGGTTCATAATTACTTCAATTATACTTGTTAATTGGTTAAACATTAAAATGAATTGATTTTAAATGAATTTGAATTTTGCTCAAGCTCGGCTCGGCTCGGCTCGTTAGCTCGTTTCTAAAAATACTTTTAAATTATCCGTAAAATGATATTAAATTAAAATATGCCAATTTTAGAAAAAGCTCGATAAGACGAGCAGTTGGCTCGATATCCACCCCTACTCCGATTTTATAAATTTGACCGCAAAAGAAGGGACCTTTGTGCAAAACTATCTCCGATCCGTACCGCTCAATAAGGGCATGTTCTTTTCCTCCGAAGCTGGCGGCTTTTAGCTTTTGCTACAGTATCTAACTTTCAAACAGAGTATTTTCTCAAGACGAGGTCTACAAGGTAAACGATCTACATGTTAAAAGCTCAACTTCTGTACCAGCCAAAATCGTAAGTGGGTATCTGCCTCTCCGTAATCCGTACCATAAGTAGCTAAAAATTAAAGATTTCAGCCAAAATCTATAAGCCGCAGCCGTTGCTAAACAGACCCTAAATCGGACGGCTCGGATAACCCCACATATGGTCGCGAATTTTGTGTGCGATCTAACTGAGCTGCCGATAATATGGGTAAAAGCTAGGGCTTTCTAGCAAAAACGGCGTGTCGATCCTGACCGCTCAATCGGTGATCCAACGATTGCAATGGCACTCGTGTGTTCAAGGCGCTCCGGAAGCTCGCTTTTCGTCTTCTTCGTGGCCGACGAGAAGCAGAGAATGTAAGTGTGCCAGTGAACCTTTCGGTGAGCCATCGCGAGGGGAAAGCGAACAGAGAGAGAGAGAGAGATGTGGTGGCGTTCACGAGGCTGGTGGCCGCAGCCGGATTCTCTCGCCGGCGCCGAGGGCTCGCTCCCGGCCTTCGGAGCAAGGTCGCCGCGCCCACCCTTCGCGTCGCTGGCCGCGTTCTCCTCTACAGCCCCGCCACCTCCACGCAGTGCCCACGACGTTCAGGAGCGTGTCTCCAACCCCTTACCCTCCTCCTCCATTCCTTAGTAGCTCCTCAGTTGCAAGTTCTCTCGTTGGCTGGATTCTTTTTGGTCTGACTTATCAATTTCTAGTACAGTAATTGTATTTAAATAGTATGTCTTTTTTAGTTGAGGTTTATAGATAGAGTGTAGTTAACATTGTACCGAGTTTAACTATATCAACCAAAATTACATGTGATTGTTTTCTTCTATATATTGTCTCTTATGAATAGCCAGAATTCAAAAATTATAAGCTAAAAGCCTAATCCATGGCCTAAAAGAACCCTGTCATTTATGAGATCCTATTCACTTTGGCTTCTAAAAGGTGTTTTTATAGTAAATGGTTTTTCTACAATATCTAACTTTCAAATGGAGTGTCTTTTCAAGACGGAGTTTACTAAGTTGATTGAAGTGCACACTGTAATGACTTCATTTATATCAACTAAAATTGCGCACGAGTATCTCTCTACAAGATATTACTATTTATAAGCCAAACCTAAAAGCTATCAGCAAAACCCAATATAAACGTCTTAGCTCCACTAAATGTAGTATTAGGCTTCTTCTTTTTTGAATTTTAGCTTCTGACTTTTCTACAGTGAAGTATTTTTCTATAGTGACTAGTTTTTTAAATAAAGTATATTTTGAAGACAGGGTCTATAAATTGATTGTAGTAGACACTGTAGTAACTTTATCTATATCAACTAAAATTGTATGCGAGTTTGTCTTACTCTATACACACACTCTCTCTCTCTCATAGCATCTCTATCAGCTGTTACTATTCATAAGTCGAAGCCAAAAATCACTAACCATAACCCAAAATAACATGCAATATCTTCTCCTGAGAGCCCAAACATTAGTTATTTACTGCAACAATGAACAAAGGCCCTGCTCGTTTCAGTTTGAGTTTTTGGCTTCTGGTTTATTTTACACTATTCATAAATTTCATCTTTTTGTATACTTTTGGCTTTTTGAGCTTTTTTGCCTGTTCTTTTTTCGTATTTATTTTGTATTATATGTGATGGGCTAATATATTTTTCTATTTTTAATTTTTTTTCAATTTAATTATGCTAAATAAGTCTCTGTCAGCTACAGTGATTTTTTAGTCAGATATAGTACTTTTCAGTTATAAATCACTTAAAAAAAAGCTCTTTTAAGAAGGATCAAACTCAAGGACAAATAGGAACCAATTTGGTTGCACAAATTAGGGTCAAGGTAACCCAGTAGCTAAACTCCAAAAGCACTTTCCTGCTGAATTGAGTAGAGATACAGGCAGCTCTAAAGGTTGCCAGTTGCCGAGTTGCAGTGGGTGTACAGCTCATCACAACAACTACATTAAGCAAAGATTGCGCATGAAACTCCCACGTGGCACGTCTCGTATATATGTGAAAAAACAAACCAACCAACCATGTGCTCTTACTGGTTAGTAACTGATCAGTGCAAGTAAACAATATTTATTAGTTAGCTTAGCAGGCTAATCGACATACATATTATATGTACATATGCAAGTGGGTGACAGATTTGAAGAATATGACAGGACCTTAACTGCTTCGATGTGATGGAGTCAGGCAATTTGAATTTTGTTACAGAGCTCAACACAATTCCTATATCACACTTCATTATAATTCATCTCGAATGATAACATCTATGTATGTAATTCTATTTTTACAATCCCACCAACAACTACAGAGCAACGTATGTGGCTTCTATATTTGCTGTCATATGGAGCAAATCATAGATGTTAAGATGAATGATTTAGAACTTTGTCAACCTGCTAATAATTATTTTGTGATATTATATATATATATATATATATATATATATATATATATATATATATATATATATATATATATATATATATACGCTAATGACTTAACACTACTCCTAGCGACAGCGCGTGGAATTCGACAAAAGTGCAATCGACCTTGACAAACTCGGCGAAATTCGAGAAAAGTTCTCCCAATTCTTGATAGCGGAGGTTATAAATAAGACTGAAGAGTTCTACCACAGCGATGATTAGATATTGAAATATTTGATACAATTGTAATTACTCAATTGTGCATAATCAAATAATTCATCCAAATATATATCATTTAGTTGAGATATAAGTAATGATTGTCATGTACTATATATGTGATCTGTTTGGTTGTTTTCAGAAGGCATGGCTAGTATTTTCTGAACTAGCCAAAAAATAGGAAATAATATAGGTATTTAAATAGTTATTACAAACACTTTTTTTAGTATTAGTCGTCTGTGATATCTGTTATGTCTGAGAACTGTTTGTGATATATGATATATCTGATATCACATATGGTTTTTAGTATTAGCCGTCTGTGGTACTTGATATATCAGAAAAAAAGCTGTCTATAATACTTGATATATCACATACGGCTATATTAAAGAACTGTCTGTGATAGTTGAATATCATAGACGATTTTTTCGAAAAACTATCTGTGTTGTAATTATCACAGACGGTTTGAGAGCTGTCTGTGATAACCAATTATTATCACAGATATATAAATTTAGACAATTTAGAAACCGTTTATGGTGACGGTTTTGAACTATTTATGATAAATCTTTCCTGCAGTAGTGCATGTCAGTTATCACAACACGATGGATTCTTTAATTTGATCGATCTGTTCCAAGCTAACTGCCCGTGTTTGTACATAGTAATCGACCGCTTGTTGGGGTTGGGGTTGGTAGATTAATTAGTCTGCATATATGCAGCTGAGCTGATCAATGGCCATCTTCTCCATCCTTGATTAGGTGCACCATGGTGAACAGGGGCACCATGGTGCTCAGGCTCTATGATTGAGATTTTTCATCTATGATTAAAACTTTCCATATATGATTGAAACTTTCTATCCATGATTAAGACTTTCCATCCTGATATATTATATATTATTGTGCTTGCTTGCATCTAAAAGCAATCCAAAGGTAGAGAGGTTTAGTGCCCAGACACTACGTTGTCCCATTTCCTGAAGCTGAGCCGTGCCTTACGGCCCAGCCTTGTACCGGCAGCCGGTGTCAATCTAGGCGTCCCAAGTTTTTGCTGCATTCTCTCTTGTCCCAAGTCATGCATGGCTTACATGCTGCTTCTCTGAAGAGATGAAGAGACTCAAAGCAGCTGGATCTGGTCCATTGGGATCCAGTGGGACACCACACCACCTCCTACACTACACATTCTGTGGATGGAGATGCCAGCATGTATGAACAAGGCACTTGTCAGTTCCGGAGAGCCGAGAGCCTCAAGCTTGTTGTCAGCTTACGTGGACTCTCCGCAGCCAACTGCTTGTTCTTCTATCTGCTGTGAGCACTTGTGCGGTCTCTCTCGCATTTTTTTTCATTTTGTTTGTTTGTACTAGCACTTGGTACTGAGACTGTGAGTTTTATATGATGATTAGATCAGGTGATGTCAAGTAGGGAGCTAGTAATGCATTGTAACGTATTGCATTTTTCCTGTATGATACTAGAGCGTTTCAGATAAGAAAACCGAGTGCGTTTGCTTCTGTGTAGTCAACGAACTCTAGCTCTCTGTCTGAAGCTGATTAATTACGACGCCGCTGGAAATCAAGGACTGACAAAGGTGAGGCACATCAGATATGTATTAAGTGGTACTGAGCTTTACTGCTCTACTTCTTGCAGTGTAATTCATTCAGGTCCCATCATCGAAGTGGATGTATTCACTTCTCCCTTCAGTCTTCACTGAACAAGGTCTATGGTTCCTGCTAATTTGCTTCTGTCGAACCACTGTATGCAGAACAAGAACGCAACAAGCTACTGTAACTGCTGAACATGGAGCAGGACTGTAACTGCTGATACTGAAACCTTACTAGTAGTACCACGTATACCTGTCATTTTGTGGTAACTGTCTCAAGGTTACCAGAAAATGTGAACCAATTCGCAAACTAGTTATTATGTGTGTGTCCGGGGGAGGTGGGGGTCTGGAAGTCGCAATGCATCTTGTTTTCAGAACAAGAACGTGCGGGATCCAGCGGAGGCAATCTTTTAATTATGTCGTTGGATTGATGATTCGGCTCTATTGCAGAGAGAGGACGCCAGAGGAATTTTGCGTGAGGAGGATACGGCAAGTGGTTCAAGACGCTGTCAACAGATCACACGGCTGGGCGCCTGCAGTTCGTCTAGGATGGCTCTGAATCTGAAGCTATATGTAAGACTCCTATCAAGCACAAAGGTCCAACTATGCTGAATGCGCAAAGATCCAAGCACAAACAAAACTGAATCTGTTGCCTTGCCTTGAGCAGGAGATGTTCAGCACCGTCAGTATACACAGCTGTGTGGTTAGTACGGCACAGTACACCCACATGCAGTGCAGAACTGCAGATAGATCATTTACGAGTTACACGAATCTCCCCTTTCCTTGCCCTCGCGTTGCATCTTGGCAGGCAAGCATCCTGTGACACTGAGGCAGCAGCATCCAGACACATATTGGCCAACACAATCGTTTCATCTTCTGAAGGAAGCTAGTGGTTAAGTGAGCAGTACCATTGTTTGCTACTTACAGCTTACTCTTCCTCTTGCAGGTGAACAGGGAGGACGACTAGCAGTAGCACGGCAGGCATGTACGTCGGCATCAATGGCGATCGCATGGACACTGTCTGTGTCTGCGACCTCTACTACGATATGATTGAACTGGTGCCGAGCTGCAGACCAGTCAATGGTGGAGAACAGCTGCTGATCGTCATCGATCGACGTGAGCCTTCTCTTTATTTGCATCACACGCCATCATCTCATCAGGTACTGCGCTGCTGCTGCATCGATCTTTTTAATCGTAAGAGCAGCGAATTGATGAAGGGCAATAATAATACAGCAAGTTGACACAAGCACTGCACTGTTAACACAGCAAGGAGCTAGCTAAGCTATGGAAATTGGTCGGCCATTGCTCAGTAATCAATACTTCTAGTACACCGACGAACATGCCCTGCACGAATCTTGATGCGTGCCTGCGTGTGCGTCACAGCTGGCTGCTCCTGGAAAATCATCAGATCATCAGGACATCACAGGTGATGAGAGGCATCCAGCAGCATTTGTTTCTGTGTGACCTGTGTACTGCTCGTACACGTGATGGACGACGGTTGTCGGTGCGAATCGAGGACATGCAGACCCTGTTCTTTCCCTCCGAAGTTGATGACTTTAGCTACAGTACATATTTTTTAAATGAGGTATTTTTTTAAAATAGGATCTACAAGTTAAACGATTTACACGTTAAAAGTCCATATCTGTACCAGCTAAAATCGCAAGTGAGTATCTGTCTCTCCGTAATATATACCGTAAACAGCTAAAATTCAAAAATTTCAATCAAAAGTCATAAACCGTACCCAACATGCCCGCATATCGACCACCTGCGCGCAGTGCTCGCTTCCCTGCTGTCTCGGCAAACGCATGTGTACTCCTGTACATGTGTCTTGTACGCGTGGCAAATTTGGCACAGATGGGTTGGGTGAGTTGAGATGGATCTTCATTTCCTTCCCTGTGTGAGTTTTCTTTGTGTGAATTGGTGATCTGATGTTGAAGGAACGCGCGTAGGCTACGATAGCAGAAAATAAAAAATTTCTACCGCGCACACCAGGACATCATGCAAAGAAGGGATCATAGATCGTTACCACTAGACGCGCAGCGCAGCGGAAGAAGAGTTGGAGAAGCCGATCCAACCACGCGCGTCGAGGTAGTAGTGGAAGTAGCCGATCGTCCCGAACAGATCGTCTCCTCCACGCGATCAACCACACCACGAGCAGATCCAATCTGTAGTTTGTTGATGCCGATCAACGCCGCAACGAGCAGCGCCTCCACCGGTATCCACACGTCCGGGGCTGGAACTCCGATCGCGAGTGTACCAGCACTCGCGAGCGGCTAGGGTTTGGCTCGGGAGGTGGCGGCTAGGGTTTTGTTCGGGAGGAACATATGCGTCCATCCCTCAGCCCCCCCGCCTCCAAATATATAGACCTCCTCACTTGGGCCTCGTGGACCGAGGCCCAATAGGAGTCTATCCGGATCTCTATCCGAATTGAGCCCACATCCGAATCACATTCGAATTAGTGTTCCAACCCGTTAAGTGTGCGACCCTGTAGGTTCACGTATACTTGGTCGCGACCCGGAAACACCTTTCCGGTCACCCTGTTAATAGCGGCCTCTAGCAAGACATATTAACCCCAAAGTATACGTAAAGATCATATCGGCTGAACCTGTAATGTTCTCATGTACGAATCCTTTTGCCTCACGATATAGATTAAGCTCAAGGCGAGACCTGTGTCATCCTCTTAATGGCTCAATCACTCTCTCGATTCCGTGATGGATTATAAACTTGTGATTGACTCCTCAATCACATTGGCATGGCCATGCACTTTCATAATCCATTACATCGAGGGGCCCAGAGATATCTCTCCCATAAGGAGGGGCAAATTCTATCTTGATCATTCACATCCCACTACATGTTTCATAGCAAACCCGAAGACTACTTTTATGACTACCCAGTTACGGAGTAGTGGTTAGTAGTCCCAAAATAGGCTACTACGCATGTTGGGAACCATGATGATCTCAAGTCTAACGATTCTACATAAACACTACTTGAGACCAACTAATGACACATGGAATCTCTGCAGTGTCTCATGGCGGGTCTATCCAACATATGTTCACTAACACATGTCCATATTATTGATTTGGTATCTCCATACCATGATCCATGAGACATGATCATCAATCAATACATATGCTGATCTTTGAATCATATATGTTCCTCATATGATATATGATCAGGGATCATTTAGAAATAGCAACATTTTGGCATTAAGAGTCTCATGAATAAGTCACATACTCATTGATCAATAATGATAATGTCTATTTCAAGGAACAAAGCAATGTATCATAAACATAGTATGTGATATATTCAACATCGCCATGTTGCCTCTAGGGCATATCACCAACAGTCTCCCACTTGCACTAGAGTCAACCATGTAGGTATCTAATACCCATTGCCCTAGTGTGAGCCTCATGCTTTGGCTGGGGAAGCGGCTTTGTCAACGGATCTGCAATGTTCAAATCCGTTTGTACTTTGCATATCTTCACATCGCCTCTCTCCACAATCTCGCGGATGAGATGAAATCGCCGTAGAATGTGCTTGGACTTCTGGTGCGATCTAGGCTCCTTGGCTTGCGCAATGGCCCCACTATTGTCACAGTAGAGGTCCATTGGGCTGGAGGCACTAGCCACCACACCAAGCTCAGAAACAAATTTCTTGATCCAAACAGCCTCTTTAGCAGCTTCAGAAGCTGCTATGTACTCGGCCTCTGTTGTAGAATCAGCAACCGTCTCCTGCTTGGAACTCTTCCAGCTCACCGCACCGCCATTCAGGCAGAACACAAATCCAGATTGCGATCTAAAATCATCTTTGTCAGTTTGGAAGCTAGCATCGGTGTAACCATTTACAACGAGCTCTTCCTCACCCCCATAGACGAGGAACACATCTTTAGTTCTTCTCAAGTACTTCAAGATGTTCTTTACGGCAATCCAGTGACTTTCACCTGGATCTGACTGGTATCTACTTGTAGCACTTAAAGCATACGAGACATCTGGACGTGTACAAAGCATGGCATACATAATGGATCCCATAGCCGAAGCATATGGAATCGCATTCATTTTATCCCGCTCATCAGGTGTACTAGGACACTGACTCTTGCTAAGATGTATACCATGTGACATAGGTAGGAAGCCTTTCTTGGAATCCTGCATGTTGAACCTTTTCAACACCTTGTCAATGTACGTATCTTGGCTTAATCCAATTAGCCTTCTTGATCTATCCCTATAGATCTTGATGCCCAGAATATATGCCGCCTCTCCTAAGTCTTTCATAGAGAAACTATTTTTCAATGAAGACTTAACAGATTCGAGCATAGGAATGTCATTTCCGATCAGTAATATGTCATCCACATATAAGACCAGAAACACGAGTGCGCTCCCACTAGCCTTTTTGTAAACACAAGGCTCTTCTTCGTTCTTGATGAAACCAAACCCTTTGATTACTTCATCAAAACGAATGTTCCAACTCCGAGATGCCTGCTTTAATCCATAAATGGATCTTTGCAGCTTGCATATCTTTCCAGCTGATTGCGGATCGACAAAACCCGTGGGCTGTGTCATGTACACATCCTCACTCAGATTTCCATTAAGGAAAGCTGTTTTGACATCCATTTGCCATATTTCATAGTCGAAATATGCAGCAATCGCTAGAATGATCCGAATAGACTTTATCATTGCGACGGGCGAAAAAGTTTCATCATAATCAACACCTTGAATTTGTTTGAAACCTTTGGCCACCAATCGCGCTTTATAGATGTGAACATTTCCATCTATGTCTATCTTTTTCTTGAAAATCCATTTGCACTCAATGGTTTTAACACCATCAGGTGGATCAACCAAGTTCCAAACATGATTACTGTGCATGGATTCAATTTCGGATCTCATGGCTTCAAGCCATTTCTCAGAGTCTGGTCCCACCATCGCTTCTTCATAGGTCTTAGGCTCATCGTTGTCTAACAACAATATGTCCCGTTGTTGAGTAGTCAAGAACATGTACCTTTCAGGTGCACGACGTGACCTCTCTGACCTACGTGGTGCCGGTGTGTCCACAACAGGTTCTTCAACAGTTTGTTCATCCTGTTGTGGTTCTGTAGGAGCTGAAACGTTTTCAGGTGTTTCCCGAATTTCTTCAAGTTGCACCATGCTCCCATTATCCCTTCTTGAGAGAAACTCTTTCTCTAAGAAGACACCATGCCGGGCGACAAACACTTTGCCTTCTCCTTGATTATAGAAGTAATATCCTTTTGTTTCCTTAGGATACCCGATAAAGAAGCATTTATCAGATTTAGGACTGAGCTTATCAGATTGTAAACGTTTTACATAAGCCTCACATCCCCAAATCTTAAGAAAAGACAAGCTAGGACGTTGTCCTGTCCACATCTCATATGGTGTCTTTTCTACTGATTTTGATGGAACCCTGTTTAGTGTGAAAGCGGCTGTTTCAAGAGCGTACCCCCAAAAAGACAACGGAAGATCACTTTGGCTCATCATGGAGCGCACCATATCTAATAAGGTGCGATTTCTCCGTTCAGATACCCCATTCCATTGAGGTGTTCCTGGCGGAGTCAATTGTGGAACAATTCCACAATCCTTCAGATGATTGCCAAACTCATGGCTCAAATACTCGCCTCCACGATCAGATCGTAGAAACTTGATTGTCTTGCCTAAATGATTTTGCACTTCATTTTGGAATTCTTTGAACTTTTCAAAGGATTCGGACTTATGCTTCATCAGGTAGATATACCCATATCTACTAAAATCATCAGTAAAAGTTATGAAGTACTGAAAACCACCTCTGGCTGTTGAGCTCATTGGTCCACATACATCAGAATGTACGAGTGCCAATAAGTCACTTGCCCGTTCACCTTGACCGGTGAAAGGTGCCTTTGTCATCTTGCCAAGTAAACAAGATTCGCATGTCTCAAATGATTCAAAATCAAATGAGTGCAGAATACCATCTCTATGGAGCTTCTCCATGCGTTTCTCATTTATGTGACCTAAGCGACAGTGCCAAATAAACGTGGGATTCAAATCATTCGAACGTTGCCTCTTTGCATTAATGTTATAGACCGGTGACTCTTCAAGAGTAAGAACATATAACCCATTCACCAATGGAGTATGACAATAGAACATATCTTTGAAATAAAGAGAACAACCATTGTTCACAGATCTAAAGTCATAACCTTCTGCTTGCAAACATGAAGCAGAAATAATGTTCTTGGAAAGAGATGGAACACAATAACAATTATTCAATTCCAAAACTAATCCTGAAGGTAAAGACAATGGCATGGTGCCAACAGCGACCGCAGCAACTTTTGCTCCATTGCCAACGCGAAGATCCACTTCGCTCCTCCTCAAACTTCTACTTCTTCTTAGCCCCTGCAACGATTTGCAAAGGTGAGCAACCGATCCGGTATCAAATACCCAAGAATCAGTGGATGAAGTAGCAAGATTGATCTCTATAACATTTATACCTGGAGAGGAAGTCGTACTTCCCTTCTTCTTCTCAAGATCCTCCAAGTACTTTGGGCAGTTCCTTTTCCAATGACCTGATTGCTTACAGTAGTAACAATCTGCATTAGGAGCAGCGCCCTTCTTGACTTGCTTGGCCTTAGAACTGCTCGCGATCTCATCGGGAGCTAACTTTCTTTTGACCGCGCCTTTCTTGACATTGGGCTTGCCCTTGCCTTTCTGCATCATCATCACATGATTGCTGCTTTTCTTAATGCTTTCCTCGGCAGCTTTTAGCATCCCATGCAACTCTGCCAAGGTCTTGTCCATGTTGTTCATGTGATAGTTCAGTATGAATGGCTCAAAGCTCGGGGGGAGCGACTGGAGAATCACATCAGTAGCCAACTCTTGGCTAAGGGGAAAACCAAGCTTTTCCAGACTCTCAATGTAGCCAATCATCTTAATCACATGAGGGCTGACGGGATTCCCTTCTGCAAGCCTGCACGCAAACAAGGACTTTGAAGTGTTGAACCTCTCAGCCCTTGCTTGGTTCTCAAACATACCACGCAACCCCACAATGATATTGTAGGCATCTGTGTTCTCATATTGCTTCTGAAGCTCAGAGGACATTGTGGCAAGCATGAGACAGCTCACATCAAGGTAATCATTCGTTTGCTTCTCATAAGCTCTCCGTGCAGCCGCAGTAGCATTATCAGGCAAGTCATCAGGATAATGAGACTCAAGGACATACTCCTTGCGCTCTTGCTTGAGAACAATTCTCAAGTTGCGATACCAATCCATAAAGTTCGTTCCATTGAGTTTTTCTTTCTCAAGAATGGATCGCAAATTAAAAGAACTGGATGCGGCATTAGTTGACATGATCTACAACAAAGAATATGCAAAGTTTAGCACTATGTTTATGTTCATCTTTTATTAAACAATTTAACAAAAGACTCCCACTATGTGTTTTGCAACAAAACTCCCTCTAAGTTACATAGTGGGTCAAGAACCTCATTTCACTAATTCCTAGTGAGCTTTGGCATCACGGCTAGAAAACTAGTGACATGGGTAAGCAACACCTTGCTAATCACATCCCTATGTGACTCTTGCTTGTTGGGTGACATCAACATGCCCCGGCCCCAATCTATGCCCCAAGGTCCAAAACTGTTTTGATAACCTTGTTAAGTAAACCAAATGCTTCCGCATGTAGATGTCCGACATCTACCCCAAATAATGATGATAACCGACGGCACTCTACTTTGGTAGACCTACCATGCGGTGATCATTATCTTTTGGTGCAACATATGGAAGGGCATGAACACCTAATTTTATGAGGGATTCTATCCTACCAAAGCAACATATGACAAAAACATTGCATAAGAATAAGATAGATAATATCACAGATAAACACATTTAACTGTGAAGTAGTATGGCCCAAACAAATGGTGATCTCCATCTCCATGTAGGTGTAGACGATCTCCATCCTCCACATCACTCCTTTAGGCCACCATGCTTGAAAGCTTGTAACCTCAAAACTAGGCTACTACCTATAATAGCTAGAAATTGAAGATTACAAAGATAGATTCAAGCATTAAGGTCGACACGCAGGTCGTTAAATACAATATAGACAGCTAACAATAGCTGAAATAATCATGACACGCAGGCCATGAACGAATGTTACATGCATCACATACATCTCATACATTCCAATAAGATATAGGGCCATACTATTCACATCATTCTCTGCAAAAACAAGTTAGACGTAGAATCGTATTCTACCTAACGATGTGAACCCAAGACGCTATACAAGGCGGGTACGCACGGCGGTCCCGCTGGCCGGTCAGCGGGCGGGGGGTCGAGGGGGGGGCCGCCCCCCGCGGGTTTCAGGGCAGCGCCCTGAACACCCTACGAAATTTACAGATCCAATCTATGAAATCGCAATGGAAAAACTATTCGGCACAACCACCTTATGCCGATCCGAGACATTCTCTAGGATGCTAGTTTTTCCACTGGGCCGAGGCCATCAGATCCGTAACCTACTAGTATTCGGCATAACCACCTTATGCCGATCCGAGACAATCTCTAGGGCACTAGTATTCCCACTGGCCCGAGGCTATCAGATTCGTATCCTACTAGTATTCGACATAACCACCTTATGCCGATCCGAGACAATCTCTAGGGCACTAGTAGTGATACAATCTGCGCCTCATCCAACCCCTATTCACCGATTGATCTCATCAACCCGTGCTACCATCGATTCATCACATGAACCGACTGATCTAGACTGTAATAGATCCAATCTACTACAACCGCATATCATCATATGCGCTGATCCAGATCGCAAACTAAGCAAGATGGCTCTGATACCACTGAAGGAACGCGCGTAGGCTACGATAGCAGAAAATAAAAAATTTCTACCGCGCACACCAGGACATCATGCAAAGAAGGGATCATAGATCGTTACCACTAGACGCGCAGCGCAGCGGAAGAAGAGTTGGAGAAGCCGATCCAACCACGCGCGTCGAGGTAGTAGTGGAAGTAGCCGATCGTCCCGAACAGATCGTCTCCTCCACGCGATCAACCACACCACGAGCAGATCCAATCTGTAGTTTGTTGATGCCGATCAACGCCGCAACGAGCAGCGCCTCCACCGGTATCCACACGTCCGGGGCTGGAACTCCGATCGCGAGTGTACCAGCACTCGCGAGCGGCTAGGGTTTGGCTCGGGAGGTGGCGGCTAGGGTTTTGTTCGGGAGGAACATATGCGTCCATCCCTCAGCCCCCCCGCCTCCAAATATATAGACCTCCTCACTTGGGCCTCGTGGACCGAGGCCCAATAGGAGTCTATCCGGATCTCTATCCGAATTGAGCCCACATCCGAATCACATTCGAATTAGTGTTCCAACCCGTTAAGTGTGCGACCCTGTAGGTTCACGTATACTTGGTCGCGACCCGGAAACACCTTTCCGGTCACCCTGTTAATAGCGGCCTCTAGCAAGACATATTAACCCCAAAGTATACGTAAAGATCATATCGGCTGAACCTGTAATGTTCTCATGTACGAATCCTTTTGCCTCACGATATAGATTAAGCTCAAGGCGAGACCTGTGTCATCCTCTTAATGGCTCAATCACTCTCTCGATTCCGTGATGGATTATAAACTTGTGATTGACTCCTCAATCACATTGGCATGGCCATGCACTTTCATAATCCATTACATCGAGGGGCCCAGAGATATCTCTCCCATAAGGAGGGGCAAATTCTATCTTGATCATTCACATCCCACTACATGTTTCATAGCAAACCCGAAGACTACTTTTATGACTACCCAGTTACGGAGTAGTGGTTAGTAGTCCCAAAATAGGCTACTACGCATGTTGGGAACCATGATGATCTCAAGTCTAACGATTCTACATAAACACTACTTGAGACCAACTAATGACACATGGAATCTCTGCAGTGTCTCATGGCGGGTCTATCCAACATATGTTCACTAACACATGTCCATATTATTGATTTGGTATCTCCATACCATGATCCATGAGACATGATCATCAATCAATACATATGCTGATCTTTGAATCATATATGTTCCTCATATGATATATGATCAGGGATCATTTAGAAATAGCAACATTTTGGCATTAAGAGTCTCATGAATAAGTCACATACTCATTGATCAATAATGATAATGTCTATTTCAAGGAACAAAGCAATGTATCATAAACATAGTATGTGATATATTCAACATCGCCATGTTGCCTCTAGGGCATATCACCAACAGATGTATGCTTGCGAAAGCTGACCTTGTAAAATTGGTTACATCAAACCATCATTTACGTGCTAGTACAGTCATTTGCAAAGCAGTATTCCTCATGATCTGTCGTACGATCTAGGGTAGCGTAGGGAAACAAGGGGATGGATTCTTCGTAGGAGGGAGAGCTGCTATGGCCAATGTGACATTGACACATGGGACCATGCGTTGCCAGGACAGGACCAGCCTCTCTCGCCGGTGCCTTGAGGCCGGATCATTGTTCCTTCTTGTTACCGACCTCCTCCTAGCTCGTTGTCACTGCTGAACTGAATGAAGCAACTCTTCAATCCATTTAATGGCAATTCAGGAAATATAGTAACAGCACGGATCCGTTTAATTGTAATTCAAGAAATATAGTAAGAGTATGGTAACAGAGAGGAGTAAATAGTGCCTTTAAAATTTTCTTCAAGTATACGTCAATTCTTCACTTCGATAGCTATGAGAAGTTATAAAGATAAAGAGCTCAAAATTCCAAAAACACTCAGTGCTACAGTAATTTCACCCGTATAAACAGTAAATCCAGCACTAATTCAAAAAACAAAAATTGATGAAACTTTTGATCCATTGATCCAAAAGACTCAAAACTTGAACCAAGTGACCAGATGGGTGGCGATTTATTTTCAGAAGATATCTCTGTCTCTTGCATATCCTTGGAACAACAAGATCACGAAGAGTAGAAAGAAGAGCAAAAACCAACCAAATCAAGAGTAAATCAATCAATACAAGATGGATCCATTGAGATGAACAAAAATTGATATATTACTACTTGATGATAAAGATTTTACAGCCACGCCACTTGGAGGACAAGAGAGCAAACGACATCACTTAACTTTTTTCAAACTCTAATCTTAGAACTTATGAATACTTCGTCTCAAGAGAGGATGGTTGTATAGTTAATTATAAGTCTTCATCCCAACTCGTTAAATAGATTGGCTAGTCAGTCACATCTAACCCTTAATGGATACTATTCACTTAGCACATGTGGGAGAACCCGATACCTCCATACACACATATTATAATTCACACATTACACTTATACATGCTTTTCAAAGCACATAAGCTTGAATTTGCTAAACCCTTAACCTTGATTCAACTTGATCTTTTCAGTTTATCCTTGACCTAAACTGCTCTTCCAAGCGCCGCGATTTTACTCCAAACTAGTTTCTGGTATTTTAATCAAACTAACAAAATACCCCTTTTTGATCTAATCATCTACTTCCATTGCAAGCAATCGTCATGCTTGCCACATCTAGGTGCATCATTGGCTTGTCGACGTGTAGGTGCATCATTGGCTTACCACGCATCGATAAGTCTCTCCCGTTCCAGTTCCACCAGACCACGCCTTCCTTGGACCGACCAAGCCACATGGTGCAACCCGTTGCTCGAACTTTCCTTCAATATTTTTCACCTCCCTTGTGCTATGTTTGAGCTCAGCCGTCTCACACGGCATACTTGATCATTCTAGGTCTCAACTCTTCCATGAGCATAGCCCTAATACTCACCTTTGACCATAGTTGACTCCAAGGGATCCTGTACATCCAAAGACAAAAAATTGCTTTCGGGTATAAATTCTTCACAACTTGACCCACATTAGCAATAACATATCCCATGCAACCTATAACCACTGACCTAAGTCACCAAATCATCTCATAACACAAATTTTTTAAAATCATCTATTTCTACAACACAGTCAAGAAAATCTGTAAATTCTAAATTTTCACTCTTCTAAAATAACAATAGTTTATCACAACAAAACTACAGACATTCTCACATAATCCTTTAGAAAATCAGGCACGTTTGTCGCACCGATTTAGCTAAGCCGGCACACGTTCATTATTGGAGCTTGGGCACGAGATCGATCAGGTAAGCAGCAAGCGACCAAACACGCCGTGCGTTGGCTCGGCCACTGCGACTGCGCAAGCGGAGGTGCGCCTGATAGCTTTCGGCGTTGCCAACTGCTGATGGAACATTCGCATATGGGTGCATGTTGCGCCTGTCTTACTTGCTGTCCACTATACGCTGGAATCAAATCAGTCTGTCCTGCCCACCCACCATCGAGTATTATCTATGCACAAACTGTGCAAAGGCAATGTAAAGCTCTCTTTTCGTTTGTTTTCTTGTTCATGTGTAATTGGGCTTGGCTGTGTATATCTACGTGTGGATATGGAGACCGGATTTCTATCTATTATCTAATAAAAAAAATGTGCAATTGGGCTCGTCTAAAAATACAAGAAAGAAATAGAGATTTGAGTTTTCCGATGTGATGGAAGGAAGTGAGGAGAATGCGGGCAGCGAGATGATTGAGGGCTTGTTTGGAACAGAGGAATTTCAAATGTCGCCTGCAAATGTCAACGAGGATGCTGCTCTCTTCCCAAGACAACCTGCACGCACCCAGCTCGGCCGGCCGAGCTGGCACCCTAGCTCCGATGTGGAGTCTCGACCAGCACGTACGGATACATGCCCTAACAGCAACAGCACACTGCATCTGCACGCAGCAAGTTCAAGGCACAGAAAAAGCTGCCGCCCAGGCCCAGCCCTAATAGCAACAAGCAGAGGAAGGTGGCGTCCACGAGCAGGCAGCTGTACGTACGTGCTGAAACGCGTCTTCTCTTCCTGTTTGTGCATTGGCATGCAGTACGCGTCACATGCATCTGGGTCAAGCGGATTCCAAGTAGAGAGAGGCAGAGCGTGGTCGAGTCGAGTATATACGGTATTGGTGGTGGTTGAACTGATGATCTGGTCGGATCATTCCACGGCCCCACTCCCGCATCCCATACCCATACATGCATGCTCGCTTGCTGATTCATCATGCATGCAATGCACCGCGCTAGCTAACTACCATCTCCCAGAACCCAGTTAGCTAATTAGGAGTGGTAATGGGTCAAAATCCACTTCAAATCTAACCCCAACCCTCATTTGAAAAGCTCAAAACCTCACTTAACTTAATCCAAAGAGCGCCTTCCATAATCCAATCTAACCCAACCCAAATGGTTAAAATGAGTTGAAACCCATTTTCAACCCGTTGCTAATCCACCCTTTACTAATCTACTACATGCAAGGGCAAATGCATTTATAGGAAACTTTTCAAAAAAAAAAACTTGGTATTTAGAATTCTAACTCGCGTTCACACCATAAAAATTTCATGAAATTGCCTCAAATGTGCTATAGATGATTTGGGGTGTAGAGATGTTACTTTGTACAAATTTTTAGACTCACACATAAAGGTGGGACCAACAAGTTTTTATAGAAAACTTTTGAAAAAGTTCGGTATTTAAAATTTATAACTCGCGTTCACATCATAAAAGTTTACAAAATTTTCTAAAATTTCTTATAAATGATTTCGGGTATAGAAAAGTTACTTTGTGTAAATTATTATGCATAGGCACACAGGTGGAACCAATAGGCTTTTATAGAATTTTTTTTGAAAAGGTTTGTATTTGGAATTTCTAACTCACGTTCATACTATAAAAGTTTCACAAAATTGCCTAAAATTACTATAGATGATTTAGAGTATAGAGACGCTACTTTGTGCAAATTGTTAGACTCATATACATAGGTGGGACCAATAAACTTTTATAGGAAACTTTTGAAAAAAGTTCGATATTTAAAATTTATAACTCGCATTCACACCATAAAAAGTTTCACGAAATTTTCTGAAATTTACTACAAACGATTTCAGGTATAGAGACATTACTTTGAGCAAATTATTAGGCCTAGGCACACAGGTGGAACCAACACGCTTTTATAGAATTTTTTTAAAAGGTTCGTTATTTAAAATTTATAATTCGCGTTCACACTATAAAAGTTTCATAAAATTGTCTGAAATTTACTATAGATGATTTAGACTATAGAGAAACTACTTCATGCAAATTATTAGACCCAGACACATAAATAGGACCAACAAACTTTTATAGAAAACTTTTGAAAATGTTTGTATTTGGAATTTCTAACTCACATTCATACTATAAAAGTTTCACGAAATTTTCTGAAATTTACTACAAATGATTTCAAGTATAGAAGTGCTACTTTGTGCATATTATTACGCATAGATGCTCAGATAAACCTTATGGGTGAAGCCATCCCACGGGGCGAGGCATATTTCGATACCATGGGTTGAATCCATTCTCAATCCAATTTCAACACTAAATTTTAGAACCCATTCCAACCTCATCCAACTCTTTCTTTGAAGCAACCCAACCTAACTCAACACATTCATTCTTTCAATCCATTTCACCCGATGAAAACCAACTCAATTAAAAACCCAACCTATTTAACCCATTTAAACCTAACTCGTTAACACCCCTAAACCCAATCCAATGCAAAAATCAAAAATGCAATTCCAAATCGCCAATGCTACTAGGAGTAGTACATGTCAATCGACCTGAGATAGGCAGGCAGGCAGGCAGTCAAGTGGGGATCCATGAGCTAGCGAGGGGTCCACCACCCATGCATATGTCTCACCAGCGCCCGTACCTAGCTATTAAATGGGCCGAAAATGCAGAGGGCAAAGATAAACAAACCCCTCTACTGTGCAGCATAGATCTGTCTCCCAACAGCTATAAGGGAAATCGATGCACTTGATCGATCATCTCGAGCCTTCAGTAATTTTCATTTTAGGTTCAACATTGAGGTTAACAGTCATCTTATCTGCATACGTATAGTCGAGGCAAGATCATGTGAACTGTACTCAACTGTTGGAGAACATTCAGAGCATCCACATCTCATGCCAAAAGGCTTTTTAGGATTTTAGGAATTTTTAATTTCAGATATCCAAATAAATTCCTTTGAGCTCTAGAAAATAGCAAATAAACCCAGAGAAATCCAAGAAAATTCATTGAGACACAATGAACCCAAATAAAATATTTCCAGCAAATGTTAAAGTTTAATTTGGTCATATTATATCCTTTTTAATTTATAAAAATCTCATTTAAGCTTGAATTAATTCCAGAAAAATCCATTCATTTAAGCATGAATTAATTTAGAAAAATCCAAATGGTGAATTCTATTTAAAAAGGTTTCAAATAACTCTGAAAAACATGATCTTTCAGTAAAGTAGCAAATCAAACAGGCCTATCTCCATCTACCTCATTGCCAATTTGCTACTCGATCGCCGTAGTCCACGTCCCTCCCTCCTAGTACAAATTATATACAGTGTAAGCTTGTTTCAGCTTTGTACCTGGATGTTGCATGTGTGCTGTAGCTATACATCGTCCAGTACAGCAAGAGACTCCATTGTTAGTATGCACAGGTGTGCATCGTGTTTTCTGCTTTATTTTCTGTAATGAAGTTCTTGTTCTTTTATGTAGAATTTCTGTGTACAACTGGAGCGAAGGAGGTGGCCAGGTGGGCCCCGCGAAAGTAGTGAAACTGGAGGTGTCAGCCGGAGCCCAACAGCCTATGGACGAATGAATTATTATTGGTGCATGCACATACGAGACCTGCTTGCATTTCATTGCATGCATTTGATTTGAGCGAGAGAGAGAAGGCTTGATTCAAATGTTTGGAGGTGCGTTGAAATCCACGAGTGGATTAGTACGGAACACATCACAGGGGCCTGTACATTTGTGGCAACCGTGTTATCTGCTCCAAACGGATTCTGGTTAATTACTTAATTACTTGAAATGCGTTAGTTTTTTAATTTCTATTTTTTAAGTTTTTAATTGGTTTTTAATTTTTTATTCTTTTGTATTGTTCAAGATGATATAATAGTTTTTCTTCTTCTTTTATTTTTTGATTCTAAAAAAGGGTAACATGTGCTATAGTATATTTGTAACCAAAAGTCAACAGCTGAAGTCTGAATCTAGGGCTTTTAAGCCTGTTGAAGCTGCCCTAATAGTAATCTGATGAGCGCATCAGGCTGAATCAGGTCCAGGACTTTTAAGCCTGTTGCAGCGGCCCCTATAGTAATCTGATGAGCGCATTAGGCTGGATCTGGTCCTAATCACCTAACTTAGGTGGTGATCGGTTCGGCTGAAAAGTTCGTGGCTTATGGCTGAAAACACTGTAGCTGGCTGAAAAAAGTACTGTAGCTGACAGAGGCTTATTTAGTATAATTAAATTTAAAAAATTTAAAAATAAAAAAATATGTTAGCCCATTACGTATAATACAAACAAATACGAGAGAAAAAAAGAACCGGCAAAAAAGCTCAACAAAAAGCCAAAAGTTCAGAAAAAGACGAAACTTATGAATAGTGAAAAATAAGCCAGAAGCCGAAGCCGAGTTGATCAGGTCATTACTATCTCTTGCTTTTCAAAATCATTATCATTACTATTATAAAAGAATGAGTTGGTGGTCGTACGTCCCTTCTCCTCCAACCGTCTCATTCTTAACCTTTTATTACTCTTCACTTTTTAACTAATCAGAGTAACTATTTTCATAGCATGATTCTCTATATATCTAATAAATTTCGTTGCAACATATAAACAGATGATTAGTTAACTATAAAACTAAATATTTAACTTTTTAACTTTACAATCAGGATCAACAGGCAGTCTGGTATCTCCGTCTTCACATCACTTTCTGTAGCACTCCACATCGCTAATAGGCAGTCCGATAGGAGGGAGCGAATCGGACGCCATTACTGCCGCTTGCTGCTTAGGTGGCCATCAATTTTTGGCCTAGGGCCGGTGTCGCTGGAATATTCGAGATCGTCCTTTGGGGCGCATGAATCGCTCGGGTACAAACTGAATGTTTCTGGCCGTGGAGGCACTCGCTGTAAATTTAGCCATGGATCGATGTCTCACTACCACCACTGTTACTAGGGATTTACATGGCTGTAGTAGCCATGGATTTATTTACATGGCTGTTTCTAGGGATTTACAGCAGGGTCTAGGACTGGGGGCCAGTCAGTAGTGCAGCCGCCAACAATTCACGAGCTACGTGTACAATCTGGCCGGCCACTGCACCGTGCCTACGGACCGTTGAGCTCTCGACACGGCTCGTGAAATCGACGGACGTTGCCGGCCGCCGATCACCGGAGGCAGCACGCATTTTTAACGCCACTAGCAACTTTTGAATTCGAACCTGGCCATCTCCATGCATCGGGATGCGTGAGCTAGCGTAATTCTTTTTTGTGGTGTTCGTGTGTGTCCACGTACGTACACACGGCAAATCGCTGGTCCGTTCCGCCGTCTGTGCCGCGCCCCCGTGAGCGAATACCAGCAGAAGCATGTGAGGGTGAGATCTCTCCTCGGTTAGGCCCCGTTCCAATCAGCCACGTCTTCGGGCTTCTAACTTCTGTAAGTTAAAAACGGTTCAAAACACATTAAGTTTTAGATCCCACTTCAATTAGTATATGGCTATAACTTTTTGATTCTTAACTGAAATTATACTGTAACCGTGGTTAGTTTTTTTTGAAAAATAAAAAAATATTATATCATTATAGACAATACAAAGAAATAAGAAAAAAGAATAGCTAAAATAAGCCAACATTAGAAGTTGATGTGTTCTTGGTGGCTTCTGATTTAAATAAGCCGAAAGTAAAGAAATAAGTTAGAAGCTGGAATTGTTTGAGGCGAGTCTTAACATGATTTTTTCTTTGTATTATCAATAGAGATATAACGGTGATTTATACTCTTTTCTATTTTTCATTATTATTTTTAATTGAATAGCTTATAAAAAGATACCAGCAGTGTCATTTCAGCTGGTAGACCCAAACAAAAAACTACAATAACAGGAAAAAACAAAAGCCACGATAATTTTGAACCGTGCCTGCCTTAACAGAGTCGGACGCACTCGGCAGCCCCACGTGATGGCTCTGAATGCCACTGCAGCTCACACCAGTGCAGCGCTCTAGATTAATACGCCCGCTCCGCTACATTCTTCCGGATCATACATAGCTCACTTGTCTCATCTCGAGACGCCAAGCATGATGATCCCTCTCGGCGCGGTGGCCGCGGCCGTGGCGTGCCTGCTGCTCGGGCTGGCGGCGGCGCAGCAGCAGCAGGAGGAGTACGCCGCCTCGCTCGCCTCCCGCTTCGACGCGCCGCCCTCCTGGGCCTTCCCCAACCCGCGCCTCCGCGCCGCCTACGCCGCGCTGCAGGCCTGGAAGCAGACGGCCATCTTCTCCGACCCCTCAGGCTTCACCGCCAACTGGGCCGGCCCCAACGTCTGCGCCTACAACGGCGTCTACTGCGCGCCCGCGCCCGACGGGTACGGCCTCGTCGTCGCCGGCATCGACCTCAACCACGCCGACATCGCCGGGTTCCTACCGGCGTCCCTCCCGCTGGGCCTCCCCGACCTCGCGCTCATCCACCTCAACTCCAACCGCTTCTGCGGCGTCGTGCCGGACACCTTCCGCCGCCTGCACCTGCTCCACGAGCTCGACCTCAGCAACAACCGCTTCGTCGGCGCCTTCCCCGAGGTCGTGCTGTCGCTGCCGTCGCTCAGGTACCTCGACCTCAGGTTCAACGACTTCGAGGGCGCCATCCCGCCCGCGCTCTTCGACCGCCCGCTCGACGCCGTCTTCCTCAACTCCAACCGCCTGCGGAAGCCCATCCCGGCCAACCTCGGCAACTCGCCGGCGTCGGTCGTCGTGCTCGCGCACAACAAGCTCGGCGGGTGCATCCCGCCGTCCATTGGGAAGATGGCCGACACGCTCAACGAGATCGTGCTCATCGACGACGAGCTCACCGGCTGCGTCCCGCCGCAGGTCGGCCTGCTCAAGAAGGTGACGGTGTTTGATGTCAGCGACAACCACCTCCAGGGCCCGCTCCCGGCCACCATCGGCGGAATGGTCGCCGTCGAGGAGCTCGACGTTGCCAGGAACCTCTTCGAGGGGGCCGTGCCGGCCGCCGTCTGCGGCCTGGCCAGCCTCAAGAACTTCACCTACACCGACAACTTCTTCACCTCGCGGCCGGGATGCGCGGTGGCCACCGCCGACGGCGCGTGGAACTGCATCCCCGGCGTGCCGACCCAGCGGCCACCGTCGCAGTGCGCGGCGGCGGCGGCGCACCCTTTCGACTGCAGCAAGGCGCAATGCCAGGCCGCGTCGTACACCCCGACGCCGAGTGGTGGCCATGGTGGGCACGTTGGCCAACAACCGCCCACCCCCGTGGGCTCGCCTTCGAGAGGCGGCATTGCGGGGAACCCACCGCCTCCGTCTTCGAGCTCTCCTACTCCGTCGTACCCGTCGCCGCCGCAGGGCTCCTACCCGTCGCCACCGAAGGGCTCCACCACTCCATCGTACCCATCGCCGCCGTCGAGCGCCACCGCTCCATCGTACCACTCGCCACCGAAGGGCTCCACTACTCCATCGTACCCATCGCCGCCGTCGAGCGCCACCGCTCCATCGTACCACTCGCCTCCCAAGGGCTCCACCACCCCGTCCTACCCGTCGCCGCCGTCAAGCGCGACCACTCCGTCGCCCCACTCAAAGGGCTCCACTCCGTCGTATCCGTCGCCGCCGAAGGGCTCCAGTACACCGCTGTACCCCAAGCCGCCGCAGGGGTCGACCACCCCGTCATACCCGTCCCCACCGAAGGGCTCTTCCACGCCGTCATACCCGTCGCCGCCGTCAAGCTCCAGTACTCCGTCGTACCACTCGCCGCCGCAGAGCACGCCGACTCCGTCTTATCCGTCGCCGCCGGCGGGCCCCACAACGCCAGTAGGACACGCACCGCCTCCACCGACCTCGGCCGACAAGCCGGACGTGCGGTTCGCGCCGCCCCCTGGATCGTACGGTCCTAGCCCCTCAACGCCCCCGTCAACACCGTCCTACGGCTCGTCGCCACCTTCCTCCAGCTACCAGCCGCCGTCCGGCCAACCCAAGGCATCGCCACCCACAGAGCACCCGGGCTACATGCTGCCGCCCCACGCGCCGGGGACCCCCACCTCGGCTCCATCACATCCACACCCCACCACCCCGTCGTCGCCATCGGGGCCGAGCTTCCACCCGCCCACGACGCCAACCACGCCGTCTTCGCCGCCGTCTCAGGGGGGCACCGGCGACCACGGACACGGGCACCCGCCGTCCACACCGCCCGGCGGGAAGCTGCCTTTCCCGCCGGTGTACGGCGTGTCGTACTCGTCGCCGCCGCCGCCGGGGAAGCCGTACAACTAGTTCTTGATCGCCACCTCGCCGGGAGCGCTGTCCGTCCAGCCATCATAATCACCAGTATAATACCTCTCCCTGTCCCTGTAGTTTTTTTTTTGCTTCTTTTTTCGTTTTCATTTTCTTCTTTCTCGCGAGTATTTGATCGACAAATTGGATCTCCTATGTATTCTTTTCTTTTCTTTCTTCCTCGCTCTCTTGAATCACCGAATTTATTAATTAATTTGGATCTGTAATTTTGCGCTTACCTGAGTGACGTCGACCACTACATCTCGATCTGCCGATCTGGTACTATATGAACGAATGTCGGTAGAGAGATCCACATATCTATCTATGTGTAGCATGTGTTAAATCGTCGTAAAGGATGTGCCAAATGCAGCAGCCATGAAAGTAGCGAAGAAAGAAAGCATGTAGTAGAGAATGATTGCAGATTGAAGGGGTAGATCAAACTGTTTCTTTCTTTCGGCAATCGATGAACGGGATTCTTGTTTTAGGTTAAAAGTGAAGGATGGGAGGGGCGATGAGGCCATTGTCAAACCAGATCAAAGTCACGGTGGATTCTTTTATACTGTACGTTATGTTTAAAATTTTAAATTGTAGAGAACTCATGAACAAATAGCCGTACATAATTTTAACCGGTATAGTTAAATTTATTATTATTTTTATTATAATCTTTCTATTGATCTTGTTTTAAATAAATATATTATTTAAAAATTAGTTACTAGAATATAAGCGATAGCTTACTCAGCCCACAGGTCTTTGGGCTGGATTGGCTTGCGTGAAGCTAGCTAGCGGACAACAGAGGAGCAATGCTGTTGATGTGGGTGGCTGGTGCTCTAATTAATTGGACACCACAACCATCACCGTGTTGTACTTGGTCTCGGATCAATGCTCGTCCCGTGGGGTGGTTGTTTGTGCCACTCATGTGTGTGTTGTACTGTGGTCAGCCTCCATGTGGGGAGGGAGAAGGAAGGGAAAGGAAACACAATGCATGCATGCATGGTCCATCTCCATTTGATCCATGGGGAGCAGCTGAGCAAGGGTCACTTTCAGGTATCATGCATGGCATGCAACTGCGACCGCGCATCATTACGCGAGGCGATCGATGGCAATGTGCCAAAACTGAGCACCGGAATTAAGAGCTTAAAGACTTGTCACCATCGATGACGATGGGATGCATCATGCATCCTCAGAAGAGAGGATGGAGAGAGAGAGAGAGAGAGAGAGAGAGAGAGAGAGACGGGACCGTTGATGCATTGTGCCTCAGGTGTCTGTGGCCGGTGGGTGGGTGACGGACATCGAGTCACATGGCTCCTGTTACTCATTAGTTGGTATTCTACAGTCATCGGTAACTTTGCCTCGTAAAGCAAATCGAATTGGATAATTCATTCTCAACAGAAAATTGCTGTTATTATCCATATCTATCTTTGTAATTAGGTGATCTTTATTTTTCGGTTGATTATCTTGCAAGAAAATCTTCAAAGCGAGTCACGTATCCGTCTTCTAGCAGTGGACCAACTCTTACCAAATTTTGCTTCAAATCAGATTAGGCCAGAATACTACCATTTTCTTTAGGTTGGGCTACATGAGTATTGACTATGCGTATATTCACTTGATGCGTTGCGTCCATATCTCGAACATTTTTAGATCTACGGTCCTATAATTTATGCAACCACTATAATTTATGCGTGGTGATCGGTTCGGCTGAAAGCCTTATGGCTTATGGCTGAAAACACTGTAGCTGGCTGAAAAAAGCACTGTAGCTGACAGAGGCTTATTTACCATAATTAAATTTAAAAAAATTTAAAAATAGAAAAAACATATTAGCCCATCACGTATAATGTAAACAAATACGAGGAAAAAAAGAACCGGTAAAAAACTCAAAAAAAAGCCAAAAGTTCAGAAAAAGACGAAATTTATGAATAGTACAAAAATAAGCTGAAGCCAGAAGCTGAAGCCATATTGATCAGGTCAATGCCTTTTCTTCTTATATGGTCTGGCAAGAATAAACATTTTTCTGTATCTTCCTTCTCTTTTGAGAAATTTATTCAATTGTCATCTCGGGATATACAAAATCTGACAATGTGACCTTGACTTTTGTATTTATTGCAAAGTCATCTTTCAGCACTTATCTATAGTGTGATTGAACTTTTTACAAATATCACACCAGAAATTAAAACTAGCCGTACGTTTTTCTCTTTTGGGTCGACTGCTCGTGTATATCTTGCCTTCGATCACCTATTCTTTGATAATTCCTACTATTTCTTGATTTGTGGGATTTGAAACTCAGTGAATGGAAGACACTTTCAACTAAGCTCCCCACACGCTACACCTTGTTGAATAAGAAACAAAGCCTTGGCGTCCGTTATCTGGTTCTCCATCAGAGTTTTCATCTGCTCTAGTGTAAGAATATCTTCAGCGGCATACTCTTTATAGCTGTTATCTACAATATCACACAACCCTTTTGATAGTAGCAGCATCCGTATTTTGATGTTTCGCATATCATAATTCTCTCTTGAGAATACGGGAATCATTGACTGCATCGTCCTAACGTCTAAACTTGAAATCATAACCTTGGCTCTGAAAAACAACATAAACACGCTGCATTACTCCACTACGTCTGACTTGAATCTAAGGCTCTGATACCTAGTTGTTGGGGATTTGGACACTGAAAGAAAGCAAAAAAGGGACGGATGGAGAAAGAGGATGGAAGAGAGGAGCTTCAGGACTCCACACTATTTTTATCATTAATCACTTGCACACACACATACATACTACAAGACGGATGCTAATCCTTTTATAAATTTACAAACCGACTTAACCAACATTGTTTTTTTCCCGGCTAACAAACACACATACACATGGCCAGCTAAAGCTAACTAAGTTTCTAGTAGAAGCCAGCTAACTCTTTTGATAGTCTAATGAAGTAGCCAACTTGAGATTAATCAACTCTTCTGGCTTGTATAGGAACCTTCAAGTGTCTACAAATACACTAAACTTCTTGTACTGGCCTGGCCTTGCCAACATTTGCTCATGAGTCATCCAGCTGCATGCATCAGATCTTTTCTTAAACATATCGACAACTTTTTCACTCAAAAAAAAATAAATTAAACTACAACAGCTTCCCCTTGTTCTCGCTGGAGCATCATCCACGCCCACGGCGATGGCGAGCAGAGATTACAGTGGCGGCGGCGGCGGCGAGAAGCAACGGCGGCGGCTAGGGTTAGTCTACTCTTCTATATTCCTCCGCCCCATCTCCCCATTCTCTCCTCTCGCGTCCAAGCCATCAATCAGGTTTGCCAACCCTCACGAAGCAGACCGACGAATCAGATCGCCGGCGAAACGTGAATCAGTTCGCGCGACCGGGATCGGGGTTCGGAGGGGGTTGCCGCGAATCCGGTAACTATGATGAGATCAAATGGCCAAGCTACATCATACACGATCCAAACAACTACCAAGCAGTGATCACGCAGATGCAGAAAAAGAGAAGACGTATGTAGACAGATCGCTTAATTCATAGGTAGGAAGATTAGCAGCGCCAAATATCACCATTATCAACACAGATTCCAATTCAATTTTTATTCCCTCAAATCAAATGGCAAAGCTACACCAAGAACCAACCAAATCATTACCACGCCGTTATCATCTAGATGCAAAAGCAAAACGTACGCGAATTTCAACTGGGGAGCAGATAGGTGGCTCAATTCGTTGGTTACTTGCCTAGGTTTAGGGCTAGCAGCGCAAACCTCACCAAACCTAGCCCCCAATCAACACCGATCCCCAATTCCCAATCACAGGAAAAGCAAATTGAGGGGGGGGGGGGGGGGGGGGGGAGGACCGAAACTACACGAATTCCACGTCTGGAGCTCCAAATCCACCCTTCCCCTAACGACCTCAGCTCAATCTCTCTCAAAATTCTAGATCAATTAACGAACAAACGGGACACACCCTCGACCTCAAACCCTATAATTCTCCAGAGCAGAGGCTACGGCGCATCAAACACCGACCGAATCATCACAACGCAGCAATGAAACACAGAGACGCGCACGCGGAGTCGAACAAAGCGATCCCTCCACCGACTGACACGTACCTAGGGTTAGGGCTTGTAGTTCGTAGCACCATCGGCGGCGGCCAAGATCGAGCCGCCCTCCGTATCCGCGCCGCATCTCCGGCGATCGTCGAGAATCTTCGAGAAGCCCAAACGCGAGCTTTTTTTTTTTTTTTTTTGAGAAGGAAAACCTTGTTTTCCATTAACCAAAGACTCTAGGCGAATCGCCAGAGACCAGGGTAGAGACAAATTCGGGGACTTGGTTCATAAACACCGCTGAACCCGAGCAGACAGCGCTCGCCCCATGCGAAGCTAGGCAATCAGCCACTTTGTTACATGATCTCGGACAAGCCCGGACCACACACTGCACAAATTCCTCATTGATAAACTTTCTGATCTGGCGAAACAAACACCCGTCGGCACTCCTGTCCATCTCTGTTGAAGTCAGTCCTTTCTGCAGACTTGTTGCATCTGTCTCAAGAATTATTCGGCCCATTCCCAATTCTGCAGCTCGACGAAGGCCCATCAGCGCTGCCATGGCTTCAGCCTGCAAAGGACTCGCAACTCTCTCCAACTTCCCACAACCCCCCTCCAGAAACTCCCCCTCATTATTACGAGCAACAAAACCCCATCCACCTGCTTGTGTGCTAGCCCTGAAAGATGCATCCACATTGATCTTGTACATGTCATCAGGTGGGGGTTCCCATTTCAAAATACTCTTTGCTCCCTTTTGGCCCTTTGTTTTTTTGAGTTTGTCAAAGTCATTGACATAATAGCCGACTAGTGAAACAATTTCTGGGCCCGAGGCTCTTCTTTCTCCCGCATTCACTTTATTTCTAGCTGACCACCAACGCCAGAGCAACACCCAGACCCGCATCTGAGTTCCTGCTTCAAGGCTCCAGATCGCACTCACTGTTTCCTTTGCCGTTCTACAGCTAACAAGCCTGGAGCGCACCTGCTCCAAATTCATCAAACGCCAGCATTCTTTTGCTCCTTTGCACTTCAGAAACAGGTGGCCTCCATCCTCATCAGCTCTATTGCACATCGGGCATAAAGTTTCACGTTTAAACCCCCTCCGTGCTATGTTCCTCCCGACTGGCAGACTGTTGTGTGCAAACCGCCAAACAAACATCCTGACCTTATTTGGCGCTTCAAGCCGCCAAATCCTCTTCCAGTCAAAACTAACGTCATCTTCCTTATTCAGCCCAGATCCAGAAGCATCTCTTGCTTTTTCATGTTCCCTCGCCCTCACTGCCACCTTATAAGCTGATTTGACCGAGAAAACCCCTTTTGGATCAAACTGCCAAGCTGGCCAGTCATCACTATCAGCATCCGTTGGGAGAGCAATGATGGCTTTTGCATCTGACTCCCAGAATATATCATTCACCAACGCTTCATCCCAAGAGCCAGTGGCCGGGTTCATGAGTTCGGACACTCGTGTCAAAACAGATGCTCCTCTGGGGGTCGCTGTTCTGCGGGTCATTCCAGCAGGGATCCAAGGGTCAGACCAGATCTGAAGCGAGTTACCATTACCTACCCGCCAAATCACTCCCTCTTTGAGCAGTTGGGCTCCCTGCAAAATACTTCTCCAAGTATAAGATATGCCCTCTCTTGCATTGCATTGCAAAATGTTACAGTTTGGGAAGTATTTGGCCTTTAGAACTCGACTGCACAGGGATTCCGGATTTGTTAGGATTCTCCACGCCTGCCGAGCAAGCATGGCTAGGTTGAAGAGGTGTAGATCACGGAACCCCAGCCCCCCATCTTTCTTTGGTAAGGTCAGCTTGTCCCAGCTCAGCCAGTGAATTTTATTTTCTTTGTCATTCTGGTTCCACCACCACCTTCCTATCACGGAGTTTAGCTCATCACAAAGACCTTTTGTTAGATCAAAGCACGACATGGCATATGTTGGGATTGCTTGGGCCACCGCCTTAATTAGGACCTCCTTACCCGCCTTTGATAAGAGCTTTTCTTGCCACCCCTGTATTCGCCCCCAAACCTTCCTTTTGATGTACCCAAAGGCTGCTTTGCGAGATTTGCCGATAGACACAGGGAGCCCAAGATACTTCTCATTTTTTGCTTCCTGTGAGATGCGGAGTTCGGTCCGGATTTGGTGTTTGTCTTCTTGGCTTGTGTTAGGACTGAACAGAACAGAAGACTTATCTCTATTTATCACCTGACCTGATGCTCTCTCATACACATCTAGTATCCTTTGTAATTCTCTAGCATCCTCCTTCTGTGCGCGCATCAAAATGAGGGAATCATCAGCAAAAAACAGGTGGTTTATTCGTGGCGCCTCCCTACAGACTCTGATCCCCTCAATCTTCCCCTCCTCCTCAGCTTTCTGAAGCATGGCCGACAACGCCTCAGCACAAAAAATGAAAAGGTAGAGACTCAGGGGATCACCTTGTCGTAGCCCCCTCTGAGGAATCACTCTGTTCGTGTACTGGTCATTTACTTGTCGTAGCCCCCAAACGCGAGCTCCGCAGTGAGAACCGGGAAGTGGAGGGGAGCCACCAACTCAAAACGGTCCGATGCTTACGTAATAAGGCTCATCGACCGTAGGATATGAGATGGACGGCTCAGATCGAGCAAGTCGGAACTGTAAAGCGTCGCGTCAGTGCGCAGGCCTCACAGGTACGCTGTTTGGACTGCTTTATTTTGGGCCTGAATGGCCCGTTTGTTCAGTACAAACTAACGGCCATTCCCGTACCGTACGGTATGAGATGGCGGAGACAGTACTGTACTGATACAAGTCAACCGCTCCATTTCCGTACTGTACGGTATGAGATGGGCGGCTCAGATACAAAGTGATTCAGGATCTTGGCTAAGTTCACAGCTCACTGCCAATGAATCTACTAGTAGCCATGTTCATAACCCCATGATTAAACCCATGATAATTCTTAGACAAACATGTTTTCATGCTTGCGAGCCTGCACAAACAGCTGAACAGTAACCGGCAATAAACAATTACACACGTAGTGGGTGTTCTTTTAGGCTGGAGCAGTCCACTGGTGACTTTTATTTGTACTTTTTGATATAGTAATAAATAATAAAAATGTCGACATAGATAGCACACACGATTTTAGACTAAAAAAACCTTTTAAAAAATCTACTTCAAAAAGTCGCCTCGTTTTCGACGTTTAGATTTTACTTCCGGAAAAGCCAACAGATAAAAGGAATAGGGCCATACAATGCTGAACAGGCTGTACTTCTTTCTGAAGGACAACAAACTTTTTTTGGCAACACTAATGTTTTGCGAAAAAACATGTAACATTACATAAAACATTAGAATCAAGCAGAGCTAATCAGGAGCTCTGGAAGATGATGTTGATACATTCATTCATTCATGATGTTGTTAGGGATTACATACACAGCAATAACAATTCTCTCCAAAACTATTTGAGTATCCTGAGAAGAGCCAGACCGCAAGCGATGTGTTGTATTCTGTTGCCAAGCCACCGATGGATGATACAGTTCAGGCGATTCTAATCTGCACACAGCTGATGTTCTCATCTTTGAAGAAGCTAGGAAAAATCAGAGCCTTTGGATGCCCACCATTTGTTACTGCGAGAGCTACGCACACGCTGAAACCATCTGTCCCACGAAGAGTTCTCTGGACCACTGGTGCTGTAAAGACGAGAGATCATGGTTATAAGAGTGCTTATGCGGCAAGATCTTGCAGGGTGAGGTACTAGAAAGAGAAAACGTAGCTAAATATTGGCACTTACGTACGAAGAAGAGGGTCGGGTTTTCCTTCTGTACTTGTGATCACTCTGGCTTGCTCAAGAGGACAAGACAATCACAAACTGGAAGAAACAAAGTGTTAGGGGAAACGGATGCTATACTCGAATTTACTTACTCTTGGCATGCTGCAGATGCAGGTTCCATGGTTTCAAGCTCATTCAATTCATCCTGCATGAAATACACACACTATACATCACAATTCACAAATTATCAAAACCTAAGGTTATTGAAGTCATAACAGAACTTTTTCCATAAGACATTCTCTTCTGATTACTGAATCCAAGACTTCACTGAGCTATCCGGGCACCATAGCACCAGCCGGCTCAAAGAGGGTTTAACTGCTGTAGTTATACTACTGGGTTTTCAAGAACTAACATCAACCATTAATATGAGCTCACACAGCAGAAATTCTTGAAGAATCTAGCACTGCAGAAAAAACTGGCCAATTTTTCCATAAGACATGTTGTATTAAGGGAAACTGAGTGCGCTATATGCTGATTTTTCTGGTACTATCTGGACATAGCCTGTGTTCAACTATCTTTCCGGCATAAGAAAGAAACGAGGTAGAGAATTAAACCCATACAAATATGGAAACTCTTTTGGAATCCCTTAACATCCTTAAATGCACAATGTCAATAACCTCTATCAATCATTAGAATTCCTTTTGATAACAAGATCCTCACTCCAGTAAGGAGAGGAAAACGATCTTGAGATCAGTATTTTTTTTGAACAAAGTCTATTCACGATAAAAGAGAAGAGTTACAAGTTAAAAGAAGAGGTTCTCCCCGGCAAAGATAGAAACAGAAAGATCAAAGAGCAGAGTGGAAACCATAAGAGACACTTGTAAATTGTAATAGAGTGGTACCATCAATTCAATTCCTCAGTTAAAAATCTCACTAACAAATTCCCATAAGTAAGTCTCAATAACGAGTTCCAGATAATCCACCATCCAGTGGAAAAGCCTGCGTGTTTCTTAGGGTCACAGGGCATAAGTGAAGTGAAGACTGAAGACAAGGGATGCAATTTCTTTAAATTGTCCTTTTGTATTAGTTTAAATCACTGTGGGCAGGAACATCTTTTTTTGTAGCACCTCAGATAATTATGCAGAATCCTATTTTGCACACAGCCCAAGCTACCTAATAGTACCGCATCGGGGTACACCCGTACCTGCATCATGCTATATATGGTTAATAAAGATTCTCAGAACATCAGAACGCTGCTACTTTCGTTCTTGCCAATGCTGCTTGTGTGTTTTCAAACAGCTTTTCGGCTAAAACAAAAAGGCAAATTATTTTTCGCTTAGGATGGGCAATGGTGAACTCACGTATTAGTATCAGATACCATATTGGATACGAATAGTCCTCCGATACGCTCCGATACTTATCCTGCCCGTATCCTAGCTTTTTTGAATTTTCAAAAAAGATAATAATTCTAATACTCCGTGGATAACCCCCTGATACCTATAACCTAATACCCCTGTGCGGCTGTGCCCAGATCCAGATGCCATGCGTTCCCCTGTCTCACGCCTCTACACCGGTGCCTCCACACCATCCCCTGCTCAGCGCCGTCGCCACCTCCCCTCCACGCTGCCGCCTCCACGTCACCGCCCGGCCGTAGCATCCCCTCCACGCCGCCGCACGGTCGCAGCCTCCCCTCCTCGGTGCCGCCCTGCCGTAGCCTCCCTTCCATGCCGCCGCCTCCCGTCCACATCGCTACCCAGCCACAGCCTCCCCTCCACACTGCTGCCGCCCACCCGTAGCCTCCCATCCTCGGCGCCGCCCAGCCATAGGCGCCCCTCCATGCCACCGCCCGGCCACAACCTCCCCTCCACGCCGCCGGGCTGCGGCTTCCCCTCCACGGTGAGCCTCGATCAGTATCACTTCTTTGATTTGTTGATTAGGGTAGATCTATGTATGTATGGTGTATTCTTGTATGTGTTTGTTAGTGATTCACTAATTTGTAGAATGCTCTAGGTTGTAAATTGTAATAGCTGTATATGAGCTCATTCAATGTTTGATCTTGTCAGATCATGGCATTTGGTAGTACGTCGTGCAGCACTGGTTCATTATTTGTGTACATGTATTTATCTATTCTCTTATTATTTGCAGATGGTTCATTATATTTGTCTAATAGCCATGAGGGAGAACGAGAGAACTAAACAATTTGCTACAACAATATTACGGTATTCTCGGTTTTTCAATTCCTTACAAACATTCATTAATTTCTTATTTTTATCTTTATACACACACACACATGGGTGTAATTACACCCACCTCTAATATACCACATAAACAAACTTGAAATACCCCTTTATCACTTTAGGTATACTCATATACTAATTATAAGATATTTCAATGTGAACCACATGGAAAACTTGTAAGGAAGTTTATAGTTTTTAGCATATTTTGTAAATACCTTTATATACGCACATAAAAAGGAGTATATCCAAAAAATGTACATACCATCTTTGAAAAATTGTTCATACCACCTAGATGGTCTTAAATATTCGTATACTACACGTACATACCATCCGTTACGTGAGATATTCTCTATATTGTGAGATACGGTATAGGGTGTAATTACACTCAGGAGTAGAATAGAGGCATATATATAGTATAAATAACAGGGGCACCATGGTGTCCAGGCTTCATGAGTAAGACTTTCCATCGGAAAATGACGAATCGCAGTATCGTGTATCCGTATCGGGGCAACATTACATGGTGGACATCATGATTCATGGACAGTACGTAAAAGAAACCAAGTATTACAGGTATACCCTAGTATTGGTCTGGAACTTTATTTCTAGACTCTGGTCAGTAAGAGATAAGACGAACCTCCACCCTGCAATCAAGAACACGACCTACAGGGCTACAGATAAAAGAAGGAACATTTTCCCCCTTCTTTGGTGGTACATGCATGACAAATTCTATGGCAACAAGGGTAAACATCAGGTATCTTGATTCGATATGTAAATCAGGCTCTACAAGATCCAGATCGCGTTTCTTGAACTCCGGTTTCCACTCCACAACCGCGGCAGTTGAGTTGATGTATTGTATCATTAGAGTCAGGTTCTTGATTCAGTCAGTATGTGGTAAACTCAAAACTACGGATGGATCCATTGGAGAAGATAGATGGACGGGGCAGGGGGAGCAGAGTTAGTACCTGGAGTGACTGGAGCTCCTGGTCGAGGCGGGCAATGGCGGCGGAGAGGCGGTGCTTCCCCACGTACCCGACGTTCCTCATCGCCGCCGCCGACTGCTGCGGTTGCTGCCCAGAAGATGGCCTCGCCGTCCTCTGCCTCACGTGCTGCCTCTGCTCCACCCGCTGCTGCTGCTGTTCCTCCTCACCTCGCTGCTGCTCCTCCTCCTCCTCGTCCTGCAGCCGCTGGTCCCCTCCGTTGGCTTCTTCCCTCATCCCGCTTCTTTCTTTCTTGCTTGCTTGCTTTCTTTCTTCCTCCTACCTGTCCTGTCCTCTTTTATCCTGTTTACCCTTCCCTATGGATCTACCTCCACCCTATGCTTGTGCATGTGAAAAAGAAGAACAGGGCAAAAATAGAAGCAGCTAGAGCAGCGCATCAATCAAACGAGGACAAGAAGCACCGTCGATTTCTTTCCTGTTCTTGTGTTGTTACTGTTGGGGGTCAATGCGAGGCAACTAGGCAGCAGCAAAAGTGGAAGTGAGGAGAAGAAACGGCGAGGATAAGAAGAGCAAGTGGATGATTGGCACTAGCAGTGGAATACTAGTTGGCTGGCTAGTTGATAGTAGGAGGAGGAGGAGGAGGATGATATCACATCAGGATATGTTGATGATGTCGTCGTTAGGACACAGGAACGAATGGATGAACAAGAAACTGCATACACAAATGGAGCCATTTTTAAAATTTGGCTATCCAACGTTTTGCAAATCTAATCTCTCTCCTGAGCTTGACAGGTACGGACCGAGCTCCTGCCAAACTTTAAATTTGGTCTTCAAAAGATTTGTCTCATTTATCAATCTAACTTTCTTCTTAAGCTCGACAAGTACGTGCTGAGCTTCCTTAAGTCGATAGGATTCCTTCAACTCGATAGAACTTTGGCACCGATTAGCGATTAATTAGTGTTCATTATACTAATTAGTGCTAGCCACACTTGTGTGAACAGTTGGAAGAAGAGCACTTGCATGACGCAGCCGGTAAGAATGAGCGAGAAGAACGAGGCAGCGCAGCGGTCAATGGATGGGCTTGCTGCTTGGCTCGCGCACAGACACACACAGTAACCTGATGCAGGCTCACCCAGACCAGACCCAGCAGCCACTCCAAAAAAAGAAAAAAAAGCTGACTTGGCCAGGCGCATCATACGTTTGGATTTTCCTGGCCAAGTTGCACGCTTCTACTCCATCCTCGTGGAATCTCCTCCGCTCGTTTCCTTTTCCACTCCTATTGGATAGGATCCTCCCCGTTGCCTTCTCACGTTCCGGCTTCGGACCTGTTCTTTTGTGGCTGCGACTTGTGGCTTTTGACTGCGACTTATGACTTTTGGATGTTCGTGTGAGAGATTGCAAAGTAACTGAAATTCACTTCATCTTAAGAAAACACTTCGGTTAAAAGCTAGTTACTACAGAAAAGCCAAAATCTGAAGCCAAAAACCACTTAAGGACAGGGTCATTGAGAAATCAAACCGTTCCATGTAAAATTCTTGCAAAATTCACATTTTTCCAAAAGGGATGTTAAGTTTCAAACAGGCTTATCAATATCGTTCTGTTCTGGCCGGTACACACCGTACTGGCATCTAAACCGATAAAAAGTATCCATACGTACCGTACCAGCCCTAATACCGAAAAATACTGCCAATACCAGTGGACTTGGTAATACCATTTATTGAACTATATGTTATATTTGATAGTACTACTACGCATTTGGAATAATATTACAGGTGATATTTAGTGTGCATATAATTAAATAAAATATATACTCGTATTATTATATTAAATCTGAAACGGTACGCTGGTATGGACGGTACTGGAATGTACCATTCTACGAACCAAACCGGTATGGCGTCCAAAACGGTATTGACAAGTATGGATTCTCTCTCCCATAACCGATTGCTTCTTTCTCCTTGCATAATTCAGCACTACTAAACCTTGTAATTTCAGATTGTATAGATGAAGCATAAATTAATGTATCATTCACACTCTTGGCCACATCACAAAAGTTTGCAATACAAGAAAGACAAGCAATCAATTTAATTCTTTGAATGCAAATTGCTTGAATCTAAATTGAGCACAAGAAAATAATCCACAATTGACATGGTTTCTTTTTACCATGGTGTTTGGAGACTTGTCGGTCTCCCTAATCCACGTTGAGGTTAACCCAAACGAATTGGACCGACTCCATGAATTAAGCTATAAAATATTATCTCATGTTATAAAATCTTTTACCCTACAAGCCCACATTTTCTGTTTTTATCGAACTCTTTTACAAATTCACTGTTGCTTTATCTAGAGTATACTATCCAACATTTCTGGTAATCGTCCATTGTATTCTTATGATTGGCGTTCACTTGAAAAAAAAAATGAAAATGATATAGTGTTACGAGATGCTATATGCACTATGAAAACTAAATATTATAATATTATAATGAGATTCCGTACTTATACATATTTGTATTTATTCTATATCCAAGAGCTAAAATTGCATGATTCACTAATGTTCTTTCAATTATAGGTGATTCTATAGGTATAGATTATTCTAACTATTTTACAGCTGTTCGCTCATAACTGTATGAAGTTTGCCAAAAGTACAAGTATAAGTTTCAGAGAGCTCGCTTGCAACAACCTCCACCAGCACCCACTACAGGTAAGAAGACAAACATATGGGCACCATCGTTTCCTCCATGAGATCAAACTCCATATCGTCAAGTGGTAGAGGAATCCATGACAGGGCCCATAGCGAACTATCAGTCTTTCTGAACAGCGACCCCACACTTTACCACACAGATGACTTCAATATTTTAGACTAGTGACGTAAGCACAAACTAACATATCCGGTACCATCTATATTAGCATGGGATGTGTTAACTGTTCCTGGCTCGATGGTTTCTTCTGAGTCTTCTTTCAGTCTTTCTGGAAGAATATTGGAGGAGAGAATGACAAGACTCACGATTGAGATGGTGAAAGTACTTGTCATAGTGAAAGTTTGGGGACAAGCTGATACGCGAGCCCAACACTGCGTTGTAGATATGGAGTTGGAACACACGTTCAACAATTTGTATCTACATAGCGGTGAAGGCAGTCAAAACACCAACGACACCGCTGACGATTCTTAGAGCATCCATCTATACATTATACTTTTATGCTTTTTCACATGTAATGTTGAGCTACATGCGGTACTCTTTTTTTCTTTACCAAGGTTTTCTCAAATTGAGTTTTTATTTGACAAGTGATTTTTTAGATTACGTGTGGTCGGAGGGAGAGATTTTTTGCGAGTTTTTTTTAAAATAATCTATTTTTATTCAAAAATATAGAAATATACATGTTTTTTGATTTTTTTTATAGAAATAGCCTCGGACGATTGGACCATGTCGCTCAATGGCCGAGTGACAGGCAAGCAGTAGCTCTACCGCTGGATGACAAGGATGCAGTCGTTCAACGGTCGGATGATAGTTACATGGTCAAAGCAGTGTGGTCGATTAACGTGGTTGAAGCAACGTGGTCGAACCAACGTGGTCGAAATATCATAGTCTAAACATCGTGGTCGAAGATTAGTGAGTAGTCAAAGTGAACAACGTGGTCAAAGATTGGCGAGTGGTCGAAATGAATAACGTGATCGAAGATTAGTGATTGGCGACTGGGAGGTACTGACGCCGAACGGTTGGGCGTCCAACCCTTGGGTGACTGGCCTGCGTGCCGCTCGATCGTTGGGCAAAAGGGTCCAATTGCCCAACGGTTGGACGACAGTGGTTACTTTTATAAAAAAATTCAAATATATGTATAATTTTGTATTTTTGAATAAAAATGATTAATTTTTTTTAGAAAATTCGATTTTTTTGGCTTCGATTGTGGCTGCCATCGGTAGCAAGGGCGCGTGGGGCCCTTGCTGCAGACACACCGACCCACCAGCCACGCTGACGAATACTGCTCATGGTTTTTGGTCTCTCTCTTCTGCCCTGTACCCCACTCTGATAAAAGTCTAGTGTATCTGCTTTCTAACCAGCCAAAATACGGGGGAATTTCCATGCAAAATACGGGGTCTTGGCGATTGATCTCTCTGACCACGTGGTTTCCCCAGATTCTCACTTCTCTTTTATGGCTTCGGTTCTGCTTCTGTTCTGCACGACAGAGCTACAGCACAGCAGCAAAGCCATGTCTGCATACTTGATACTTGCCTTGGTAAAAGGAGTAAATGGAATCACATAAACAAACCCTAAACAGATGATGGATGATCTCTACGCTGATTATTACTATGCGGATGTGAGAAACATGTTGAATGCAGCTGTCAAAAATTGATTTCATCCTGCAAGCTTACAGAGTACAATATACATGAATCAAGTAAAAAAGGGGAGGAAAAGAGAGAAGATACAAATACTGTGATTTTTTTTGGACTAACCTAAGCCTGTACTTTCCATGTGTTGCCGTCTTTGGGAAAAGGAAAGGTCCCCATTTCATCCTCTTGAGCTAATTTTTCTGGTGATTCTGAGTGCTTCTGCGGGTGCACGGATGTCTCATTCACATGTTGGATGGTCTTAAGGAATCTATGCGCCAGTGTCCTCAGTAATTGTTCAGAATCCATCCAAAGTTATTCAGGCCTTCTGTATAATTCTGAGCTTGGCACTTCTACACCTCTGATTTAGTTCCTCTTCCTCTTGTGAAGGGGTTATTGGTCTTTTCGTTAGGATGCTCCCATTCCTCCCTTGCACTCTCTGCATAAACCATGGTTCCTCTCCATTATCAATGTCAGTGTACATCAAGTCTTCATCATCATCTGCTTCATTCCCATGAATAAGCTCCAGAAAAGTCTGCTTCACAATTCTGTCCTGCAAACTGTGGAACAAGATTACAGCAAGACGGCCATCTGTTGCTAGGCAGTCAACGCACGAATGAAGTGCATCTTCGAAAGTCCAGGGCTCATCATTAACTGTGATCCTAAGGGCCTGAAACACCCTTGTTGAAGTCTTAATCTAGCCTTGCCGTCCTGTAGATCATAAACTTACCATGAGATTCTTACCATATATCTATGCCTTGGGAAAAAAATCAACCTTCTTCTATTTGTAAATAAAATCACTTGCTACATAGAGATAGAGGTGGCCAAATAGGCGGCCTGGCTGTGCATGGCACAGGCCCATCCGAGCATGACCCATTTATGTACAGGCCAAACACTTAAACAGGCCGTGCCGCGCCGGCCCGGCCTGACATGATTCGGTGGTGGGCCGTGCCATGCCTAGGCCAGGCCAATAGTAGCGTGCTTTGGGCCGGGCCGGCGGGCACAACCCATTTGGCCACCTCTATATAGAGACACTTGAGAAAATGAGCTAAAAGAAGAAAGCGGAAATTTGCTCAAAAGGTAAGTAGATAAATCATTACTGTTTGGAAATTCACCAACATTGATCTAGCAAAACCAAAAGAAAAGGAACCCCTACATAATGCTATCGCAATCAAATTAATTAATAGAGACCTTTAGTGGCACCATCTTGACAAAGTTCATGCATACCTCTTGAAATGGTACCCATTTTTTGGATAAGTTCCCCAAGCTCCCCAATAGAGTGCAAAGTGCAAACCACCCATCGCCCGGGCTTTAACAATTTTCTTTTGAAGAGATCGCCAATTGCTTTCCTCCCCATAATCATGCAAGATGCGCCTTACCTCAAGCTCAGGCCATGAATTCAAGATATCTTCTGCTTTTAAAGTTGCCTGTCTAATTTTATCTTCAAGTTAGACAAGTACAACAAATTCAAGAACAAACCGAGATCAAGTTGAGTTGCACCTTTTGGACATTACTAATTGACTATGAATGACTTCAAACACGAAGTAACATGAAACCTTCTTTCTTATGGAGAAAGTGCACATGGCAAGTGCAATTGTATAAATAAATTAATTCGTATGACAAGTTTTTATATGGACTATTAGTTTGACATGTAAATTGTGTGGCATCTAAAGTAAGATAGTGTGCTAACTTACTGGTTAACATTCTTCATAGAGTAAATATTGGCTGCCATAAGAAATTACTAAGTAACTCACAATCATAACTACAGTCCAGATGAAACCCAATAAAAATGAACAAAGGTACGAGTTTGTGTTTTGCAAATTCTAGGCAGACTGAGTTGGCATTTTAAATAATCAATACGAATGCATATGAACACTTTCAGATCTTGTTATCTGCCAACAAAAAGAGCTGTTCAAGATGAAGCCGTGTAAGTTAGAAGTTGCTTTCGTCTATTGTCCTTGCAACACTCCATGCATGTGGCAAGAAATATCCATGGATAGTGCATTTTTATAAGCAAGTAGAAAGAAGAAAAGACCCGTTTATTAGAGCAAAGCAACACTGACCTTAGGGTCCATGCGCATATCAAGTGGGCCATCCTTGAGCACACTAAATCCCCTATCTGATCTGTTCGCCTGCGTACAGTAACAACAGGAAATTCAGATCAGCAAATGGGAGATGCAGGAGCCTTATCATTAGCTTCATCACATTTTACTGAAAACCAGACCTGCATGGATGACATGCCAAGGTCAATGAGGTCATGAGGATGCCGTCGACTCCGGACGAGCCAAGAGTGAGACTCTCATCCACGCCACCAAGAACATGCTTGATGTACTTGAAGTTCTTGACATGAGCAGGGGCGGATCCAGCGGTGGGGCGGGGGGGGGGGGCTCGAGCCCCCCCTACCGCTACCGGACCCTTGGAGCCCCCCATAAATTTTTAGCATGGATGCATAATGCAGCAGGGGCTGAGGTCGAGCTGAAGGTACTTCAGCCCCTCCAAAAAATTTTCCTGGATCCGCCACTGGACATGAGTGTAGGTACGCAGTGTCCTCTGCAAGGCATCTTGTACTCTTCCACCAGTTGCCCTACTGGCGAGGAAGGCCTCAATGTGACCCCGGCCGATCTCCAGCGCAGAGGGGTCGACATCCATGCTAATGTACAGTTCCATTTCTGGGTGCGCCTCCATCATCTCTTACACAAAGCCCAAGAGGCATTCCATCAAACAGCTGGTCGACATGAATGAAGAAGCAGCAGCATTCCATCAAACAAAGGAAGGTTAATTAAACGGAAAGGGAACATAAGAGGAAGAAATTACGGACGGCGAGGGAGTGGCCGGCAGCGCCGAGGGTGCAGTCGACGAAGGAGTGGAGCGGGAGTGGGCGGCGGAAAGCGGCGAGGACCTCGCCGAGCATGACGGGGACGTGGTGGGCGCGGGAGTGGCGGCCGTAGAGGTCGGCATCGAAGGAGTCGGCGGAGCGGGTGCGCCGCTTGAGGTGCTCCTCCAGCGCCCGCCACTGCTGCCGCTTGCCGTCGTTCGCCTTAGCCCTGGCCTTGGTACTACCGGTGGCTTTGCAAGCTACAGCGTCGTGATGCGGCGGTGGGGAGCCGCAATGGCGGCAAGGGGGTGGTCGGATGGGCGGAGAAATGGCGCCGGGCCGCCATCATCGCCATGGCTGAGAAACGACGCGAGCAAGGCGAGACGCGCGGATAAATGGCGAGAAGTCTTTGTCTACCGTCTGATCGCGAAATGGATGGTTTGGATCATCCCGTGGCGCCTGGGTGTTATGCTCGCTTGCTACTCCGTGCTCATAGATTTCAGCTTATCAAACTTGCGGCAGGCTTCCTTGAAAGTTATTTAAATTTCTAGTCCAAAAGGACACATAGGTCCTATTTTTTTAACTACAGTTGATAACCTTTATTTACACTTTTCGATATAGATACACACACAGATATAAATTCAGAAAACCGCTGAATGACACATACGATTATAATTTCAAGAAACCGTTAGAAGAAGTCAAAGCCAAAAGCCATACACAGAAAAAAAAAAGACCGTGGCTTAGCAGTCTTGGCTTGTATTCATAATCCAATTCGAGAGCGTCTTTTAACGTGCGAAATGATTGGGGCCTGTTCGGTACAGAGGAATTTCACACGAGTCAATGCAGAATTCCTACCCAAACAAAAGAGAGATAATATCATGACCCTGACGACAAGAAATCGCCATGAGGTTACGTGAAGAAGTAACGAGTGGTACGAGATTTCCATCATATTCCCAACAATCTCCACGAGAGGCCATCACGATCTGAGATCACGGTCTATTTCCTTGCAGGACAGAGCACCTCAGCTGTCAGAATTACACTGGTTATTGTTGGTCTCAGGCAACAACAGAGCAAAACCAGAAGCACAACTGAACTAGAAAATCAGGTGCTGCTGCTGCTGCTACAGATGCAGGATTTACTTTCCTTTATGCTTTAAATAAAGATTGGTCCTACAAAATGGGGGGGGGGGGGGGCAGAAATAAACAAATTCATGTCCAATGCCCATCCCTCTTCCTGTCTCCCTATATCCCCCTCTGCTGACTGAGGCAACAAGAAACTGGAGGGGGAAACAACTACACCAAATTTTCAACAATGGAGGGCAGACACTGTCCAGAAACCCTATTATACATGGGGCGGCGGCGGCAAGCAGCAAAACAAGATTAGTTCCACTAGTACAGCAAGTCAAATAAAAGAATCACCACACCCAGGCGCTGGGTCCTATCGACGATATCAGCAGCACAGTCAGCAGGGTGCAACTACTTAGCACTGGAGGGTGCAAACAGTTACCACCTACTGTGGTGCACCCTTCATCCCTTCCTTTGGAAAAAGGCAGGCTTCCAAGCCGTATGTTAACCATCGGCAAAGAATGCCCAACATCTTCCATCTCCAGGATAATTCATCGCAAGAATCCATCTGAACAACTCCTTACCTAGATCCTCTAATTCAACTATCCCAAGCTTCTCCTTGGTGTGGGAGTGAGAGGACTGCAACCCTGCATGCTTCCTATCTTCTTTCCACAAAGTATACCTGTACACATGCACCTACTCATTTGCAGCAACTTCTGCTGCTCTTTGTCTCATCATTTCATTTACAGCAGCCCTCCTCCTGGAATCTGACTGCTGTTGCAACCTTCTAAGATGCTCTTTGAGATCCCTGAGTAGTTTCCAGAAGTGGTGGTAAGGTGTTATTCCAGATTGCAATGCTATGCATAAGGACGACAAGGCAAAGGTGAAAGAACAAAAGAGAGATGCACCAAGCCACCAACACACCTGCACCTCGGCACACTGCATCCTGAATCTCTACAAGCTCGGGCATGTAGCTGAAGCATGTACCACATTTTCTTGCACAGGACACACCCTCCTGAAGCACGTGTTTTGCACTGCATCCCATGACGAAATAGTCCCTTGACTTTCCGGCAGTTAGGATATTGGCAACTGCCAGAGCGGCATGTCGAAGCATGTACCAGAAGATCGAGCATTTTCCTTAGCTGCAGCGTCATGAAAAAACATCACATTAGGTGGTACTATCTCCTGAAGAGATTCTAGAAAGTGAAACACATGAACAAACTTGAGTTTCTCCACAAAAGGCTGCAAATTGCAATAGCAGTTTTGATACCCTAGATCATACAAGAACTAATTTACACAGAGCAGCCTCAAAAATCAAAGATGCAAAAGTTGATTGTTCCTCCTACTGTCCATCATCTGATCAGAGTTTTATGTTGAATGTTTGAGAATGCTGAAAATTCCACAGAACACTTATGTCTTCCAATTTGTGAAGCACTAGCTTAAACTAATTGCAGTAACTGAATGCCTGCCTATTACAAAACAAGCACTGATTGAAGAACCACTGGATCGAATCACAATGGTGATGGTCAGGGTTCCATTTCCCATTTAGGGATAAAAAACTGGAACTAGCCGGTAATGGTGGAAACCGGCCATATTCATATCAGCTAGGACTGGTATGACCAGTAAATCGCTGGTTTTTACTGGGAAACTGAGCCACTTTGCATGTTACTTTGAGGGAAAGAAGAAACAAAAATTATATCCATATCAGTTGATACATCCTTGAAGTACTTGTCGTGAATGGTCCCTCTCAACAAGCGACAGTGACTCTCTATTACCTTATCTATAATTTTACAAGTCAAGTAATGCAATAAGGTGAAATTGTCATACCTCTACATGGAAAGTTTCCCATGCCAGTAGTATTATACTATTCCCATAGATTTAGAAAAGGGAATTTAAGTTAGACAGCTGTTAACTCTGAGCATGAAGCACATCTTTTTATTTCACTAAATAGAAAAAACCGCATCTTCAACAATGACAGATCAAGAATAATGGTAGAACATCTAAAAGAACTTACCTGCTGAACACGTAATTGCCGAGCTTCCTTGTTTTGGGCATCACGGTCTGCAGCTGATGGATGGTTTGTTAACTTGTGAGCATGATTAACTGCTCCTTTTTGGTAACAAGCATTGCACACATCAAAATCTGGACAAACTTCGCACCGCCAACCTTGACCAGTTTCAATATCATGACAGCAGGCATTACATGTAGTGACAAACGCTGGTGCGGTTGGATTATGTAGGTGGTACAACACCATCATTGACGAATGCTTAGCTCGGCGAAGGGTGTCATATTGATAATGATTTCCTTGACAAAGACTCAGGAATGCTTGCCTGGTGTCAAAAAATTCACTTTCTAGGATGTCGTCTCTATCCTTTGTGTCTTCAGGCACACAAACAATGTCAACCTAAATGGAGAAGATCAAGTTATATGTTAGTGACTATTTGCTCTTTTCCTCTACAGAGAGAAAAAAAAGAGAGTTCGGTTGTTTACTGGATGGAGCGTATGCGTATCCCTACTATTACTCGGGTGCCTCTCCCTCTCTTCAAGCTGTTGTTCTGCATCATAACACCTGAAACAAGAAAATACTCAATTTTGCAAAAAGAACTTTAAAAGATCTAAATAGTCTACCTAGCTTGGAAAGCTGTATAATACAAACAACTTTATCCCCAAAAAGTCTTATATACCGCCATTGACCAAGCACACTTAGTTAATTCTGTCACAATCTCGACAGTACAAGCAGTGTTATTAGGGCATCTTGTCACGGTCGGGGCGGACATCAGGGCTAGGTAGCTGTCCGGGCTTTCTAGGCATCACCCCAGTTCACTGCGATGGCCACCTGGATTTAGGCTAACCCTAGTCTCCCCGTCAACTGAGCCATCCACATGCAGAGATGATGACGCTCCATGAGAGGCTTGACGAGATCGCAGGGTGAGGGGAGAAGATACAGCCACCGGGACTGGGCAAGGAGGAGGAGATGGCCACAGTGAAGTTTCTGTGGATGTTGAGAGGTAAGAGTTGCAGATCTGCCATTGAGTTTTCCTTTTTATTATTATTGGAAGTTTTATTGATAATAAGGATACAGCTTGTTGCAACAAAAAGACTTGGTGGCTTCAACAATAAGAGGTGCAAGGATCCAATAGTTTGTGTGGTACACTATGTTACTTAAATTGTTGGTTTACAATGAATAATTTGTCACCTAGGTGCCAAGGTGTCTGGCCAGTTCAGAGCCGCCTTGCCTTGCTGGGCGCCATGATAACCATGAGTAAGAGCAATGATACAGAACTTGCACAAACTTATTTTTTTTGGCAACTTGGCATGTGACAAAAACTTTCAAGTTTTGAGTATGACCACATATAGATCAATCACACATGCGCCCTCTATAACCCACAGGTGCAACATTGTTAAAAAATTCAACTTACTTGCCACAGATGTAAAAGCTTCTGCATTGATGGCAAACCCAACGTTTTCCAGACACCATAAGGATACAACAATGACTACAAGAATACTGCAGATGGACCATAATGAAATCTTCCTTCATTGGATAAATGGTTTCCCCAAGCTGCATGCATGATGCATCAAAATTAAATTCATGGTGAAGATGTCATCCAACTGAAACAAAAAAAACAAGTACACGAACACACACACACACACAGAGGAAACTTTTGGTGGGAATATAGCATTATGATTATCCGAACAAAAAGCATTATAATTATCCGAACAAAAAGTACATGAAATCACACAATAAGCTTACCTTTTGCATCAGCATAGCATCCTTGGAAGCATTCCCACTGAGATCCGTGTGGCCAGCAGCTTTAAGAGCTCTTTTTGTAATAATCTTCTTTGTCTTACCCTTCTTCTGAAGCTTTCGATCATCTTCTTCTTGACGAAGTTGATTGATCATATCTTCTGCAGCGCCTGGCCAATAATCTCCATCAAAGTAAGGCAAACGAGCAGCAGTCACTTTAGCCTTGCACTCTCCCATAGTAATGAAGAAATGGTCATAGAGATTTGTCAGTTCAACAACAATTTCCTCCTTAGTAGCTTTTCGAAGCATAGATAAGTACCTGAGTATAAAAGACATTGATTCATGCCACCCGTTGTTAAAAGTGAGCAGAGTTACATATGTCATATGTGTCAATCTAAGGTCTTACCACTCCCGCAGTTTGTCAGATTTTGGAGTCTTCTGAATCTCAGGATGGCAATATAAAATGTAATCTTCACCTTTCAAAGGTGGGCAAGCCCATATGTAACAGCTTGTGAATCCACGCTGCTTGCAATATTCAAGATATCCTATCTGAACACATAGAGAACTGGTGTTAGATTTGTGAATTCTAGCTCAAAAAGCAGGATGGCAGTAACCCATCAAACGTTCCATACAGGAATGTTCTGACCAGCCTGGCAAAACAAAACATCCATAATTGTAATAAAAACTCATCATACATAACGAATTACCAGAATTTCATGATAGACGAATGTGCGCAAGGCCTCTCCGGACACTGTTCTAATCTCAGGTCTGAAGTATTTAACAGAATCCAGGTATGACAAATAAACACGACGTTGGTTTGGGAAAGAGCATTCAGCACCAAATTCTTGAACATACATTCCAAACAGGCACACTTCTACACCTTCTATTTTCTGGAATAAAAGAACAGCCTGCCAACATTCCATAGGAATAGGATTATGGATATCAGTGTGTGTTGCCAGCATAATTGATACTTCAAATGACAGGAATAAATTCATACCTTGGACTTGTATGGGAATTCTGTTGGGTAGTTGTCTTCTTGAAAAATTTCCAAAAAACGTGGTTTAACTTCCAGCTTCTTATCCACTGATGAAACAACTCTGACCACAAGACCTTCTACTCCAGGAACCTAACAAGGAACAATTAGAATTTAGAAGCGGTGGGGAGAAACAATTTGTACCAAAAAGAAATCAAAACGGATTGCAGAAAGAATGTTGAGACAGAATTCAGCGGTATATTCTCAATTACAGGACTCAGCATCCCATGGAAGGGTCGGGAATTGTTCTTGATAGAAAGATGAATACATCTCAGCCCTTCATCATGACTTATGCTAGGATGTCTAGCAAGGTACAAACTAATTCCCAATGATTTCCCATCCTTCCGACAAACAAGGGATTGAGACTACAAAGCAAACTCCCATGCTCAGTGCCACCACAAACTCCTCTAAACTCCCATTCTCCTTCTCAATGGCCAATATCAAGAATCTGAGCACTGCAGCAGGCATTATTGTCTGCAGCAGTCCAAAGGGAAAAGGCAGAAATGTTTTGAGATGCCCCCATGTTGGATGCAGATAGCAAAGCAGCCAATTTAGTTGCTACCCAGATTTAGCCCTTTATTCTCTTATTGGCGGATAGCATTCCCAAACAAAGACTACTATTTCCTCAATAAAATGTCAAAGCACTGTACCAACAGAAGCCTAAAACCTGCCCCTCATAGGTTGTGTAACACTTTTTTTAATTCTGTAGTTTGTTGAGAATTAACCAATCAGATAAAACAAGCAAACCTCATGTATGATTGAGTCGCTAAATTGCACAAAATAGGAGGGGGGGGGGGTTGAAGTAACCACTTTCCAGTTAAGAAAAGAGGAATTGCTACTCACAAGTCACAACTACAAGTCTTCCAATAGCAAAAGTTCATGGACCTAGCCTAGACTATCAGCATTTCACTGGTTAATCCTCCAGAATGGTATACCTGATCTGATTACATACCAGGTGGGAGTCCAGGTTTAGGTAAACCAGCAGTTCATCCTGGTTGACATGTTGCTTTGGGCTGTTTTTGCATGGATTTAGCAAGTACCCCATGATATATTTGTTTGAAATTAAAATTTGTAGAAAATTTCAATCAGAGTCAGGAGAAAATCAAATTGGTCCAGTATTTGGTCGCTACCCACTTGGTTATAGGCTAGTGGCTTTTTTCAAGTCTGAAATTTGAAACCCTGGATGGGACAATCATTATAGTAGGCCGCAACTATTCGCATGGTGCCAAGGCAGTTAGAAATGCTTTCATGCAGCATGATTTTTGTTATAAAAGGTAATATATACTAAGTGTATCAAGGTCCCACTTAAACACATGTTGAGGAACAGATAAAGACAGTACACTCACTCACGAATAAGACTTAGTTTCACTAACCTCATCAATGCTTTTCTGCTGCTGATTTGCCCGATCCTGTCTCTCCTGCTTAAGCCGTTTAAAAAGTCGATCTTCTATATGATCACTAAGCACAGTTCTCGGCAGATCCTTTGCCCCAAGAACAGCACTCTGTGGTAAAGGCTTGCGCAACCCACGTTTCACCTCTTGAACATAGCAATTTGGGCAAGTATACTCTGCTTGTCCTCCATCATTCCTTCTGCCATTAAATAGAGCACATATCTGATGCTGCCAGCATTCACACTTGTCACATTGAACCCACTGCAGAGTACATGATTCGAAAAGATTTAGAACACAAGATAACCAGTATTTTGATGATACAACCACCACAAAGGAAATGGGGAACTTACCCATTCTTCAGTTTCCTCATCATTTCTTTTTTTCTCTAACCTGGCCTTCAAAAAATTCTGGCCTTCAACCTCGATGGTCTCACCACGGCACTCATTGTAACATGGGATGCAGAAAAAGTGACGGGTATCACCAGTACCGACAGTATAGTATGACGTATTTCGCTTTATCCGAGCACCACAAGGGGAGCAATATATTGGTGGAGGTTCAAAAGTAAGTTTTTCCACTTTGCAGAGCTGGCATGAATTCTCATTTTCAGAATGCCCAATTGCTTGATTCTTTTCAGCTTTAGCCTTACTCTGTCAAATGACACAGCATGTTATAAATAATTATTTTAAAAAATACATATTATGGTTACAGTACAAGATTCACCAAAACAATTGTATAAGAGTATAAACAGTATTTTTACCCAAGAAAAGATTCGATGTATTTGCACAAAAACACAAAAGAAACAAAAAAAGGCAGCATTTCTCTCATGAAAACAAGGGAAAATATTTTATTTGATACAACACAGTTCAACTTAATTACAAATTAGAGCTTGGCAAAGCTACAGCCCACTAATTATTTTGTAAATTCATACAGTAATTAGTACTTTATTTAAGGTAGCAGTGACGAAGCGAGGGAGGGGAAGAATGTTCACCCACTGGAAAAACAAATGATATATTAAACTTTCCAATGTTTGCATGTCTAAATGAGGAGAATAAGAGCACAAATTACACCATGTCATATGAAAATTGTTGGTACTCTACTCATCTCCTATATTTACTTTAAAAATGATTCGGCAATTTTGGGGACAGAACTGAAAGACTACAGGAGGTCATTTCCAAGTCAAAAAAGCATACCTGACCAACCCACAGCCTCAGACTGTTGATATGTTCCTGAATTTGTTCTGGAGTGAACAACTCAGTCATTGAGACACCCTTAATCTTTGGTTTTCCTGATTTAGACACTGTGGCATCCGTTGAATCATTTGTTTCATTCTTAACCTCAAGGACATTTTCACTTGCCTCTTTGTCAATTGACAATATTTCTTGCTTGACATGAGACTTTATCTCATTTGAAACACCAGGAATCACATTATGCCTCACCGTAGGCACATTTCCATCAATACCATAACCAAACTTTACAGGCTTCTGCAGATGTCGCATGTCAGCCTTCACATCCGCCTCTCGCTTCAGGTATGCCATCTTGTTATTCTGCTCAAGCAGCTCAGGATGTGTTTCCTGTAATACAAGCCCTGGGTTGACATGAGGTTTGGAGGCTATAGAGATTTCATGCTCTGGAGCACTGGGTAAGGCAGGCTTTAAACGTTTTGGATTAGATGGCTCACCATCAAAGGCTTCAACTGGCACTGGGTCAATGTCCATTATATCACCTTCTACTCCATTCATGATTCTTTGAGTTGTACTCTGTTGAACAACTTTTCTAGGCTCAGGGGTTTTTTGCTTACTTGCCTGTTCAGCTGAGCGGCGCAAAAATTTCTTTACATTACTGCATACAGGACACTGCTCATCGACACAAGTCTTATAATGTTCAATCACCATTCTTGACTTACTGCAGTCCCTGTACGAACAATCTTTTCTTTTACAGTTCTCGAAATGCTTCACAAGATCCTGTAGCTGAACACAGCGATGGAATTTACAACTTCCAACAGGAGATAAACATGCTTTTGCATGAAACAGCAATAGTAACCACTTCATCTGACGGAGGTAATAGATATTTCCAGTGACCTGTTCAAATCCTCCAGGCGGGAGCTTTGGCAATGCAGGATCAATTGAAGTCACGGCACAACAAGAAATGCGCCAATCAGATGAAAACGGCTGTTGTGCTCCATCCTGGGCCATTGTTCTCTGACAAAAGTCTTCCTGTATTTGCTTTTCAAGAGATGAATTATTAGTGACAGGAGCCTTTTCCATTGTTTGGGGTCGGCGTTGAGGCTGCTGCATTTGCTCTGGCTGTGATCCTTTCAAGACATAACTGACATCATTGGAACTGTCATCAAGCTGCTGATTAGGGGGCAACAATTGCTGAGAATCATGAGAAGCAGAACCATTAAAATTTTGAGAGCCAGCAAGATGTCCGAACATCTGCCCTCCTTTGACATTATCGTGAGCACTTTTTTGCTGGTATTGACCCTGGAATTTTCGAAGGTCAGCAGTTTCAGTAGCTTGTGAAGATATCAGCTCAGTGTGTGGCAGAGCTCCCTGTTCTGACAGTTGCATAGAACGGCTGGAGCTCAGTTGAGACTGTTTGAAGGAATTGCTCCTCAGCATAGCTTGCTGATGCTGTGAATTTGGCTGCTGTTCATTGAGATGATATTGATTTTGCACAAATTGGGAATTAGGCTGCACCTGATGTTGCTGCACTGAATGCTGCTGGCGGAGTAGCTGTTCATGAGTCAGCTGAGATGACTGAAAATCCACCTTTTCTGGTTGATCCAAAACCTCAGCTTTTATCTGAGGCTGCGGTTGAATGGATTGCATGTGTAACTGATTGGTAAGCAACATGGGATTCATTCTTGATCTAGACTGCAAATTTGCAGCACCCATGTTCTGATTATTTGCTGTTGTTAAAGCAGAAGAACCAGTGCTGTAAATACTTCCAGAACCAGCCATGTCAACTGATGCTGTACAACAAAAACAACACACTTTACTTTGCCACAATGCCACAAGTATACATGAATTTGCCACAATGCCACAAGTATACATGAATTTGTCTATCTATGAAAATTAAATAAATGACAAGCGAATTTCTATCTATGAAAATTAAATAAATGACAAGCAAATCAACTTCTAACATTAACAACTTTTAACAAAATAAGCTGTACCTCCGCAAGCACAGATCAAATGAGTGTAACAAACAAGGAAAAGTGCATTTCACAGGTGCATGCTTTATAAGAAATTTTAAGCCCTTCTGTTATATATTGCAAAGAAAAAAAGGAGGGATCAAATGGTGCCAGAGAGTTGTCGCTATTAAAGTCTTTAAATTGGTTCAGAACTCAACTGAGATGACCTTAAATCATCATTGAACAATCAAACATATTACTCTAAAATAGAAAACCTGTATATGGTTTAGGAGCCTCCATCCACATTAAGTGGCAAAAATATAATTGCTTTGTGTATAAAGGCCGCAGAGGTCTGTGTAAACTCATGGGCATATATGCAGAATGAATATGGCATTAATAATATACATATATATTTGCAGATATTCAGACTAGTGTACTGGTATTAAGGTGGCAACAGTATCATTTCACCCTCCCTGGGTCAAAAGGACTCTAGCCAACACATTAATTATGAAGCCAGCGACTCTAATAGCAAGGAACCAAAATAAGCAGTCATATATTATTTTTGTCTTGTTCCCTAACAAAGAACGTTCCAACAAGTTAGTTTGTGCAATATATTATTTTTGGATGGCTTGGATATTATACTGATTGAAATTTGAACATAATATGTATGCCTTGATGGAATCTTGTTTCAAAGGAACAATAAAGCCATCGCTAGATTTTGATTTGTGCTTTGCACAACAAACATGGCATGAAGGTTATGGCACAGGTCATCAATGAAAAGGCAGTAAAAGAGAGGATGCATCAAAAGACAGCAAGCATACTTGGTATCCTCTGTGGAGGATGCTGATTGAACTGTTGCTGCAAAGGATTGGGCGAACTGCCATAAGAGGATATGTTCATATAGGCTTCTGGCGCTGCAGTCCTGTTTGTTAGCTGCATGTTTGACCCATGCAATCCCATTCCACCATTCACGTGTCCATCAGATAAACCATAGGCAGAAGAATTCTCCAGCATGCTTGAATGTATTCCAGAATTACTGTGACCCCCAATATGCTGGATTTGATGGCTATTTGGGTTGCTTGGAAATTGCTTCTGCTGCTGCATATGTGGTGCCACAGCTGAATCACCATTGAAATATCCAGCTCCATTTGAATAGTCAGGATTGGCAGGTACATTCTGTTGATTATTAAATCCCGGAGTAGGGATCATATGAGTCACTTGCCGCTGAATACCCACTGGACCCATCGCAGATGGGACACTACTTGTGGTAGAGTTTAGTGGGACACTGGTAGTTAGATGCTGGTAACCGTTAGACACTGAACCTGTAAGGACGAATTAAGAGTAAGCAGAGCCATGTAAATGGACCGGCAAACAAATAAGAACATACAGTGGACCTGTTTGGCACCACATAAGCTTCAACTTCTCACTTCAATAATCTAATTCAGTTCTAAAAAACAGGGACCTCAAAAGGCATGCTCCAATTTGTTTACGGATATAACAGCTATTTAGTGGATGCTTTTTCTTTTCATACTTACAAGCGCGACTCTCAAAGATGTAGTTGGATATCTACACTAGAATCCCTACAGCATGGCTACAGAAGGATTTCAAGTTAGGGGAAACAGGCCTTAGGACAAGAGCACAAGCTGAGTAAAACTATATGCACCTGGCAGTGAGGTACCCATGCTGGCATTCTGAGGAACCATCCCTGCACCAGATGATGAAAGACCAGTGTTGTCTGTTACATAAGGCATTCTAGAATTTCCACTTGTGCCTTGCGTGATACCAGGTGTCGGAATCATCGTTCCATAGCCAGAGGAAGATGCTATCTGCCTTGACATTTGTTGGTTTTGTTGCAAGGTCTTAATAGCAAACTCCAATTGTGGCTCAACTGGTCCGTTCATCATATTAAAGTAGTCATTCTGCTCAAATAATAAGAAAATATCAAGCAGTAAAAATAACAAACAGTAAGATTTTCTTTTGGTCAGAAAAGGACTTGATTGCTCGAAAACCAGAGCTACAAAAGAAAAAGGGAAAGAGAGAGCAATACCTTGTTTGAGAATTTTCTAAACAAGATTTCCTCAAGACGCCTCGAGAGTTCTGGCAGCCGCCGCCGCCAGTCAGCCGATGTTGGCCTCCTTCCTATATACTCGAATCTGCCAAATTAAGAAAGAGTATCAAGCCATAAAAAAAACATTCCCGTACTTTCTATCAGACGCAAACCATCAGCCGCCGCGGTGGACCTAAATTTTAGGAAGTGGGAAGGGGATTCAACTGCACTCCCAAAGATTCAAATTTTATGCGTGAGCCCTTAATGTAAGTCGTTAACTTTGGTAGTATAGATATGATCGCCTTTGTAATTTTGGAAAGGAATAGCTTTAGCAGTATAAAAGTTGATAAAGATACTATTGTTCAGATCATGTTAGCAGTTTGCCATCATGGCTCAGCTTCTGGATACGCCACCAGTCAGCCAGTAAATGGCACTTCATTAACTCAGTACCATTAACACCTGGATTACTAAATAAATAGTCCACACATGGAAAGAAGTAAACAGTACTAAACACTTACATCTTCTGACGCATATTTTTGCGCAGCATCACAAACTGGGGGTCAAGCCCCGCGAGGCCCACAACATCCTGCATCTGCTGATGCTGCGGCAGCCCATCAGCACCACCAACACCACTGCTGCCGGCCTGATTCATCTGCGCCGCCTGCCCTGACATCTGCCCGGACAGGTGTGACGCCTGCCCCACATTCATCTTCGCCACCAGCCGAGCCTCAGACCATCGCCATCATCTCAGCTCAGAGCAAGCTGAATGCAGCAGCCACAAGTGAGCACGCGTGGCGTCCGTTTTCCAAGGAAAACCTTAAAAAGAAGCAACCTTTCTCCCCACCCAGAGCGCAATAACAGGAGAGAAGCTACCCCTGTCCAAATCCGACCAGAAACGCAGTCCAATTCAGCACAAGCAGCACCGTACCGACGGTAGCAGCAGCAGGCTAGCAGGCAAGAGAGCAGCAGGGGGAGCACAGGCGCGGGCGCGGGCGCGCGACTTCCATGCAGCGATCAGAACCCGCGGGGCAATCCAGGGGGCGCCGGGAAGCCGAGCCGGCGAATTGGAGCCCCCGGGGATCGGCGCGCCTGAAACCCTAGAATCCAGGCGCGACCGAGCGGGGCTGTCGGGGGCCCACCTAAGGCCTGCGGCGAGGGGGCCGGGTCCCAGCGGCGGAGGGGCGGCCGTACGGCAGCGAGCGGCGGCCGGAGAAGGGGTGGAGCGGGGTGGCGCCGAGGAGGGAGGGGGGAAGGGGGGGGGGATTTGGGGGAACGGGATTAGCGACGCGGGGAAGGAGGAGGAGCCGAAGAAGACGTCGACCAATCGCGGATCTGCGCGGATTCAGGGGTGCGGAGCCTGGGTCACTGCGGGTGGGCCCGGGGCGTGGCGGCTCTGGGCTCGGTGCAGGGGGAGGGGTAAGTTAATTGGTGGCAAAAAGTACCCAAGGCCACCGGCGTGTGGTGGTGTGGAGAGTGGCCAACGCGTGCGTGCGTGCGTGCGTCCGTCCGATGATGCGGGCCAGGAGAGCGGAGCGAGCAGAGGCGGCCGAGTCGGGCAAGGGGTGGGTTGTTGGTCTGTGCCTTTTTATCGTTTAATCTGTATCTTTTTAATTCTAGTCGTAAGTATAAACATAAAAAGATATAGTTATATATAATTTTAGTTAGTATAGCTAAAATCAGTATCATATTTACTACAAGTAACTTATAGATCTATCTTAAAAGGACACTATTTAAAAGCTAATTAGTATAAAAAAACCAAAACATCAGGCCCAAAATACCTTAGCTAAATTAAGCCGGCTGCAAGCTTTTCACACGTGCGTGCGCCATACTGGGTAAGCTGTTGCCATGCCTCTTTAGTTACAGTCTCAACTCCTACTTGGGTAAAAAAAATATATAATTTTTGAAAAAAAAATCATTTTGGGAGAGCAATAGCCAAACAAGTAGGGGTGGACAATTGGCTTGAAGCTCGCGAGCCGGCTCGGCTCGTAACGAGCTCAAGCCGACTCGGCTCGGGCTCGAGCATTTTTCAAGCCGAGCCAAGCCCGATCTGTAGCTCGGGGAAAAAACGAGCCGAGCTCGAGTCGCTCGCGAGCTGCTCGTTGGCTCGTGTGAGCTGGCCCACGAGTAGGAGCAGCCCAGTCCCCAGTCGCCCGGTGGTCGGCCCAGTCGGCCCAGTCGAAAGCGATCGATCGATCTCGGAGGCGAGTGCGGTCACTCGGTCGGGCCAACCCTAACCCTAACCCAGTCGCTCGCGCGGCCGCCGTGGCGATCGGCCGATCGCCGTCCTTCCCCCACGCTCGGCCGCCGACGTCGTCTTTCCCCGGCGTGCGCCCGCCGTCCTTCCCCCACGCGCGCCCGCCGTCTTTCCCCCGCGAGCAATCGTCGTCCTTCCACCCGCGCGCGGCCGCCGTCCGTCCCCCCGCGTCCGATCTCCGTCCTTCCCCACGCGCTCGGCTGGTGGCTGCCGTCCTTTCCCAAGCTCCATCATCCCCACGCGCGAGGGCGACGTCCTTCCATCCGCCGCGGCCTCCTCCAACCGACGCGCATGGGCCGCGAACGGAGCTTGGAGTCTCGTGCTCGAGAAAAGAAGCCGAAGGCGGCCGACGTCGGGGCCTCCCCCTTGGCAGCAGCGGGCTCTCTGTCTGTCTGAATGCTTGTGAAATGCTTTGTTGTTAATGCTCTCTGTCTGAAAGCTCTCTGTTGTCTGAATGCTCTCTGCTCTGTCTGTGAATGTGCCTCTGTTAAGTTCGAGTCATTTTGGCTTGTTCGGTTAACTTCGAGCCATTTTGGCTCGTTCTCTCTGTCTTCAGGCCATTTTGGCTCGTTCTCTCTGTCTTCAAGCCATTTTGGCTCGCGCTCGTTCTCTCTTCAAGCCATTTTGACTCGTTTGGGCTCGCGAGCCGGCTCGAGCCTCATTTCGAGCCGAGCGGAGCACCTCGCGTAGCTCGTTTCGGAAACGAGCCGAGTCGACCCTACTGTTCACCCGAGCCAGACCGAGCTGGCTCGAGCTGGCTCGGCTCGGCTGTTTCCACCCCTACAAACAAGGCGTGAAGAGGGTGGATTTTGGTGTGAAATTAGATTTTTTTTTTAAGTCACACATGGAACAAAAGCAAAGAGCAGGTCTATCGGAGCAGGAGTGAACGGTGCGTGCCGGCCCGGATCCCAGTCCCCGTTGGCATAACTGAACTCATAATCCTGTTTAGGAATGCATGGTCTACTAGCTTTCCTGTGCCCCAGTTACACAAGGGAGTTTGTATAAATTAAACCAAATATCATTTAATTCAATCAATCAGCTTATTTTTGTTCCCATGCTTTTCATAAAATTGAAATACTTCAAAATTAGACATTGAAATGCTTTTTGCTGAAATTTTACAGGGAACATTTCAATCTCTATAACATCCTATGGAAATTCTTAAGTTCCAAACTAGTCTGCTAATTTTTATTTTTTTTGAAGGGGGATGGACAATTAAGCTTGCTCTTTCGTTCTTGCTGAAGAAGCCTGGTTATATCCATACATGCCGGCAAATGACACAGTGAATATATTTCCAGTACTTTGTTTACTTCGGTTGATATCGAAGGGGAAAATAATTGTAAAGAGGAAGTAGATGTAGCAGATTACTTCATCGGCAACAACATTATCCAAAATGAATAACACCAACACATCTACTTTAGTATCACTTAGAAAATCCTATGGTACATTAGGAAAGCAGACAATGCCTACCGGCTACCGCTGTGTCAACCCCTCGGTACCAAACAAGTTCAACTACATCAAAGCAATTACTTAACAGTTGCTCTAAGAGATACAAAAGACCATTCTGGTGCAGCCATGTAAATCTATGCTCGCTTGCCTCAAGAAGGCGAACTGAACCAGTGATAACAACATCAACAATTCTACAAATCAGGCCATCGGGTATTGTATCCACTTGATTGACTCCCAACTTCGTGAATGCTGCATCGCATCATAAACTGCCACAACAGCTTAGACTGGATGGGAAGGAGATTCAGTTTTTACAGCTACGAGAACCAGACAGTTGCATTGCACTATCTAGTTCATTCACGCTATGCAACAACCTTAGATGATTTTGTTCCTGATGTCTTCTAGCTTCTTCAGGATTTCACCTGGAGTTCTGTCGAGCTCATCAGCAATCTTCCTCTGCATATCAGCTGGGAGGGATGGAAACTGCTCGCAGATATCACCATCAATCACATCCTGTAACAAACAACAAAATACTTCAGCGTCAAACAGAAAACAGTGCACTTCAAACTGGATTTACATTTTAGTTCAAATTACGCCTAAATAATTTGATGGACTAAGGGAAAGATAGTTGCCAGGGAATCACACATAGTCAGCCCCTTATCCCACCAAGCCAACACCGCCCGGCCTTCCTCCCGGCGGTGTTTAACCTGTAATGATCCAAGGATCTTTACAAAATCACATTCTAACACAATCTGTACAAACTCGCAAAGAAGCTGGAACTAAAACACCTCCATTACCAAACAAAATGGCAGCTTGAAAGTTTTCTTTCCTTTGCTACAGGCCCATGTAATATAAACAGATATCACACCTCTTAATTCTCGCATGATCAATACCATTAACAGAACGTGAATTACTGTAACAGAATAGACTTCACGACATTATAAAATCACAGTAAATGATAATAGCAATTCCTGTCTCATAAATAGAACAAAAAAGATAAGTATTTTACCTTCACTGGAAAATAAGCAGATCTGTAGGCCATGTGATCTCTTCCACATAATGGTGGATGCTCCTGGCGGAGATGCATCTCCAAGTGAGAGAAGAAGTCAACATCTTCCCTGGAAGTGAATGCAAGCAATGCTCCCACACTGCCCATTACAGTCCCATAGATAAGACATTCACCTCCACCAGGTATTAAAGACGCCTTCTGCAAACATGTGACAACATCACCAACATGAAACTGCACAATTTCCTCCACTTTGTTTGGAGCACCATTTAACTTCCCTTGCTCCCATTTAATCTTGCCCCCAGTTGGGTCTTCTTCAATCTCGTCTGAGACATCCTGAGGAAGACGAGCAAAATATATGTTCCCAAACTTGTCTGCTCCTGCCATAGTGTCAAAATCTATGTGATTTGCTGCTGTAAGCCATCTGGGAACACTGTCATCAGCGAAGATATACAGTTGGTTTTCATCCCGTCTGTACTTGCAATAATGAAATGACTGCATAGAGATGATACCACAAAAAAATTAGAAATATGTCCAAGGAAGGTATGGGAAATCTGGTGAATGATATAATATGTCTAAAACTGAACCAGAACTGTCACAGAAAATTCACAGCTTAGAGATGTCCTAACCAAGAGTAGAGAGAATTCATTGTTTTCCTTATTTTGAAGGTGAAAAAATCTGGCTGTAATAGTTCAGCAATATTCATCTCCGCAAAAACACTTGAAAACAAAACAAACAAACAAAAAAATCCTAGGAGATAGATGGTGTATATCCACAGGATCTATCAAGGATGTTGGATAATCTGCCGCCTACTCACTGTCAAAACCTCACATTACATACATCAACCCGATCTTTTTATGTTATGACTAATTAAATTTGAATGATATGTCATGTACATTTAACTCACTGCAAACATCGTAACTAGGTCTGTAGGTTAGATAACAATTAGATTATGTTGTGCACTGAAGTTGATAGTTTGTCTTCTTGGCTACACCTAAACATACATATACAGGTAACAAACTGACAAGGGGAGCAACAGAACTTAAAAAAGATGGTGGGCATACCTCTTGCATATCACCAACGTAGATCCTATCACGATAAGTATGAATAGACACTATTGTCCTTGGGAAAAGCTTATTTTCACATTTCCTGAGCAACTTTCTCTTCCCAAGATCATACAATCTGAGCACAGAACCAACACCTGCAAGCAACCGTCCCTGGAACTGGCACAAAGCAAGAGGTACTTCCTCCACTTGTGTCTTGTGAAGAAGTTCTAGTGACCTCCCTTCATCCACAAATTTGTATATGTGGATGAACCCAGCAGCAACGCTCCTCTTTGGCCAGAACTGCAATCCCTTGGCAGTACCAACAGCCAGGAGAGTACCATGCTCCTTATCGTGGAAATTCACAGTGCAAATACTGACAGCTGCCTCACTGTCTTGCAATTCCAGCAGACAAGTCGTGTCCCTACTCCTTGGATCAAGAATCCTAATGCAGGAAACCCACTTTTCTGATTCTGCCTTTGGATAACCGTACTGTTCATCAGGAAATGAGTTACTCTCCTCGGCTCCATCTTCTTGACCATCACCATTCTCCGTCTGATCCCCGTTATTCGCATTTCCATTTTCTGCTGCACCAGAAGCCTCGAGGCACTCCCTCTTAGCAGCTTCTCGCTCTTCTGCGCTGAATGCACCCTTATCACTCTCAATGACAGCAAGGTATTTCTTTTTTGGTAGAATCACAAATTTCCTCGGGGTGTAACGCAGAGGGATGGCTGTCTCATTGAATGTCTCTCCCAGGCGTTCAATTGTGAAAATTCGTAGGGCATCTCCAGCAACAGCAACAACACCTTCTGAGCACTGATCAGAAGAGAATGACGCGGCAGACTCAAGTGTATCGCAGGACAGTGGTGTCAAGAGGAAGTGGCCTTGATGTATATAGCCAAGCCAGGGACGGCTGGACAGGCAAAGCATTGCTTGCCGGTGGCTAACTATGCAGGGAAACAGCTTTGGAGGTCTCAGGCCAAGGAATCGAGACCGTGTGTCCGATAGCTGACCAGTGACCATGTCAACATTGGTTCGAAAAAGGACTCCGTTCTGCAAGCCAGCATTAAGGAAAAGGTTGGCTGGATGATCTGCACCATCCTCACCACCAACTGATGCCTGAACTTCTAGGAACAGGAGAGACTCCGGGGCCGAAGAGACACTTTGGACACTCAGAGGCTGCAAGCAGTCATCAGGGTCCAGGGAGAGTATACGGATGGTGTTATCATAGGAGCCAACTGCAAGGAATCGGGACCTTTGCCTCCCCTCAGGGACCGGCGCAATGGCCAGGCATGCAACATCACCAGACATGTCCTGCTTCTCCACCTCCATGAGCTGACCTGTCATGTCCATCTCAAAATAGATGAGCTCTCCACCACTGAGGGCGATTACCACCTGGAGCCGGTTAGATCCAACCTTAGTGATAGTTTTCTTTCCAGGTGTCCTCCACTCATTGACACGGCCATCCTCCCTGATGTGCCTGATGCCGTTTGGGTGGACCTGCATGAGAGAGTCCTCGCCAAGGAGTGAAACTGCGAGGGAGTGAGTGGTGTCCAGGAACTGGCTGTCACTGACTTCTTCAATTGTCTCACCAATGGAGAGGACAAGTGTAACATTGGCGAAGGACACAACAATGTAGGCATCAAACATGTCATTGATATTCTTCTTGACAGTCCAAACAGCAATAGGCTCAGCGGGAAGCATCGATCGGGCCATCTCGCTGATGGCAAGGCCAGGCCTCAGGATGCGCAGAGTGGAGCGTGGACCACGGCCACAGGCTGTGAACACCTGGGGCGTTTCCTCATCAAATAAATTTGCAACACGCATGTCCATGATTGGCATGAGGCTCTCAATCTCATCAATCCGGATGAGGTTCTTGAGTGCCCTCGGCTGAAAGAACACCGGCTGGAACCCCTCCTCTGTCTCCATTAGTGTTGTTGAAGAGGACTCAACATCCACATCCCGGCCAATATCACGGAACTGGTAAAGTGCATGGTTGCCAAACTCAGAAGCGGCAAAGAGGAAACCTGACCGCAGCACACAGATAGCGGATGTCACAGGTATGGTGTCAAAGTACTTGATCCTGAGCTCACTAACAGAGTCACCACTGTGTTCGAGATCAACCTTAAAAATGTCACCATACTCAGTCTGTAGTAAGAAAAAGAACAAGCTCTTCTGCCTGTGTGTTGCAGCAGCAACTATGATAACACCACGCTCAGCCGGGAGGTCAGCACGGCGTGGAATGACAGCCCGCAACTCCGGGTGCCCCTGGTTCCGGTACAGCACAAAGTTGTCACAGCACACAAGAAGTCCACTTGGCCCGTCGGCACCACCAGGCACAGTCACCAGTAGATTAGCACCATTGTCTATTGGTTCGGATGCCTTGCGGGATACATGATTGAGCCCCAGGTCAAGTTCGTAGAAGGTGAGGTGCTTCTGAGCCTGGTTAGCAGCCTGTCCTGTAGGGTCGCGGTCGGACTCGGCGTACTCAAGCTCGATGGCAGCAAAGACAGGATTGTCGAATCCGCAGTCGAGAGCCGCGAGGGAGAAGGTAAGCGTGTGGGACTTATGCGCCTCGAGTGGGGATGAGATGGTGAGACGCGCAGAAGCGTCGCGGTTAAGGACGTAGACGAGCTTCTGCTTCTCAAGGGCGGCGATGCAGAGCGCACGGCCCTTGGGGTCGACGGCGAGGAGCTGGCCTGGGACGATGCGGCGGCAGCCGGACTTGCCGAAGGTCTCCTGGTGGACCTTGTCGAGACGGTTGCGGTCAGGGGAGTACTCGAGGATGACGAGGCGGCCAGAGTCAGAGCCGACGACGAGGTAGTCCTTGGTGGAGCCGGTGAGGCGGAACTGGGCGAGAGAGCGGATGGCACCGAAGACGTCGACGGAGAGGAGCGTGCGGAGGCGGCCGGTCTCCGGGTCGGGGCGGAGGAGGTCGAGCGTGCCGCCGCGGGCGACGGCAATCTCCTGCGTGGAGGAGGGCCCGGAGGCGGACGACTTCTTGGAGTCGCGGCCGCTGAAGCTGCCGATGACGGCGCAGACGGCGCCCGTCGCGCGCTGCAGCGTCAGGCTGTAGAGGTACATGGCTGTCCTCCTCCTCCTCCGCCGGCGGCGACGAGGCGGAGGCGGCGGCTGAGGTGGAGTCGGGTGGAGAAGGGGAGAGAGATCTAGGGTTTTAGATTGGGGTGTGGCGGTGTGGTGCTTGACTGGAGAGGAGTCTCGGCGGCCTATCAGATCTGAGTCCGACCGGAGAATCGCATTGCGGTTTGGTGCCACCACATAGCGATGTAGGTCCGAGTCGGACTCGCGCTCGAGCCTGGCCATTTGAATGCGCGACTTTATGGTGGAGGCACCATATCCATTCACATAGACCCTGACCGACTATGCCTTTTCTTTTCTTTTTTTAGGCTTTATTTTCCAGTAAATACAAAAGGGACGAACAAGCTAGGAATTAGAGATAATAATGATCGGAAATCCATGTTTCCTCCCGTGCATTCTTTGGTTCGTTGGCACACATACCTCAAGGGAAGACGACAGATCGAAAGTAGCCCATCTAAAACGTCTACGCGTGGCAAGCCAGGTAAGGAGCGTTGTCCATTTTTTATCGCATAGAAGGGGAGTTTTTTTTACTCATATACCTCTCCAACGCGGTTGTATGGTCCTACCTAGCAGTGTCTTAAGTGTTTGCTCTTTCATTCGCATGCCGCATCGACGATTGAAAGCAGCATACGTGCAAAGCTGACTAATACTAGTAGAAGGATGTTGACCCTCACTCATTTATTTAGTCTCACTTTGCCCTTCTCATCTCCCTCTCCATCTCACTCTTCCTCGTATTCCTCTTTGCATGGAAAATTTATAGTATCCAAAATTCCAAATCCAGCACTACAACAAGAAATCCCTTATTCATCTAATTTGGACAATATTTCTCACCGCCGTCAAATAATCCACTCCAAGCCACCTTCCTATATTACTGCTCAGGCTCCATTGGTTGGGCCTCATCATTGGTGTGCGAAGTGGCAACACGAGCTAAGCTGCCAAGGCAGTAAGCCTTAGATGAGGCAGCATGGACTGGCCATGACAGTGGGGCAGGGCCGACCATTTTGCTTCCAAGTTTATCGTAACTTGCTTCTAAATTTATACTAATTTGATTTTTGGGAATTTTCTACATAAAGATATTCGCATTGCCATTTGCTTTCAAATTATCTTGAATTTGCTCTTAGAATTATATTGATTTGCTCTCAAACTTATCCTGAATTTGCTTTTGAATTTTATATTGACTGGCTCTCATAATTATATCAAATTTATTTTCGAAGTTATCTTGAATTTGCTCTCAGAATTATGCTGATTTACTCTAAAACTTATTTTGAATTTACTCTATGAATTATTCTGATTTGCTCTCAAACTTATACTGATTGGCTCTAAACATTATTTTGAATTTGTTTTGAAATTTATATTTATGTGCTCTCAAGATTATGTTGACTTTGCATTCAAATTATCTTAGATTTTTTTTGCCTATAATCCAACCGCGTGACACGGCACACAAGAAATGTATTTTTCTTTGGCACCGAGGGTGTTGAACAGAAAAGGAACGGTGGTGGGAACACATATTTTGTCACCTAGTCATTCAGGTGCGCTCGCGGGTGACCCCCAACACGCATGGCTAGACTATAGTTACGTCCAATAATGATATATATTAAACAAACTAGACACCAGAGTAGCATGCATCTAATTTCATAAAACTAGATGGTATTTTGCCAATTGCAACGTTTTGAAATGACGCATACATCTAATTGTGCCATTTGTTGTATATAGGATAATTTTTCCATAGGCTTTGTTTTACTAGTTGGTTACTACAAACTTGACTACCAAAATGAAAAAGTATCTTCTAGATAAAACATGATATGCGGGCTCATATGATTGTAACTTTCATTGAGGCTCCACATGTTACTAATCTAACTTGACCAATGTATCATTCTACATTGTAAAACCATACTTGTAAATACCGTTTCAGACACTATATACCGGTTTGTTTCTTAGAATGGTACGTTTTGGTACCGGTCCATACCGGCGTACAGTTTTGGATTTAATATAATAACATGAGTATATATTTTATAAGTATATATTTATTTTATTATGTACACATCAAATGTCATTTGTAATATTATTTCAAATACATAGTAGTACTATCAAATATAACATATAGTTCAATAAATGGTATTATCAATTCCACCGGTACCACCCAGTATTGACTGATATTAAAGTCAATATGGTTGGTATTGACCGGTATTGACCTAGAATTGACCGGTATTGAATGATATTTGGTCCGGTATGGAATGTATGGGTACTTCATACCGGTTTAGGGGTTGATACATTATATACCGGCCGGAACGGAACAATATTGATAACTTTGGGTAAAACCACCCACCCATCACGCCACACGGGTAATACACCATGTGAAATTAGGTTATAGTGTTATTTAAACCAGATTGAAAAGTTTGATGGTCAAATATTTAGTTTTATAGTTTAGAATTAGGATGTTGGATGGACTTTCAAGCTAAGTTTAGGATGCTATACATACTCATTCCTTGTCTCTTTGATAACCGAAACACGCACACAAAAGAAACTCTGATGATGGAAGAGAAAGGTTGTAGACTTCTTGTAGCTGATGCTGAGTTCAAGTCTCATTCTCCATATGGAAAAAAAGTACATGTAATCCTTGTGCATATCTTAAACAAATATTGTTGATCTCGGTTTGCATGGTAGAATTCATAGTATTAATTGCCAACTTATAGCTAATCCAACCAGTATGACACCATACTTGAGGGGCTTACGGCCACACGCAGCGGTTCAAGTCAGATCATGAAGATGTTTCCTTAGGTCTGTTCTTTGTGGCTTTTAAAAACAGTTTTTGGTTTTTGTTATAATACATAACTTTCAAACGAAATTTTTTTCAAGACAGGGTCTACAAGTTGCCTAACATTTGTACTAGCTAAAACACAAGTAAGTATCTCTCTATCTATAATCTATGTCACAAACAATCTAAAATTCAAAATATTCAACAAAAAGTTAAAAATCACAAACATAATCTAAAAAAAGAACAGGCCCCTTGTCGTGCCACAGGTTCAACACCCATAATAGGGGTGTAAAAGGCATGGGCACCTCCTAAGTCACCGTTTTCGAAAACAACCTCGGATGCAACTTTTGATTCGAATGCAAAGGGAGAAGGACGGGTATGCGTTGTACGGGATGCGAAAGGAGTGTTCGTACAAGTTGGTAATCTTGATCGTCTCCAACATGCATGTCATGCTGAAATGGAGGCCTTACACCATGCTTTGAGTTCCAGATGGCATCGAAACTCGATATCCTAGAGGCGGATGCCGTGCCGTAAATCTGGTCAGTGCTCTGAATTCCTTAGAGTATAATAGTGTAGATGTTAGAACACTGATCAGAGACCTACAAAACTTTGTCAAGGAATGTTTTCCTGGAGTCAAATTTTTGAAGTGTGATACGAGTTGTAAGAGCATCTCCAAGAGATACTCTATATGGCTCTTAATATTAAAATTTTAGAGTTGAAGGGTAAGAAGTAGCTCCAACAGATTCCCAAATAGACTCCCAAAAATAGAACACACCCAAAAAATGGGCTCTCGCTCTCTACTTATAGAGGATGATCTAGGCTCCCAATACTGTTTTTCTGGTTTAGGGTATCTGTTGGAGGGAATGATTATTTTGGGATCTTATATCGTGGTTAGGATCTGTAAAAAGAGATTTAGGGTGTGAATTTATTGGGCATCTCTTGGAGATGCTCTAATAAGGCAGCTCACCGCCTTGAAAAGCTATGGAACTTGTAAACATTGGGGATGTATCCTTTCATTGCCGCGCCGGTCCAGCTATTCGCGTCCCGGCAAAGAAGGCGTATTTCTGAAAAGCGCATCTCAGCAGGCGAGAGGATAAGGTAGTTTGCCGCAAACGGAACCCTCCTATCCGCATCCGCATAAATCCCAGCCGAATTCAACGAGAAAACAAAGCAGCAGAGCAAGCAAATCCCCCTCGAATCCATCAAGAATGGCCATGGCGGCCGTGGGCATCGGCGGCGGCGGCGTCGGAGGAGGCCTGGGCTTCCTCCCGCCACGCCACCGCGCAGTTTCTTGGAACGGAGTAGGAGGAGGAGGGAGGCGGCCGCTAGTGGTGGTGCGTGCGACGTACGAGGCCGGGGTCGGGGTGATGGCGACCAAGGTGGGGATGATGACCTACTTCGACCCGGCCACAGGCAAGCCGGTGCCGGTGACGGTCGTTGGCTTCCGGGAGGGCGGCAACCACGTGACGCAGGTCAAGACCGCCGCCACCGACGGCTACGACGCCGTCCAGGAATAAAAACTCTATGCAAAATTACTGTAAAATTCCAAACAGGCTAAACTAATAGGACTGCCGGCCAACTAGACTGAATCCCGACTCTAAAAAGTGTGTTGCCAAAGTCCAAAGCGGCAAGGCATGATGATACGTTTGTTTAATCACGCTCTCGGATTAATTAACAGCACGGTAGCAATCAGGTATGGTCCCGCTAAGTTTTAGTGCGACAAAGTTAAGGATATCACATGCTAAGGGGCAACAGAAATCTGCTATTCCACGATAAGTATATTGTTATGCGTCAATCCCTCGCCAGCAATCGGGTATTCTGGTGACAGCCTCCAGTCCCCATCCACCAAGAACTTGATCTCATACCTTTATTATGCACACAAAGAGATTGGCAATAATTTACTAAATGAATCAGAGTGAGCATGATCAGCATCGCAGAATTGACAAAACGAACCTCCCAGGTCTAAGCTTCAGAGTCGCGGAGAATCTTGCATAGTCACCTGAATACTCCATGGACATCGCCTCTCCCTGGGACCAGCCGTCGAAGGAGCCCATAATTTGCACATTCTGATATGAAATGAATATACACATATATTGCGGGTAAGAACAAAACAAAGAAGTGAGTTGAGGACAATAGCAGACACATAAGCAACAATGCATTTTTTAAATTGGAGAAAACAAAATTTAGCTGTACAATAATTCTGTTACCATATAATGTTTTCAGTCAAAAAATCTTTCTTTACCTCAGCCATGCCGACCCAGTAAACACCAATTTCTTGAGGTTTTAAAGAGTCAACATCCTTTATCTGTTCCATAACCTTATCATGAACAGCTGCAGGAAACCAACAATTATTTCCCAGCAAATTCACTCTTCTTTAAAAAACGCAATATTTTAACAGAGTTTTGGATTGGTGTTATGTTACTGCATGTTACAAACCACGTATAATAAACAAATTGTGGGTACTGCTTAGCAGATTTAGCTATAGTAGGCATGAAAAATCTGCTTTATATTAAACAAGGATGGAAACACACCAATAACTGCTTAGCACATTTAGCTGCTGTAAGCATCTAATAAGCATGCTGATTTTCTTACAAACTTACAAAAGGATTAATATACAGATGATTAAATTTAGACCTGTGGAATCATTAAATGCTAGTACTGACAATATCAGATCACAATAATAATAACCATGATTGATGATCATACCAAACATTAGTCAAAACAAAGTACAACTGAATGTCATTGTTGGGTGAGTGGCCCCCACCTTAGCCCAATGGGCCCACTGCGCCAAAGGCCCATTATGTATACGACTGTTGCACACCCAAAATGGCTATGACGGGGAAAAGACATGTTTGCCCTTACTAATATAACCCCCAAGAGGGGGGCATTCGTGTAAACAATCTCTACGTGTATAAGAAATTTTAAGCCCTTCTGTTATATATTGCAAAGAAAAAAAGGAGGGATCAAATGGTGCCAGAGTGTTGTCGCTATTAAAGTCATTAAATTGGTTCAGAACTCAACTGAGATGACCTTAAATCATCATTGAACAATCAAACATATTACTCTAAAATAGAAAAACTGTATATGGTTTAGGAGCCTCCATCCGCATTAAGTGGCAAAAATATAATTGCTTTGTGTATAAAGGCCGCAGAGGTCTGTGTAAACTCATGGGCATATATGCAGAATGAATATGGCATTAATAATATACATATATATTTGCAGATATTCAGACTAGTGTACTGGTATTAAGGTGGCAACAGTATCATTTCACCCTCCCTGGGTCAAAAGGACTCTAGCCAACACATTAATTATGAAGCCAGCGACTCTAATAGCAAGGAACCAAAATAAGCAGTCATATATTATTTTTTGTCTTGTTCCCTGACAAAGAACGTTCCAACAAGTTAGTTTGTGCAATATATTATTTTTTGGATGGCTTGGATATTATACTGATTGAAATTTGAACATAATATGTATGCCTTGATGGAATCTTGTTTCAAAGGAACAATAAAGCCATCGCTAGATTTTGATTTGTGCTTTTCACAACAAACATGGCATGAAGGTTACGGCACAGGTCATCAATGAAAAGGCAGTAAAAGAGAGGATGCATCAAAAGACAGCAAGCATACTTGGTATCCTCTGTGGAGGATGCTGATTGAACTGTTGCTGCAAAGGATTGGGCGAACTGCCATAAGAGGATATGTTCATATAGGCTTCTGGCGCTGCAGTCCTGTTTGTTAGCTGCATGTTTGACCCATGCAATCCCATTCCACCATTCACGTGTCCATCAGATAAACCATAGGCAGAAGAATTCTCCAGCATGCTTGAATGTATTCCAGAATTACTGTGACCCCCAATATGCTGGATTTGATGGCTATTTGGGTTGCTTGGAAATTGCTTCTGCTGCCGCATATGTGGTGCCACAGCTGAATCACCATTGAAATATCCAGCTCCATTTGAATAGTCAGGATTGGCAGGTACATTCTGTTGATTATTAAAACCCGGAGTAGGGATCATATGAATCACTTGTCGCTGAATACCCACTGGACCCATCGCAGATGGGACACTACTTGTGGTAGAGTTTAGTGGGACACTGGTAGTTAAATGCTGGTAACCGTTAGACACTGAACCTGTAAGGAGGAATTAAGAGTAAGCAGAGCCATGTAAATGGACCGGCAAACAAATAAGAACATACAGTGGACCTGTTTGGCACCGCATAAGCTTCAACTTCTCACTTAAATAATCTAATTCAGTTCTAAAAAGCAGGGACCTCAAAAGGCATGCTCCAACATGTTTACGGATATAACAGCTATTTAGTGGATGCCTTTTCTTTTCAAACTTACAAGCGCGACTCTCAAAGAGGTAGTTGGGTATCTACACTAGAATCCCTACAGCATGGCTACAGAAGAATTTCTAGTTAGGGGAAACAGGCCTTAGGACAAGAGCACAAGCTGAGTAAAACTATCTGCACCTGGCAGTGAGGTACCCATGCGGGCATTCTGAGGAACCATCCCTGCACCAGATGATGAAAGACCAGTGTTGTCTGTTACATAAGGCATTCTAGAATTTCCACTTGTGCCTTGCGTGATACCAGGTGTCGGAATCATCGTTCCATAGCCAGAGGAAGATGCTATCTGCCTTGACATTTGTTGGTTTTGTTGCAAGGTCTTAATAGCAAACTGCAATTGTGGCTCAACTGGTCCGTTCATCATATTAAAATAGTCATTCTGCTCAAATAATAAGAAAATATCAAGCAGTAAAAATAACAAACAGTAAGATTTTCTTTTGGTCAGAAAAGGACTTGATTGCTTGAAAACCAGAGCTACAAAAGAAAAGGGAAAGAGAGAGCAATACCTTGTTTGAGAATTTTCTAAACAAGATATCCTCAAGACGCCTCGAGAGTTCTGGCAGCCGCCGCCGCCAGTCAGCCGATGTTGGCCTCCTTCCTATATACTCGAATCTGCCAAATTAAGAACGAGTATCAAGCCATAAAAAAACATTCCCGTACTTTCTATCAGACGCAAACCATCAGCCGCCGCGGTGGACCTAAATTCTGGGAAGTGGGAAGGGGATTCAACTGCACTCCCAAAGATTCAAATTTTATGCGTGAGCCCTTAATGTAAGTCATTAACTTTGGTAGTATAGATATGATCACCTTTGTAATTTTGGAAAGGAATAACTTTAGCAGTATAAAAGTTGGTAAAGATACTATTGTTCAGATCATGTTAGCAGTCTACCATCATGGCTCAGCTTCTGGATACGCCACCAGTCAGCCAGTAAATGGCACTTCATTAACTCAGTACCATTAACACCTGGATTACTAAATAAATAGTCCACACATGGAAATAAGTAAACAGTACTAAGCACTTACATCTTCTGACGCATATTTTTGCGCAGCATCACAAACTGGGGGTCAAGCCCCGCGAGGCCCACAACATCCTGCATCTGCTGATGCTGCGGCAGCCCATCAGCACCACCAACACCACTGCTGCCGGCCTGATTCATCTGCGCCGCCTGCCCCGACATCTGCCCGGACAAACCTTAAAAGAAGCAACCTTTCTCCCCACCCAGAGCGCAATAACAGGAGAGAAGCTACCCCTCTCCAAATCCGACCAGAAACGCAGTCCAATTCAGCACAAACAGCACTGTACCGACGGTAGCAGCAGCAGGCTAGCAGGCAAGAGAGCAGCAGGGGGAGCGCAGGCGCGGGGCAATCCGGGGGGCGCCGGGAAACCGAGCCGGCGAATTGGAGCCCCCGGGGATCGGCGCGCCTGAAACCCTAGAATCCAGGGTCACTGCGGGTCAGCCCGGGGCGGGGGAGGAGCGGCGGAGGACTCTGTGGGGGAGGAGGCGAGGACGGAGGTGTCATCTATTTTTTACATAGTTTAATTAGTTTCCTAAGATAAAAATTAGTTATTTGGCATTAGTTAGCAAAGATATTATTTAGATTGATCTTATCTATAATTGTTAGGAGAGCTCTCTATATAAGGAGGCATATTATAATTATTATTCTCAAGAAATGAAGCAAAGAAGATGAATTACTCTTGTTTCTTCTTCCAAGGTTCTTCTCCCTCATCTATAGTCAGTCTCTCATCCCACCAAGCTAACACCACCTCTTTCTCCCGACGGTGTTTACAACATAATGATCTAAGGATCATTACATTTGGTATTATAGTCACTCACCATATCTTCTACTGCTGAGTTGTTGGCCTTGATGAAAGTCGACAGTGAGAATATGTTGGTCACGACCGACAAGATGATGACCACCGTCAAGAAGATGAAGACCATCTTAGAGAAAATGATTGTGGCAAGCGACAAAGTAAAAGAGACAAATTGTAACACAGGGATAGTTGTGCTGCTGTCATCACCTTTGGTGCCCATGTTCCCATTGGTCAAGTGGCTTGCTCCATGTCATCAGCTAGCACCATGTGCTTGGAGATGTGGTGCACGGTGGGTGTCATGTGGGAGATCGCGACGTTGTCATGTCTCTCCCATCCTCGTCTATTCTTGTGGCGGGAAGCGCACCACTGCTGTCCCACACCGATGGCCCTTGCCATCTGCATTTCCTTAACATCAGACAACATTAAGACCCTCACACCTTCGCCATCAACCATCGTCAATACCATCCCAAGTTACCATGCAAGGCATTGCAATTGCTCGCCGAAGTGGGGCTACCAAGGCTTGCAGCTATGGCCACCACCATAGCTCGAGGACGAGCTATTGCGAATGGGGGAGAAGTTGTCAGTGATGGAATTACTATTCACGTGCATTGTTCGTGCGCGTTAACAATACCCTCCGTACTCAGTTGTTACCTGCAAAAATTATTGAGCATGAACACTACTAATAGGTACCGTGGCAACATACCCACGAGGAGAAATGCTTCTTCCCTACCAAATTATCCATTTCTTAAATAATTTAATTAGCTTTCTAAGATAAAAATTAGTTGTTTGACATCATATCTATTAGTTAGGAAAGATATTATTTAAATTGATCTTATCTATAATTGTTAGGAGAGCTCTCTATATAAGAAGGCATATTGCAATCATTATTCTCAAGCAAGGAAGCAAAGAAGATGAATTAATCTAAGTCTCTCCTCCCAAGGTTCTTCTCTTTTATCCATAGTCAGCCTCTTATCCCACCAAGCCAACACCACCCTTGTCGTGCCATGGGTTCAACACCCATAATAGGGGTGTAAAAGGCACGGGCACCTTCGAAGTCACCGTTTTTGAAAACAAACTCGGATGCAACTTTTGAATCGAATGCAAAGAGAACCAGAGAGGAGGACGGGTATGTGTTGTACAGGATGAGAAAGGAGTGTTCGTGGGAGTTGGTAATCTTGATCGGCTCCAACATGCATGTCATGCTGAAATGGAGGCCTTACACCATGCTTTGAGTTCCAGATAGCATCGGAACTCGATATCCTGGAGGTGGATACCGTGCCGTAAATCTGGTCGGTGCTCTGAATTCCTCAGAGTACGATAGTGTAGATGTTGGGACACCGATCAGAGACCTAAAAAATTTTGTCGAGGGATGTTTTCCTGGAGTCAAAAATTTGAAGTGTGATACAAATGTTTTCCTGGAGTCAAAATCTTTGTCGAGGAATGTTTCCCTGGAGTCAAAATTTTGTAATAAGGCAGCTCACTGCCTAGCAAAGCTATGGAGCTTGTAAACGGCCTGGATTCTGTCGTTTGGACAGGCCATGCTCCGTCCGAACTTTGTTCTGAGTTCGTATTTGGCTGCGCCATCAAATTAATGGAATAAATAATTCCGCCTCAAAAAAAACATTGGGGATGTACCCTTTCCTCGCCGTGCCGGTCCAGCTATTCGCCTCCCGGAAAAGAAGGCGTATTTCTGAAAAGCGCATCTCAGCAGGCGAGAGGATAAGGTGGTTTGCCGCAAACGGAACCCCTATCCGCATCCGCATAAATCCCAGTCGAATTCAACGAGAAAACAAAGCAGCAGAGCAAGCTAATCCCACTCGAATCCATCAAGAATGGCCATGGCGGCCGTGGGCATCGGCGGCGGCGTCGGAGGAGGACTGGGCTTCCTCCCGCCGCGCCACCGCGCAGTTTCTTGGAACGGAGTAGGAGGAGGAGGGAGGCGGCCGCTGGTGGTGGTGCGCGCGACGTACGAAGCCGGGGTCGGGGTGATGGCGACCAAGGTGGGGATGATGACCTACTTCGACCCGGCCACAGGCAAGCCGGTGCCGGTGACGGTCGTTGGCTTCCGGGAGGGCGGCAACCACGTGACGCAGGTCAAGACCGCCGCCACCGACGGCTACGACGCCGTCCAGGTCGGGTACCACGGCGTCCGCGAGGACAAGCTCACCCGCCCGGAGCTCGGCCACCTCGGCAAGGCCGGCGCCCCGCCGCTGCGCCACCTGCAGGAGTTCCGCCTCCAGTCCGTCGACGCCTTCGCCCCCGGCCAGCCGCTCGACTTCGCCGAGCTCTTCAAGGAGGGCGACATCGTCGACATCTCCGGCAACACCATCGGCAAGGGGTTCCAAGGTCTTCTTTAATCTTTACATTGGCAAGAACCATTACGTGCCTGAATTTAACAACATTGGGAGGTAAACTTGGCTTGAAGACGGGCCTGAAACTTTGCAGTCTCAAATCGCCATTTGCTTGCCAACTTGTTCTTGGCAACAGTAGGGCTTGCCCTCGATTAGTGTCACAAACTTCACAACGCCATTGCCATTCTTAGAAGTAGCGCGTCAAGAACTTGCAGTGCAGTATCATGTCCAAGATTCGTTTTCCCGATGATTAACAACATTGACATGCCTTGTATCATTGTCTGATATCTTACAAAGCTTATTGCAAACATTGGCATGGCTTGTAGATTTTTCTTGATTCATTCTGATGGTTAAGAACATCGATAACCCGTAGCCTGCTCATCATTTGTTTTCTGATGGCCAACAACATCTTTATCGTGTTCTTGATTCGCGCCAGATGGTTTGTCGATATTGTGCAGGTGGGATTAAGAGGCACAACTTCAAGCGTGGGCTGATGACGCACGGTTCCAAGAGCCACAGGGCTCTGGGTTCGATCGGCGCAGGGACAACACCGGGGAAGGTGTACAAGGGGAAGAAGATGCCCGGGAGGATGGGAGGAACCAAGACCAAGATCCGGAAGCTCAAGATCGTCAAGATCGACAACGACCTCCGGGTTCTGATGGTCAAGGGAGCTGTGCCAGGGAAGCCAGGGAACCTTCTTCGCATCGCGCCTGCCAAGATTGTCGGCAAGAACATTCCCAAGAACTAAACTTCCGATGTGTTCCATCCTGTTAGTCTGGTTGATTGTGTCTGGTTGATTGTATCCTACCTTGTCACAAACTGGATGTGCCCAGGTCCAGGTTTTCTATACATGCAGTTTCAGTTTGGAAAAGCTAATTTTCAGACGCGAGTGCATTCTCCTCCCGTCTTGTCTACAGCTTGTTCTTCACCTTCTTTGGATTAAAAGCTAATGGAATCTCTCATCATCCTATGCTTGGATGGTTTGGAAGTAGATTTTAGTGTAAGGAGTTGATAAAGAAAATGGCACGAAACAGAAAGGAACCTGTAATGTAATGGTAGTGTATGACATCTCAATTATCATAAACTCTACCAAGAGCTCAGTAATCTGATAGTAAATCATAGAAAAATCTCATCAACTCCTCCGAGAGTTCACTAATCTGAAGTCTGAACAAGCAGTGGAAGTGAAACATAGGTGGTGATCGGTTTGGCTGAAAGCCTCATGGCTTATGGCTGAAAACACTGTAGCTGGCTGAAAAAAGCACTGTAGCTTACAGAGGCTTATTTACCATAATTAAATTTAAAAAAATTTAAAAATAGAAAAAAACATATTAGCCCATCACGTATAATGTAAACAAATACGAGGAAAAAAGAACCGGTAAAAAAACTCAAAAAAAAGCCAAAAGTTCAGAAAAAGACGAAATTTATAAATAGTGCAAAAATAAGCTAAAGCCAGAAGCTCAAGCCATATTGATCAGGGCCTAAACACGGCCAACCATAAAAAGGTGCAAAAGGGAAAAAAAAAGTTAAGAACAATATCCATGTAAGATTCACACAGCTAATGCTAAATTAACCTTCATGTAGAGCTTCCAACCAAAGCTACTGGCCTACTGCTAACTCAAGCAACCGAAACAAATACAGATCACTTCTACAATATCATCAGCAAAGATACATGAACATACATTCCTTGCATCCTTCGATGTCACAGATTATTAGGTTTCCACGAAATTAGCTGAGTTCCATAACCATGATTATAGAGATTTGTCCCTGCCCAAAATACCATATACAAATGGTGCATCACTGCTCAACCTGCACATATCAAATGAGTGACGAAACAAATTAGAACAATACAGATCTTGGTCAGGTTAAAACAATACAGATAAAAACTTCGTTATTTAGCTACTCTAGAAGAAAAAAAAGAAGCTTTAGCCAAACCCCCATCCCCTTGCCACACACCACCAGTCTACCACCATGTCCTTGTTGAAACTAATCCTGTTATTGATAGTGGTCGGTGTCAAGTACTCGTGTGTTCGAGTACTGTGAAATCGGGAGTCAAAGACCTTGAACTACTATGGCAGTCGGAGACCCCGAGTACATGTAGAAGTCGGAACATCCGAGCATGTGTTGAAGTCGGAGCGTCCATGTACATGTTGAAGTCAGAGCGTCTAAGTACAAGGAAATGGTCGGAAGTCGTAAGCCGAGTATCGACCGGTTACTGTAGCAGGGAAGCGGTCAGAAGTCGAGCATTGACCGTAGAAGTCATATCCACTAGCTGTGTTAGTGAGTTGCATGTAGTTGGTTAGTGGAGCGATTCTTTTTTTTTTTTTGAGAGAACCTTAGCTGCATTCAACCCAATTGTTCAACACCAATACAATATGCTTGTAAAGACCATAAGGCAAAAGACGAAGGAACATTTAACCAAGAAGAAACTAACTTCAACTGGCAACTAGCTTTAGCAAACGCGTGAGCAGCTTCATTAGCCGCACGCCTAACCCACACCACCTTGTGCCCTTGCAACTGTAACAAGCTCCGCTTGATCTCTTCTACCATAGGATCATAGACCGAGCGATCCAGGCTCGTCTTGAAATTTCTGACAAACCGACAAACAGTCCATTTCTAAAACCACTCGACGGAGTCCCAGTTCCCGCACAAACTCAAGAGCCCTTTTCTACAAACCAATAACTCCGCCAATTCTGGATGAGCTATAGTGGGCAAAAAATGAGCTGCTCCCACGAGGAACAACCCATGGTGATCACGAATAACCACACCCACACCACCACAGCTCACAGCTTGACTGAACGCCCCATCCACATTGATTTGAACCCAACTTGCTTCGGGTGTCTTCCACTTCTCTGTAAGCCTTGAACTCGATGGTGGATTGTGAAGTCTTAAGACTCATCCATTCCTCAACCAGAAAGCCAACACGTTTGACAATGGACTCCGAGCCATCCAGCCTTCTAGACCCCTGCCTTATTCCTTGATCGCCAAATCTCATAGATTGTTAGTGGAGTGATTCTTAGGGGGTCATGTGCGTAAGTGTAGGCTACTTTCTATCTAGACGTGAGATGGCATGTACATGGGGATTGTGGCGGGAAGTGTCGGGCATTTTGTTAGCCTATTTGCTTGTAACCTGAGCTTGTAAATAAGAAGAGAAAATAGAAAAGTTGCAAGGCATTACGCAGCACCAAACTCTCGTGTGTCTCTGAGTTGATCAAAAGTGTTTGCGTGTGTTGTGTCTACAGGGTGTGTGCGTTCTGATCCTTGGGCTGTGCCAACAGTCCTCCAGAAGTTGATGGTACCCTTAGGTGCACAATTAAGGAAAAGTTTCCTTGTACCATCTTAAGTTATTGCACTGTGGCAATATAAAAGTACATGCATGTGATAAATTCTCTCTTCTGCAAGTTAAGAACACTTCATTTACTCTTGAAACTGATAATCTCATTTATGTAGCTTTCGTAGTTTTGATGCTCAGAACTGCTCTAAAATCTAAACATAGAATTGATTTCTCCTTTTGTTGAGAAGTACTACCAAGTACCAACTACCAAGCCCGTGTAACAGTTGAGCGTGCATTTTGAGATACCTAGTTGAGTGCCTAAATCCTAATGATAAGAGTAGTGGAGTCATATTCAGCTACAATCTTATTCTTGAACTTTGTATGAAGCATAGGCAGCTTGCGGTGCCTAAAGAGTCTCAGGGTGTAAGTATAATGTACAACAAGCACGTTACACTCGCTCTCTAGTGTTTCTTAATGCAATAACTTCAACCCTGCTTCTGTTGATAATCAACAGGTAAAGTCAACAAGGGCAATGGGCTGAGAGACTGAACCCCACCAGGGTAAGAAGATTTCATATCAGACATGGCAGGTGAGGCAATATTTCAGTTGTAGCTTATAAGTTTACCAATTCCGCCACAACCCCACCCAATCAAATCCAAGCCAAGACCAGGAAAACAAATGAAATAATAAGGTATCAATTTGTGAATTTACCTAATAATTGGAAATATCTAAGTTTGCTCATGAAATTACCTTATGCAGTACCATCAGAAGTTGATTAATCACTTCCAAAATCTTCGTAACTAACGCCCTCAGATATGGTATCTAACCGTCTAGTCCCTATTTCTGACAATAGCAAAAGAACCATTAGCTAGATGGAGCATTGCATCAAGGCACCAAGGTATTAGTGCTGTACATGTAAGTTGATATTTTCTTGTTTCGCTTGCCTTATTTTGTGTGGGGGGTGGGGTGGGTGAGCATGAAAAGGATGAAGATGGGAAGGGGGATGGTTTTAACCTGTATGTTCTCCAGCAGTAGACTCTGAGAAGTTATTTGCCTCAGAAGGGATGAACGGGGATCTGCCATAATTCTCCAATATTTCTGCAGACAACCCAAGATAAAAGATGTTGTATGCGTACATTACACAACAACAGGATGAAACAGTAGCACCGAAGAAAGGAAGCACTGGGAAAATATAAATCAGCAATATCACAGAAAAATACCTGCACTTTGGCTGAAATCCTCTGTTAAATCTGAAAAACTGACATTCCGAGGAATCTGGCTCAAGAATCCATACGATGATAAATCCATGTCCAAAATTGGATCACTTAGTGTTTGTCCATTCAACTCAGAGCTGCTAAAGGATCCACCGGAGGCATCCCCCATTGACTGGCAAGGCTCTAGGAAAGCGTTCTCATTGCAGAATGCAAAATCTGAGGTGCTCGAGTAGCTAGACTCTGTCTTTATTGTTGTTCCATTGTCTCCATTAAAATGCCCAACAGCTGAATTATGTGCTGCTAGCAGACTAGCGGAAGCATCCATGCCACCAGGAATGCCATGAACAACTTTACCAGCATAGATAAATTGGTCACTGCATGGAACACCATTTACTATACCACTAGAACTTCCATTACGTAGCAAGCTATCCGGCATTGCAGTGCTAGTAGTGTCTGCTAAAAAGCATGCATTTTGGTTCACTAAGACAGGCAATAATATACTATGTTAGTACATAAAATAGGATATGGGCATGACAAAAATTACAATCTTGATAATAAGTAAGTACCAGGATTCAGGACTTGCAAAAACCAAATATGGTTCTCTTGAGGTATAATCAGTGTCACTTTGAAGGCATAAAAAATCTACTTAAAATTATGCTTGGAGCTGAGATAACTATGTGCATACAAATGGAATTGCATTGGCTGAGTAGTGGTATTATATTACAAAAAGGCTAACAGAAGTGCCAACAGAAAATTTTGAAAGCACTGGGGTAACTAGGAAAACACAAATGTTGGTCTATATGCAACTTAAAATGATTTCCTCCGAAAGTGGGAAGGATTAGGAAGTGCCAACAATGCAAGTCATATAAAGGAACCACAGCCTTGGTTAACCCAAGGAATACCATTTGCTGGCTCAAGCAATGAATTCTTCAGACTATTTCACTGATACAGAGAAACAGAAAACACTGTACTTTCAAATATAGATAAAAAGGCTATATTTACCATCAAAAGGAGGATAAACAAGCTCTCATATCAATTAATCATAAATAATTTAGGATAGACGATTTGGTGAACTTATGCCAATCAGCGTAGCTGTATAGACAGCTGCTGAAAAAAGAAGCTTACATGTGACTGAGTTAGAGCCATTAGGAGCAGTAGGAGGCATAGAAGGTACTCCAGCAGGATGTTCTTTACTCATAAGCCGATACTGATCCTCAAGAAGCTTGTTGAAGACCATTATTTGATTCTTAAGCATCAGCCTCACATAGTATGCCTTGAAAAATTCACGATTCTCTTCCTCGAGTTTCTGCCAGACTGGAGAAAAGGAAAAAAAGATGAGAAAAGAGAGACAAAATCATGTGTGATACCAATAAAAACACCAAATGGAGAAACCATTATTTATGAACTATAAAATGATTGGATGGCATTAGTGTTCCCCAAAAGTCTGTAAGCAAGAGAAATATTTCTCTCATATGCTAATCGTTGGGATCATTAATCATGTTAATGGAATAACATTTAAATCAAAACCATTGGCTCATATAAATTCAAAGCTTAGCACAAAATTTCATGAGATAGAGAGACTCATATTACTTCTGTTTTGTGTTTATAGATCATGCATGTTTGTTCAAGTTGCCCTAGTTTATCAAATGGAAATGGTATAAATCATGAAGACAATGTATACTGTGATTTCATCAACAACATAGATACCAAGTGACATTTTCATTCTGTTAGAAAGTAATACTTGTTCTCAGTCAAATCCCAACTGACAACATCATAGCAATCAAGCTAGAATTGCACAATATATGCATACAACACTCAAATAAAATGCACGATTGTGCTTCCAATTTTAGGCACCATGTATGCAATGTGAATTTTCAATGGCAGAGCCCAAGATTATAATTGTGATGTATTGCCAGTTATGAAACCTCAGATCAACTTGTGAAATAACCCAAAGCGCAAAATAAGCAGGAAATGAAACTTGTGAAATAAGCCAGAGCGCAAAATAAGCAGGAAAGGAACTTTCTGTGTACAAGAGAATTACCAAGCTCGGTAAAACTAGGTTCTATTTTTGCCTGGAATGATAGAGTTTCAACCACTTCTTTCTGGTTCATATAAAGCTGAAGACAACGTTCAATAAGATTCTGGACCTGTAAAGAAGTTTTTGTACGAGGACTTATTGCTTCAGCTAAATATGCAGCTTCTTTCAAGCATGCACAAAAGAACTAGCACATAATCTTATCCAGAGGAACAGAAATTCCAACCATAACTTTGTCTCAAACAAGAGCATACCATATGCAGTAACAACAATTGATTGTGCGTTCAATGTGATAGACAGAGTGACATACATATAAGAAATCATACAAAGGTAGATATATCTATGTGACAGTGTCGGAATTCAGAAACTAAATGAGAGCATAGCCGCATGTTATAATAAAGGACATCAAACAGAGATTGTGTAGTTCTGCAAAGCGTTAGTTGTTTGAAAAGTTTATTTCTTAGTTAGAAGCGCATGCCTTTACAGGGAAACAGAACACCGTTGACAGCGCTCTCTCTAACTAATGAAGAACTTGCATGCGGCCTATTGAGGACTTGGCCATCATAAAAGGGCATTGAACATGAAGAAAAGGGCCAATTATAGGGGACTACCATCAGATATGATAATTCAGCTTTAAGAGATTTCCTATTTTGCATTTCAATCTAGTTACGTGCAACGGGGGTCGCATCTTTCTTTCCTTTATATACATTATTATCTCGGATAGCAAACCCTGGGGGCATCCACAAATTGATCACAACTCTCTTCCCCATGCCCGCCTCACTCCCCTTACCTTCATCCCCCTCTACCTCTTTCCCCTCACTTCTCCCTCCTTCCCTCACAAGCCCACCTCATGCCCCCCCCCCCCTCTTCTTGATCACGCCCTCCACCCAGCTCTGCTACATGATCTTATAGCTAAAAAAAACATCCAGCGTAACATTGCCCGAGATCCCCCAAAAGAATAAACTAGCCCTAGCACAGAAAGCCTAAATCAGGGCATACTGCAGCAAAACAGACATTCATCAGACCATGGCATTCCATTTAATTCTCAAGGGCAAAAGGTAATCAAATACACGCACACAAAAAAAAACACATCCATTCAGCCTTGCCTCTGTATGATGATGCATACCCTAAAAATCAGTAGAAAAATGAAAATAGGGGGGGGGGGGGGGGGACAGCGTTTGACCATACAACATATCCTATTTCGACGAAATTACTCAAGAATAAAACTTTGCGAGGAGAAAAGGAAGGCCGGAATCAGGGGGTGCTCACGAGCTGTATGTCCTGGCGCGAGACCTTACGGACGTCTTCTTCGCCGGGCATGCTCGACGCTTCTCTCATCTCCTCTTCTGCCCTAATCTCCCTAGCTTACCTGCGGTTGCAAAAAAACAAGATTAATCAATCACATGGCCGGATCATCCGAAGCGATTTTAATAGGAGAAAAAACAACAACTAGAAACGAATCATTTGGTCCAGTTGGTTCGGTCGGGGGATCGGCGATCACGAGGAACAACACGAATCAAACAAAGTTTCGCCTTCCTTCTCTTACCCTAATTCGGAGGAGAGAAAGGAAACGAGAGTGAGGAGAGGAGGGGAGGTTTGTGTAGTATGCGAGTATGATCGGATCGCGAGAAGGACGGAAGGAAGGAAGGCGACGGCACAAGCGAGCCGATGCGGACGCCGCCGCAGCGCGCACCGCACCAGATGGAGGAGGGCGGCTGGCTTGCCTCGTTGCTCTGCTTCTTTTCGCCTGCTCCTCTTGTTTATTTATAGCTACGGCTAATAATTTTGATTAGGGTCCTATTATTTTTCATTTTTTGACTTCTATTTTTAATTTTTTTATAGTAACTAGCTTTTAAATAAAGTGTGTTTTTTAGATAAGGTATACTAGTTAATTATAGTACATACTATACCGGCTTCATTTATATCGGTAAAACCACACGTGAGTTTCTGTTACTTTGTAATCTCTCGCACGAACAACCTAAAAATCACAGGTCACAGCCAAAAACCGTAAGAATTAGCCAAAAAGAACAGACTCATAAACTTGTGTCACCGACTGAATGCCAATAGATTGATTTAAAATGTCTATTTCAATATATTACTCTAATAAAATGATAAAATTCTATTATATTTATTTATTCAAGACGAGTCATAAGTTATAAGAAAAAAATAGTTTCGTTGTTAATCCGTTGTATTTATCCATGCGTTATCCGATTTAAAAAGGGACGTAAGTGGTGGACACTTGGATTCCTTCTCCTTCGTCTTTGCGGGTTGCGAGCGCAGGCTTAGCTACTCGGGTGGGACCACCATCCACTTTAATGAAATATACTACTCACATTATTATCTGTACGCTACTTTTTTAATTAACGAATGGATTGATAAATTCAAGTGGATGGGAATGGGATTGCTTCGGTGTACAATGATGAACAAAAAATACTTTGTTAAGGGCTTGTTCAGATGAGAAGGATTCCACAGCGGAATAAAAAAATTGGTGTTTGCGATCCAATCTGGCGGCGGCGTAGCTAAGCCTTTTATAGATTATAATAACTCTTAAAGTGTTTGATTTTTATCAATTATAATAGATAGCCACCGAAGCACTTGATTTTCATAGATTATAATAGATAGCACTCCTTCTCTAACTGACGGGGATCCTGCGTAAAAACGATGAATACTACCGTATACAAAGCTGGGGGAGTGCCGCGCCGGCGAGCCCCTCCACGTCGCCCCAGCGCTCCGTCGCCCGCCGCGTGTCCGCAAGGATTTTGGTACGGCTGGGTGAGGTTTTTTGCGACAAGGTCCCTGCACTTTCCGGTAATTGCGTTTACGTCCCTGGTTTTCGCAAAAAGGTCCCTGAATTCTTGCAAAAAAACCCTACATATATTTTTTCTGGGTAGCGGCCCGCGGTTTTATGTAATTACGAACAGGCCCTTATTTCTTCCGAAAATGCCCTTGATTTTTTGCGGAAAACCCCTGCGCTCTCCTTTTATTGCGAAAAGGCCCTTGATTTTTCCCAGAAAAACCCTACACTTTCTTTTTTCTACGAATTTTCGTCTCTTTTACTTTGGTTCACATGATGGCGTGGCGTTGCGCCACGCCTACGTGGCTAGTAATCATGGAGGCTTGTACCATATCGGAGACAGCGAGTAGCCCTGCTCCACTTACAAAGCAACGGGCCTGTTTGGCAACGGCTGCGGCTTATGGCTTTTAGTTGAAATTTTAAAATTTTGACTGTTTACGGTACAGATTGTGGAGAGACAGATAATCACTTGCGATTGTAGCTGATACAGATGTTGGACTTCTAACGTGTAGACCCCATCTTGAGAAAAATAATCCGTTTGAAAATTAAATACTATAGCAAAAGCCAAAAACCACCAGCTTTTGAGATAAAGAACAGGCCCAACGTCTCCAAGAAGTAGCATGGCGATGGCTCAAGGTGAGGACCTGTTTATTTTGCCTTCGAGTTTCTGATTTCTGGTTTATTTTTCACTACTTATAAATTTTATTTTTTTAGTTTTTTAGACTTTTTGTTTGTTTATTTTTTCATATTCGTTTACGTTGTTCGTGATAGACTAACATGTTTTTTCTATTTTAAATTTTTTTAAAATTTAGTTACGTCAAATAAGTTATCATCAGTTATAGTGTAATTTTAGCCAGTTATAATATAATTTTATCTATAAACTAGTTTATTTCAGCCTAACCGAATGAACGTTAAGCGTCACTACTCATGGATTGAGCAATCAATATGAAGGGCGAAACAAATATCTTATTATCTTTGGGAGTATCGATACAGATGTGTGGCGCCACTGCCAGTTTCGCAGTCTGAGGAAAGGTCATTGCACAGTTGCGCACTCAACTAAGCACAAAAACCTGCACATTTCTTACAAAAAAGAAAAATACAATGCCAGTGCCAACCGTCGACATCTACATACATCCTGAAGAAAAGCTTCATACAGAATGGAGAAGCCAAAGCATCATGACAGTGACAATAGCTGACCAGGGGCCGGTCAGTCTCTTCTAGTCTTGGATGCTGCCCATCTAGAAAGGCTCAGCCAGCAGTCAGTTTCTGCTGGTACTGCCGAAGACCTCGCTGACCACGATCAGGCACTCATCGTCCACATTCTTGGAAGGGAGTCGGAGCTTCTGGCTCTGCTCTGGTGCAGATCCTGACATGTTATCGGCGAGCTCTGATTCTGTGGTGGTTTGTGAATAATAACCATAACATTTCCGGGGGGATTCTGGCCATCTCGCGGTGGCCACGTCGGCATCTCCCGCCCGCGCGCGCTCTGTCGGCCGCGTGGCGGGAGAATCTTCGTACGGCCGGGAGAGATCATTTCCTCCAGTTTTCCGGACTTTTTCTGAACTTTTGGTTTTTTTGTTGAGCTTTTTTGACGGTTCTTTTTTTCCCGTATTTGTTTGTATTATACGTAATGGGCTAACATATTTTTTAAATTTAATTATGCTAAATAAGCCTCTGTCAGCTACAGTGTTTTTTCAGCCAGCTACAGTGCTTTTCAGCCATAAGCCACCTAAAAAAAGCCCAAATGATCACCACCTAAATGCCAGCAGCTGCAAGCAAGAGCAAATACAATCAACTACCATTTTAGCTTCACTTTTAGCTACAGAAAAAAGGCATATTCACACATTTATCCATTTTTCTGATACTGGTGTGGACATTTTTCAATTTTCAGATCAAGCACTTGCTGCTACCTGTGGGCACACGAGACATGATCCAGAAATCATACACACAACCTGGATATTGCCCAACCACAGTGGGCGGATGGAGCCTAGACGCAGTGGTCCATTGTTACCGCGGTTGTGTTTGTGCTGGTGTGTGTCTCGAGACATAAACAAGGTAAATTTTGCAAGTACTGTGGGTGGGTGATAACCCAGCCAACTTTTGCATATAACTTGCCACAGTTGAATTGTACCTTGCATGATCAGATCCATGCAAATGACTTGCAGCATCAATCCAGCACCCAGCATCTTGAAACTAAAACCAAAACCAATGTAACTGTGGTTGGAACCATACTCAGTTGCATTTGCGTTATGCACAAATCAATCTTAGAAAACTCAATCACAGTAACAAAAAGGTTCCCGGATTAAGTGTCCCGACAACTTGGAATACATTGAGGGACTGTTAAGGGAAGCCTTTCGTAAACATGACAACTGTTATTTCTCTAATCCCAACAACAACAGGACAAACCGCGTTGTGGTTGTACTGCGATTATAACACCGGTACTACTACATTAGGTCTCAGCCTAGAAACTCCCAAATGACCTCCTCTGGAAAATAGTTACCGGCAACCACATACCAGTACTACCGCTTCAGCTGGTCATACCGCGACTTCAACACTAGTACTAATGCCAATAGCAACTTAAAATGCAATTGCTCAAAATTAAACTCAAATAACAAAAGCAAGACACAAGCAATGTCAAGTACTCATCACTCTTGTGAGGCTGCCACCACATTGTCTTACACAAATCCCATGCATCGCCATCAGTTGTCATGAGTTCACTAACTCGTTGGCCGCTGGGCATTAACACTTAGCAATTTACCCAGAATCCTATGCTTGAAATCATCTGGGATCCGTGGATCATCTAAAATTTTTGTATCAAATCCATCTCCAATTCTTCTTAGGCCAACACCCCAATGCCCGTGGGGTGCTCGTAGGTGAGGGCCTCGAAGTAGTGCGTGCTGGACGAGTGGCTCCTCCTATCCATGATGTAGAGGCTATCGCTGAGGTTGAGGGAGATGGAGTAGTACTTCTTGGGCGCGCCCAGGTGGAGCAAGCCCCGGACGGCTTGCATGTCAGCGTCATTAGAGGAGGGCGAGTCTCATCTGGTTGGTAGCGACGATCTGGTGCTTCTTCCTTTTGCGGCCGAAGAGCACAAAGAACTTGTAGAGTAGAAAGCTATGGAGGGCCTATCAGAAAACATCAAGAGAATGGTTTGTAACTAGCACATATTTGCCTTCTATTGATTATATATTTATATTCAAGTACATGAGTATGAACACTATATAAGTAAATGAGTGGGAACACTCTCACGTGTGAATACTAAGCACTACCTCTAGTGAGAATATCAGTACTAATAGGAATACTAAACAACAATGAAAACACAATTATACTAGTTGTTTAACACTCCCCCTCAATCACAACTGGTGATGTTGAGATTGTGTCGTAGGATTTTCAGTTGTTGTATTCCAATTGGTTTAGTGAGACCATCGACTAATTGATCTCATGATGATATGAATCGAATCTCTAACGTCTTTCTTGCCACTCGTTCTCGGACAAAATGAAAGTCCACATCAATATGTTTAGTTTTGGCATGGAACACAGGATTAAACAGAAGATACGTGGCTCAAATATTTTCACACCACAAGATAGGCGCTTACAATTGATAAATTCTAAGATTTCTCAATAGCGATTATATCCAGATGGTTTTTATTGTGCCATTTGCAAGCCTACTCTTCCTTTTCAATGTCAACCTCTACAACTATATCTGCTAACTTAGGATCGTCAATCTTAGGATCGCTCGGCACTGAAGCCGTTGGCCTAATGTCCACTGGTTATTCATCGTTTGATAATTCTATCAATGTGAAGCTATCTCACGATACCTACCTGCTGTGGAAGGCACATGTTCTTTCTATCCTTCATGACACATAGTGGCCTGGTCTCGTAGAAGGAACCGATTCAGCGTCGCCCAGTTAATTGCAGCGTCGACAGAAGATGGAGTTGCGTAGGTTCCTAATCCTGCATATACCGTCTGGCTCCAACAAAATCAGACGTGCCTGAGCATGTTGCTGTCCACCCTCTCGCTGGAGGTGTTGGGGCAGGTGTTGTTTCCATCATCATCGGATGCAATTTGGAATACCCTCGAGTGTAAGTTTATGACTCAATCTAGGGCGTGTATTATGCAAATCCGATGGCAGTTGGCTTCGCTTCAGAAGCGGGACATGATAATGATCGACTACTTCAATAATGTCAAGAGCCTTATAGATGGGCTCGCCGCTGCTGGCAAACCACTCGAAGAGGAGGAGGTCATTATTTATCTTTTCACTAGTCTCGACAACTCCTACGATGCGCTAGTGACATTCGTCACCACTCGGACGGAGCCGATCGCCCACTGATCTCTACTCACACATGCTAGACTATGAGATGCATCATGAGCAAATCAATCTCATTTTCCAGCCCTTCGCGAATATGGTGTCTCAAGGCAATCAAGGAAGGCATGGGTGAGACGGTGATGATGGATATGGACGCGATCAAGGTGGTGGTCGTGGATAGTACCATGGTACCAATTGCGGAAATCATCATAGCGGCAACAAGGGGTCTGACAATGGGCCCGTTTGCCAATTATGTGAAAAGATCAGCCATGTAGTTTTTAAATGTTACAAGCGTTTCGATCATACGTTCCAGCAGGAGGAGCACACGATGACAAGTGTCACCACAGATACTAGGGCGACTGATTATATCACTGGAGAATTGAACAATCTCTAATACCATGTTAGAAACATCAAGAGAATGATTTGCAACTGACACACATTTACCTTCTATTGATCATCTATTTATATACAAGTACATAAGTGCAAACACTATATAAGTATATGAGTAGGAATACTCTTATGTGTGAATACTAAACACTGCATCTAGTGAAAACATCATCACTAATAGGTATAATAAACAACAGTGAATATATAACTATCCTAATTGTTTGACAGGGCCAAGACAGCGCGGCGTCCTTCACTGTATCCACCGATCCGTTCGTTTGTCTTCTTGGCATGATGAGTAATACTCTTGTTCCAACTAAGCGTTCTCTCATAGTTGATCATGATGAGTAATAATCTTGGCATGAGTTTGCTCTATAGTTTAGCTGAGACGCATGATTACATGGTTGATCACAGAATATGTACAATGGCGGCATGCATTCACAGACGAGTTTAATTGCCTTAGCACTTGCTAAACTGTACACATACATATATCTGAAAGCGACTCCAGATTATCCAGTTTCAACACTGCTCGATTCCACCGCCAGCTTCATCCGTGCGTCGGTGCATGTGCGTCCTCCATGGCGCGCTTCAGGTCCTGCGCCACCTGCGACATCGCAGGCCGGAACTCCGCTTCTTGCTGCAATAATATATATATTGTATATAATTGCGGTGAGATGCAAAGCAAGGGCGAACCACCAATCACATTCGCATGCAGTGAAGAGGAACACAGGTGTGAATTTACCTGTATGCATCTGCTGATGATGTCTGCGAGCCGCGACAGGGACCTGACCGGCGCCGGCGGCCCGAGGCGCGGGTCGGCCATCTTCCTCAGCGCGTTCAGGTCATACAGCCGCGAGCTGGCCCATGGCACCAGGTGTCTCTCGCCCCGCGGCCGGGAGCTGCACGCAGAGATCGATCGATGGACAGAGGCCGACGATATGTCAGCTCACAACTGACAGGAGAGTAGTACATGCACGGCGAGAATCAAGAATGTCGCAGCTCGATCAGAACCTGTCGTAAGGTTTGCGCCCGGTCAGGAGCTGCAGCATCACAACCCCAAAGCTGTAGATGTCGCCCTTGGCCGTCCATGCCGCGGAGTTCGCGGTTTCCGGTGGCTCGTAGCTCAGTACGTCACAGTAATCTGATTGCTGAAATGGAGTCATACTACATGAGAAACTAAATATACATAGATCACGGTTGAATTGTAGAGCAGATTACGCGGTAAGAACTAAGCGATATTTGTGATGGTTATCATGTTTCGGTTACCTGAAGCGCCAAACCTGATGGCGCAAATGGAGCAAGGCCGCATGCAGACACACACACTCGCATCTCGCTACCGATGAGGACATGTGCAGGCCTGAAATGCTGGTGAACGATCTGTTCCTCACGACCCTCGTGCAGGTATCTTCAAAAAAAGAGCAATGTCGGAAATACTTCTGAAGCAATTGAACACAACTCATCATTCAGTAACGAACACAAGATGATCTTGGAGAACATACTCCAGAGCTTTCGCGGCTTCGAGGGCCACGGTTATCCGAGCATCCCACTGAAGTGTCGTCGAAGGATCAGATATCTGTTGCTCGAAATGGATCATGTCGTCGAGAGTGTTGTCACTGAAATGCTTGTAGATGAGCAGCCTCTGACCGTACTCGATGCAGCATCCTACGAGTTCTTCCACGTTGGGATGCTGAAGCTCAGAGATGCTCTGAACCATCTTCAGGAACTCATCAGCCGGCATTTTCGCATTTGTATCGTTAAGCTTCAATACTGCAAACTAGAAGGTAGTTAATAGAAAGATGAGATAAGAGCATCGTACATAGTACTGAAGAACCTGCTACATGTCAGAAGAGGACTTTTGGTGTACAGCTACCTTGCTTTCTGGGTGCTCTGCTAGATAAATTTTGCCAAACCGGGTTTCTCTTACTAGATTCTGATCGCTGAAACTGTTGGTGTACTGTTGCAATGATGAAACAGTGAAGAATGTGAAAGAAAATTGCAAAGATTGGCTTTCTGAACTCCCCTGGACATTCCTATCTGGGGCAATCTTGTCCATGCTACAGTTCTTGAAAGATGGATGTGCCGACGAACCAGCGGTTTTAGCGTACTCATTTGGACTCTCCTTTACCTTGTCTTCAGCAACTTCAGTAATCACTAGTATATCAAAAAAATGAGCATCAACTCAGAATTTACAAGTGCATATGACATTATCATGAGAGCTCTATGTACCTGCGTTATGCAGCTCTTTGTCTGGTTTGGCAACCGCACTTAGTCTAGGAGGTTCCCCCATCCAATTCAGCGTGCTCATCTCAATTCCCCTCAGATATCCTCCATGAAAAGACTTGTCCCGCCGCCGTCTGGATACGGCGAATATAATCAGAAGGACTGCAATGCTCAGCGAACCGGCGGCGAGAACGCTGAATCCGACAGCTTTTGCCGGGGATACCTTCTTGCCGTGTCTCGGAGGGCCACCATGTGCAATATCCTGTGGAGTAATCGGAACTACAGTTATAGGAGGGTGTGAACTAGGAACGGCTTGAGGCTCTTGTGGTGCAGCTGGGGCTGGCACGCAGTTTGGAGGAACAGGGGGAGAAGGAGGCAACGGAGACGGTACGAGCGGCGGTGTCGCCGGAGTCGGAGAGGAAGCGGGGATTGGTGGGATGGTAAAATGGTTGCCGTTTCTTCTGCACAAAATCAGGTACAACATTGTTTTTGTCAGGCAGTCCGTAGAAAGCTCTGCTGGTGCTTGAGAAGGTTGTCTTACAGAAATTTTGGGATGCCAAGCAGCTTTTCCGGGATTTGTCCTGAGAAAAGGTTGTTCTCTACGTTCCTGCAATTGTCAACAGATCAGGAAAAGATCAGGTGACAAATGCAGTAAGACGTTTTGCAACAAAAAAAAGCAGTAAAATGGTGGTAACGATGTTAGGATTAGTGTGAATTGATGAAGAAATTACAAATCTTTCAGGGGGAGATTTCCTAGCACATCAAGTGTCCCGGTTAGCTGATTGTTCTGCACATGCCTGCGAGGTGCAAGCACAATGCAAATTCAGAAACTGCACCGAACCAAATTAGCAAAAAAGATTACTGCTTTAGGAGGATGGCACTCACAGCGTTGAAAGGGAGTTCAGCTTCGCCATCGAATCCGGGAGTTTGCCGCTGAGATTATTTGAAGAAAGATCCCTGCATAAACACGATCCATGCGATAACACACATCAGTGAGCTGCACCAAAGGTCTGCAGACGCTGAAGGATATATATATATGTACATCAATGTGCATCTCACAGTTCTCTTACTGCAGGTGGCAAGCCCTGCGGTATCGCTCCCCCAATATGGTTGTTGCTCAGATCTCTGTCGAGACAATCACAGAATGATCGAAAGCAAAGAAGAGAACCAGTACTACAGACAGAAAAAAAAAGATGCGATGCGCAAACGCGTACAATCTTGTGATGGCAGTGAACTTCCCCAGCGTCTCACTCAGCTTCCCTCCCAGGCCTGCACCTCCGAGCTCTCTGTCAGGTTGACACACTCATCAGTAGCTAGCTAACTACAGGGCATGAACAATCCACCAGAGTACACGAAAGATTCACTCGATAAGTGAAAGCTAAGCTTACATTGCGGTTATGTTCGGGCCAAGGCACTGCACTCCCTGCCATGCCTCCTTGCAGGGGTCTCCTCCTGGAGCAGCCCAGCCATCGAGAGCAGGCGAGCCCAGTGACGCGTACAGGTCGTTTATCGCATCAACTGCATGCATCGCCAGATCAGAGAGAGAGATCATCAGCTTGTAGTTGCATCGCAAGATCGGCAGGATCAAGAGCTCAATGGCGGGGGCGTGAGATTCGGATTCTTACTGTCTTGTTGGCTCGTGTAGGGGCCGAAGAACGGGATGGGAAAGGGGAACGCGTGCAGCTCCAGTAAGCAGAAGGCGAGCCATAGGAGTGCTGGTATTCTCAGGTGCGTTATGCTTCGCATTTGGATGTTGATTCAAAGGAGAAATCTGAGAGATAACTTCGAGGTACAATGGTGGTAAGATCATTGGCGATCACAAGGCCCGGGTATATGAATCCTTGTGTGGCTCCGCTCTAACTAATTTATGGCTTAAGATTTTGATTGTGACTTTTGGCTTGCTCTAACTGGCTTATGGTTTAAGATTTTGATTGTAACTTATAGTTAAAATTGTACTATAATAATCGTTGGCTTTTTCTAAGAAAAAATAAAAACAAAAAAACCGTTGTATCGTCCCGGACAATGTAAACGAATAAGAGAGAAAAAGAAAAGGTAAAAAAGAAAAACCATAAAAAACTAAAATAAATTAAAATTAAAAGTTGATATGTTTCTAATGAATTTTAGTTTAAATAAATCAAAAGCTACAATAAACCATGTCTATGTACGCCATGTGAAGTAGCTAAGCTTGTGGAGGCAACATGTCATGTCACTCGTTTCACTGAAAGAAAAGGGTAAAGAAACCTGTCCCTAGCCCATACCTGACACCTTAATTGCATGATTTGTTTGAGCACCAGCATCGAGTATACTATGATTCTAATTAAGCAGCGGATAGGGAGGAAATGATGCAAGTAAAGTTTCTGGTCACCAACCTGTTGACAAGGTACTTGGCTAGCTGTCTGGTATAGAACATTCGTTTTCTTCTTCACCTTCTTCTTCTTCTTGTTTGATACGTTTTCTTACGTTTCTTGAAAAACATGGTTTTGCAAGTTAACCCTAGCAAACGAAATCAACAATCATGCATTATGGATTTGCTGAGCAATGATTGATCATTTTTACTCCATTTTTCTTGTTTCAGCTCTAGCCAGATTTGGGATAGGCCGGGCGACCAGGCCTAATTATTTTTTGCCTAGGCCAAGTCGCACGTTGAAATAGGCGCCGTCCGGCCAAATGGGCTGAATGAACTTGAATTCACTCGGGAAGACCAGGCTTGTGCCGAGGCAAAATACTTTCCTGCACGCCCCAGTTTTGTTTTTTAGAGAGTTTTTTAAAAGCAAGATCTAGCTAAAACATGTGGATGATTGGCTATTTGGATTTGAACTATAATATTGATTAATCTAAGGGCTAGTTTTGCCGCTGCTGTGCTGTGGAATCATTGCTGTCATAGGAATATTTACTAACTAATATAGTTTCACTAAATATTTCCAAATTACAGCAATTGGTAGGAGAAGGAAGAATATAATTATAAACTTACATCAAGGAGTGATTGAGGGAGATGCAAATTTGATGAACTATATAACTGTCTTATATAGGAATAAATTGTTGGCCCTGTCGAGGATATTTCTATCTCCCTTGATTTTCCTTTCATGACAAAATTATCTGAGCAAGACAAAGAGTTCTTAACTCAGGAATTTAGTCTGGAAGAGAACAAAGAGGCAGTTTTTGGCATGGAAAACAACAAGGCCCCTGGCCCTGATGGTTTTCCAGCTGAATTCTACCAGCATTTTTGGGACCTGGTAAAAAATGATTTGAAAAAAAACCGTCTGATGACTTTCACAAGGGAGATTTGCCTATTGAGAGACTGAATTATGGCATTATTACTTTGATACCCAAAGTGTTGATGCTAAGACTATACAGAAATATAGGCCTATTTGCTTATTAAATGTCAGTTATAAAATTTTGACAAAGAAGCTTACTAGTAGATTGGCAAGACTAATAAGTTATCTGATTGAATTGAACCAGACAGCTTTCTTGAGGGGGAGATATATATGAAAGGGGTTCTCATGTTACATGAAACCCTTAATGAAATACATAGGGAAAATAAATCAGGCCTGTTATTCAAAGTGGATGTTGAAAAGGCCTATGACAAGATAAAATGGCCTTTTCTCTACCAAGTGCTGCAACAAAAAAGGTTTCTGTGTGTTGTTAGAGGGGGCATAGTTGGGGTTAAGGTTAATGATCAGATATGTCCTTATTTCAAGACCTATAAAGGGTTGAGGCAGGGAGACCCATGAGCTATTTCAACCACTTACTAACACAGGGACATCGCCATTTTGCTCTTAACTTGGCTGCTGATGTGTTAACACAATTTGTGAGAAAAGCTCAAGCTATGGGCCTTGGCAATGGTTTAATTCCCCAGTTAGTTGATGCTGGGTTTAGCTGTGTTGCGTTATGCTAATGGCACTATTTTTGATTCAAGATGATGTGTAGGGGGCTAGAAACTAGTTTATTTTATGCCTTTTTGAACAATTGTCCGTGTTGAAAATTAATTTTCATAAAATCGAATTATTCTGTTTGGGGGCTGCATAAGGATAATTACAAGGAGATTTTCACTTGTATCTCTGGTGAGTTTCCTCTTAAATACTTAGGGATTCCACTGGACCACAAAAGAATTAGGAATTCTCAATGGAAACATGTAGAGGATAAAGTTGAAAATAAATTGAGCTGCTGGAAGGGAAGCCTGTTGACAATTGGTGGTAGGCTCACCCTTGTGAACTCTAGCCTAAGTAATGTACCTCTATACATGTTATCCTTTTAAAGGTTGCCAAAAGGGGGTAAAGATTAGGGCTAGATTAATGTGGCAGGAGGATAGGGGTGTGAAGAGATATCATTTAGTAAACTGGAATACTGTGTGCAGTCCTAAGGACAAAGGTGAACTGGGAGTTTTTAGATCTTGACATAATGAATCTAATCCTTCTGGGGAAATGGTTATGGAAACTTGAAACTGAAGTTGGCTTGTGGCGGGATTTTATCAAGAAGAGAGCTCTAGATTCTCATTTTTCACCTTCTGCTCCTGATTATCTGAGAATTCACTTTTTTGAAAATCTAAAGTTGCCCTTGGAAAACGTTTGACTAGTAAGTTGGATCCAAAAAACATAAGAGAGAGGATTGGAGGCAAATAGGCTATGCTACCCTTGATTGTAATATTTTATTTGTATTTATGTCTTACTCATTTGTATTTGTATTCGGATTTCAGCTTCCAAAAACTGCAAGAAGTTGAACAGCACTTAAAAAATCTTAACATAGCCATTCATGTTGGTGATCTGATCGCTGAAAAACCCCAAAATTTCAACCCTAAAATTTTTTTTGTGAATTTTTGCCGCATTTTTGAGTGTTTTCGGAAACTTTCCTTTTTGGGAAAGTCTTCCCCGTTTCCGCTTTCCCTTTTCGGCAGGGCGCTTCTCCTCTCCGTTGGCGCCCCGTCTTTTTCCGCCTTCGCTTCGCCCCAGCGCCCCGCGCCCTTCCCTCGCGCGCTGGCGCCTTCCTCCTTTCCCCGCCTTCTCCTCGCACGCGCGCCTGCGACCGCGCCCGCGGTGGAACCGCCTCAGCACCGCCTCCGCCGCGCTGTCCCGACCGCCGCAGAGACTCCGCGCCACGCGTCGCCCCTTCTCTGCGCCCGTCCCCACCTGGCAGTCGCCGCGCCTTCTTCTCCCGCGCGCGGACGCCATCGCCCGTGACCGGAGCTCGCCTGCTCCCATCTCCTGTCGCATCGCCTTTAAGCCACCGCAGGGCCTGGCGTCACCCCCCCCCCTGCGCGGAGAGACTCCCCAACCACTCCCCTGTCCACTCCCTTGACCCCGGCGCCATTGCCGCTTTCCCCCTCCCTCGGATTCCCTCGCTCCGCCCGGGGCATAAAAGCCCCATCCCCTGCCCCCTTGCTTCCCTTGCTCCTCAAGCCTCCCCGATACCCCCATTCGCTCCTCACTACTCCCGTGCACCTCCCCAAGCTACCGATTGATTCCCCGTCGCCTCAGTCGCCGCCGCCATCGCCCCCTACGCCGGTGACACCGCAGAGTGGATCTCCCTCCTCCTCCCTCCTTTTCCCGATTAATTCCACCCAGAGCTTCTCCATGACTTCCTAACCTCTTTGGTACCCTTGTTTGGCCAGGTGGAGCCCTGTGGAGCGCCGCCGCCGAAGCTCACCGCCGCCCCTACCGTGCGCCCGTGGCCAGCCCTCCTCGAAGCTCCCCAGCCCACGCCGCCACCGCCAGTGTAATCCCCTAGCTCCCCTCTCCGTGAAACCGCCGCCAATCGGCCCCTCTCGCCGCCGGCGACCTCCCTCTTCGCCAAAAAGCCGAACTTCCCCCTTCCCACTCCTGCCTTCCCCATTAGCCCCCTCACCTCCCAAGCTCCAAAAATGGGATCCCCTCGTCAAGCCGCACTCGCCGGTGCCCTTGGTCGCCGCCGCCGACCCTCCATGCGCCCGGACCACCGTCGCAGCCGTGACCCGGTCCCGGTGGCGCTGTAGCGGACGGAGGAGGAAGACGACCTACGTGGCCCCTCCTCCGTCGCCCGATCGCTCCCGTTGCCGTCTAATTTGGATCGTCGGATGGCCGCCCTCCTCGACCGTCGGATCTTCATAAAACCCCCTCTTCGCCTCCGTCCGATCCCTCCCTTACCGCTTCGCCCCCTCCGTTGTATCCCCACCGTCCGATCTCCGGCCACCCCAATCCGGTCCGCCCGTTCCCCGCCATCTCGTCCGCCCGCCCGAGCCACGCGCCAGCCATCTGAGCCGCATGGGCGCGCGCTGGCTGGGCCGCCTCCCCTTGGCCCGCTCGTCTCCCGCGCAATCGCGCGCGCGCTGGGCCGCGCCGGCCTCCCGGCCGCGCGGGCCGTTCCCCGGGCCAGGCCGCACTGTAGCTATGGGGCCGGCCCGACACTGTTCATTTAATTTTCCAGTGATTTTCCAATTTCCAAAATCCCAGAAAATCTAAATAAATCCTAGAAAATCACAGAAAATCCCAAAAATTCCCAAATTTCACCACTTTGCTCCAAATATTATTCCATACCCTCTGGTGAACTCCTTTTCCACAGATCCTCCCCAGATAAATTCCTAAAAATCCATTTGGAGTGTTTATGCATTTTACTCCTTTTTGATTAGTTTATCTTTCCTCGCTTGATTAGGCTCAAGCTGGATTTAATTATTTTATGTGTTTGCGCTAGTCTCGAAGATCCCGGAAGTTCAAGTGCAGGCTCGGGATCCAGATGTTCCTTCGTTCGAGCTAGCCGAGATCATTCAAATCAGCGGCAAGTCCCAAATCCTTTGATCATATTGCAACCCATGATGTTTATTTATGTTAATATGCTATTTGCATTATGCTAATTGTGAAATGTTAGTTTGAAATAAAATAAAATGTTTAGAATGACTTGTTATGTAGTTAATCCTACCACCGTTAAATGCCCTGTTAAATTTGTTGCCATGCCTCTGTAACCCTAGAAATAAATATCTGTTAATCTAGATAAATTGTAGAGTATTATCATCATGCAAAGTGTTACACTAATAAGGCTGTGGCTGCGGACCAATAGACTTTGGAAAACCCGACTCTAGGGCAGGGTAGTATGGGATGCCGTGCCCTAGGGCGGAGTATGTCGACGTGTAAGATAGGGTAAGGGGGGCTGTGGTGCGCCGCAAGACGGTTTTCGCCCGCCTCTTACCCTGGGTTGCAGGTTGCGGACCTGGCCGGGGTTGCGGACTCCGGGGGAAAAAATATAAGGACTAGACCCTTACGCTGAGCAATTGACATAGTGACCGCTCAACCACAGGAGTTGACTTGTCAACACTGGTTTAGTAGCTGCTCAACCCGATTGAAACTCTACAGGTGTTGTGGAGAAGGTGTTTGGGTAACAAAGGTTAGGCAGGCCGTGATTGGGTGCCTAACAACGGTAGAGTTCACTCGAAGCGGCACCGTTTTTCTCTTGTGTGTGTGTGCGTGTGTGTGTGCGAGCCAGACCCGAGTGAATTCTACCGGGTAGAGCCTATATAAAGAGTTGAGCAGTGAAACGACCTGGCTTTCTTAACTCTGTCGCGGGAGTTAAGGGATCGTGTGGGTAAAGCTGAGCAAACTCTGCAGAGTCTAATAAATGGTATTCGAATACGCCGTGCTCCCGGTTATTGGAGCTGTGTCACTTGGGTGATTCCAGTCGCAAAGCTTAAGTAGTTTTGTACATGTTTAAACTTGACTCGTTGGTTAATGAACTCTTGTTGAAAAACCCCTGAGTTCTTGAGGAGTAGTTTTGGGTCCCTTTTATAAAAGATTTGCAAACAAAACTGCATCCACTCCAATTAATAAACCAAGTATACTCCCTTCCTTTGATGTTCCGTGCATGTAATAAGTTAGGGTCCCTTTGGGACTTGCTGAGCCGGTTGATTGGCTCACGGCTTGCTTTTGCCCTTCTTTAGAGGATCAAGATGAAGGTGTTTGCCTCCCCGTTGAGGAAGTCCCGGAAGGTCGCTTCTTCGACGAGGATCCGTGGCTTTAGGTCTTGGCCGCGCTCAAGCGGATCTTGGAACTTCTGTAATGTAATTATACTTTGGGCTTGCACGCCCCGCTGTTGAAAATGGATGTTAATCCGTATGTGAAGTATATGCTGAACTTTTGTTGTAGGCATGCGATGGTATACTCTTGCGCGACACTCCATAACCGTTCATGCGTGAATAGTTGCGGGGTGCCGTGTCCGTACGCGCCCCTGGAAACCGGGGCGTTACAAGAAGTGGTATCAGAGCAGGCTCTTTGACCGTAGGTTGAGACCTAAGGCAAACTAGGAAGCAATTTTATCGCAAAACTTAATTTAAGCCATAAAAAGGGTTTACGAAAAATATAAGTATTATTGCTGTCTTTTCCCCTCTCTTGTTGCTACCTTATCTATCTTAGTTTACTTCCGCTTAAGTTTTACTTTCGCAAAATGTTTACTGCTTTGCTCGTCTAGCTTCAAAATTTCGTTTCTCGGCAGCTGGAAGAGTAGCCGTCGTCCGCTAGACTAGACTGACCCTGAGTTGTAGTAGTGCTTTTGTAATGTAAAGCAGGTGTAATCATGAACCCTAAGTGGTTTGTGTACCACCTGCATATTGTAAATCTATGTTCTTTATCCTTGTATATTGTTTTGCTTAATTATCAATAATCTCCCTGTGTTCAAAGCTTTCTCTTATCCCTTTCGCTCTCGTTCTTACCTCTTTCGCCCTATACTTACCTTGAAAATTCAAAGTCTTACTTACCTACTCTTATTCTCCAAAAGCCGCTGCAAAGCTGATCTCAAGTTCCCAATTGGCAGATGGATCCAACACAGCAGAATGGTCAGACCAACGGGCAGGGTGCACCTGCCACAGATCAAGCAACAGTTGCCAGCACGATAGCAATGATGGAACAGAACCATTACCCAGGAGAGTTACAGCCACTATCCTTTGTCAACGTGACACCCGAAGAGTCAGTTTCAGCATCAAGCGCAACTGCATTGAAGTTTACAGCATTCCTGCAAACTCAACCACCTAAATTCCCCTCAGCAACAGAACCACTGAATGCAGATAACTGGTTACAAGAGGTTGAGAGAAGAATGGACACTATACGATGTACCAATAAGGAGAAAGTTCTTTTCGCCACCTATCAGTTGTCCGAGCCCGTAATTACTTGGTGGAATGCTATCCAGTGGATGCACCCTAAGAAGAAAGATATTTCATGGGAAGACTTTGTGAAGAGATTTCGTAAAGCCTATATTCCTCCTGAAGTTATCACAAGAAAATATCAGAACTTTCTTAATCTTCAACAAGGAGAAAACTCCATCACAGCGTATCTAGAACAATTTCATCAGCTATCCCAGTATGCTCAAGAGGAAACTAACACCGAAGCTAAAAGAATGGAGTACTTTATGAAAGGTCTACAACCCAATATGAGACAACGCCTTCAAACCCTGAATTTTCCAAGCCTATTGAACCTGGTTGATCGAGCTCTACAGATAGAAGAAACACCAGGTTACGTGAAAGTTATGAAACGAAAGAGACCCTCGCCTCCAGCACAAACGGTTTGCTTTCACTGCGGACAAAATGGGCATTTTCGTGACCAATGCCCGCTGAGGTCCTTATCCTCAGAAGAAGCTAGAAAGCAAGCAAAGAGGCAGACATCATCATCCCGCCTGCCACCGATGGAAGAAGATGAATCTTACCCTAAGAGGACCAGAACAGAGGATGACAGAAAGCGTGAAGCAGCGCATAAGTCTCAGTCTTCTCACAATGCTCAACGGAGCAAGACCACGGGATCACCCTCATTTCGATCCCAACCCTTCCGTCAGTTTGTGACGATACCGAAGACCCAGTCCGGACAGTCTCAGCAGTATGCCACTCCCCCACCACTCGCTATCGAGTGCCTCATCTGCGGTGCCAAGCATCTTACTAGCGGCTGCATACGAGAGACAAATGCATGTTTCCATTGTGGAGAGATTGGACACTACAGGCATCGGTGTCCCAGGAGGAGTTTGCCACCAGATGCAGCTAAACTCCAAGTCCAAAACCAGCAGTAGCAGGAAACGATTCCACTAGAAGGAAGGACATAAAAGAAGAGAAGCAAAGCACACAATCAAGAAGATGTAAGCTAAATAGACCAAGAAGTAGGATGATGTCCTTTTTGGTTATCCTTTTGTAAACCAGTTGGAAGAACTTAGTGGTTTGTCTGTAAATTACTTTAACTAAGGCTTGTGGCAAGACTATGAAAGTGTATGAAGACTGACTGTGTAAAGCATAAGGAACGAGAAGTTTATGTTGCAATGAAATTAATCCTAACAGACCCAGATATATATGTAGCCCTGGTACTGCATAATCCAGCTAAGTGTGAACCTGTAGCATATACCCAATGATGATATGCAGGTACAAGTGAGAAGGAGTCAAAGTCAATCCAGCAGAGGTTAAAGCAGATTTACTGCAGCCAGATATGCAAGGGCTAGATGCCATTTGGGCATAAACTGACTAGCCAAGAATAAAGGCAAGGTAGATTGTGAGATCAAAACAGTATCATTGGTAACCCCTGAAGGTCAGAAAGTGAAAAAAAAAAACAAACAAACAAAAAAAAACAGAGAAGTATTGAAGGATGCAAGAAAGCGCATGATCAACATGCTAGCAGTTACACCAGATCAAGTGTCAATAGTACAAGAATACCCTGATGTATTCCCAGAAGAACTACCAGACAGACCCCTGACCGACAAATAGAACTTGCCATAGAGTTGATTTCAGGCACAAAACTAATTGCGAAACACCAGTACAGAATGTCAGCTAGTGAATTGAAAGAGCTCAAGAGACGGTTAGGTGAACTGCAAGAGAAAGAGTTTATTCGACCAATTGTTTCGCCTTGGTCGGCACCAGTCTTACTAGGGAAGAAGAAGAATGAAGAGCTAAGAATGTGTGTAGATTACAGAGACTGAATGTTGTCACCACCGGAAACAAGTACCCTTTGCCCAAAAATTGATGATTTGTTTGATCAACTCAAAAGGTGCCAAAGAATTCTCTAAGATCGACTTGCGCTCGGGTTATCATCAGCTCAAGATCTGAGAGCAAGATCGAGAGAAGACAACCTTCATCGCCAGATATGGATTATTTGAGTTTACGGTCGTGCCCTTTGGTTTAACCAATGCGCCAGCGTATTTCATGAACCTTATGAATCTGGTGCATAGGGACAAATTGGATCGATTTGTGATTGTCTTCATTGACAATATTCTGATTTACTCCAAGAATGACGAAGAGCACAAGGGGCACTTGCACATAGCTTTGACCAGATTGAGAGAACACCAGTTGTATGCCAAGTTCGACAGATACAACTTTTGACTGAAATAAGTTGCTTTCTTGGGTCACATTATATCGGAAGATAGAGTCAGGGTTGACCCAGAAAAGATAGTCGCAGTTATGGAACGGAAACAGTCCAAGACAGTGACAGAAGTGAGGAGCTTTCTTGGATTGGCAGGCTATTATCGCCAATTCATAGAAGGATTCTCCAAGATTTCCCGTCCACTCACTCAACTACTGAGGAAAGACAGGCCATTCACATGGACATATGCTTGTGAAGCGAGTTTTCAGCTGTTGAAGACTAAGTTGACAACAACACCAGTGTTGATTTTGCCCAACCCAGAGAAAGAATTTCAAAGCTATTGTGACGCTTCAAAGCAGGGTTTGGGATATATGCTGACGCAAAACAGGGAAGTTGTTGCCTATGTATCCAGACGACTGAAGCCACATGAAGAGAATTACCCCACACACAATTTAAAACTAGCAGTTGTGGTGCATGCATTCAAAATTTGGCGGCACTACCTGCTAGGAAATCGTTGTGAGATGTCCTCAGAGCACAAGAACTTGAAATACTTGTTCACACAGCTAGAGTTGAATGAAGACTATGACATTGATCCCCAATATCAACCGAGCAAAGCAAATGTAGTGGCCGATACCCTTAGACAAAAGACTCGTCCAAGAAAAGTCAGCATGACAGAGTACCCACCAGAGTTGCAATGAGACATCCTACGGCTAAATTGGGTGATCACTGAACAAGGCAGTATGGCAGCGTTGGGACTCCAACCATTGCTGACAGATCAGATGAAAGCAGCACAAGATGAAGATGAAGAGATTCAAAAACTGAAAAAGGATATTCAAGAAGAAAATTCATCAAGATATGCGATAGACGAGCATAGAATCATCACCTTCCGTGATCGCTATTGTATACCCGACAAGGAGTTAAAAGAGTTGATTCCATCCGAAGCCCATTCATCTCAATTCTCAATCCATCCAGGAAGCACTAAAATGTACCAAGACTTGAAGAAGTAGTATTGGTGGAACAGGATGAGGAAAGAAGTGGCAGAATACGTGGCTAAATGTGATGTTTGCCAACAGATCAAAATAGACCACCAAAAACCATCGGGATTGTTGCAGCCTTTGCCAATACCCGAATGGAAATGAGATAGCATGGGAATGGACTGCATTACTGGACTTCCCAAGACTCGTGAGGGATATGATGCTATCTGGGTCATTATCGATAGATTGACCAAGGTTGCTCATTTCCTCCCGATCAAGCAAACCTATGGGAAGAATAAACTCGCCGAGTTGTATTTGACCAGAATTGTGATACTCCATGGAGTTCCGAAGAAGATTGTGTCAGCTAGAGGAGCACAGTTTACGTCCAAGTTCTGGGAGGAATTACATGAAGCTATAGACACTAATTTGAACTTCAGTTCAGCGTATCACTCTCAGACAGATGTACAGACAGAGAAAACCCGCCAGATTGTAGAAGATATGATAAGAGCTTGTGCAATCGTATATGGTGCAGCATGGAACACCTGCCTACCGTTTGCTCAGTTCTCACATAATAACAGCTACCAAGCCAACGTCCAAATGGCACCGTTTGAAGCACTTTATGGCAGAAAACGCAGGACCCCACTGAATTGGACAGAACCAGGAGAACGACAACTCATTGGACCTCAGATTGCTCAAGACGCAGAAGCACATGTTAGAATCATCAGAGACAGACTCAAGAATGCACAAGACCGACAGAAGAACTATGCAGATAACCGAAGGAAGGATTTGAACTTCGAAATTGGAAACTTCGTCTACATCAAGGTCACACCATTCAAAATGGTCAAGAGATTTCAAGTCAAGGACAAATTAGCACCAAGATATGTGGGACCATTTGAAAAATTGGACGAGTTGGGGAAGTAGCTTATTAAGTGCAGCCCCGCCAAACTTATCCAGAATCCTCAACGCGTTCCACGTATCCCAGCTTCGAAAGTGTCTACGATAGCCAACAGACGAAGTGCCATTGTCAGATATTGAATTACAAGATGACTGCACATATGCTGAAGAACCACTACAAATACTTGAGACGACAGAAAGGCAGCTCAGAAACAAGAATGTCAGGTGTTGCAGAGTACAGTGGAAGAATCACAAAGCGGATGAGTCCACCTGGGAACGAGAGTCAGACTTGCAGCGAGATTTTCCCAATGTACTCCCTGGACCAAGTTAATCTCGGGGTCGAGATTCTTTTAAGGGGGGTAGGTTGAAAAACCCCAAAATTTCAACCCTAAAATTTTTTTTGTGAATTTTTGCCGCATTTTTGAGTGTTTTCGGAAACTTTCCTTTTTGGGAAAGTCTTCCCCGTTTCCGCTTTCCCTTTTCGGCAGGGCGCTTCTCCTCTCCGTTGGCGCCCCGTCTTTTTCCGCCTTCGCTTCGCCCCAGCGCCCCGCGCCCTTCCCTCGCGCGCTGGCGCCTTCCTCCTTTCCCCGCCTTCTCCTCGCACGCGCGCCTGCGACCGCGCCCGCGGTGGAACCGCCTCAGCACCGCCTCCGCCGCGCTGTCCCGACCGCCGCAGAGACTCCGCGCCACGCGTCGCCCCTTCTCTGCGCCCGTCCCCACCTGGCAGTCGCCGCGCCTTCTTCTCCCGCGCGCGGACGCCATCGCCCGTGACCGGAGCTCGCCTGCTCCCATCTCCTGTCGCATCGCCTTTAAGCCACCGCAGGGCCTGGCGTCACCCCCCCCCCTGCGCGGAGAGACTCCCCAACCACTCCCCTGTCCACTCCCTTGACCCCGGCGCCATTGCCGCTTTCCCCCTCCCTCGGATTCCCTCGCTCCGCCCGGGGCATAAAAGCCCCATCCCCTGCCCCCTTGCTTCCCTTGCTCCTCAAGCCTCCCCGATACCCCCATTCGCTCCTCACTACTCCCGTGCACCTCCCCAAGCTACCGATTGATTCCCCGTCGCCTCAGTCGCCGCCGCCATCGCCCCCTACGCCGGTGACACCGCAGAGTGGATCTCCCTCCTCCTCCCTCCTTTTCCCGATTAATTCCACCCAGAGCTTCTCCATGACTTCCTAACCTCTTTGGTACCCTTGTTTGGCCAGGTGGAGCCCTGTGGAGCGCCGCCGCCGAAGCTCACCGCCGCCCCTACCGTGCGCCCGTGGCCAGCCCTCCTCGAAGCTCCCCAGCCCACGCCGCCACCGCCAGTGTAATCCCCTAGCTCCCCTCTCCGTGAAACCGCCGCCAATCGGCCCCTCTCGCCGCCGGCGACCTCCCTCTTCGCCAAAAAGCCGAACTTCCCCCTTCCCACTCCTGCCTTCCCCATTAGCCCCCTCACCTCCCAAGCTCCAAAAATGGGATCCCCTCGTCAAGCCGCACTCGCCGGTGCCCTTGGTCGCCGCCGCCGACCCTCCATGCGCCCGGACCACCGTCGCAGCCGTGACCCGGTCCCGGTGGCGCTGTAGCGGACGGAGGAGGAAGACGACCTACGTGGCCCCTCCTCCGTCGCCCGATCGCTCCCGTTGCCGTCTAATTTGGATCGTCGGATGGCCGCCCTCCTCGACCGTCGGATCTTCATAAAACCCCCTCTTCGCCTCCGTCCGATCCCTCCCTTACCGCTTCGCCCCCTCCGTTGTATCCCCACCGTCCGATCTCCGGCCACCCCAATCCGGTCCGCCCGTTCCCCGCCATCTCGTCCGCCCGCCCGAGCCACGCGCCAGCCATCTGAGCCGCATGGGCGCGCGCTGGCTGGGCCGCCTCCCCTTGGCCCGCTCGTCTCCCGCGCAATCGCGCGCGCGCTGGGCCGCGCCGGCCTCCCGGCCGCGCGGGCCGTTCCCCGGGCCAGGCCGCACTGTAGCTATGGGGCCGGCCCGACACTGTTCATTTAATTTTCCAGTGATTTTCCAATTTCCAAAATCCCAGAAAATCTAAATAAATCCTAGAAAATCACAGAAAATCCCAAAAATTCCCAAATTTCACCACTTTGCTCCAAATATTATTCCATACCCTCTGGTGAACTCCTTTTCCACAGATCCTCCCCAGATAAATTCCTAAAAATCCATTTGGAGTGTTTATGCATTTTACTCCTTTTTGATTAGTTTATCTTTCCTCGCTTGATTAGGCTCAAGCTGGATTTAATTATTTTATGTGTTTGCGCTAGTCTCGAAGATCCCGGAAGTTCAAGTGCAGGCTCGGGATCCAGATGTTCCTTCGTTCGAGCTAGCCGAGATCATTCAAATCAGCGGCAAGTCCCAAATCCTTTGATCATATTGCAACCCATGATGTTTATTTATGTTAATATGCTATTTGCATTATGCTAATTGTGAAATGTTAGTTTGAAATAAAATAAAATGTTTAGAATGACTTGTTATGTAGTTAATCCTACCACCGTTAAATGCCCTGTTAAATTTGTTGCCATGCCTCTGTAACCCTAGAAATAAATATCTGTTAATCTAGATAAATTGTAGAGTATTATCATCATGCAAAGTGTTACACTAATAAGGCTGTGGCTGCGGACCAATAGACTTTGGAAAACCCGACTCTAGGGCAGGGTAGTATGGGATGCCGTGCCCTAGGGCGGAGTATGTCGACGTGTAAGATAGGGTAAGGGGGGCTGTGGTGCGCCGCAAGACGGTTTTCGCCCGCCTCTTACCCTGGGTTGCAGGTTGCGGACCTGGCCGGGGTTGCGGACTCCGGGGGAAAAAATATAAGGACTAGACCCTTACGCTGAGCAATTGACATAGTGACCGCTCAACCACAGGAGTTGACTTGTCAACACTGGTTTAGTAGCTGCTCAACCCGATTGAAACTCTACAGGTGTTGTGGAGAAGGTGTTTGGGTAACAAAGGTTAGGCAGGCCGTGATTGGGTGCCTAACAACGGTAGAGTTCACTCGAAGCGGCACCGTTTTTCTCTTGTGTGTGTGTGCGTGTGTGTGTGCGAGCCAGACCCGAGTGAATTCTACCGGGTAGAGCCTATATAAAGAGTTGAGCAGTGAAACGACCTGGCTTTCTTAACTCTGTCGCGGGAGTTAAGGGATCGTGTGGGTAAAGCTGAGCAAACTCTGCAGAGTCTAATAAATGGTATTCGAATACGCCGTGCTCCCGGTTATTGGAGCTGTGTCACTTGGGTGATTCCAGTCGCAAAGCTTAAGTAGTTTTGTACATGTTTAAACTTGACTCGTTGGTTAATGAACTCTTGTTGAAAAACCCCTGAGTTCTTGAGGAGTAGTTTTGGGTCCCTTTTATAAAAGATTTGCAAACAAAACTGCATCCACTCCAATTAATAAACCAAGTATACTCCCTTCCTTTGATGTTCCGTGCATGTAATAAGTTAGGGTCCCTTTGGGACTTGCTGAGCCGGTTGATTGGCTCACGGCTTGCTTTTGCCCTTCTTTAGAGGATCAAGATGAAGGTGTTTGCCTCCCCGTTGAGGAAGTCCCGGAAGGTCGCTTCTTCGACGAGGATCCGTGGCTTTAGGTCTTGGCCGCGCTCAAGCGGATCTTGGAACTTCTGTAATGTAATTATACTTTGGGCTTGCACGCCCCGCTGTTGAAAATGGATGTTAATCCGTATGTGAAGTATATGCTGAACTTTTGTTGTAGGCATGCGATGGTATACTCTTGCGCGACACTCCATAACCGTTCATGCGTGAATAGTTGCGGGGTGCCGTGTCCGTACGCGCCCCTGGAAACCGGGGCGTTACAATCGCTTTCCGCAATTTTTGTACAATTTCTGCATGGCCAATTGTCACATTCATTCTGAATAACTGTATGCGAAATAACACATAACATTGTGAGGTATCAATCAATCACTGCGTAGCTAATCTTATCACTACACATTTGTAAGATACAAATCTTGATTACTGAAACAAAAGAAGAAACTACAAGGCGATACTGCAAAGGCAAGCAACTACTCTTGACAAATATCAGCTCACAATTCGTCTCACAATTGATACAAGAAGTCAGCTCACAATTCGATGTTTTTCGACCATGCACATATGGCGTTGGTATAGACATGTTGAACTGGAGTGTGTTTAGAATAAACTTTTCCTGCTCAAACAAAAGATTCACCTGTTAGTACAAAAGGAACAATAGGCCATAGCACTATAAAATAGAAGAGGAAGAAATCACTCAAAATATTACCATTGTCCAATTATGTCATGGTGCACTGATGATGTAACTAGAAAGGATTACTACATAATTTAGGCATGCATAGGGAACTTCGTCTATGATGGAATTTATTTAGATCTGCAAGGAACAGAAGCATTGAGCATGAATTCAATGCAAGTGCATACTGTATTCAATGGAATTACCATTTCCAAAATCTGTCCTTTCGTATAAGCCCGATCAGAAATTAGCACTAGATCCTCAACAACTGGGACTGGGACCGGGACTTCCTCATATTTACAAGCAAGAAGCATAGCTGTCACTCCAACTAGCTGCAACTTCTTCCTTGGCACCACTTGTTTTTCCAAGAATCTATCTATTATGAACTTCTTCCAGTTCAACATGTATGTACCAACATGTCTGACCATGCACGTACTCTCCAGTTCAACCATGCAAATATGTTTTTCGACAGAAAAAACGGTCATGTTAGCACATGAATTCCTTTGTGCATTGGATGCAACACAGGCTTATATTTGTGCATGTGACCTTTTATAAGATTTTCTGAAACTCTATCTTGTTCTTGCATTTCTGGTCAGACCTTGACAAGAGCAATTTTACTATCCTTGAGGGGGAAGAGGTACCAAATTTGAGCCGTTGATCACACTGATCGGACGACTGAGATTTGGCAGTACCTAGTGGTACCGGACGCGAGGTATCAAGAGGTACAAGATACCAAGAGGTACCAAATTTTGAGCCGTTGATCACACTGATTGAACGGCTGGATCTAATTTGATACCTCTTGGTACCTTGTACCTCTTGGTACCTCCTCAAGGATAGGAAAACTGCTCCCTTGACAAACATGGGGGCCTTGTTCCTATGATTCAAGATCTTACTAATGCAAATGAAGAAAGAGAAGGCCGGTGAAGAGGAGGAGACCAAGGGAGGAGTAGGGAGGGAAGGGGGGAGGTGCTGCCGGAGAGCAAACCTTCATGGGACTCCGGCACCGTTGCTCGGGGAAAGGCGGTGTTGAGGCATTCCGGGGTCGGCGGTGGTGAACTTTGAGGCCGACGGCACCAAGGCAGTTGGGGGTCCGTGATGGCAAACTCCGAGGCTGTCAATGTCAAGGGAATCTGTGGTCATACAAGGTAAGATCAAATCCACAATGATAATATACGTGATAGAATGAGGATAACACTAATTGAAGAAAAAACTTGTCAAATATCCCTTGAGATGATTTGGACATCTCCAACGAAGACCTTCTAAGGCACCGGTACGTAGTGAAAATTTTAAAACGTACTAAAAGTGTAAGAAGAGATAGAGATCGACCAAGATTAACATGGGAGGGAGCAGTTAAAAGAGACTTAAGGGTTTAAAATGTATTTAAAGAATTAGTTTTAGATAGGAGCATATAGAAGTTTGCAATCCATGTATTGGAACCATGAGAAGATTTAGGAGCGGTGTTTTAGACTCTCAGCTCAGATGACAAGATGTACAACTTAGGATTTTAACATTGTAGGTTTTATTTCAAAACTCTTATTTATTTGACCTTTAGAAGGTTTTATTTCTAATTTACCTTAATTTGTTTGAGACAAAAGGTTTTATTGTTGTTGTATAGGAATAAAAACTCTATATAAAATTATTGTAAAATTCCAAACAGGCTAAACTAATAGGACTGCCGGCGAACTAGACCGAATCCCGACTCTAAACAGTGCGTTGCCAAAGTCCAAAGCGGCAAGGCATGATGATAAGTTTGTTTGATCACGCTCTCGGATTAATTAACAGCAGCTAACCCCACCCCGCCCCGATCTAATCTACATCGGCACATCCCCCGCCGAGGCATAATATTCCAAAGAACCCAGCGCCGGCGACCAGTCACAGGCTGCCACCTGCCATCTTCCACCGCTAGCTGCGAGTTCGGTTCTTGAATAAACAAGCTGCAAGAGACGTTGACTTGCGATGTGATGTGAGATTTGGGAAGTTGCGGCTCGACATTGGTCCCGTCCCGCCATGCAGATGGAGATATTGATGCAGTAGCCATCGCCGATTTCGCCTCCATCTTTTCCTCTTGGACGCGTTGTTTGATCATGGTGTGGAGGCCGACATCGACATGGAGCGAGTTCTTGACCACTTCGACCTCCTCCTCGACCGCGACGCCGACGGCGACCATCCGGGTAACCATTGATGAAGCTTAAGCTTCTTGATCTCCAAGAACTCATATGGCCGTCGCGGCGATCCATGAGATGACGGTGTTTCTTGCATGCATGCGCGCGCAGGTGGTAGGAGTGATCGGAGCAGCCGAGGAGGATTACCGGGGAAAGAAGCAGGCGCGGTGAAGGAACGGATCGCGCGGGCCCTGCGGCTGTACAAGGAGGCGGCGGAGGAGCGTGGCGGCGGCGGCGCGCTGGTCCAGGTCTGGGCGCCGGCGAGGGACGGCGACCGCCGCGTGCTCGCCACCCGTGGGCAGCCCTTCGTCCTGGCGTCGCAGTGCCACAGGCTGTTCCAGTACAGGACCATCTCCCTCACGCACGTCTTCCCCGTCGGCGGGGCCGGCGCCGCCGGGGAGCATGGGCTTCCCGGCCGGGTGTTCGACTCGAGGGCGCCGGAGTGGACGCCCAACGTCCAGTATTACAGCAGCAGTGAGTACGCGCGCATCAGCTACGCGCTGATCTACGATATCCAGGGCAGCTTGGCCCTGCCGATTCTTGATCCTGACACGCGGTGCTGCCTCGCCGTTCTCGAGCTGGTGATGACGGCGCCGATGATCCGCTTCGCCGGCGAGGTCGACAAGCTCTGCAAGGCTCTTCAGGTGATCTCTCCTGCTGCATCTCCTCATCTGACTAATTGCTCCTCCTCCTCCTTCCTTGCACGCCAGTACAGTGAAACTGTAATACATCCATCTTGCATTCTCGCTCCACTGCAATGACATCTGAAAGAAATGTTTAGCTAGTTGCCATATATTTTTAAAACTGTGACAATTAACAGGACTATTTGAGTGACATTTCCTGTATGCATATATGCAGGCAGTGGCATTAAGAGGTTCAGAGATCTGCCACCCTGCGGTCGAGGTGCGATACACGAAACTTCATGGAAAAAAGGGTTTTGTTAAACATCATCTGGATATTTCTTTCTAACTGTCATCTAAATTTAGGGCTGTTGGATTAGAGATCCAATGGATATTTATTTCTAACTATCATCTAAATTTAGGGCTGTTGGATTAGAGATCCAATGGATATTTCTTTGTAACTATCATCTAAATTTAGGGCTGTTGGATTAGAGATCCAATGTTCATGAATTCTCCCCTTCCTCTTAAATTCTACTCTCCTTAAAAAAATCTCTCTCCTTAACAAACAAGAGGCCCCTTAATCTCTAATTTAAGAGTTACAAATTTAGATGATAGTTAGAAAGAAAACATCCGAGTGATGCTTAGACACTCCCGGGAAAAAAAATGCTTGTTTTAATCCTTACATGTTCATCTACCGATCCAATGCCAATTCTCATGATCCAGATATGTAATTCAGAGGCGATTCAGCTAGCCATGTCCGAGGTGTCAGAGATCCTGACCAGTATCTGCGAAGCTCACAAGCTGCCATTAGCACAGGCTTGGGTCAGATGCAAATGCTGCAACCCTGACACACGATGCACAGCAGTAGATAGCTGCAGTACAGAGCATTTCTCCCTGACATCAGCCGGCGCTCCGTTCTACCTCACCGACGCCGGCGTCTGCGGCTTCCGCGAAGCCTGCGTCGAGCACCACCTGCAGAGGGGCCAGGGGCTCGTCGGCAAGGCGGCGGCGACGCGCAGTCCTTGCTTCTGCGCAGACGTCACCAAGTGCTCCAAGGATGCCTACCCTCTCGCGCATTACGCCCGCCTGTACGGACTGGTAGGATGCCTCGTGATATGCTTGCAGTTGCAGAGCGACGTGTCCATGAAGAGCGGCCAGGAGGAGTACGTGCTGGAGCTCTTCCTCCCCCCGGACCGCAGAAGCGTCACGGAGCAGAAGGCGGCGTTGGGCGCCATCTCTGCCATGGCCAGGGAATGCTTCGGCAATCTGAAAGCGATCGCAATAACCAACTTGCAAGATTTGTCTTTGGAGATTGTTGCAGATGGTGATCACTGCGTGCTGCGGCCTGATCATGTCGTCATCGCTGACACCCCTGAACTGGATGATGGTCATAAAGATTCAGATGAGGATGTGCATCTGGCTGTGGATAGTACAAACGTCGAAGCAGTAAACGTACTCAATGGCGGCCAAATCCGATCTACGCATCCTAGATCGCAGCTCGGCAGGAAGAAGGTGAGAAGAGGGAAAGCTGGAAAATCTGTCAGTTTGGAAGAACTGCAACGATACTTCTCAGGGAGCCTGAAAGATGCGGCGAGGAACCTCGGCGGTAAGACTTTCTGTGTGAGCTCTTTGCTAACATGGATGCTATCTGGGTGAAATGATAAAGCAATCAAGATTAGCTACCGCATGTTCGGTCAACTATTTCCATCGAACTCTCGAGTATATTTACGCGCAAACACGCATTGTCTGAACATTTTTGACACAAACCATGTCTCTGACTGAGAATTGGATCATCAGGTAACGTTTCTTTCTTCTTTTTACAGTTTGCCCGACAACGATGAAGCGCATCTGCAGGCAGCACGGCATCTCGAAATGGCCATTTCGGACGATCAACAAGGTGAATCACTCCCTCGACAAGATCAAGCGTGTCGTCGAATCGGTGAACTGCCCACCAAAGCCCATCACCGCTGCTTCTTCGTCTCAGTCAGCTCCAGCTCCTCCTCGTCATCTGCCATGCCTATCCTCCCAGGGCTCATACCAAGCGCCGCCTCTCACCAGCACCGCATCGCGCAAGCCTTTGCAGAGGAGCAGCAATGGCGCCGGGGGAGTGGTGACCGTCAAGGCCAGCTACAGAGGGGACATCGTCAGGTTCAGGGTGCCGTGCTCCGCCGGCGTCGCGGCGGTGAAGGAGGAGGTGGCCAAGAGGCTGGGCCTGGAGGCCGGGGCGTTCGACGTCAAGTACTTGGACGACGACCACGAGTGGGTGCTCCTGTCCTGCGATGACGACTTCCAGGAGTGCCTTGACGTTGTCGCGGCTTTGCCGGTGGCGGCGGCGTCGGGCTCCGGAACGGCGGCTCAGGTGGTCAGGCTGATGGTGCAGGAGGTAGCTGATGGCCTTGGGAGCTCCTGTGGTAGCTCAGATTAGAACTACAGTTGAAAGTCTTAACCAGTGTTGAAATGACCCATAGAACTGTTACTGATCAAGTTGGTCACTTCCTTGCCATGCACCGGAGTCAATTTGAGCTATCAAGAACTCAAAATTTACTATAAGAAACAGTTGGTAAATTTTTTTACACATATGATACACGATTTGAATAATAAAGGGAAAGAGAAAACAAAATTGCTGTAAACTCGGTTATTAGGACGACAAATATAGATGCCTACGCTTAGTGACAGAAAGAATGGCCTTACATATCTGAATCAATGCTGTTGTCCTGCGACGACGACTTCCCCGAGTGCCTCGACCTCCAGTTGCTGATGAATCAGGAACTGCGTTGCTTTTGCTGCAGCAAGAAGAATTCAATGCAATTTTGCATGCAGTAGGAGTATTTCATAATTGACAGCATGTCCACACCCCAAGGAAGGAGGAGGACCCTATCCTAAGTCGTGCAATTCCGTCGGCACTGCATTACATGTCTATCGCTGTACACTCCAGTAGATCAGTTTGACACTTGGAAGGCAAAAAATAACACAGCCAATCAGGCAAAAGGGGGCTTGCATTTCACAAAACATTGAATTTTGCGAGACAAACACACGGTAGCAATCAGGTATGGTCCCGCTAGGTTTTAGTGCTATAAAGTTAAGGATATCACATGCTAAGGGGCAACAGAAATCTGCTATTCCACGATAAGAGCAACAGAAATCTGCTATTCCACGATAAGTATATTGTTCTGCGTCAATCCCTCGCCAGCAATCGGGTATTCTGGTGACAGCCTCCAGTCCCCATCCACCAAGAACTTGATCTCATACCTTTATTATGCACACAAAGAGATTGGCAATAATTTACTTAATGAATCAGAGTGAGCATGATCAGCATCGCAGAATTGACAAAACGAACCTCCCAGGTCTAAGCTTCAGAGTCGCGGAGAATCTTGCATAGTCACCTGAATACTCCATGGACATTGCCTCTCCCTGGGACCAGCCGTCGAAGGAGCCCATAATTTGCACATTCTGATATGAAATGTATATACACATATATTGCGGGTAAGAACAAAACAAACGAGTTGAGGACAATAGCAGACACATAAGTAACAATGCATTTTTTAAATTGGAGAAAACAAAATCTAGCTGTACAATAATTTTGTTACCATATAATGTTTTCAGTCAAAAAATCTTTGTTTACCTCCGCCATGCCGACCCAGTAAACACCAATTTCTCGAGGTTTTAAAGAGTCAACATCCTTTATCTGTTCCATAACCTTATCATGAACAGCTGCAGGAAACCAAAAATTATTTCCCAGCAAATTCACTCTTGTTTAAAAAAACGCAATATTTTAACAGAGTTTTGGATTGGTGTTATATTACTGCATGTTACAAACAACGTATAATAAACAAATTGTGGGTACTGCTTAGCAGATTTAGCTATAGTAGGCATGAAAAATCTGCTTTATACTAAACAAGGATGGAAACACACCAATAACTGCTTAGCACATTTAGCTGCTGTAAGCATCTAATAAGCATGCTGATTTTCTTACAAACTTACAAAAGGATTAATATACAGATGACTAAATTTAGACCTGTGGAATCATTAAATGCTAGTAGTGACACTGTGATCGTTTCGGCTTCAGCTTTTGGCTTCTGACTTATTTTTTACTATTTATAAATTTCGTCTTTTTCTGAACTTTTGGCTTTTTTTGAGCTTTTTTGCCGGTTCTTTTTTCCCCGTATATGTTTGTATTATACGTAGTGGGCTAACATATTTTTTATATTTTTTAATTTTTTTAAATTTAATTATGCTAAATAAGCCTCTGTCAGCTACAGTGTTTTTTCAGCCAGCTACAGTGTTTTTCAGCCATAAGCCACAAAAAAAGTCCAAATGATCACCACCGATCGGATCACAATAATAATAACCATGATTGATGATCATACCAAACATTAGTCAAAACAAAGTACAACTAAATGTCATTGTTGGGGTAGTGGCCCCCACCTTAGCCCAATTGGCCCACTGCGCCAAAGGTCCATTATGTATGCGACTGTGGCAGGAAAGACATATTTGCTCTTAGTGGTATAACCCCCAAGAGGGGGGCATTCGTGTAAATAATCTCTACGTGGCTATAAATATGCCCCCTAGGACATCATGGAGGAGAGATGATTCATTTTAGAGAAAAGGCTAAGCAGTAGCACAAGGATAATATATCTCTTCAACACCCACTCCCTACTGCTAGTTTCAGACTCCGAGCAGCCCCTTTGTGGCCTCTCCGTAGCTCTATTATCCACTGTTTGTGTCAGGGGTGTAGGTCTTGGGCCCAAGGCCCAGTCAGGGTTATTATTAAGAATTAGAGATTGGTTTCTATTTGAGTTAGAGATTGGTTTCCTTGTATTAGAGATATAGTTAGAGATATGATATTAGTTACTGTATCTGTTAGAGATATGATTCAGATTAGATTCCATCTGTTAGGGGGAGCCATCTATATAAGGGGGCTACCGCATGCTATTGTAATCAATCAGAGAAATATCAAGTCTTCCCCGTCTAAATCCCTAGTCTCTCTCCCTCTCGTTCTACGCCGACGCCATCCGGCCATCCTCTCGGTGGTGTTTATCCCTCATGAACTAAGATTCATGACAACTTGGTATCAGAGCAGTCGATCCCTTCCCACGACTTCTGCTACCATGTTTCCTGCGACTCGTCCTCTTGCCGAGTCAATGGCCATAATAAAAGCGAGCGCTGATGAGATGGCCAGCTACGACAAAGAGAAGGCGGACTCCCTCCTTAACATGTATGCCTTCTTCGAGAAGCACTTGAAGGATCGGGAGAAGGCGAAACAGGAGGCCGCTCGTAGAGCAGAGGAGGCGGCAGACATTGATCTGCCGGCTGTTAGCGACAAGGAGGAAGAGGCGGACCTCGCCCCCATCGACTTGCCGGCTGCTGCCGGTGCGCCCGCAGAGCGCCTGCTCGACGTGCTCGAGGCCACCGATAGAGTCAAACTCGTCGTCGATGTGGTGGGAGTTGAAGAAGAGCAGAAGGCAGCGCCGGCAGCCAAGGTCGTGCCCCCGCCAAAGGAGGACGGCGAGAAAGCCAAGAAGCTGCCGCCTGCCGCTACGCCGCCGCAGCCACCGCTCGAGTTGCTGTTGCCCGAGCAGCCGCCGCCTCCTGGGTTGCAGTCGCCCAGGACGCCTTCGCCGCACCTGCTCGTACCGCCATCGCAGAGGACGCTTCGGCCTACGAGCTCTACCTGGCCGCCGAGCGAACGGTGGACCAGGCCGCCTTCGCCGCGGCCGTCCGCGTCGCCGCCGAGGTCTGCATCGGGTCTGGCATCACCGCCTCACTTCAGGTCCTTTCCGCGGCTGGAGTTCCGTGGCTGTTGCCTCGCATCATCTTCCCGGTGAAGCAGTCGTAGACAACGACGTCGCCGAGTTCCCGAGGTCGCCGGAGCCATCTTGCTTCCATCTTCGCTCGTGCCGCCGCCGACGATCGGGCTGCCTCCACCCGAGCCGCCGCCGCTGCCCGGGCCGCCCGCTCCGCCTCTGCTTCCGGGCTGTCCTCGGTCGCCCAGGCCGTCCGAGCCGCCGCCTCCACCTGGGCCGTCTCCGCCGCCGCCGCCGAGTCCGCCTCCGCCTGATGAATAAGTCCCTGTACTGTGGTCTTTGTGGGGCTGTGGTAGTTTTTTGTTTTTTGACTGCTTTAGGACAGCATCTGCTTTTGCTTTAGGACAGCATCTGCTTTTGCTTTAGGACAGCATCTGCTTTTAGGACAGCATCTACTTTTAGGACAGCATCTGCTTTTAGGACAGCATCTGCTTTTGCTTTAGGACAGCATATTGACCGCTTTAGGACAGCATCTAGGATAGCATCTTAGCATATGCTTGGCTGGTTCTCAGCCTATAAATATGTATCTCCAACCCCTCAGGTTGGTATGGCATTGTGTGAGCAATAAACAAGAAAACTTGCCCCATCTCCTAGTGTCATCCTCTCCATGAGAGTAAGGATCTTGCTATCACCAAGAGCAAGAGTCCAGCGACTAACAAGTGGTATCAGAGCCTTAGTATCCTGTAGCCTGAGCATCTCCTGCTCATCTCCTTCTCCGGCCTCGCAGCAGCCCCAGCCGGTAGCAGCAGCAGCTCCGGCTGTCCCCGCTCACTCCTCTCCGGAGACGGGCGGCAGCTCGTCAGAAGCAGCCCTCTCTCCACGCAACAGCCCCCCAGTATTGCGCCATGTCCGCAGGGCAGTCTCAGCGCTCGGTCGCCTCGAGCATGCGGCGTCAGCAGACGGCCGAGCTCGTCGCGGCAGAGCAGCGCGAGCGAGCGGCGGCAGAGACCGCTGCGGCGGCGGAAAGGGCGTCAAGGCTGGCAGCGGCGGAGCTGGCAGCAGCCAGGGCGGAGGTGGAAGCAGCGGCGGCGGCAGATGCAGCGCGTGCGGCAGCAGCAGAGGTCAAGGCTCTGCGCGGCAGCAACAGTAGCTCCGGCTCTGTTGATGGCGGCGCCGACGCGGACCCTCAGCTGCTGGAGAGGGAGGCAGCGCAAGGGAGAGCGGCGCAATGGGTAGCCGCGCACGCCCACGAGCGCGGCGGCAGCCCAGACAGGCGCGGACGCGCCGGCGGTGCTCCTGGAGGAGGCACGCACGGCGGCGGCGTACGGGTCGACGGAGAGCGCGGCCCTCACAGGCAACGTGGCTCTCTCTCCCCGGTTCGGTACCGTGGTCACCACGAGTACCAGGCTGTCGTCAGGGACGTCGGCCCCGGCGGCGGGTGGCCTACCCTCACCAAGACCAACTATGTCGAGTGGTCTGCGGTGATGAGGGTAAGGCTCCAGGTGCGGCATATGTGGGATGCAGTCCGGTACGGCGACGTCGACTACGACCAGGATCGACGGGCGCTGGATGCTCTCATCGCTGCAGTCCCGCCCGAGATGCAGTTCTCGCTTACCAGCAAGCGGACTGCCAAAGAGGCTTGGGACGCCATCGCTGCAGCACGCATCGGCAGCGACCGCGCCCGCAAGTCTACACTGCAGGCACTACGCACGGAGTGGGAGAACCTGGCCTTCAAGCCAGGTGAAGACGTTGATGACTTTGCTCTCCGTCTCAACACTCTGTTGCAGAAGTTGGTGCAGTTCGGTGACAACACCTACGGCGAGGAGAGAGCTGTGGAGAAGCTCTTCCGCTGCGTCCCCGAGAAGTACAAGCAGATGGCTCGCTCGATCGGGTCTCTGCTGGACCTCTCCACGATGACCATCGAGGAGGCGTTGGGTCGCCTCAAGGTCGTCGACATCGATGAGCCACAGAGCCTCTCGGGACCCGTCACCATTGGCGGGAAGCTCCTTCTCACTCGGGAGCAGTGGGCTGCCGGCCAAGGTGACAGGAAGAAGGGGGAGCCTTCCTCCACGACAGGCGGCCGCAAGCATGGCAAGCGCGGCAAGCCGCGCAAAGACGCCCAAGCAGGGGCGCGAGGAGGCGCCCAGGGCGGCGATGCTGGCAAGCAAAAGCCGGCACGAGACGACTCTTGCCACAACTGCGGCAAGCTTGGTCATTGGGCCAAGGAGTGTCGACAGCCACGACGCGGCCAGGCCCACGTCGCACAAGCGGAGGAGGAGCAGCCGGTCCTGTTCATTGCTCATGCGAGCATCGAACTACCTCCAGCGGCACCGGCCGCAGTGGCTCTCCTCCACCTTGACGAGCCCAAAGCACACGCCCTCCTCGGCGACAGTCCCGGCAAGGACAAGACCGACGGGTGGTGCCTCGACACCGGCGCCACCCACCACATGACCGGGCGGCGGGAGTTCTTCTCCGAGCTCGACTCAGGCGTTCGAGGCACCGTCAAGTTCGGCGATGCCTCCGCCGTGGAGATCAAGGGCGTCGGCTCTGTCGTCTTAGTCGCCAAGACTGGCGAGCACCGGCTGCTCACCGGCATCTACTACATCCCCGATCTGCGGAACTCCATCATCAGCTTGGGACAGCTGGATGAGAACGGCTCGCGTGTCGAGATCGAGCACGGAGTGCTGCGGATTTGGGATCTTCGACGCCGCCTTCTTGCCAAGGTAACCAGAGGCGCAAATCGACTCTACACTCTTCACGTGCAGGTGGCACAACCCATCTGTCTCGCTGCTCGTCGGGACGACGAGGCGTGGCAGTGGCACGAGCGCTTTGGGCACCTTCACTTCGAGGCCCTGAAGCGGCTCAGTGCCACAGAAATGGTGCGAGGCCTGCCGTGCCTTGACCATGTGGAGCAGCTCTGCGACGTCTGCGTGTTGACGAAGCAGAGGCGACTCCCCTTTCCCCAGCAGGCGAGTTTCCGAGCCAAGGAGAGGCTCGAGCTCGTGCACGGGGACTTGTGTGGCCCGGTGACACCGGCCACACTGGGAGGACGACGCTACTTCCTGCTGCTCGTCGACGACCTCTCCCGCTACATGTGGGTGATGGTCCTCGGCAGCAAGGGAGAGGCTGCGGACGCCATCAGGCGCACGCAGGCTGCTGCGGAGGCGGAGTGCGGCCGCAAGCTGCGCGTGCTGCGCACAGACAACGGCGGCGAATTCACGGCGGCTGAATTCGCGTCGTACTGCGCTGATGAGGGCATTCAGCGCCACTACTCCGCGCCGTACAGTCCGCAGCAGAACGGCGTCGTCGAGCGGCGCAACCAGACGGTTGTGGGGATGGCTCGGGCCCTCCTCAAGCAGAGGGGGATGCCGGCTGTCTTCTGGGGAGAGGCGGTGGTGACGGCCGTCTACATCCTCAACCGCTCGCCTACCAAGGCGCTCGACGGCAGGACGCCGTACGAGGCTTGGCATGGGCGCAAGCCGGCGGTCTCCCACTTGCGGGTCTTCGGCTCCCTCGCGTTCGCCAAGGAGCTTGGCCACATCGGTAAGCTCGACGACAGGAGCACTCCGGGAGTGTTCATCGGCTACGCGGAGGGCTCGAAGGCCTACCGCATCCTCGACCCTGACACACAGCGAGTCCGCATCTCGCGTGACGTTGTGTTCGACGAAGGGCGAGGCTGGACGTGGGACAAGGCGGTGGACGACGGTTCGACTTCGACTCTCAGGGACTTTGTTATCGACTACGTCCACTTCGAGAGAGCCGGGGGAGCTAGCAGCTCGTCTTCACCGAACTCGTCCACCTCGACACCTTGCTCGCCACCAGCTCCGGCGAGTGCTCCACCACCTTCGGCACCGGCTACGCCCCACTCTTCACCACCGGCTCACCACTCTCCTGCACCGGCGGCCACACCACCGAGATCGGCCCCAACAGCTTCGGTCCACGACGAGCAGCGCATGGTGGAGTTCGCTACTCCGCTATCTCACGACGAGGACCGCGTCGACGTCTACCACGACGACGAACCTCTGCGCTATCGTACCATGGACAACATCCTCGGCGAGTTGCCCGTCCCTGGACTGGCGCAGCGCGACTTCGAGGCGGAGCTTCACTTGGCGTGCGACGACGGCGAGCCTCGCTCCTTCGCTGAGGCGGAGGGAGACGCGGCGTGGCGTGTCGCGATGAAGCAGGAGATGGACGCCGTCGAGCGGAACCGGACGTGGGAGCTGGCGGATCTTCCTGCCGGTCACCACGCGATCACCCTTAAGTGGGTGTTCAAGCTGAAGCGGGATGAAGCCGGCGCCATTGTCAAGCACAAGGCTCGCTTGGTAGCACGAGGCTTCGTGCAGCAGGAGGGGGTCGACTTCGATGACGCCTTCGCACCCGTCGCGCGCATGGAGTCCGTTCGTCTTCTCCTCGCACTTGCAGCCCAGGAGGATTGGCGCGTCCATCACATGGATGTCAAGTCCGCCTTCCTCAATGGCGATTTAAAGGAGGAGGTCTACGTCCGTCAGCCGCCGGGATTCGTCATCCCCGGCAAGGAGGGCAAGGTTCTCCGCCTGCGCAAGGCCCTCTACGGCTTGCGGCAGGCACCACGAGCCTGGAACGCTAAGCTGGACTCCACCCTCAAGCAAATGGGGTTCCAGCAGAGCGCACACGAGGCTGCGGTCTACCGGCGGGGCAAAGGCGGCAATGCTCTGCTGGTAGGCGTCTACGTCGACGACCTGGTGATCACCGGCTCCAAGGAGGCCGAGGTCGAGGCGTTCAAGGCGGAGATGAAGACCGCCTTCCAGATGAGCGACTTGGGGCTCCTCTCCTTCTACCTGGGGATCGAGGTCCACCAGGACAGCTCCGGTATCTCCCTTCGTCAGACCGCCTACGCCAAGCGCACCGTCGAGCTGGGCGGGCTCACCGACTGCAACCCAGCCCACACTCCTATGGAGGAAAGGCTGAAGCTGAGCCGCGACAGCACGGCGGAGGAGGTGGACGCGACGCAGTACCGGCGCATCGTGGGCAGCCTTCGCTACCTCGTCCACACGCGTCCGGATTTGGCGTTCGCCGTCGGCTACGTCAGTCGGTTCATGCAGCGACCGACGACGGAGCATCAGCAGGCCGTAAAGAGGATCCTCCGCTATGTTGCGGGCACCTCCGACTACGGCTTGCACTACCCGAGGTGTCCCGGCGCGGCACACTTCATCGAGTACAGCGACAGCGACCACGCAGGCGACATTGACACCAGCAAGAGCACAAGCGGGATTCTCTTCTTCCTCGGCAAGTGCCTCGTTAGCTGGCAGTCAGTCAAGCAGCAGGTGGTGGCCCTGTCTAGCTGTGAGGCCGAGTACATAGCGGCTTCCACCGCTTCGACTCAGGCGCTCTGGCTCGCTCGACTGCTTGGTGATCTCCTCGGCAGGGACACTGAAGCAGTGGAGCTCAGGGTGGACAGCAAGTCCGCTCTAGCCCTGGCAAAGAACCCCGTTTTTCATGAACGGAGCAAGCACATCCGGGTGAAGTAACATTTCATCCGAGGCTGCTTGGATGAAGGAAGCATCAAGGCAAGCTACATCAACACCACGGATCAGCTTGCGGATCTGCTCACCAAGCCTCTTGGAAGGATCAAGTTCCTTGAGCTCTGCTCCAAGATCAGGATGGTTCGATCCTCCCACAAGACAACGCACAAGACTTAGGGGGAGAATGATGAATAAGTCCCTGTACTGTGGTCTTTGTGGGGCTGTGGTAGTTTTTTGTTTTTTGACTGCTTTAGGACAGCATCTGCTTTTGCTTTAGGACAGCATCTGCTTTTGCTTTAGGACAGCATCTGCTTTTAGGACAGCATCTGCTTTTGCTTTAGGACAGCATCTGCTTTTAGGACAGCATCTACTTTTAGGACAGCATCTGCTTTTGCTTTAGGACAGCATATTGACCGCTTTAGGACAGCATCTAGGATAGCATCTTAGCATATGCTTGGCTGGTTCTCAGCCTATAAATATGTATCTCCAACCCCTCAGGTTGGTATGGCATTGTGTGAGCAATAAACAAGAAAACTTGCCCCATCTCATAGTGTCATCCTCTCCATGAGAGTAAGGATCTTGCTATCACCAAGAGCAAGAGTCCAGCGACTAACACCGCCAAGCCGCCGCCGCAGCCGCTCCTCCGTCGCGGCCGCTCCGCCTGTCGAAGACGGCCGACCGCCGACGCAAGGTCCACTCCTGCGCCCGAAGCCGCACCGGCCACCGCTCGTCGCCACCGCCGGCCGCCGCCACCGGGCCGCACTCGCCGGCCGCTCTCGCCGAAGGTCATCACCGACCGACGCGATTGGTTTCATGTGTTCGGTCGGTTTTTGTAACAGTGACCGACCGGATTAGTTAAGGCAAAAAAAATCGAAAAAAATCAAAAAATCAAAATAAAATAAAAAATTTAAAATTTAAAAAAATATTAATTATTTTGCAGGCATTATATAACCGAAGGCGCTACACTTCATCTAGCCTTGTTCCGTTTGGATTTGGCCGGTCGTCTCCATCCGTTGCAGCACCCCGCCACCGTTCGTCTTTTACATCGGCGTCGAAGGTCTTCCATTGGCCGCCGTCTAGCAGCTCGAGGACGAGCTGCATGTCCGAGAGGGGTGTAGTGTCAGGGGTGTGGGCCTTGGGCCCAAGGCCCAGTCAGGGTTATTATTAGGAATTAGAGATTGGTTTCTATTTGAGTTAGAGATTGGTTTCCTTGTATTAGAGATATAGTTAGAGATATAATATTAGTTACTGTATCTGTTAGAGATATGATTCAGATTAGATTCTATCTGTTAGGGGGAGCCATCTATATAAGGGGGCTACCGCATGCTATTGTAATCAATCAGAGAAATATCAAGTCTTCCCCGTCTAAATCCCTAGTCTCTCTCCCTCTCTTTCTACGCCGACGCCATCTGGCCATCCTCTCGGTGGTGTTTATCCCTCATGGACTAAGATTCATGACAGTTTGGTCCGTAACCACAACAATTGGCGCCGTCCATGAGGAACGATATAGAAGCTACAAGCCGAAGCGAGGACGCTTGGACACGATAGCACCAAGGAAGGTGACAACGTCGGCCTCCAAGCGGAAGAGAAGTATTGCGGTCAAGACTGCCGCGGCGAGAGCAAGGGAGCCGATGGTCGAAGGCCCCCTACCCCCGTGGCAGCGGCGCACCAAAGCGATTGCGTCTAGGGTCGCGACAGGTAACGAAGATGGCTCTCTAGCAGCTACACCAACGGCGGAGCAGGAGGCATCGCGAACGGAGAACCCGACCATGGCCCCTCTTGGCAACACCGGCAGCACCCAAGTGGTGGCCTTCACCGACCCCGATACCCTCACCATCGCCACACAAAGAACAGAGGGTGCCCTGGTCCCTACGTCGGGCACAGGCAGAGGCGCCTTGGAGACTCTACGAAACGCTGCAACGGGAGCTGGTCGACTTGTGGGGAACGGAGCACGCAAATCCTACTTTCGCTTTATCATCAAGTTCATCGATGATCGTTCAAAGGGTGGGGGACAGAGAACGCGAACCTACTTGTCCAACGGCTGACTTCGTCGACACTCGTTCAAATGGTAGAGGATAGAGCGTGTACCACCCTAACTCATTCTTCCGAAATGAAGCTTCCAGAGCCTCCATGGACTCCCACGCGGAAATGGCAAACTGTCGTAGAGGCGGTGGCCCTCCACCACCTCCAACTACAGGCCGCCCTTATCCCGCTCGAGAACTGCAATATGTTGCAAGAAGTTGTCCCGCTCCTCCGTCGCGCAGGCACTAGCTTGCAGTGCGATGGCCTTAGTGTCATCAATGGCCTTCACACCCTCTATTTTGAGGAAACAGATGCGATCTGCACGCTTCGTAGCTGGAGCCGAAGCTTCCGCCTCGGCCTTGTGGGCAGCATCGACCTCCACCTGGGCATCCTCCTCGGCCTTGCGGGCCACGACGACCTTCGCCTGGGCAACACTTAGCTGCTCCTGTAGGTTCGCAGACTCCCGATGCATCACCACCTGCAGTGCTCGCGCCAAGGCCACTGTTTGGACAACAATGGACGGTACGGACACATGCGAGTCAAATAAACAAAAGAAAAAAGAAAAACAAAAAAGAAGAGGTGAAAATAAGGCCCAACATACCCTCGCCACTTGCTTTGAGAGGGCCAAAGAGGAGCTCCGTATCCCACGAATGAAGGACCCTTTGATCCAGGGCCGCGTCAACGCAGTCCGCTGCGATACGCATGATGCTAAATGCTTCCGGCTGGGGGATGAAGTCCCCAATGGATAGTCGTGCCTCCACACTCGCAACCTCTATCGTGTCGGTACCTTCGAGTCCCCGAGCAAAGTTGTCGCCAGACTGTTGTGCTTCCGCCGGAGATGGTGCAGCTGACGATGGCGACAGCGTGAAGGAGCATATCGAAGACAGCCTCGCGAAGTCCCGGGAATAGAAAGAAGAGCTCAAACCTATGGTGGGCCACTGGCCTGCAAGAGGCACGCACGGGTGTGTCATTTGCGCCGCGCACAGGGGTTCCCGTAGGACTTGATGTCGGCGGAGAGTCCACGGTGATGCTTGGAGGGGGTGGAGGCACCCCAGCCTTAGCACTTGAGTCCTCCAGTGTCAAATTCGAAGGTAAGTCCTTCAAGCAGCCAGGCCGAAGTTGGAAGCTGACGCTGCACAGAGTCCACTGTGATGCTTGGAGGGGGTGGAGGCTTCGTTTGGCACCGCACGTCGTGCAAGGAGATGAAGACCAGTGCGTTGGGAAGGACGCCCTCCGAACGGGCCGCCTAGGAGAAGACCGTCAGACGCGCGATGGCGTTCGGCGTAAGCTGGAGGAGCTCCAGTTTGTACGTGCGGAGAAAGCCACCACAAAGCGCGCGGCAGGGATGCAAAGCCCGGTGTCGAAGTAGGCCGCAAAGACCAGCGTTTCGCCCTCCCACAACCTCTGATGCACGGACACGTGCCTAAACTGCTGTATCCGTGTCCGACACGGTGTCGGGCATGGATACGACACAGACATGGCTTGGACACGTGTCGGTGGCATGTCGACTGATTTCCAAATAAATTTTAATTTTTGAAATCACCGACACGTGTTGGACATGGCGATTACGCGAGTCGACATGGCCCAGGACACAGGCGAGGACATGACCTAGGAAAGGCCCGCTCGCGCCGTGCCCTAACCCTACTCGCGTGCTCTCCTTGCTTCCTCCCATACGCCATATCCTCCGTTCCCAGCCGGCTTCCTCCAGTGTGCTCCTCGCCGCCACCCATCGCCGTCTGTCGCTGCCCGCATCTTGCCGCCTCCCCCGCATCTCGTCACCTCCCGTGCGCCTCCGGCTTCCTCCTAACTCCCGTGCGCCGTTGGCTTCCTCGGTTCTCTAGTGCGCCGCCAACTTTCTCCCGTTGTTGCCGTGCCGTGTGCCGAGGTAACCGAGTTATAATGTGATGATATTGAAGTATGATGATATTGAACATTGAACAATTGAAGTATGATGATATTGAACAATCATGTTAGCATATAATTGAACAATGAACAATTGAATAGTGTGATGATACTGATACGTCTATGTGTTATGCTGTTATTCGCATGCATATCATTTGCATTCAACTAATTTTGGTTATGTGAAAGTTACATGATTGTATTTCAATCTAGCAAGAAATCCACATTTTCAACAATCTTATAGCTTTGTTGCAAACAATAACCTTTCTAGTTATGTCCCACCTGGGTACAACAAGTTGAGGACTGTATTTCTTCCACAAGGACTCACATTGAGACCTTATTGGAGCATACACGGAGCACATGGCCTAAAAAGGGTGTCACCATTTGTTCAGATGGATGGTCAGATGCACAAAGAAGACCTCTCATTAACTTTCTTGCTATTTCTGAGAGTGCACTGATGTTCTTGCGAGCTATCAATGCAGAAGGCGAGGTAAAGACAAAGGAGGACATTTTTGAGAAGTTGATTGTGTTATTGAAGAAGTGGGTGCAAGAAGTGTTGACCAAGTCATCACTGACAATGCTACAAATTGCAAAGGTGCGGGTTTCATTGTTCAACAGAAGTACACTCATATTTTTTGGATTCCTTGTGTTGTTCATACCATCCTATGTTGACTAGTGGCCATTTGCTTTTGGTTGAACTCTACATTTAAGTTTCTATGTTCAAACTTGGCTACTTCTTAATATTTATCGCTTATCCTTATCAATTATCAATTGTTGTTGCTCTATTAGTCTATTGCTTTGATTAAGAATCAAATATACATGTTAATATGTTATTTTTGTAGTCTTATTGATCTGATCATGTTACTTTTTTCCTAGGTTAATGGAATTCTTATTTCTGGAAATGGTATTCACATCAACAATTGTCGCCAGGATTAACAAAATAATTGATGAGTACATATTCCGAGTATACACTTTACAAATTACAAGTTTACAAAATAATTGATGAGGTACATATTCCGAATATACACTTTACAAATTACAAGTTTACAATTTACATTATTTCAGTTTGATAAGCATGAGGAAACATAGAAAATAATACATATATATATGTAATTTATTTATTATTTAAATATAAATATATATATAAATATAAATATATATATATATATATATATATATATATATAGCCGTGTCGCCGTATCGGTATTTTTGGGAAAACAGCGAATTCTCGTGTCGATGTCATGTCGTGTCGACGTATCCGTGTCCATGCATCATAGGACGACCTCATCATCCACGGGAAGGCAAACAAGCTCGCAGTCAAAGACCTTCCTATCACACATGAGGGCATCAAGGAGCTCATCTGTCGCAATCGATCGGCCAAGTGTTCACGCACACGCCGGCCACCTTCTCCGACGCCTTCCATCGCTTGTTGGCGATAGACTCGATCTGTTCATCTTCACCACCACGACTGCTGGCGGCAGCCAACGTGCCACTGCGACCAGCGCGCTCACTCCTACGGTCCATCCTAAACAGCGAAAGGGTGACGGCGAGCAAAGGAACTTCAACCGACAATGGGCAAGCGCGAGAAGGAAGAAGCAAATAACCGAAACCCAAGTGCCACGGTAAGTACCAAGGTGATAGGCTCAATTAATGGCGGCAACGCGAGCACGCCTTTGCAGGGGATGTGTGCACCCCCGTAACCGGCGTGTTGGCCCATGTCGCACGACCAAGAATGACATGGTCGCTACGTGTACTCTGCTTTCGCACGTCATGCGCACCCACAACATCTATCGAAAAAGGGTGGAGAAACCGATCAGGCAAGCAACCAGTGAGTCGAAAGGACGGAGGGGACCAAGAAGCAAGCAACATGCTTTCAACCCATCGGTAACGAAGCCCTTTACCATGAGTGGCTACTGCTGAGGGAGTGGCCCCCACCTTGGACCAATTGGCTCACTGTGCCAAAAGGCCCATTATGTACATGACTATGGCAGGCCCAAAATTGCTATGCTGAAGAAAAGGCATATTTGCCCTTACTAATATAACTCCTAAGAGGGCATTTATGTAAACAACCTCCACATAGCTATAAATATGCCACCTAGAGCATCATGGAGAGATTATTCATTTTTTGAGAAAGGGCTAAGCAGTAACACAGGCATAATATATACATCTTCTACATCCACTCTCTACTGTTAGTTTTAGGCTTTCAGGCCCCAGAGAGCTCCTTTGTGGCCTTCCCGTAGCTCCCATTATCCACTATTCGGTCTATAACCACAACAGTCATTGTAAACCAACCCACTTTACACATCAGAAGCCACAATCAACATAATGATGATAGTGATAACTATAGCATGTAATTGACAAATCATCACCATAGCACAATGCTTTCTTAAGGGCACTAGCTATCCCATGTTAGCGAACAGTTATGCTAGCATAATAGTGACTCTCAACATAATGTAATCTGTAGTTGATTTTTTATGACCAGCTAACACAACATAGGATGAGACAATTTGTTTAAACAAATTAGACAGCAATCCTAGTGGCCTATAGGCACTAAAATCCTTGTTCCATGCTCTACCTAGCATTATCTATTTTAAGCAATCTTCCAGCAAATTTTTCATATCATACTTCCCTACCACATATTATGTTAGTATTTACTGAAACAGCAGCTACAAAATACATTCAAAACTTTCCATAGGGAAAAAAAGTTTTATGTACCAGCCAACTCAGTTCCCAAACCATCAATACCCGCAATACCAACATAGATTATGGCTAGGTTCTTTTGGGCTTATGACTTTTGGCTTATGCTACAATAATTAGTTTTCAAACGAAGTGTCTTTTCAAGGCAGAGTCTACAAGTTGATTGCAGTAGACACTATACCGAATCATCTATATTGGCCAAAATTACATCCGAGTATCTCTCTTCGTACTCTCTCTTGTGAACAGTCAGAATTCAAAATTTTAAGTCAAAAGTTATAAGCCATAGTTCAAAAGAACCCACCCTATATTATGTATTGTTTCTCCTCATGATCTGCAAACTTACTACACTACTTGAAATGGTAAGCTAATAGTCAGATTATGGCCTACGTAGCAACTTAACAGCAGCAGCCAAATGCTGAATAGCAGATGAATCATACATGGGATCACATCTAATCAAAGTATTGTACATTCAACAAGATTTTAGGGAAATCTGGTGTACGCAATGATGTTTTTGAGATAGTCTTTAGGTTTCTTTTGGGTTAAATATTCTCCTAAAGGCGACATGGCCTTCGGCATTGGCTATGAAATCAGTTGGCCACTTAAGGCAAAGTTTGCCAGCTGAGCTGTCCTAGTAAACATGTCAAATGTAAAACTGTGGAATTCTAACGCACCAACAGTAGGTCATTGTGGTAAATTACCTTCTAATCTGGAGAGAAGATGAGACTGAATATATTTTCCATTTATCTTCCTAGACCCTGATGGAACATCAAAATTAGCAATCTCTTCAGCGAGGCCAACCAGAGCCTGTTGACATAAAGCAACAGTGAAGATGTACAAAGTATAAATACTTTTTTTGGGTAAAAAACATCAATAATGATGATCACTTATATACTCATATACGAGATTCGAACAACACCAGGAAAGAAAATAGTGCATTACAACCCACTGATGTGCTTTATACAATTGTTGGCTTCTTGCAGCACTGGGGGATCCTGTTAGGGGAGGAAGACAGCATCAAGGTTCCAAAAACCGGAACCGGAAAAAATCCCGGTCGGAGGCCGGTAACGGTAACCGGGCGGTTACCGGCCGGTTACCGGAAAAACCGGTAAAAAACCGCTCACAATTTAAAAATCAAAATTTGAATTTTGAGATATTTTGAAACCGGTAACCGGAAAAACCGGCCGGTAACCGGAAAACCGGAAAAAACCGGCCAAAATTCGAAAAATCAAAAAATTCATACCGGCCGGTTTTTCGGTTACCGGTCTCCACCGGTAAAACCGGTAACCAGCGGTTACCGGCCGGTAACCGCCGGGATTTTGAACCATGGACAGCATCATGGTGAAGCAGTTTTAAGAGGTTCTCAGGATCTAGGCGCATCAGGCTGAAGGGGGTGATCTCTTAGGAAGCATCTAGTTGTTGTTCTGAGTACTTAAAAAGTCTGTTCTCTTGCGATCTTTAGAAGTTGGCTTATATCGAGGGCTTAGTCATGAACTGGGTGGTTGTAGGTTGAGTTTTTTGGGCCCTTGTTGCTCCCTAATTTGGCTGCTAGTTTTCACAGTATCAGAATTCAGACATTAGCTTTCAATATAAGTGGGGATATTGCCTGTTGTCCAAAAAAAATATTGCTATGCTTCCAGTTTTAAGAAAGACAAATATAGGAGTTTACAATATTATTCTCTCCTTTAGTGGCAGGCTGGCAGCAAGGCATGATTTATTGAATTCTATGTATCATTATGGAAAGTGCTTCTATGATCCAAAGAGAAAATTGCAAGAATCCTAGAGAAATGAGAAATGAGAGGAATCGAGGGGCTGATTGGCAACAAATCATTAGTAAACACAGTCGCCTCAAGAACTCTGCGGGTTCCTTTTGGATGAACATGGAAAGGGCCAAGGGGGCAATTTGCAGCAAAAAAAAAAACAGAGAGAGAGAGAGAGAGAGAACACAAACATACGATTCAACATGCTGATGCAATCAGATTTAATTAGATGTAATCATCAAACAAGATAAAGCTATAAGAACTAACCTGCAGTTCAAGTTCCAAAACAGCAAGTTCACTTTTGAACTTTACAACTGCATCATCCTTTATTTGCAACTGCAGAACATAAGATCTAGTTAGTAATGGCTGGGTATCTAATAAGAGAGAGTAAATTGCACTTTGTATTGAGTAACTTGTCGCTTGTTTCACTTTGCACCAGGGTTAACCTATACTTTTACTTTGCACTAGGGTGGATCAAATAAAATTTCATTTTGCACTAGCTCAACCTTATTTGGCTCAAACCGGCTCTACATAATAACAAGCTGGTATACACAATTTTGATTGCTCTGTTTCTTCAATTTGATTGCCTTGTTTAGGATTGAAATTGATTGGCTAGTGCAAAGTGAAATTTTATTTGGTTTACCCTGGTGTAAAGTGAAAGTATGAATTAACCCTAGTGTAAAGTAAAACAAGCGATAAGTTACTTGATACAAAGTGCAATTTACTCTAAGAGAAATGGCTTTGTGCAAATTCGACATAACAACAACTTTATGTCCTAGACTGCTATTTATATAAAAAGTACTTTTCCCTACAAAAATTGATTGACGCATGATAAGTTTTAGTTTGGCAACCATTTATGTCGCTGCGAACATATTTGCATTTAAATTGCATTTTAGATTTTTTTTATTTAAGAAAATGGATAATATTCTTGATGAGATAGTAAGTACGATAAAGTGAATCGACAAAGGTAATTTACGAGTAGCAGGAGAGTTCAAGATTTGATTCATTCCTGATTTAAAATTTTCACAACATCTTGCTGACCTTGATAGCAAATCCAATGAATGGACAGAGTAGTCTATTTTGATTTTATGAAATGTCTATTGCTGCCTTCAACAGATCAAGGAACTGATCCACTGATGGCTGGTCATACAACAGCTTAGTATTTAAGAGTACCATAATAATAGAAAGAACACATTTCACCATGATCAAGTATGTGATGATGCAATTTGATGAACTGTTTGCAAGAGCACAACAATAGAACCTGTCTCTTGAGGAACCGGTTATATTGATTTGCTTCACTGAGCTTTCTCAAAAGCTTACTTCGTTCTGAATCAGCCAAAAGAGACTTCAACTGCAAAATTACTCAAAGAAAAGGGATAATATTAATAAAATATAAAATAATGTAATTTCAGGGTTTGCAGTTTGCAGACTAAAAAATCATGCCAAATCCTCACCATGTTCTTTGTACTTCAAAAGTATCAAACTTTCCAATGCAATGCGCGGCAGAAATATAAACTAAAAAAACTCAATACTACATACAAGTTTCTTGTTTCTCTGTTTGGGATATTTGAAAGGAAGGCACTAATAATTAAGACTACAAAGACAATATCTCCTTAAGCTAGCTGCACTATCTTGAATTCATAGGAACTTGACCTAGGTCCAATGACATAGTAAGTAAAAATTGTCTAATCAGGGAATAAACCACGTTAGCATCATAGGGATATATGTTCCTCAATCCTCACATGGCAAATACTAAGACCATGCCTCCTGTTGACCCAAAATTAGACAAATAAAGAATGAAATGCAAAAGATATGCATGCAGGCCACACACACATAAATATAAGAACCAAGTGCTTTTACACAAGCAGAAGACAAAAACAAATGTTCCGAAACTAGAAAGAAACACCATGTATAGTATAGAAATTTCTAGGAGAAGAAAATTGTAGCTCTGCTGATTCAGAAATCAGAATGCATCTATCTACTTCCAGTGATATGTCGTACAGGTGCTGGGACTGATGAACTGCATAGAAGAAACGGTATAATGTTGAGTTCTGTTCAGCTGATACCTCATACGAATTCAGCTGCCGGGAAAGCAGCTTTTCAGATGCATCGCCATCAACAATCCCACCAGCATCACTAGTCTGCTCCGATGAAGATGACGCTGAATTGGAGGGTGCAGGCCCGTCCTCTAAATTCAAACTTGCTGAAAAAGATCTCCAGCGTGAACGTCTCCCAACAACTGGGCTCACAGGATATGCCATGGTAGTGACTAGTGAACTTGTGACATTGGCTGGATTTTGTGGAGGTGGGAAAATAGCTTAGAGCCCTTCTGGGAATCCATTGCTTTTCAGACATGGACTTGCTCGGACGCATGGGGTTATACTCCCTTCCCGCATTCCTTGTCCAGAAAATCAACACACCATGTTAAAATAACGAGAAAAGGGAATGGAACTACATGTTCTGGTTCAATGCGACACGGAGTTCTGAAAGATGTACATGCACTAATTTACCAAACTAAAATTAGGTAAAGATCAATCTGAAGAAATCATACATATACGCTGCTGCCCATTTGGATCAATATCTCACCAAGAGATGAGAGCACAATCAACAGAACAGCCTACCTTGCAAAACTCGTAGCTAAGCATTCCATAGCAATTTCCTGAAGAAAAACGAGAAACTCTTACCAATCAAGATTATAATAGCTTCCAATCAACAGAAATACAAATCTCTGGTAGGCGGTAACTTCATATTCGGTAAGCAACCAGGGGCTGAACCCCTGGTTGAACCATTAGTCCATTTTCTTGATACAGATTCTACTATACCCTGTACGGGCTCACTCCATTAGTCTTCGGATCAATCGTATCCCAATTCCCAAGCGACGAAAAATACATCAACAAATCCAATAAAATATAGAGGTAGCCAACATGCCCAATCTTGGCCACAACCACATAAAAAAAATCGCATTAATCGGAAAAGTTGCGGGAAACTAAAGAGGAAAACGGAAGGGAAGCAGACCTGGAAGAACCTCACAGCCAATGGGGGATGCACGAGGACCACTTGAGGCTGAAACCCCAGAGATCAAATGGAGGTTCGGGGTGTGGAAATCGGGAGAGAAGCCGAGCGATGAGGTCGGAATCGGAGATGGACGAGGCGAACAGCTCGCAGTCAGTCGCTCAAGACCACAGATTTTTGCCTTCCGTTGTGCGAAAACACACTTTTTTAAGATACTTATTCACGAAAACCTTACAGGTAACTAAAAACACAGGCACACTACGTTTTCGTTTTCCAAAGAAAAGGCCAACTCCTTTTTGTTTGCAGAGTGTCTAAGTGTCACTAAAGTTTTTTTTAACTATCATTCAAATTTGTGATCATTCGATTAAAAATCAGGACCCTTATTTTTGAAGGGAGAGATTTTTTTCAAGGAGGAAGAATTCATAGTTATTAGATTTCTAATCTAACAATTTTAAATCTCGATGATAGTTAGAAAGAAAGTATTCGGATGATATTTAACAAAACTTTTGATTGTTTAATTATGAAAACTGCGCAAGCAAATTTAACTTTTTCGACCGAGAACAAGCCAGAGCATTGTGTCTTTGCATTAAGAAGTACAGAGCTCAAAAGTTAGATGGCGATACTAAGATCATTTTCAGATAGAATTGGGATAATAGGACTAGACTGTGGGGTCATTTTAGCCTTGTGCCTTAAAAATCATGGTTCCAGATATTGTATTTGTCATATGATACACGTAATTACTCCCTCAATTGAAAAATGTATGAAGTGGTTTGACTTGGCACAATCATAATGAAAGTATTTTTCGAATTTGAATCTAATGGCGCCGCTTTTGTGCCATGAAACATATATACTGTTGTACTAATTGTTGATAAAACATTAAAATGTTTGCTTCAAAATATAGGGGGCCTTATAAAAACCAATTGGGGAACAGGATTGAAATTATCGTCGATACGAGATCGGACAATAAACTTTTAGGCACCCTCAATTAGATTCGTGGACTGCCGAGGATACAAAGAGGGGACTTAACGAGAATCACACACAAACGACCGTACGAATGTATTGCATATGGGTGTGAGTGTTACAAGTGACCTCCCCCTCTCCATTTACACGGGGTTCTATTTACAGAGTGGGAGGGGAGGCTAGTAAAGTTACAAATCCGCCTCCGGGGCCTAGTTCACTCCTAAAGGTATGTTCATTCATTACATCAGGGGGACCCCTGGGCTAGGGTTGAACACCCCCCGGGCTCCCGCTCAACGCAGCTGATGCCCGAAGTATCACGCCTCGCCGAGGTTGGTCTCCGGATTTCATCTTCAGTTGGCTCCCATACCTCATCCGGGGTGACATGGACCTCGTTCGGGGTGGACTTCAGACCTTGTCTGGGGTGGATCTCAAACCTCGTCCGAGGTGGACTCCGGACCTCGTTTGAGGTGGATTTCGTACCTCGGACCTCGTCCGAGATGGATTCCCCGATGTGTGATGCCATGCTGAAGTTGTCATAGCACACTTTGGCAAGCCTTGCTTTGCCAAAGTTATCGCTGGTTTGAGTTAGCGTGGGGACCCTCCCACAATAGCAGCCTCTTGCCGATCTGGGTGGCCATCAACTGTCCATCCGAGCTGGCGCACCAACTTATAAAAGGGGTTGATGCGCTGCCTCGGGTCAACGATTCCACTGGTAACCTATGATGCACTCTAACAACATGTTAAAATATATTCGTCCTTATGTGAATTTTAGACGATAGGTCATGGACGCGCCCTCGAGTTGAGTTTGCTTGTGTTCATCAAAGGGCCACTGCTCCACTTGGCCGATATTAGGTCACATCGGGGAGTTCACTATCACACGAAACTAGGATCTAGCCCAAACAAGTGCCTCGTGAAGTGAATTCTTGACTCATAGCCTTTGAAAGGTGAAGGTATATATAGGAGTGCCAAGCTTGACTCACATGGGCGTGGCCGAGGCTTTGTCATTGAAGAATGATAGAACCCTAAGGCGCAAAAGGTTGATTCGCTTGAACACGTAGAAGTGAAGCGATCAATCCAATGGGCACGTATGATTGAGGAGATGCCAATAGATCGAGCTGAGCTTTGCCGAGAGAATGCCCTGTATGTCGAGTCGTATCATACGGACGCGAAGCCATTAAGAAGTGTTGCCCCTGCCCACTAAACTAACCCGATGACTAGAGGAGTGCGTTGGGGCTCAAAGTACTTAGAGACTGATGAGTTGCCTGTGAGACGAGGAGGTGTGCACTGAAGCACCTATTAACCGACTCCTGGAGGGATTGCTTGTGGTACAAGTCAGTGTGCATCAAAGTGCCGAATACTCAACTCACCTGAAGCGTGACCTTGTGAGGAGTTCTCGACTCACCAAGGAGTGGCCTTTGAGGTGAGGAGATATGCACCCGAACATAAGGTGATCAACTCATCAAGGCTTGCATGGTTGACTCATTGAGGCATTGACTGTGAGGCAGAGTACTCAACAAACCAGGGTGTGGCCTTTGACAGAAGAAGATGATTTGGTTATCCATAAAGCTAGAGAAAGCCCCTAGTCAGGGAGATACAATCGAGGCAAAGCGAAGTTCGGCTGAGGCAAGATTGTCAAGACCGATCGAACCATGTTGAGGTCAAGCATCACTCTCAAGATGTTCTTTAACGTAGCGTGGACCTAGTGTGGGGGGGGGGGGGCAGCACCCTAGAGGACAGGGAAGATGATGACACCATAGCTAGGTCTATTGTCCTTAGCCCGGATTCGCACTTGATGCATGGCATGGTTGAAGCGGATGCAGTGCCCAAATAGCAGTGGCGGTGTGAAGTTAGTCTGAGCTAGGATGGCGGTGCACGGCGGACGTCGAGCCCAGATGATGGCGCGTGGCACCATAAAAAAACATAGCTCTCGAGACAAGGCTCGAGAATGCTTTCAAAAAACTTAGCACTTGAGACGAGGCTCGTAAGCGCTTCGTGGATGGGGTGGGGACGGAACGCCACCGTCTCCCATCGAAAAAACTTAGTGCCCGAGATAAGACTCCAGAGTGCTTCACTGATGGGGTGAGGCTAGAACGCTACCGTTTCCCATCCAGAAAAACTTAGCTCTCGAGATGAGGCTCCTAAGCGTTTTGCGGTTGAGGAGAGACAAAACTTCGCTCTCCCTTCCAAAGACACCTACTATATGAATCTCGACCCTAACAATCTTAAATAAACTTATTAGTTTCATGAACAATCAAGATTCAAAAACCGGATGCGGAAAAATTAAATACTGGCTGTAGCCGGTACTGGTTTTCAACCTGTTGATTTCTACAACGCTACATTACCGCCGGTTACTACCAATATTTTTATCCCTGCGAACAGTAGCAATGATAGATGGCTTAGATACTTTTCAGTTAGCAAATGGCCTGTTTTTTCTGCATTGGATTTTGGTTTTTGAACTATTTGTGAGAGAGTACAAAAATATAAATAATTTATGTGTGGTTTTGACCGATATAAATAAAGTTGATATAGTGTATACTATAATTAACATGTATACCTCGTCTTAACAAGATATTTCGTTTGAAAGGTAGTTACAATAGGAAAGTCAAAATAGTTTTTATAAGCTGAAAAAAAGGCACAAAGTAAATATTGGTTCAGGCCACCACATTGAAAACAATTTGCTAGGTGACAGCTTCAGCACAAAAATCCAACTGTTGCATATTATACGAAGGGCTCTGTTTTCTTCTTAAAAGATTCAAGGCATATAAAAAAAGAAAAGGCGTTGCCTCTAGGCCTCAATTGGATCCTTATATAGATTATCAAACCAATACCAGTTCACTTAAAAGGAATCTGCCTCAACATTCAAACTCATGTTAAAACAAGCACAAATTGCATATGGCCATAATGAGGCTTCATAACCAACCCGATGGTTTCGAGCTCTCCATTCAATAAAGGAACGAGATATCTTTGCACTCCTGCATATCTGTTCAAGCCATGCATGATGCATCCTAGCAGAACAATAGGAAGGATTAATCTCCCCATACAAAATGCAGTGAAACAAACATGTACGGTCAGTGCCGGCAGTGGATAGGTACATAGCACAAGCATAGTCTGCAGCACAAGATTGCTGACTTCTGAATCCTAAACTACGGAGGGAATCAGCTACACCAAAAGAGCTGTACAACATATGATAACCTGGTGTAGGTGAATGCATCAAATGAAGCAGACTCAAACACTGAAAATAGCTGTTCCACCCGGAATCAGAAACTCAAAACATAGTATTTGTTGCTTTTGCCCCTAAACGAACCCTTCAGGCTGAATTCATTACAGCAGCGAGAAGTTGTACTCTACTACATCCAGATTTGATTGTGAAGAAGATCAACTCGAACTAGACGTAGCTGAACGGTAATCATTCCGCCAAGGTGGGTGAAGAGTAATGCTGCTGCTGCTGCTTTCCTGACACTTCAGTGGAATGACCATAATCATCACCTTCACACTGAAATGAAAAGTTCAACAAGAAAGATCATTAGAAATGATTTCAACTATCGTTGTCTTGGGATGGCAATTGGCATGCATTGCTCTTTATTTTGTGGTATTTCAGTTATAAGGTGTGCACAAAAAATTAGGGATCAAAAGAAAAATAATCTACGCAAAGGATAAAAAGAGAGATTCACGTACCAAATCAACAAGCATATCAATAGTGAGTCCAGTATCAAATTCATGGGCTTTCAGCGCTTCAACAATGAAGTCAGCAGACACATCTGGGAACATCCGCGAGAGGGATTCCACCACAGCAAGATGATTATCCACATCACTTTCCTCGTACTGTGATGGATCAAATGCGCTACCAGCAGCTTCTCCTTTTGAGGAAGACTCGGCAGAAATGTTGAGCTTTCCTAGGCTTTCAGCATAGTCATCCAAAGAAAGGGAATCTGGGAGTTCATACCCAGAAGACTTGTCAGCGGTCTCATTCTTTTCAGTTTCACCTACTTGCCTCTCAGATTTCTTCCTTTCATTCAAGCTTTCTGCAAACAAAGATCCGGAGGCAGGCACAAAAGGGGTGGCAAATGGATTCAACCGAGAAGACATTTCCATTGTCAGTGATTCAGCAGACCTGTCAAATACGCAAGGAAACCTCAGTACAAATTCATATGAGCAGTCATGGTTGATCAGATCCTAAACTGCGTTTTCATGTCTACCAATTTGATCGAGAACATAATTTTTTCAGTAATACATGCATGATATGAGGGTCATTTAATCAGATAGGCGTTGCAAAAAAGTAGGCCAATGACTAAGCTACCGGCTACCGAGCGTCCAGGCGATGTCACATCTTGATCAACTAGGCAGCAAATACATTACACAAGACGAGACCAGAAAGCATCCACCGCTTCACCGGAAAACTCTAGCACAAACGGGACAATTCCATGATGTACCCCTCGGATTCGTACCAAATCCAGAACCACGACCTACGCCCAAAGATCGTACCACCGAAAAGAACCAAGAAATCAAGCGCACCACCCAGGATCAACCAAGAACCTGCGACCACGCGAGGCGAGATTGACCTCGCCAGGATAGCGAACGAACCACGAATCGGACAGACCGCACCAGGGGGAGAGGCGGACGAACCCTAGGTCGCTTGTTCGTCGTCGCGGCTGGCTTGCTTTGCTTCGTCGGGGGAGGAGGGGAGCGAGAAAGGAGGGGAGCTGCTATTCAAGAGGGGAAAGAAAGCAGGAAAAGGAAGGGGACGAGGGGGTGGTGGGCCCGCGCGGAGGTGGGCAACGGTCGTGGTGCCCTCTCGACGGTGGAGATCGGTGCCGTTCAGGATGGACGGCTGCGATGGTCTCAGCACCCGCGACGTGGTGGTCGGTTTTTCTTCATTCCGTGTGCCCAAGGTGGTCTGCGGCTATTAATGGGAAGCTTTTTTCTGGGAGTAGCACAGTAATTCTCTTTAGGAAAAACAGGGGTGTGTATCCTTTGTTTTGTTGGCTGAATTCAATAAATAGTAAATTGTACATGTTTTCTCCTTACTTAATAAGAGCACGTCAAACATCTGTCAAAGTGTATCGGTGACAAGAGCCTCGTTGTCGTCATGCCGAAGTCAAGGTTAAAGAATAGACACTTGGGCGTTGGAGAGGGCATCGTGCATCACCAACAGGCCTCATGGTAGGTAGTAAATTGCACATGTTTTCCCCTTACTTAATAAGAGTATATCGAACAATTGTCAAAGTGTATTAGTGACGAGAGCCACGTTGTCGTCATGCCGAACTCAAGGTTAGAGAGTAGATACTTCGGTGTTGGAGTGAACATCAGGCATCACTGGCAAGTCTCATGGTTAGGGGTGTCAACCGACCGAATACAAATCAAATAGTCTAGATATGGATACAGTATAAAACGGATAATAAAGATATGATTGACACTCCTTGAATCTTAATGTATCGAATACAAATCGAATAGTCCAGATACGCATGCCGGATAAAATGGTTAATCCGGATTTGATTGACACCCCCACTCATGGTAGGTTCTAGCTTGGAGTCACGTGATGGAACAAGGTGGCACAACTGTGCCACTATTTATGGGCTTATTGGCTACCGCGTGAGGAGATAGAAAAAGTGAATGGTGTTTGCTGACAAGTGGGCCCACTAGGATGAATAATTGGCAGTTCTCTCTCTCTCCCTATAGTGATGAAAACTAAAAGCATTTCCAACAACAATCAAAGCATTGGCGACCAGAGCTACATTGCCTTCATGTGGGAGCTGAGGCTAGAGAGAAAAGACACTTTGGCGCTACAACGGGCATTGAGTGTCACTGGTAGGTCTCATGGTAGGCTCCAACGTGAGGAGCAAGGTAGTGCCTCAACAGTTTATGGCCCTATTGCTTACCATGTGAGGAGATAGAAAACGTACATGTGATTGCCAGTCAAGTGGGCCCTGATAGGACAAATGGTTGGGAGTGTTTTTTTCTCTCTTCACTTGCAGTAATGAAAAATAAAAGCATTTCCATCAACTACTAAAGCGTTGGCGATCAAAGCCACGTTGCCTTCATGTGGAATCCAAGGCTGGAGACAGAAGACACTTGGGCGCTACAATGGGTAATGAGCATGATCGGTAGGTCCCATGGCAGGCTCCAGCGTGATGAGCACGGTAGGCCCCACCCTATGCGTAGTTTATGACTCTGTTGCTTATAGCATGAGGAGATTGAAAAGGTACATGGTGTTTGCCAGTCAAGTAGGCCCCTCTAGAAAAAATGGTTGGAAGTGTTTTTCTCTCTTCCCTTGTAGTAATAAAAAATAAAAGCATTCCCGACAACTGTCAAAGCATTGGCGACCAGAGCCACGTTGCCTTCATGTGGAAGCTGAGGCTGGAGAGAGAAGACACTTGGGCGCTAAGCGGGCATTGAGCGTCACCGATAGGTCGCATGGTAGGCTCTAGCGTGATTAGCAAGGTAGCCCCCCACCCTCGCATAATTTATGGCCCTGTTGCTTACTGCATGAAGAGATAGAAAATGTAGGTGGTGTTTGCCAGTCAAGTGGGTCCCACTAGGACAAATGATTGGGGGTGTTTTTCTCTCTTCCCTTGCAGTAATGAAAAAAATAAAATCATTCCCAACAGTAGTCAAAGCGTTAGCAACCAGAGCCATGTTGCCTTCATGTGGAAGCCGAGGCTAGAGAGAGAAGACACTTGGGTGCTACAGCAGGCATTGAGAGTCACTAGTAGGTCCCATGGCAGGCTCCAACGTGATGAGCAAGGGAGCCCCCCTCCTTCCCCCCCCCCTTAGTTTATGGCCCTATTGCTTACCATGTGAGGAGATAGAAAAAGTACATGATGTTTGCCAGTTAAGTGGGCCCCTGAAAGCATCTAGACCTCTAAAAATGATTTTAGTAATTTAATGACAATAATGATTAAAAAGACTTATCGAGGTGATTACAAAGTTTAGTCCTAGAATTTGATGACATCATGGAAAAGGCATGCAAAAGTTATCAAATGTTGATGTGGATCAAGATAAACCTCATTGCAAAGGTAAATTGTAGTCTAAGGATCTCTTTATAGTCTTTTATCAGTCTCGAAGTTTGGATGAATAGACTGGATTTATAGAATAGTGCCATACTATAAAGAGGGATCATGACTAGTAATTTAAAGCTTAACTTGTGCTACTATGATCAATTAAATGTTCATGCATGCATCGAAACTTCATTAGGAACTTTCTCTGAATCTTCTTTAAAAAACTGGTATGATTGCACACCTTGAACGGTAGTACCGTTACCAGCTAATACATGTCAATAGCTAATTTTCAAAGAGGTATCTTTTGGCATTCCTTGGATCGGTACTACCACATGTGTTGCACAGTAGTACTATAGAGCGGTATGACCGCATGATTGGCGATACAACCGCAAATTGGTAGTATCGAAATTTACATGGCAGTAACTAATTTCCAGAGAGGTATGTTTTGGAGCATTTTCTCTCCTCTAGAAATCGAAACTACCACAGTTGGGGTGTGGTAGTACTGCATGATTGATACCGCCGGACCCTGTGAGGGCGGTGCTATGGATATTTGAAGTAATGGTTAGTTTCTGTGCATTTAATGAATCTCAGATAGCCGTTGAATAGTAGACACAGTAGTACCAGCCACTACATAGTGATACTACCACAAATCCTATTTTGGGGGGATTTCGACCCCCAATGGACATCCTGGTGGGTGGAGGCTATACATACTTTTTTAGCAACAGCAAGGGCTTTCTTTCTAACTTCATTGAATACCCTTGAGCTCCTTGTACACTCTCTACTACTCATTTACTCATATTTCATATTTTGAGATAGTTGAGAGCATTCAAATGCATTGCATCATAAATTGATCTTTGCGGTACTTGATAATCTTCAAAAAGCACTATGGTTCATTACTCTTGATGGTTACTGACACCTACACAGCTTGGAGAAGTTGTGCGGTGATCTCTTCAAAAAAAGATTATGAAGAGGCCCAACACCATTTGTAAGTGGTGTGGTGTTCGTCATTTCCGGAGTGGAGGAAGAGTAATCCTAGTGGATTTGAGGTCTTTAGGCTCGATTCATGGAGCCAATTCAATCAGTTTGGGCTTATCTCAATGTGGACTAGTAAAAACCAGCAAGTCTTCGATACCACGGGACAAACATCGCGTGTCTCCACTGTGGTTTACTCTCTTGCATTTACTTTTCGCATTTACATTTCTATCACTTATATTGAATTGAATTATGTAGCTAAAAGTGTATCTTGTATTAATATTGCTTGTGGTGCTTTAGTGAAATCTAGAAGATTTAGGCTTTAATTGTGCAAAAGGCTTTTGATTAAGCTCATAATTGCTAAAAATTATGATTTAACCAAAACATTTTAAAAACCTCCTATTCACCTCCCTATAATTGGTTATCCTTAACCCTACAGCCCTATTAGGAGAAATGGTTGGGAGTGTTTTCTCTCTTCCCTTGCAGTAATGAGAAATAAAACATTCCCAACAAATGTCAAAGCATTGGTGACCAAAGCCACGTCTTCATGTGGAAGTCGAGGCTAGAGAGAGAAGACACGGGTGCCACACCGGGCATTAAGTGTCACTGGTAGGTCCCATGGCACGCTCTTGTGTGATAAGCGAGGTAGTGCCTTCCCCTTCCTCCCCACACACACAGTTTATGGCCCTATGGCTTACCGCATGAGGAGATAGAAAAAAGTATATAGTGTTGATGGTTGAGAGTGTTTTTCTCTCTTCCCTTGCAGTAATGGAAAATTAAAAGCATTCCCAACAACATTCAAAGCGTTGGTGACCAGAGCCACGTTGCCTTTATGTGGAAGCCAAGGCTTGAGAGAGAAGACACTTGGGCGCTACAGTGGCCATTGAGTGTCACCAGTAGGTCCCATGGCAGGCTCCTGCGCAATGAGCAATGTAGTGCCCCCTCCTCGCAATTTATGACCCTATTGCTTACCATGTGAGGAGATAGAAAAATACATGGTGTTTGCCAGTCAAGTGGGTCCGCTAGGATAAATAGTTGGGATTGTTCCAGTGGCGGAGCCACAGTAGGTGCATGAGGGTACAACTGTTTTTTGCATAAAAATTTGATATATACCCTCCTTAATACACAAAGTATACACTACATACTAACATACTCTTACAAGGCTTCAATTATAGCTCATAGCCGAAAACCCATTAGGCCCAACAGGTCAATCTCAACAACACAACAGCAACAACACATCTCATAGCGCCATCTTCAGGAGAGAATCAATCCCCAACCGGCCACCCACACCCAAATTCCCCGATCCCCATCTTTTGGCTTCAGGCTTCTGCCCTAGCTAGCAGCTGTCAAGCGCCTAGTTAGCCAACCATATTGGATACTCAGATGATTTATGTCATGTTTTGCAAAAGAGGGATCTAGATATTGTTAATGTTGTTGAGCTTGTATACATGATTAAGCTTGAGTTGCAATTGTTGTGGGAGGATGATGGATAGAAAACTTTTCTAAGAAATGTCACTTCTTTTTGTGTTAAGCATCGCATCAAAGTTCCTGACATGGATGGGTTCTACGTGCCTGTGGAGAGAACAAAGCATTTCTTTGAAAAAGTAAATAATTTTCATCGCTTCCATATTGAAATGTTTTTAAGTGTCATTGATATGCACCGTCAAGAGCTCAATAGCAGGTTGGTTAAATTTGTTATAACTGCTTATTTCCAAATTTCAATGCATTTTTGCTTCCTACTAATACGTTTGCTTTAGTAGTACATTTGCTTCTTATGACATGTTTGATGACATTAATACAGAGCTACTTCTTTGCATGGCATCTTTACATTCTGTTGATTCATTTGCTTCATATGACAAGGATAAAATTCTTAAACTTGCTAAGTTTTATCCTAAGATTTCTCAAACATAGATTTGGTCCAACTTTCTTTGTAACTTAATATGTTTATTTCTTACATGCACTAAGATACGATGTTTTAAGAAGTGAAGAATCTCATTGAGCTCTCTATTAAACTTGTTGAGACAAAGAAGCATGATTGCTATAAATTTGTTTATTTGCTACTCAAATTGGTGTTGATCCTTCATGTGGCTACTGCAAGTATAGAGGATATTTTTGGCAATGAATCATGTGAAGAACAAATTAAGAAATAGCATGGGTGAACAATACTTGAATGATTGCTTACTTACATATATTGAGTATGGGTTTTTTCTACAAGTTAGTGATAACGTTGTCATCAATTGCTTTCAAAGCATGAAGGAACACCGTATCAAGTTGTAATTTTCTAAAAGTATTTTATGATGTTGGTTGTAATGCATACATGTAATTTATCATATTTGAAGTTCTGTACTATATTATTTAAACTTTTATTAGAACAAATGTGTCTTAAACTCGTATACCTATCATCAAGCCATTGGATTGTCCAGTAATGAAAAACAAAAGCATTCCTAACAACGGTCAAAACTTTGACGACCAAAGCCACGTAACCTTCACGTTGAAGCTGAGGTTAGGGAGAGAAGACACTTCCCATGGCAGGCTCCATCTTGGAGTCACGTGATGGTGCAAGTTGGTGCTGTCACCTGTAGTTTGTGGCCCCTGTTGCCTGGTCGTGTGACGAGACAGAAAAGGTGACTGATGATTGCATGTGAAGAGGGCCTACCTGGAGAAATGGCTGGGATTTGGGTCTGTTTGCTTTGGGGCTGTTTGGTTGCCTGCATGTGCTCATACAGCTGCATGAGCGTGGCCAGGCTGAGGAGAGAAGCTCCTCAGCCACGTTTCTCCTCAGCCTGGCTCCAGTTGATTTTTTGCATCCACTCGTGCAGGCTCTCTCCTCCATGCAGGCAACCAAACACCATCTCCATGTATGCGCTGATGCGAACCACCTCCATGCAGGCAGCCAAACAGACCCTTTGTGTCTTGGCTCCCATCTGCCTGGCTAGGACGCTTCTAGGACTCTACTGGAGATGTGTTCAGTTCATTTCAGAGCTAGCCTGGCCTACATTCCTCGCCAACCTCGTTAGCCTGGGCTAGGCGAACAAAATCGGACGCTGAGCGTCCAGGCAGTAGTGTAATGTCTCGCTGATCTCACTTACTTTGCTAACCCACCATCATGCGCTGAGCACGCTGACACCAATTCGTGTCCAAAAAAGCTCTCAAAGCAATTAAGAAGCCATAATCCTATTTTACATTCTCTCAGGCTCAGGCCACTAACCATATAGTCCAATCTTCGACTTTGCCTGCCCAGGCAAAAAATCAGAATTTCAAGCTACTTTCAGGCATCACTTTTTCTAGGCATGTTGCCCAGGCCTCCAACCAAAATAGGCCCTTATTTCTCCCCCCTTGTAGTGAAGGAAAATAAAAGCATTCATAACCAGTTAACCATCTATTGTGACTACAGACCAAACAGAGAGAGTATGGTAGTGGAGAGTTATATGAGTAATGCTTAGGGTTTCCCCTTAACCTGTATCGTATATATATACCCTCATGGGGAGTGTTTTTACAACCTTGCCCTTACATCTGAGTAACCCCCTCTAGGGTATTTATGTCATTACATATGTCCCATACTGGTCTTTACAGCCTTCTGACAGGCCGGCTAGGCTTAGGTGGAGGCCACCCCTACAAAACCGTCAATTATCTATTTCTCCCCCCTTGCAGTGAAGGAAAATAAAAGCATTCCTAACTAGTTCACCGTCAGTTATCATGTCGGTGACGAGAGCCATGCTATTGTCATGTTGAAGCCGAGGCTGGAGAGAGGCGTTGGAGAGGGCGTCACTGCACCAGTAGGTGGTCTCATGGCAGCTCCAGCTTAGAGCGAAGGTCCGATGGTGCTCCCGCGCGCATTTTGTGGCACTATTGCCAACCCACATGAGGAGATAGGAAAATAAAAGCATTCCAACATCAGTCAAATCTATTTCACCATGCATCAGTGGATGAATGGTGCTAGCAGTAACTAGCCAGCATGATCAGATGAGCAGTAGATCTTCTGAAACGAACCTTTTGATGATGGTGTTTTGAAACGCTAGGCAGGCATTCTTCACGAGACTGTTGTACATGATACTTCTGATGCATATTGCTAACAGTGACACACTCTTTTGCCGCGGATTTCTGTCACAACAAAAAAACACGGTTTAATTTAATCGAATCTACTCACATGGAGCTGAAATTACAAGCAAAATTAGTTCAGCTCAAAATATATCTAGCTTCGTTTGCCTCTTCAGAACTGGATTCACATGTATCATTTTTGGAAGGGGACAAATGCAGCCCCTGGTTGTGCCTAACAAAGGGAGTACGTCTCAGGTTTTAATGTGTTCTGAAATAGGTCTTTGAGATTAAGCTTCGTCACTGTTTGCAAAACTCGGGTGCAAAATTTCCGCACTTCTTGACGGTGTGACTTGTTTTCTGGAATCTTTGTAAGAACTTCTTGTATCAACTCACACAATGGAGCCAAATGCTTCTTCAACACCTTTGATGCACTTGAAACATCACCAACCCAAGATTTCAATATGCAGTCCACCAACTCTAATGTTTGAATTCTTCGATATTCAGCTTTCGTGCTCCCAATCTTCTGTAGAACAAAGCCAAAAAGCTGTTGCCCTATCCAAGGATTCATCCGGACAACCTCCTTCACAAAACCAAGCTTTAACTGTGATTTCTTGTTGTTGAAGTAGTCGATCAAGATATAATGGAACTTAGCTCACTGCCATCAGCGCTATGCGATTTGACAAAAGCTTGCATTAAGAAAGAATACAAATCCAGCACCAAACTTTTTCCTGTAGAGTTGGGACATGAGGTTACAGCAAAACAAATTACAAAAGCTGCACAAAGTAGATCACACAGAGAGCATTTTGGTTGGGGGAAAACAGAAATGAGCAAAATAAAAGAAAAAGAAGACAACTACTAATCCTGTTTTTCATTGGATGTCCACCTTCTAAAGGTTACAAATTAAAATATATTACAAGATAGTTGGGTTATTTCCTAAGGGAATAAGTTCATGTGACACCCTAAACTTTGTTTGAAAGTCCATTCAGCATCCCAAACTGAGAGACCATGTGAAGGTCACCCCATGGTTGTGATGAGTATTTGACTCTTGATCTAGGAAGATTGAGTTTAGCTTTTGAGGTTTGTGCCAGTTCTGCAATGTCGTAGCCCTGGCAAAGTGCTCTGCAGCCAGCACGACCACTTTGGCCATGGTCGAAGGGCACCAGAAGGCCAGCACGACCACGTTTGGCCGTGGTCGTAGGTCTCCAGGGAAGTTTAAGACTGGTTTTGCCATAGTCGTTTCTTGGTCATGATCGAAATGACCCGTACGACCACGTTGTGCGCTATCGGAAGTCAGTCGAGCTGTTTACGATCACACTGTCAGCGGTCGGAAGCCGGAAACCACGTTTACGATCTCATTGGCTGTTGTCGAAAGCCTCTATGGCCACATTGGTCATGATCGGAGGATGACAGATAGCTTTACGACCTCGTTGGCCGTAGTCGAAAGCCAACCAATGGTTTACGACCATTTCAAAGCAACTTGAACGTAGTCGAAAGGGTTTACGACTACGTTGTCGCTGATCGGAAGTCAGCAGCAGCCTTACGACCACGTTTGACTGTGGTCGGAACCCAGCCAGGAAGTCTACGACCATGTTGTCAAGCATCGGGAGCCAGCCGAGTCGTTTACGACTTCATCAGGCGCATTCCTGCTAAATCGTAGCATTTGGCCGTGGTCGAAAGCCTGCCAGACAAGTGTACGACTACGTTGTAACGTGCTTCAGTGCTCGGGTATGCGACCACGTTGGGAAGTCGATGACCTACGACCACGTTATTGAGAGCTGCGGTCAGAAGTCGATGCTTCGACCACTGTGGTTGGGAGACGGCACTCGAGCTTGCGACCACGTGGGAAGTCGGCGGACTTCGACCATGTTGTGAAGCGGTCGAACGAGGTCGGGTCGGGGTCAGACTCAGTCGGTTGTGGTCATAGCCGGTCGGTTGTAGTCGTACCGGTCGGATTTGGTCGTAGAGCAGTCTGGCGTTGTCGGACGTGCTCGCACGCAGTTGGAATCGGTCGTATGTCCTGTAGACTTGACCATTTGAGCTGGAATTTGGTCGTAGGGCTTTGTGATGAAGTCAGGGACCTTGTGCACTTGTTGGTTTATCTTTTCGATCGGTCGTAACGACTTGGGTTGAAGTCGTAGTCTTTGAGCGTTAAAACCGTAGCGAGTTATGGCTGGTCGTAGCAAGTTAGCGATGATCGTAGACTCATTGTTTCTGATCATATGGCTTGGTTTTGTGGTCGTATGTCGTGTGCTTTCATTGTTCTCTATTTTCGAGTGGTCGTAGGTGGTATACGACTTGGTAAGAGTATGTTTTGAGTTCTGTTTTCTGGCTCAAGTAGTTGTATACTATTGTGAGCGGTGCTATGTAATGGTTTGCTTGTCTGTGATGTTTGCAGGACCTTGAGACTAGTCGTGGCGAGGCATGGAGGGCCGAGACTAGGCACGGGCGGTGCTGAGGTCAAGAGCGGCCAGGAAGTGCTGAAGACGACGAGGTCTGAGAGGTGGTTGCAAGCCGAGGAGATGAGGAACCGGAGCTGGAGCTGCCAGAGGACCTTGGAGACAAGTCTTGATGAGGCTTGGAGTGGTCGGGACTAGACATGGGGGATGTCGAGGTCCAGAACGACCAAGGGAAGCCGAAGGAGACCTAGTCTTGCGAGGTGGTTGCAAGCTTGGACGACAAGGCAGGAGGAAGCTTCCGGGAAGGCAGTGGAGTGGCATTTTGGAGAAATGCGGAAAGCTGCAAAGGGAAGCTGTGTCTCTGCCAATGCACAGGAGTTGTTGGCGCTAACGGGCAAAGCAGTGGAGCCGTTGGGTGTAACGGGTAAAGCACTGGAGCTCGTTCTCGCTAGTGGGTAAAGTGAGTTGAAAACCTGGTGTTAGGTGGGGGTTTGCGGGTTCCCCCTCTTTGGTGTGTGAGTGTGTGGCTATAAATAGAGAGGATAGAGCTCGGGTACTGGGGAGATCCTGATCCCCGAGTTGCTCTGTTCTTCCTTTGTTATTTGTGAGTGTGTGGGTTCTCGGGATGGAGCAAGTGTGCTCATGTATCTCCCAGTTGGAGTGGCTGTAGAAACCTCCATTATCAATCATTCATCTCTCTTCCTCTATTTGTTTTCAGTCGTCTTGAGATGTTGTGATTGACTTGTTTGCGATCTGTTTTGAGAGCTTGGGCTTCTTGCTATCCTTTTCTCTCCTCTCTTCTTCGTGAGTCTGCTTTCGTCTTTGTGTGCTTTGATTAACTCAGAACTGGGAATCTGTCTCAAGGCCACTTGGCCAGTTCATTCCCGAGAGCAGGAGTCGAATTAGAGAAGTTCACTTTTCCGGATGATTGTGCGCCTCGAGTCCTTCTGTTCTTGGTTCATCCTCTCAGTTATCACTGTTTGATTTCTTTTGTCGGCTCAGGCAAGTGTTCGACCACGTGGTGTTTCGACCATCAGTTGGCTTACGACCACGTGTGTTCGATCGAAGAAGCTAGTTCTTTCGCCCGATTTGTCGTGTGAGTACTTGGGGAGTTTTTAGAAGGCACCATTCACCCCCCCTCTGTTGCCATTTCGGTCCTACAATTGGTATCAGAGCCGGTTAGCTCTAATTCATAGATCTTAACCAGTCTCAAGAGCCATGGCGACGGACAAGTACTCGACCAAACCTCCCGTCTTTGATGGCCTGGATTATCCCTTCTGGAAGAGCCGAATGGAAACATACATCCAGGCTCAGGGGTATGCCATTTGGCGGAAGGTGAAGGTCAGATTCGTTGTTCCTGCCGATGAGAACATCAATGTGGCAAACATGCCCGATGTTGAGGCAAATGCGAAGGCAAGGAACATCATTATCCAGTGCTTGAGTAGAAGCGAGTTCGATCGCATCTCTCACCTGTCGTCCGCTTACGACATCTGGGTGACCCTCGATGCATACCATGAGGGCACCACCCAGATTAAGACGGTCCGACAGGACCAGTTCAAGCGCGAATATAACAAATTCGAGATGCTTGCTGGAGAGTCCCTGGATGAGTGCTTTTCGCGATTTCACAAAATCTTGAGCAACCTCCGAGCGGTCGGTCTTACATACCCCGACTCGGATAACGCTCGCCAAATGCTTGCGGCACTCGATCTTCGTGTCTGGGAAATGAAAGTGACCACCATCAAAGACACGACAGACCTCTCGACCCTGACTCTTGACGCGCTGTACTCGCGCCTCAAGACTCACGAGATTGACGTTGTCTCTCGACGGTCGAAGTCACAGTCGATGGCTTTGGTCACCGATCCCGTTTCTTCTTCCGGGCCCTCTTCGGATTCTTCTTGCGGTTTCTCCCTTGCTGCTCTCTGTGACATAACTGATGATCAGTTAGAGCAGCTTGCGGATGATCAGCTGGCCCTCCTAGCCCGAAGGTTTTCCCATGCCTACAAGGGTAGGAGAGACAGAAAGAGAGGAGGACCCGTGATTTGCTTCGAGTGTGGTGGCCCCAACCACATTCGGGCAAACTGCCCCAAGCTGGAGAAGGGCAAGAACGACTACGGCGGTTCGGGCAAGAACGACTACACCGACAAGAACCGCAACAAGAAGCCTCCAGTACATCCACAAGGCAAGAAGAAGTTCCGCGACTTCGGGAAGGCCAAGAAACTCTTCCACCGCGTCCTCACGGCGTTCGACGACCTCGACCTCAGCGAGGTGGAGGGATGGAGCGACGACGACGGGGCGGGTGACCAAGTGCCCAAGGATGGCGGCGACGACTTCTCCGGCATGTGCTTCATGGCCCTCGAGGGCGAACTCAGCGACAGCGAGCTGTACTCCGACTCGAATGAGGTACTCCCTTCTTATGACCAGCTAAATGATGCTTTTCTTAAGCTAGGTGGATTTCATGCTAGAGCTAGGTCTAGGTGTACCAAGTTAGAGAAGGAAGTAGATAGACTGTCACGGGAGATTACTTCACTTACATCTGCTCCCTCCCGTGACGACTGTGATACATGTTGTGCCTTGCTTAATGACATGGAGAAATTAAGGACCTCTCATGATAGTATGTCCTCCGAGCTTGATATTGTTAAGGTGGAGAATGTTAGTCTGCTTGCTGAGTTAGAGTTGAGTAGAATGGCTGTCACCCTACTTACTACTGATGAGACTACTTCTCCCACCTCATGTGAGGATAAGGACATTGCTGCTAGAGGACCTTATGCCATGCTCCTTGATTTGTCCGAGTCTTGTGAAAATTGCAATAACTTGAAAATGAACCTAAAACGGGCAGATCACAAGATTGCTGAGTTGAGTGCTTCTTTACTTGAGCCTATTGATTCATGTTTGAATTGTCCAAAGTTAACTGCTGAACTTGAATCTGTCTCAAAACAGTTTCAAGAAATGATTGACAACAACAAGAAAATAGCTCAGTATGCGACTAAGGATCCTGTTAGCTCACCATGCATTAGTTGTGATAAACTAAAACTTGAACTCGTTGCTTTGAATGACAAATATGTGAAGCTAACTAAGGACTTACTAGAGAAGCCACAATCTGGTTGTGATGTGATTGATGGTGTGGGGGAGAAGCCCCAGGGTAAGGATGAGACGCTTAGAGACGCGAACCAACCTGCTAGTAGTAGGACTGTCCACTCAGAGTCGGTTGTGCGTGCACAAGCCATTCTTTCCTCTACTGTTGGTTCTTCTTCTGCTCCCTTACCTCCTGCTGTTCCCTCTTCTCCCTGCTCTTCTTGCACCTCTCTCTTTCGGGAGTGTTAGTATCTTATGAACACTCTCGAGAGATTTGTAGGAGGCAAGAAGAAGCTTAATCTTATTCTAGACCAATCCAAGATTTGTAAGTTCAATCAAGATCTAGGATATGATTTCTATGAGGATATGAGGAAGCATCCTCCTGCTATTCTCAGACCCATAGTGGGAGGTGTGATCGAGGTCGAGCCCAGATCTGATGAAGTCAAATTCAAATCAGCAGGCTTTGCCCAAGGGATCTCTGACAGCAAGGTGAGTTCACCTGCTACCTCGGCTTCTCAGAAGCTGAAGCCCTCGCGTGCTACTTCCACCTCCTCGAAGGTGAGGTACCACTGCACCTTCTGTCAGAAGGATGGACATTTGATCGATCGATGCTTCAGGCGCGCCAGGATCGCGCAGAGAGACCGTGCTGTAGCTCTTAGGCGTATTCAGGGTCAGCCCCAGACCTTGAGTGCATCTAAGACCAACACGAGGTCTAGGTTTGCTTCAGATGCTTCTGATAGGTTTGGGCAGCATCGAGGACTTGGTTTTTCCGGGTTTTCTGGTTCTCGTCCTCATGCTGCTCCGGGTCGTGACTTTCGCCGTCCTGAGGGTACATTTCGTCTCCCCCGTCGAGACAGTTACCCACGGCGTGATCAGCGTGTTGCCGGTGTTCTGACTCGCTCTTCCGTAGCAGTCGGACCCCGCAACAGCCTCAGGTCTGCACACAGATCTTCTTCTTTGAGTCACAGGGAGCGTAGGGTAGATAGAGGTCAGTCGTGCTTGACTACTTCATCTGCTCGACGTGTTGTTCAGTATTGGGTGCCAAAATCACTTTTGATTTACCCCAGTACTGAGACTTTACTCTCTGTTTGACTCAGGTTCGCCGGGTAGGGAAGGACAAGGTTTGGCTTGTAGACTCCGGTTGTTCTCGTCATATGACCGGAGACTCTCGTTGGTTTTCTTCCCTTGCCCGTGCTCCAGGTGATGAGATGATCACCTTCGGAGATGCTTCATCTGGGCGCGTCATCGCAAAAGGTACTGTGCTCATTAATGCATCTTTTATTCTTAAGGATGTTGCCTTGGTTGGTAAGCTGCAGTACAATTTGCTTTCCGTTTCTCAGCTTACCGATGACGGTTTCGAGGTAAGCTTCAAGAAAAACAATTGCAAAATTCTTGATTCTTCGGGTAGTCTTGTTTGCGGGATTTCTCGTTTTGGGAGGATCTTTCGTGCTGATTTTTCTGAGTCTTCTGGTGATCCTCTCCGGTGTTTAGTTGCTTCTGAGTCCCGCGACTTGACTTTCTGGCATAGGAGACTTGGTCATATAGGATTTGACCATTTGACCCGAGTTAGCGGTCACGATCTCATTCGTGGTCTGCCTAAGCTCAAGATGGTCAAAGATCTTGTTTGCTCTCCTTGCCGGCACGGCAAGATGGTTGCCGCTTCTCATCCTCCGGTCACAGTGACCATGACCGATGCACCGGGACAGCTACTCCACATGGACACAGTTGGACCAGCTCGAGTGCAGTCAGCAGGAGGGAAGTGGTATGTTCTTGTCGTGGTCGATGACTTCTCGAGGTATTCTTGGGTGTTTTTCTTAGCCTCGAAGGATGAGACATTTTCTCATTTTCGAGGTCTTTTCAGCAGGCTTTCTGTTGAGCTCCCGGGTGCCTTACGAACGATCTGCAGTGACAATGGCACGGAGTTCAAGAATTCCTACTTCGAGAGTTTCTGTGGTGAGACAGGTGTAGAGCATCAGTTCTCCTCTCCGCACGTCCCACAGCAAAATGGCGTTGTGGAGAGAAAGAACCGCACCTTGGTTGAGATGGCTAGGACGATGCTTGATGAGTACTCTACACCGCGGAAGTTTTGGGCTGAGGCTACAGCCACCGCGTGCCATGTATCAAATCGAGTTTTTCTTCGGGCACACTTGCACCGCACTTCTTATGAGTTGAGATATGGGCGAAAGCCTAGCGTCTCTCATTTTCGTGTGTTTGGTTGCAAGTGCTTTGTTTTGAAGTCCGGGAACCTAGACAAGTTCGAGTCACGTTCTTGTGATGGAATCTTTCTAGGTTACTCGCCTTCTTCGCGGGCTTATAGGGTCTGGAACTGCGAGTCTAGTAAAATGGTAGAGTCCTGTGAGGTAACCTTTGACGAGGCCAGTCCGGGGACTAGGCCTGATATCTCAGGTTCTTTAGAGCAGTCCGAGACCATCTTCGTAGATGACGAGGACGATGGAGATGAGGGTTGTCTACCCGATCCAGTCCCTTATCCACCCCTTGAGGTGCCGTCTTCCACCGCACCTCTAGGTGATCAGCCCATGCCTATTGCTTCCTCCGGAGCTAGTGACTCTGTTCCTACCTCGTCAGCTCACGAGGTAGAGGCCACTTCTTCATCTCATCTAGGACCTCCCAGACATATCCAGAAAAGGCATCCTTCTGAGCAGGTGATTGGAGACCTGTTCGAGCGTGTTACCCGCTCAAAATCTGGCTTATCTCAATTCTGTCTCCATTCTGCTTTCATTGCCTCCTTTGAGCCCAAGGATGTTTCTCATGCTTTATCTGATGAGTCTTGGGTCAATGCCATGCATGAGGAGCTAGAAAATTTCGAAAGGAACAAGGTCTGGTCGCTTGTCGAGCCCCCGCGAGGTCACAATATTATTGGGACTAAGTGGGTGTTCAAGAACAAGCAGAGCGAGGATGAAGTGGTTATTCGAAACAAGGCTAGACTGGTTGCTCAGGGGTTCTCCCAGGTTGAAGGTCTATATTTCGAGGAGACCTTTGCCCCTGTAGCTAGACTTGAAGCCATTAGAATCCTGCTTGCCTTTGCAGCTTCTAAGGGTTTCAAGCTTTACCAGATGGACGTCAAGAGTGCCTTTCTCAATGGCCTTATTGAGGAAGAGGTCTACGTCCGACAGCCTCCTGGTTTCGAAAACCCCAAATACCCAAACCATGTCTTTAAGCTTTCCAAAGCGTTGTATGGACTTAAGCAGGCCCCCAGGGCTTGGTATGAGAGGCTTAAGTCCTACTTGTTGAGACATGGGTTTGAAATAGGTAAAGTTGATAAGACCTTGTTCATCCGCCGGCTTGGCGCTGACCTTCTGCTCGTCCAGATCTATGTCGATGACATTATCTTTGGCAGCTCTTCCCATACTCTGGTTTCCCAGTTCTCGGATGTCATGAGCACCGAGTTTGAAATGAGTATGATGGGTGAGTTGACCTTCTTCCTTGGCTTCCAAATCAAGCAGTCTCGGGAGGGTACATTTCTTCATCAAGGAAAGTACACTCGTGACCTCCTGAGACGCTTCGATATGAGCGATGGTAAGCCTGTGTCAACTCCCATGGCTTCTACAGCCTATCTTGACCCAGATGAGGATGGCGAGCCAGTTAATCAGAAAGAGTTCAGAAGTATGATCGGCTCCCTTCTTTACCTCACTGCCTCGAGACCAGACATACACTTCTCCGTGTGTCTGTGTGCTCGTTTTCAGGCTTCTCCTCGTGTATCTCACCGCCAGGCGGTGAAGCGCATCTTTCGGTACCTTCGAGCTACCATTGACTATGGTATCTGGTACTCTTCCTCATCCTGTCTTTCCTTGAGAGCCTTTTCGGATGCAGACTTTGCTGGCTGTAGGATAGATAGGAAGAGCACTTCCGGCACCTGCCAGTTCTTTGGCACCTCTCTCGTTTCCTGGTCTTCGAGGAAGCAGTCCGGTGTTGCACAGTCCACCGCAGAGGCCGAGTACGTGGCTGCAGCCAGCTGCTGCAGTCAGGTACTTTGGATGGTTTCGACCCTGCGGGACTTTGGGTTAGCTATCGACAGTGTTCCACTCTTTTGTGATAACACTTCGGCGATTAACATTGCTAAGAACCCAGTGCAGCACTCCCGGACCAAGCACATTGATATTCGCTTCCACTTCCTTAGAGACCATGTAGAGAAGGGTGACATAGTGCTCCAGTTTGTGGAGAGTGACCACCAGTTGGCTGATATTTTCACCAAGCCTTTGGACAGTTCGAGGTTTTCAGCTCTGCGGGGAGAGCTTGGGGTGGTTTGTCCTTACGGACTGTAGTGAGGGGGAGCTTGGGCTTTACTGCTTTATTATATTAATGATGCTTCTGTCTCATTTCTGTTGCATTGCATTTGGGTGCATTGGGTTTAGTCCTTCTAGCATAGGTTAGAGTGCTTCTCTTGCCTAGTTGCTTAGACTTCCTACTCTTATCTTGTGCTTCCAGGATGCTTCTTATTAGCTGCTTCTTATCTCACTAGATTGAGCTCACTCACTTCTTATAGGTTCTAGCGAGGGTTGGGCCACCCTCGGGTAGACAGGGTACGTGATTGCTCTCTAGTGTGTGTTTTCCGGTCAGCTGTTAGTCCTGGAGACATATGGGGTAGATGAGAGTTAGTCTGAACCACAGTTGTCTCTATATCTTATCTATGCTTTAAGGACTGCCTGTTTTGGTTTTATTTGCCAGCTTCTCGACTTAATGCTTTGGTTCAAGGAGAGTTCATTTGGGAGCTTCTGGAGCTTAATTTTGACTTAACTCAACTTGAACTAAAAGTTGCATCTAATGTTGAGGGGGAACTGGTCTTTCGCGCATTCTCAGCATTCTAGTATTATAATCAATCTGCATTGAGCCTTGATTATTATCCTATTATGACATGCTTCAGTGCTTTACACCTTGCCATGACTTGTGCTTAGCTTGCTAAATTTATCATGACTTCATATGTGTAGACTAGCGTTTGCCATGATAAGTTAAGTAAAATTGATCAACTTAAATTAAACTTATCATGCTCGCATTTGAGTTTAGTCTTTCTTGAGCTATCCTTTTATGATTCATGCCATGTCAAATAGGCTGAGTAGAGCGTTGAATCTATATGGAGCCTTAGTTTGAGATGTTTTAGTCTCCTGATGATACATGAGTTAGTACAATGTGTTGAAAAAAAGGGATCTCTTTTGTGCGAAAAAACTGATCTCACCAATTCTTTCCTATGAGACGGCTTGCCATTGCACTTGGCATGAACTCAGGGGGAGTTTTGGATGACCTAGACTATCTTCTTAAGCTTCTTGCTTGGAGTAGTCGCATAAGGCTTGAGATCTAGCACATGATAAAACAAAATGTTGGTTGACAACCACCATATTTGTGCGAAAAAAACTGATTTCACCAATTCTTTCTCATGAGACAGCTTGCCATTGCACTAGGCATGAACTCAGGGGGAGTTTTGGATGACCCAGACTATCTTCTTAAGCTTATTGCTTGGAGTAGTCGCATAAGGCTTGAGATCTAGCACATAAACAAAAAAATTGGGTTGAAAACAACCATATGCTTTCAAAAGACAATGTTTAATGTGCTCAATTTGCTTAATCTACATTCAGAACCACGTACTTTAACCAATGTTTCAATCTTGAGCTTATAGCACTCTATTTGGACTCAGTGTTAGCTTCTTTGCTCCGCTTAGCTTATTGACATGGCCTGCATCATTCTTGGCTGTCTCTAGCTAGACTTTACTCATTGATGACGTGACTTGCTCTCAAAATGCATTACATTTCAGATTGTCATCTATATGCTCTAGCTGACTTATATATATGTTGTCATGATTTAGATAGCGTTTTATTGAGTTATGGCTTGGTGTATTACATTATGATCATTATGGATAACTCTCATGGCTCTAAATGCTTAAATAAACAAACTTCAGCCACTTTCATCCTTTGACATGTCATATTCTCTCTATTGCATCTTGATGTGTTTATTGCCAAAAGGGGGAGAATAGAGAAGAAAAAGTCTGTTGGTCTGTTGGTTCCAGTTTAGAGCTTTGGAGATCAATTTGCTCTTTCAGTTGTTGCTCTAGTGTTCCTTCTGTCGACATGGTCATTTGTATGTTTCTCTCTCTTCTTTGGACCATGTTGGACTTTTCAAAACAAACTCAACTTCTTGCTTTTTCTGGGTTTGTCAATATACTCATCAAGGGGGAGATTGAGACACCATGTGAAGGTCACCCCATGGTTGTGATGAGTATTTGACTCTTGATCTAGGAAGATTGAGTTTAGCTTTTAAGGTTTGTGCCAGTTCTGCAATGTCGTAGCCCTGGCAAAGTGCTCTGCAGCCAGCACGACCACTTTGGCCATGGTCGAAGGGCACCAGAAGGCCAGCACGACCACGTTTGGCCGTGATCGTAGGTCTCCAGGGAAGTTTAAGACTGGTTTTGCCATAGTCGTTTCTTGGTCATGATCGAAATGACCCGTACGACCACGTTGTGCGCTATCGGAAGTCAGTCGAGCTGTTTACGATCACACTGTCAGCGGTCGGAAGCCGGAAACCACGTTTACGATCTCATTGGCTGTTGTCGAAAGCCTCTATGACCACATTGGTCATGATCGGAGGATGACAGATAGCTTTACGACCTCGTTGGCCAACCAATGGTTTACGACCATTTCAAAGCAACTTGAACGTAGTCGAAAGGGTTTACGACTACGTTGTCGCTGATCGGAAGTCAGCAGCAGCCTTACGACCACGTTTGACTGTGGTCGGAACCCAGCCAGGAAGTCTACGACCATGTTGTCAAGCATCGGGAGCCAGCCGAGTCGTTTACGACTTCATCAGGCGCATTCCTGCTAAATCGTAGCATTTGGCCGTGGTCGAAAGCCTGCCAGACAAGTGTACGACCACGTTGTAACGTGCTTCAGTGCTCGGGTATGCGACCACGTTGGGAAGTCGATGACCTACGACCACGTTATTGAGAGGTGCGGTCGGAAGTCGATGCTTCGACCACTGTGGTTGGGAGACGGCACTCGAGCTTGCGACCACGTGGGAAGTCGGCGGACTTCGACCATGTTGTGAAGCGGTCGAACGAGGTCGGGTCGGGGTCAGACTCAGTCGGTTGTGGTCATAGCCGGTCGGTTGTAGTCGTACCGGTCGGATTTGGTCGTAGAGCAGTCTGGCGTTGTCGGACGTGCTCGCACGCAGTTGGAATCGGTCGTATGTCCTGCAGACTTGACCATTTGAGCTGGAATTTGGTCGTAGGGCTTTGTGATGAAGTCAGGGACCTTGTGCACTTGTTGGTTTATCTTTTCGATCGGTCGTAACGACTTGGGTTGAAGTCGTAGTCTTTGAGCGTTAAAGCCGTAGCGAGTTATGGCTGGTCGTAGCAAGTTAGCGATGATCGTAGACTCATTGTTTTTGATCATATGGCTTGGTTTTGTGGTCGTATGTCGTGTGCTTTCATTGTTCTCTATTTTCGAGTGGTCGTAGGTGGTATACGACTTGGTAAGAGTATGTTTTGAGTTCTGTTTTCTGGCTCAAGTAGTTGTATACTATTGTGAGCGGTGCTATGTAATGGTTTGCTTGTCTGTGATGTTTGCAGGACCTTGAGACTAGTCGTGGCGAGGCATGGAGGGCCGAGACTAGGCACGGGCGGTGCTGAGGTCAAGAGCGGCCAGGAAGTGCTGAAGACGACGAGGTCTGAGAGGTGGTTGCAAGCCGAGGAGATGAGGAACCGGAGCTGGAGCTGCCAGAGGACCTTGGAGACAAGTCTTGATGAGGCTTGGAGTGGTCGGGACTAGACATGGGGGATGTCGAGGTCCAGAACGACCAAGGGAAGCCGAAGGAGACCTAGTCTTGCGAGGTGGTTGCAAGCTTGGACGACAAGGCAGGAGGAAGCTTCCGGGAAGGCAGTGGAGTGGCATTTTGGAGAAATGCGGAAAGCTGCAAAGGGAAGCTGTGTCTCTGCCAATGCACAGGAGTTGTTGGCGCTAACGGGCAAAGCAGTGGAGCCGTTGGGTGTAACGGGTAAAGCACTGGAGCTCGTTCTCGCTAGTGGGTAAAGTGAGTTGAAAACCTGGTGTTAGGTGGGGGTTTGCGGGTTCCCCCTCTTTGGTGTGTGAGTGTGTGGCTATAAATAGAGAGGATAGAGCTCGGGTACTGGGGAGATCCTGATCCCCGAGTTGCTCTGTTCTTCCTTTGTTATTTGTGAGTGTGTGGGTTCTCGGGATGGAGCAAGTGTGCTCATGTATCTCCCAGTTGGAGTGGCTGTAGAAACCTCCATTATCAATCATTCATCTCTCTTCCTCTATTTGTTTTCAGTCGTCTTGAGATGTTGTGATTGACTTGTTTGCGATCTGTTTTGAGAGCTTGGGCTTCTTGCTATCCTTTTCTCTCCTCTCTTCTTCGTGAGTCTGCTTTCGTCTTTGTGTGCTTTGATTAACTCAGAACTGGGAATCTGTCTCAAGGCCACTTGGCCAGTTCATTCCCGAGAGCAGGAGTCGAATTAGAGAAGTTCACTTTTCCGGATGATTGTGCGCCTCGAGTCCTTCTGTTCTTGGTTCATCCTCTCAGTTATCACTGTTTGATTTCTTTTGTCGGCTCAGGCAAGTGTTCGACCACGTGGTGTTTCGACCATCAGTTGGCTTACGACCACGTGTGTTCGATCGAAGAAGCTAGTTCTTTCGCCCGATTTGTCGTGTGAGTACTTGGGGAGTTTTTAGAAGGCACCATTCACCCCCCCTCTGTTGCCATTTCGGTCCTACACAAACTATGAAACCAAATATTTGATGCCCCAAACTTTGCAATCTAGTTCAAATAACACTCTGACCCAGTTTTGCATGATGGTATTGCCCACATGACCCGATGAATGAGTGGTTTTGCTACATTGAATAACATACTAGCCAAGTTGGGTCAATTACATTTGGAGCCTATGAGGACTTCTCCCCTACTAAGCTCTCAGCTATGCTTCCATGGCCACCATCCCCTTTAGTTCCCTGCCTCTCTATTTCGATTTGAGATAGAAGGTCCTATGGGTCCCAACTATCATTCACCTAAACTTGATCAGTGTGTTATGCTACGTGATAAAACCATTCACTCATCGCGCCACGTAGGCAATACCACCATTTGAAACTGGGTTAAGGTATTATTTGAACTAGATTGTAAAGTTGTGGGGTCAAATGTCCAGTTTCATAGTTCAAGGTGTTTGACGGACTTTCAAGCAAAGTTCAGAGTGTTATACGAACTTTTTCCTTTCCTAATCACGGTCCTCCAAATAGCTCTTTAACTAGCACGCGCAAGTAAAAGGAAATATCAATAGAATGCCCCTATTCTTTTTCTGCTTTCGGCTTCTGCTAAAGAAAATAGAAATAAATTTTTTATACGAATTTCAACCTAAAACTAAACAGAAATCCATGGCAAGTACGGTCCCAAAGCATGCAAATTCAGAAGAAAAATTAAAAGATGATTGGATATTTTATTTGTAAATGAATTTGAAATCTAAATTCTAAAAATATTAAGATTTGTAAACATATACTAATTAGGCACTTGAAATATCTAACTATCTATCTCACCGACACAAGTTAGAATAGCTCATATTAAAAGAAAGAATCATATGTCAAGTATAATTTGAATTAACTAAAATTCAAAATAAAAAATAAAATAACAATTTAATTTTCATATGACATCTAAAGTAACGTCCATAAATAACTAAAATTTGAAATAATAAATAAATAAAAATAGAAAAAAATTTATAAAAGAGAGTCAATGTCAAGTACAATCCAAATTAACTGAAATTTGGCTATGAAAACTAGTAATTTGATTTCCATATGAATTCCAAAGTAAATCCCCCCAAAAAATATCTATTATATATTAAAAGTTGACAACGTGAGTTTGTTAAGAAAAAAATAAAAAAGCTAAAAATTCTCATAAAAAAGAAAAACATCTATCACTCGATTCAGTTAACTCTTATTATTGTCAATAAGCTATTACCAATAGATGTCTTAGATAAAACAAAAAACTTATCAGACAAGCCTACCCCATTATAGATTATAGATGAATCAAATAAATAAAAGAGAATCTTAGATGGCCCGCACTAAAAGCCATGTACGAGAGGAAAAGAAAGTCATAGATGTACAAAATAAATGAGTAAAAGCTATACATAAAAAAAAAGAAAATGTGGCACTCGGCAAGAAAGAGAAAAGATAAACAAAAAAAGACAAGAGATATTCTACTTCCATGCTTTCCAACAATGCGTGTTTTGCAACATTAAATTTTTTTTGCTAGAATCACTAGCGATGTGGCGGAGTTTTTTGGAACATTAAATTATAGATGAATTAATTTTTTTGCAACATTATATCATACAATAAAAGCTTAGAATGGTTAATTACATCAGCTAAGAAAAAAGAGAAATATTATAGAAATTCTCCTAAAAATAAAAAAGCATCTGACCTTTAATTTAGTGGATCATAATTATGTTTACCAATCCATAACCAATGTGTATTACCTGATAAATGAGAATGATTGCTAGGGATTCTCAAAAAGGAAAAACATCTGGCTTTTAACTAGCTGGACCCTTCTTATGATTAATAAATCACAATCAATGATTTTTCTTGATCTATAGAAGTACACATGAAGTTGATTTGCACCATGATATGTATGCATGTATAGTTGGGAAACTCTTGTATAAATTTAAGACACGAGATGCTAGAAATAGAATTGAACTTAAGCGATCCACGCACAGACACGAACTTGTCTACAATATACATTACAATTTGCATTCTTTTAATTGTATTAATGTGGATATAACTATTGTCTCTACTATTGGAGATGCCGATTAAAAATTATAAAGAACAAGTATTTCATCCCAAAGATATAATCTATATTCTTTGTTTTAACATATACTATTATACATTAATATCACAAATGAAACCAATTCTACAAATATATAAATTAAATTGAATCGATAATGTTCTAGAAGTTCTGATATTTGAATTCTTTTATTTGATCTGCAACCCTTTATTTTCATCGTGTAATTCCTGTATTATCCATCACATATGTATCGCTAAACCAAATAAATATGCTCTAAGAATAATGGCCACACAGGTACGCAGGCCACCTTGCTAGTTCTTCTAAGTTCTAAATATTCCTACTCACACGAGAGCCTTCTGTTCCAAACGGTGAAAAAAAAAGGGTGATGGAAATTGAGTAGTTTGCACGTCGCGATGCATAAGTTTTTAGTTTAGTATGGTTAACCTGCAGGATATGCGGGTTCCATTGTTCCTCAACATTCATAGACAGAATAAAAAAGCGTGGTCCACGCAAATCAATGCCATAATTAACTCTTAACCATAACAAATTCGATAGAGCCGAGCATATCAGCACATCACATGCGTGCGAGGTTGTCGGTTGCATGTGCCTTGTCATTTCATCATCATCATCATCATCGTCGTATCTGCCAACGAACAAGAACTGATTGTTATATTGATTGATGGAATCTTAATAATAATTCAGCACAGTGACACGGCGACTGCTACATTGTATTTTGCTTTCCTTCAAGCTCGGGAACACGCGGAGAAGACTAGTAGTAGTAGTGCTTGGTCTGCATGGGGATGGATGCGCTGGTTGTTCCCTGGTCGTTGTCCTCGCGTCCAATCCTTCGATATGGAAACCAGTTCAACAACCCTGGCTGCACTTTCTTGGTTTCCCTTCCTTCCTGGCTGTCTGGCTTTGTTTAGTTCCTTCTTTAGTGCCTTTTTCCTCTGTTCCTGAAATGTTTTTCAAATCAACTCGTGTGTCTCCTTTTTACAACTCCCAACTTTTTTGTTTGTGAAGCTTGAAAAACTGAACTAGAACTCTCCTTGCAAGCTATTATTTAACCTGGCTTTTGCGTACATGTATGCCCCTAGTGTCCCCTGTTATCACCGTTTCTCTGAACATTTAGGGCTTCTTCTTGGTTGTCAATGTGAGTTGGTAACCGGGGCTGTTTGGATCAAATCCTCTGACTCGATATAGCAGGTTGAAGAGAGCGGGGGAAGTAATGCTCGGTAAGTCTACCTGATTGTCAGTGAAGCTCTTGTAGGAAAAGATTATCAGAGAAGCTTAGCCCACTCTCATACAGATCCTCAATAAGATTATTAGCGAGTTCTCAAGAAAAGGATTATCGGTGGCCTTTCTAACGACGACGATGTCGACGCGTGGTGGGACAGATCTGCTGCCATTGTTTAGGGCCACTGATCCACAATATAAGCAGCAGCTGTATCACTAGCAGCAGCAGCTGTATCCACAATATATATAAGCAGCAGCTGTATCACTAGCATTGCACGGTTTGCTTCAGAGCTTTAGGAATTTACCTATGTCCCAGCCCTAAACGGCTTAAAGGACATCTGCTTTTGGCTTTTAACTTCTAGAAATTAAAAACCACTTAAAACACGAAGGCTTTTTAATTTTGACTTTTTTAGATTTTTATTTAGATTTTTTCTTTATTCCTTTGCATTATTCTAAAAAATATACTGGTGTTTTTCAATTTTTATTATTGTTTATCTTTTTTCTCAGAAAAAGCTAATAACCGCTACAAATACAATGCAGTTCCAATAAAAAACCAATAGCAGAGCTTTTGAGCCGTTTAGAACAGCCCTTGTATGTCCACCGACTGTCGTAGCTAGCTAGAGATGGTTCGGCCATCAGGAGGGCAGCATGGTGCATTGCCTACACTGCACCAGAGCTGAGCCGGTTAAACCGCTAAAGGCTAAAATTACATATAAATTTTAAATCTTTCATAAATTTAAATTTCAACTCCAAACAGTGAATAGCTCATCACAAAATATTTTGGACCCTATGACGCGGTCCTTCGGACGGACAACGAGGGGGACAAATTGAAGTGACGCATCCACGCGCTCCGGACAGACGGACGGCGAGGTAGGTTCGTTCCGTTGAGGTTGGTGGCACATGCATGGATGGAAGCTAAGCTAATTTCTTCCCCTTTTGTGTCGCTGAGAAAAGCATGCGATCTTACTTCCTTTTTGTGTCGCTGAGAAAGCATGCGAGCTTTCTTCCTTTTCTGGGCCTGTTCTTTTCGTCTATGGTTTATGATTTTTGACTGAAATTTTTGAATTTTGGTTGTTTACGATACAGATTACAGAGAGACAGATACTCACTTGCGATTTTGACTGGTACAGATGTTGGGCTTTTAACGTGTAGATCACGTCTTGAGAAAATACTCCGTTTAAAAGTTAGGTACTATAGTAAAAGTCAAAAGCTATCGACTTTTGACTTAAAAGAACAAACCCTCTTGCTTGCGTTATGACGAGCCATCACTCGTGGCATATACCATCATCGTGCGCTGAGAAAACAAAAATCAGCGCTGCGGTAGAAGCCACGAACAGCTTAGGCCTACGAGAAACTGTATGTTGTTCCTGTGAAATCCATGCGTTCCAAAGAGACCCTCGACTCGAGCCATGCCGAATGACATGCATCACTGTGACCGGGATCCAATTCACCGGCTAGGTACGCGTACGCAGCTAGCTAGCTAGCCATTACGATCGACCGGGCAAAGTGCTGCTGCATTGCGACTGCTGTTCATCATGTTGTCGGTGGCTGGTACTACTTATCAGTCATCACAGGCAACTATCCGCGATCCGGAATGCTCGGAATTAGGTGGTGATAGTTACAGTACATAAGCCGCGATCATTACCAGTCCTGACCTGACCATACCGTCGGCTACTACTACACCTTCCGATTCCAGTTCAGTGCCATTGGTGGTGGGACTAGAATTTAGTTACGTCTCAAACACAGTGATGAAATAATCTAGACTATTTGGGTTGGACCATGAGAATGTTATTTAGATTAGACTGAATTTAACTGAGCTATACATTAGATTTTTTTTTATAATTCGGACTAAACCCTACTGTGCTTTGGGTGTGATTCCGCCCCAGAGTGACACCACCAAACCACAGCTAGAACTGTTCTGCTCTAAAGTTGTCTAGTCCCTGTCTACCTGCTTAGATTCAGCGTAAATTGTCATGTAATCTCTTAAGTAATTCGTGAATCAGGCAGCTTCCAACCAATATCTCATTTCACATAAGGCTAAACAGAACAAAAAAAAATCTCCTCTTGTTCCTTTCGAGCTGTACTCTATGTAGGGCTGTAAAAAAAAGCTCGAAGCTAGGTTCGATTCGACCTCGGTTCAAACTCTAAACGAGCCGAACTCGAGCTTGATCTCGAGCTCGCGAGCTTCACCGAGCCAAGCTTGAATAGTTCGCGAGCCCCGATTCGAGCCTAAATAGTAATACATATTAATTCTTACCGAGCTTATTCGAGCCGAACTCGAGCTTGATCTCGAGCTCGCGAGCTTCACCGAGCCAAGCTTGAATAGTTCGCGAGCCCCGATTCGAGCCTAAATAGTAATACATATTAATTCTTACCGAGCTTATTCGAGCCGAACTCGAGCTCGAGCTTTTCTTATTGTTGAAAATTAGTGTATATTTGAATTATTTTAACCGTTATCAAGCTTACTAGAGCCGAACTCGAACTTAAAATTTTTTTATTATTGAAAAATAGTGCATAATAAATTATTTTAATTGTTAACGAGCTTCAACGAACCGAGCTTGAGCCTACTCGAGCTTAGGCCAAGCCGAGCTCGAGCCCAGATCCAAGCTCGGACCCCAACTCGAGCTCGGCTCAAGCTTCTACCGAGCTCAAGCCTGGAAGGCAAGCTCGCTCGAGCTCGGCTCGTTTACAGCCCTAACTCTATGCTAGTAACCCCTACTATAAACCAGCGTGCAGGAGAAATAGTACAGTTGCCCTGGAAAAAGAGTGCCAATTCTATAGGATTTCTGTGAAATTGGGAAGTTTCAATCAGGGTAATCTATAGGTCATGATATGGTCTTGCTTTAAACGGTTTCAGCTTCTGATTTATTTTGATTTTTTAGCTTATTTAAGTCAAATGTTATTTGAAACGTACCAGTTTCTAATTTCAACTTATTTGGTTTTTTTTTTTTTTGCTTTTTGCCTTATCTTTTCTTTATTCCTTTGTATTATCCATGATAATATAATGGTTTTTATTTTTTTTTCTTTATTTTTTTAGAAAAGGATAACAACTATTACAATACAATTTTAGCTGTAAACAAAAATCATAGTGAGAAGTTTAGGTTATAAGTCAGGTAGAGCGGCCGATATGGCGTTCCCTACGAATTGTCCTATGATCGTTTAAAAGTTTGACTCAATCATTCACGAATCAATCAATTCCCAATCAACATCCAATATCACACAAGGACAAACGCAAAATAGAAAAGAGCCCCTCCAATTCCTTTCAAGTTGCATACTAAGCCTCGATAAACCAGCATGGTGCAGGAAAGAGTACGACTTGTGTACGAATCCCACAAAATTAGGACTCGCCCAAACAGGTTGTTGCTTATATGACTAGAACATTGGGCGCGCTTTGCGCGCCTTGCCATGACTTCAATTGCCACGAACTGTTTCATACCTTCAATTGCTTGCTTACGGCGCTGTATTTGGATACCCTACAAGTATGCAACCAAACTCTAGTGATGGCTGGTAGGATTAAGCCTTCACTTCAAACAACCATAAATCCCAGCAAACCAGTTGAAGTTCTCTTTGTGGCTAATTCAGGGTACATGAACTGGCCAAGTGCCCACATGAGGAACTGTAAATTCAATAAACCTAGACAACGATGCTCATTGCATGCAGCATATTTTTTCTTACAGACTTAACAGCTGGATTTATTGATCATCGAAGCCATTAATCCTTCAGAATCTTTTACAGCTATAATAAGCTGGATACTAATGGTGTGCTAGGCATTGCAGTACGAATTGTATAAAAAACTATAATTGGTAAAGATTCTATATAAATAACTTGACTCCACAGCACCACGCAGCAATGCCAAATTGGCCCTAATTCTAACAGGAAGTGAAACTTGGTTATCTTATTATAACATCTTCAACTGCCCTTGGCTGACATCGTCATGCTGGAATAAACAAATTGGGCAGAAAACACACTAATGTAGAAAAATTCAAGAAAACCCATAAAGTTTCAGTCCAGGAACCAAAATGGCAATTTTTAAACAATAGAATAAGGTAGCTAAACAAAAAATCCTAAAAGCAAAAACTACAGTAAAACATACTTGTATAGCAGCAACAGCTTCTATTCCACCCGCAGCTCCTAGCAGGTGGCCAGTCATTGACTTTGTTGAGTTTACTCTTAGCTGCAATGTAAAAATGCAAATCATTTAATTACAAAAACAAAGAAGATTTCCAGAGCCTTTCAGAAAAAATAGAAGATTTCTGAAATCAGGAGGTATGCCTGAGGATTCTGGCTAAAACAACGGATAAGTGCTTCAAATTCCTTCAATGGTTCCTTCTTTCTGATGTATGGATTTGATATCCAATTTGTGTACAAAATTGCTTATACTGTTTCCTGCCTCACCAGGAAATGTTAAGGGCCTGTTTGGAACAGAGGAATTTCACAGGAATTTTACAGGAATTTTGCAGGAAACAGTTCAATTCCCGCAGGAATCGGGAAAAATTCCCGCATTCCAAACAGGGCCTAAAGATTTTCTTGACTATGTCCTTCATGCTTGTAAGGCTGGTGTGGAGGATCCAGATCATGATGTCCGAGCTGCGGCTGCAGAGGCCCTTATCCCGGCTGCACAGTGGGCGAGTGCAGACTGCACGGGAATGGGTGGGTGCATAGGATACGTTTCCTAATTAATAAAGCTCTTGTGATTTGCCCTAAAAAAGAAAGAAACATGGTTATCAGAACAAGAAGACAAAACTGTTAGCATTAGCTTTGTCTCAGTAAAAATCAACTAAGGATGGTACATACTACGAAGACGTGACTAAGTTCAGCTCGTGAGGTACAGATTGGCGAGTTGAGATTTCACAGCAGTCACCCTCCTGGACTCCTGGTCAATATGACAACAGTATGATATATAATAGCAAAGGCTTGGCCGCAAACTGAAACATGCCGAAGAGCAAAGAAGTGAAGGGCATCGAAGCCAGGTTTAGACTTTGCCATCCCTTGTGATAATTTAACAATGTCAAGATTGTTCTCCAGTGGACCTCCGTACTATGAGAGCTTCGACAGACATTTTCATAAAAGGTGTAAGCCTTTAAGATATCAAAAGAAAAATGGGCCCTTGTATTGCAATGAAGGATCCCTGAAGCCAACTGCAGTTCTTCACCATGACAAGTGTTTCTTTTGTTTCTAAAGTGAATAAAACCATGAATCTTCAAAAGAGTACAAGAGATTACCGCTCTCTCACAATCCTCTTGAATCTTTTAGGACTTTCGGATCTTTACCATATATAAGAATCTAGTGCTAAAAATTAACCTAGCATATAATCCTCTCATACATCTCTACCTTTAGATAAGTGGCTTCTTTGTTTTGTTGCTTGATTACTTTGGGTTCTCCATGGCCACTCCTCATGGCTTTATATAGTCCTCCTAGCTGTCCTTTATAGTGGAGTAGGAATCCTACTTTAGAAGAAAGTAAGAATTATAATTATATTAGAATTCATCTAAATCTTCATATAGCACACCTTTTCAAAACCTAAAACATTAGGATATGAGTCACCATACGCAACACTCAAGCATAAATATCATGTTTAACAAAAAAATATATTTTAATGTCAATACTTATAAAGCAGGCATATACAGAACCTGCAATGAGAAGCTTCATAGACAAAAGGAATCCAAGGGAGGTGGAAACAATTAATTTTACTCAGATGAGTACCATCAAGCCAACAGCAGCTTTAGCTTTATGCACCTAAGAGTTATATGAACCATGCATGCACAAAGACAAATTAAGGGAGAGTTGTTAATCATCCTAATGCAAGGTCAAATAGTGCAATAGGGCTCAACTGTCCATTCAAATCCATTACCCTATCTAATCCTGTACGGATGGCTATTATGCTACAATAGGGAAAAAATGCCATTACACCAATGAAAAATACATCAATCAGAAAATTTTGGACTAAGATAAGCTTTGTTGCTTCAAATGATGACAGAGTATGTGGTGCAGGAAATTCCCATGATGGTAAATGTCGCAGCAAGCAGCGTACACATCGGCAAAAGGAGCATCTGAAGCTATATAAAAGCCTAAAAGGTGATATATCAAAGCATCCAGTCCTTGTTGCAGAAAATAGAGTGATGGGTGGCAGAAATAGTTGCAGCACAAGGAAGATGGATATCAGCAATAGAAGCAGCAAGCGCCAACCAGGTCACAGTAGGCTGCATTGCGCACAAGCACATAGGAGGCGGCAGCTAATAATCGTGGTTGAGAAAGCAGTGACAAATATTTAGTATAATTGAAGCAATGACACATTAGGTTCGCAACCCAAATGGGTCCATGTATGGTTGTGTTTGTCAAGGAATAAGGACATTTGGATATGGGTTGGATAGCATATTTTCTTTGTATACAGATTGGATTATACTTCCTCATCTCTTTTTATTTAGATATAGGCTGGAGTGCTGGACCATTCCAAAATTCAACACATCAATACATCATCAATCTGTTTAACACTTCAGGATAATAAATGTTCTCATGAGTTATTTTATTAGTCCACCCTCCTACTTGCACATGGTGCCAAGGACCACCTACATTTAATTTAGTTCATAGCCATTTTTTTGAAATGAGCTTCAGAGCAAACATTGTTACACACAATTTTTCCCAGTGAAAAGAAAATTTGCAGTTGTGGTTTTACTAAAAGACAACTTAATAGTCTTAGTGCCCCCTCCCTGATATTATATAAACATAATTACATAATATTAGTATCAAAATGGTCTAAAAATGTGAGGAAAGCACAAGAATAGAAGAACAAATGCACCACAAGGCTAAGGCATATTTTTCACCTTCAGGATGTGGCTCTGTCATGTGATATGCATCACATGTGAAACTTCCTCCCAGAAATCCTTGTCAGTGGTACCTCAAATCACATAGGCGCATAGCAGGCAACCAACATTCCATTGTCCGTTGCATTTGCATGCAGACACTGCGCGGCTCAGGCGTGATGAGGAGGTCGACGGCGACAGCGTTCTTGGCGCTCGTCGTGGCCGCGCCGTTGCTGGCCGCGTCGCAGCCGGCGCCGAGCATGCCGCCGATGAACAACTCGCAGCTGGAGAGAGAGCAGGAGCGCAAGGGGGCGACGGAAAATCCGGGGGAGGCGCCGACCGGATCCGGGCTCCCCCTCCGGCCTCTGGGCTCTGGCCCCCCCCCCCTCCGGCCTCCGCGGCTCCCCCTCCGCCTTCGTGCCGACCGGATCCGGCCTCCGCGGCTCCCCCTCCGCCTCCGCGCCGACCGGATCCGGCCTCCCCCTCCGGCCTCGGCGCCTCCCCCTCCGCCTCCGCGCCGACCGGATCCGGCCGCAGCTGAGTCCATCCACCCCGCGAGCATCCCATCCCGCGGCGGCGGCGGGGGATGGGGAGGCGGCGAGGGAGCGGGGGAGGAGGGGGTTGGGGGGGAGGAGGGAGGAGGGGGGAGGAGGAGGGAGGAGGGGGCGGCGGCGGGGGAGCGGGGGAGGAGGGGGGAGGCGGAATGGGGGCACGGGCGGCATGGGCAAGGGCGCTGCGTACGCGCGAGAGGGAGGAAGGCGGGGTTCGGGCGGGCGCCAGCGCGAGAGGGAGCAGGTCGCCCGCGGGAGCCGCGCCAACGTGTCGACTCGTCTTGCCTCCACGTCGCCCAAAATTCTGTGAGAGCAGCAGACGGGGGGAGGTTTTAATAACTTCCGATTTATAGATTTTGATTGAAATTGTATTATAATAATTGTTAGATTTTTTTTAAGTCATTCAATTAAAAAAATAAGAAAAAATACCAATATCTCTACAAATAATATAAATGAATAAGAGAAACAAAAAACTATAAAAATTATCGTATTCATTCCAACTTCAGAAGCCACTTGAGCCTTATTGTGCAGCCCATCCGATCAAGATCCAACGGTGGAGGGGAGTACGTTGACCTTTCTTCCCCAGAGAAAATCGAAGCTTCTAGCCTCTAGCACTCGATATTTCCGACCATCGAAAACGCCACGGCATGGCAGGTGGTTGGCAGCAGGCAGCAGCATCGCAGTTCGACGAAAGGGACGCATTATTGACGAACCATGGCAGAGGCCGAGCTCATCAGCCAAAACTTTCTCCGGGGAAAAAAAAAACGATACATCAGCACACACGAATCACTCCACGGCTTTGCCGGCATCCATCCTTCTTCATCCCTGCCAAACCACAGCTCGACACGGGAAAAGAGCTGGCAAAGTTGCAATATTTTTCCTTTCCCTGACCAGGCACTATCTGCTTAGGTAATGCACATCATCTCATCTCATCTCATCCACAGTACTAGCTGTGTGGTCCGTCAGTCCGTGTGGCTGTGGCGTGGTGGCAGTGGTCCATTTGATTGGCTAAGCAGACAATGCTTTTGGTCACTTGAATCCAAGAACCATTTTGCTCCTGTCCTGCTGTGCTACCAGCTATGGCGCAAATCATCTCTCAAAACCGAGCGCGTTTGTTCTCATCCTGATCTCTCTCCCTCCCTGGTGCGAGTGAGACAATGCAATATCGAATTCTGTTCGTTTCTTGAAGAAGTCAGAATTCGGTGATGAATGCTGACATAGATTAACCAACACAATGGAGAAGAACAGAACAGGGGAGATCAATGCCCACATACACACACTTGAATACTTGATCCTGCTAGAACTATATATCTTGACATTTGCTTAAACCGATAATCACAAAGGGTATAATAAATTAACATCTGAACTGGGCTCAGCTGACCTCTGTAACAACAATAAGTTCTTGTTCATCGTTCCCACCCTTTATCCAGAACAACGGATTAAATGAATCTTGCTAAAAAGAAGAAGAAATCGAAAATTTTAAGTTAAGCAGAAGAAGGCGCAGATAGATACACCAACCTATCTATCTACTACCTCGGGCTCTCTCCTTTCATGCCGGCAACCGGTTGAGAGCCTCCTGCAGTGTTTTCTTGAACTTGTCAAGATCCACCCTGATGTTCTGCTTGTCGAGGTAGGCCGTCTTGAGAGCGTCCCAGCCTTGCTTGTGCACGGCGTAAGGATTGGTGAGCACCTGGTGGTTCCGCGGGTACTGGTCGATCAGCGAGCTCTCTTCCAGCTGCACATTGTAGTCCATGTAGGTGACCTCCATGTCCTTGGCCGGGTCCTTGAAGGTCACCCTGGTCAGCCACTCGAGGCCGCCGAACGGCACCACCTGGATCAGCACGGCGCCCCTGGGGAGGAACACCATGTTGGTGAGACCCGCGCCGTGGACGCCGATCATGACGTCGGCCGAGTTGACAAGCCTGGCGAAGGTGGACATGTCGGTGTTCTGGTCGGGCTCGGCGATGCGCACGTCGAAGCCCATAGCGGCGGCGGCCTGCGTCATCTCCCGCTCGTTCAGGAATCGGCGGGAGTTCTTGCGGGAGATGATGAGCAGCCGGGGCTTGCCATGGCCCGTGGCGCCGCCGCGGGAGGCCGCCGCGCGCTCCAGCCCGAAGGCGCGGCGCAGCGTGCGCTTGAAGTCGACCACCGAGACGTGGCCCGGCGAGCGGGACGGGTCCACGCCCATGTCCTTATGGAAGGTGGAGCCGACCACGATGCGGGGGAAGCAGTGCACCTCCCTGTCGTTGTCGACGTCGAGGATGTCGTACTTGGTGAGCTGCCGGAAGAGGAGGATGAACTTGTTCACCCACCACGACTTGAGCCCGCTCAGCAGGAACTGCACCTCGCCCTTGAACTGGTGCGTGCTGATGAAGAGCGGCACGAGCACGTCGGTGTAGTCGTGGTACAGATTGCCGGAGAAGCCGCCGTTGGAGAAGAGGAAGGCCGGCACCGAGTGGTTCTTGGTGCACGCCGGCGGGGACACGGCGCCGCCGGAGCCGAAGGGCTTGAGGGTGAACTCGCGGACGTAGGCCATGGCGACGGGGTCGTGGTACCGCGCGTACGGCTTGGTCTTCCACTCTTTATCCATCAGATTGATGTAGATGGTGGAGGCGTTCCCCTCCACCCGTATGTCGCCCGTCGCCTCGCACCGCTCCGACCGCTTGCTCGTCATGAAGCAGGTCGGCTTCCCGGTGCCACCGCCGGCGCCGGCGTTGGCGGCGGCCGGGTTGCTGACAACCGCAGGCTCCGCGCCACCCGTGCTGTCCTCCTCCTCCTCCTCTTCCTCTAAAATCAAGAAAAAAAACAATCTTTAAGCACAGACCGTACTCCAAAACCCAAATTGGTAGTCGATCTCGGGAGCCGCTGATTCGGAGACAACAACTCACCTCCCGCCGCCTTGGACGCGGGCTCATCGGTCTCCATCCTGATACTGGAGTTCATCTGCTCCTCGAGCTGGTCGTCGGGCTTGTCTGCACGCAGGCGGCGGCGGCGGTCAACATTAGCTCTCTCCACTAACTAAATACACGGATCAAGAAGAAGAGGGGCAACCGAGCAAGGCAGAGGAAAGAAGAGTACCGAATGGGGTTGCGCAGTATCTGGCCTTGACGAGGCTGAGGACGCAGAGGGAGAGGAGCATGGCGGCGATGATGACGCCGTTGCTGACCCGCCGCGGCTCCTGCCGGCTCCGCAGCGACGGCTTCATCTCCTCCTCCCCGCCGCCAATTCGAGCCTCCCTCCCCCTGAGCCTAGATCTGGAGAAATCTGCTTCCTTGCTTGCTTGCTTCTTGTCCCCCCTCGAAGCAGCAGTAAGCTCCTCCCTTTTCTTTCTTGACTCTCTATACCTCTCTCCTCCCTCCTACCAAGGAAGCTGGCCGGGCACAGGAGGAAGACGAGAGAGGTGCTGAGATGCTTTGACACTTATGCTGAGCTGGATCTGAACCTACTTGCCAATTAAACAAGCCCTTAATAAAGAAAGAAAGAATCGCTTATGCCATATGTCATTATGTGCGAGATTAATACAGGGAAAACCGGGATTAAGGATGGGTTCGAAAAGGCCGGCTGCTTTTGGTTTTTATATTTTATTACAGTATTTCGCTTTCAAACATGTGTCTTTTTAAAACGAGATTTATAATTTGATTATAATAGATACTATACTAATTTTAGGTATACCGATCAAAATTGCATGTAGCTATCTCTCTCATCGTACTCTCCCTCACGAATAACCAGAATTCAAAAGTCATAAGTCAAAAGATATAAGCCACAGCTCAAAAGAACCCAATAGAATTTAGGAGCAGCATCTGGCCATCCACTCGTAAGCAAGGCAAGGCGAGGTGAGTGAGCAAGTGGCGAACTAGTGAGCCACACGACGTGGTTGACCGGCTCATGCGAGGAGGAGGCGACCAACTGCTCGGCTAGGGCTAGAAAAATAACTCGAGGCTCATGAACTAGCTAAGCTCGGGCTCAAGCATTTTCAAATCAAGCCGAGTCCATTGTCCAACTCACAAGAAAAACGAGTCAAGCTCAAGCTACTTGCATGGCTCATTTGGCTCGTGTTGGAATGTCGGCCCACAAAGGCCCAGACGCCCGAGATTGCCTCCCAAAATCGATGAAGTCCCAATCCCTAATCCTCTCAATCCCTTTCCTCTTTCTTGGCCCCCGCCCATCCTCCTGATCCCCAATCGCCTGACGTTTTGCCTGCCACCGCAGCCCCATCTACAGTGCACAACACCCCATCCTCCCCGTCCTATTCTCCCCCTGGCCTCCCCCCGTTCTCCGTGCCAGCCCCCTATCCTCCCCAGTCACCAGCCAGTAGCCACCCCTCATCCTCCGTGTTGCCACCCATCTACCCTCCTTTACCCCCACCCTGAGCTCCCCTCGTCCTCGAACCGACACGCATAGATCTCCAACGCAGCATGGAGTCTCGTGCACGAGGGAAGAAGTTGGCCAACGTCAAGGCCTCCGCCTCGGCACTATCGAGTGAGCGTGCATCCGATCGATGCCTCGTCGGCTCCCAACCACCTCCTAACTGGGTTTCTAGTTTGGACTGTTACATTCGCTTAGACTCTTGGATATTGCTCTACTTTGCTTTCAAAATCAAGTATGATGTTGCGTTGTGCTGTCTCACCGACCTGATCTTCACGCCCAAGGTGATGCGTTTCGTGTTTGATTTAACCTTGTTTAAATGTTATGTGTAGTACACCTCCTGACTGGGTTGCTGCTATCTTGGTCCAAATTGTATTAGAGCTGGTAAATCTTACTAGAAATTTAGTGAAAATCCTTATGCTGTCTTGGTTCTCTGTTAAATCTCACTGGAAAGTAGGTTTTCATCATTCTAAAGCTGTAATACACTATCCCTCTCACTAGTTGCTGCCTTTTCCATTTTACATTGTCCATTATTTCGAGTGTGTGAAATGTATTGCTTTACCAATCTTTTTTGTTGTTTTGCATTGATTCTAATTCCCCCCCCCCTTTTGTTTTTATGCTATGTGCAGGCTCTTTGAGAGTAATTGGTGCAACTTATGTTTGAAAAATTCAACGTATCAAGATTTCACGACTCTGAACAGGTTGTATTGTCATTTGTCACTATGCTGTTGGACACATTTCGGGCTGTACAATTGACATTGGTCATGGAAAAATAGATAATATCACCAAATGAGTTTGTATGTCTACTCTGGATGGTTCAAACTTAGGTTGTAGTTCTGTTGATTTCACATGTGCCTTTTGTTTAATGTCTATATAATATAGCAATAGTTTTCTAAAGCTATTGACTTTGTCCTTTTTTGGTTTGGTGAATTGGCCTTGCCGCATCAACATTTGACTTCCCTATGTATGTCTGCTTACCATGTGATCATCTAACTAGCAGGTTATGAAATTACTACAAGAGAGAAAGCCAACCTTTTGAGTTTTGAATAGCAACATGGAGTGAAAGAGGTGCTAACATATTGTCGGTAAGTTTCTAATATTATCAATCAGTAAGTTCAGAAATAGGTACTTATTTTAAAATTGGGCAAAGTGTCTATGCAGTGCAGAATCAAATTATCATACTATGGCCCCGTTTAGCACAGCTCAGCTTCACTAGTGAAGCTGTTTTTTTTGTTTCAGCTTCACGAGCAGCTTCACCGATGAAGCTAAATCTGTTTTGGAAAACTGTTTGGCAAAACAGCTTCACCAACAACTTCATGCATGGTTGAGAGAGGGCAATTGTCCAAGATACCCCTGTCTACCTAACTTGTTCTAACATTTGGAGTTGTATGTTTGTATATGGTCATATGAATTAAAAAATAATATATTTGAATGAGTATGAATTAAAAAATTAAAATAAAAAATTAAAATCATTAGGAAGCAATATTAGTGCCTTGTTTATGTTTCGTAGTCAAATCATTAGGAGCAGTGAAAGTTTGGTGAACGGGATGGACTAGTGGCAAATGCGTGTAATTTTGGTGAACCAGAGGGGCTGTGGGTTCCTAGGACTGCGGGCCTGAGGGAGAGAGCTGTGAAAAGCTACTTTTTTCAGCTTCACCTCTCCCATTTCTTTGTGAGAGCAGAAAAAAAGGAGCTTCACCCATGAAGCTGTTTGCAAAAAGGGTGTTTGGCAAAAAAACAGCTCACAACAGCTCATGAAGCTGTTGGTGAAGCTGTGCCAAACAGGACCTATATTGAAAGCTGAAGCACCAATCTTAGGAAAGTTTTGAAGCACTAATATATTTGTTTAATAGTTCTTTTCTTGGAGGTGTTTTAGTTATTTCAGTTTCTTTGGCCAAATGTGAAACACCAATTTTAGGAAAGTCTTGTGGCTGGGTGAGGATGCAAGAAAACAACTTCGATTGCTGCTATGGCAAGCCGGCTCACAAGCCCACGAGCCGGCTCGAGCATCCTAGGCTCCTAGCAAGCTGAGTTGAGCATAGTTTTTGGCTTGTTTACTAAACGACTCATTTCCACCCCTAGCTACGGTCGACGAGGAGGAGGAGAGGGAGTAGCATTGCTTTTTGTCACACTGTTTTGTGTGTGCACTGTTTATTTTGTACATTTGTTTGAAGTTTGTATGATTGACTTGATTTACTTGTCACACCGTGTGATTGCGCAAAAAAGCTAAGGGTTGGCCGTTAACCAAACAACATACATAGGTCCGTTCTTTTGTGCTTTTAGCTCCCCTAAAGGTCGAAACAAACAGGACGGTTTCTTGAAGTGGATTCTCTCGATGACTTTTCGAGCCTAAAACCATGTGCGACATCCATGTCCACGTCTCTGCCATTCGCTGCCGTCTCAAAAACACAAATAAAAACTATCTGTCACAACTAAAATCTACCGATCGTAGTCTAAAAGAACAAGCCTACAATTGATTGAATCTCCTATTATCACAAGTTTTTTTTTTTGTTGTCCAAGTAAAATTGTACCCAATCGAGATAGTACTTTTACGGATTTACTTGCACTGTACTGATGGAATTGATTTAGGTTTCGTTCTAAACAACTATGATTTCTGACTTTTAAAAGCCAAAAGATATTTAAAATGTGTTGACTTTTTTCTTTATATTATTCGTAGAGATATAACAATATATTCTTTTATTTTTAATAAAATATAAAGAATAATAACTGCTATCGCGCTATTTTCGGCCTATTCTTTTTGGCTGAGGTTTATGGCTTTTGGTTGTGGCTTTGGGCTGTTCGTGTGAGAGATTACAGAGGAACAGAAACTCATGTGCGGTTTTACCAATATAAATGAAGTCGGTACAGTATGTGCTATAATTAACTAGTAGGTCCTATTTAAAAAGATACTTCATTTAAAAGGATAGACGCTTTAGCCTCGACTGTGAGAGCATGTACAATGCAGGCGCTTAGAGAGAGCATGTACAATGCAGGCGCTTAGAGAGATGCTTAGAAATGAAAAACTGATTTTTCTTGCCACATATGATAGATAAGGTGCTTATTTTGAAGCATCGGTGCGTAGTAGGTGCTTATGTGTATAACTATATCTATTAATAGATAATATAGCATCTAAGCACCTACGGAAGAGATGCTTGCATCGAAGAAAATAATTTTTGCATGAGTGCTTGATGATATAGTTATATTCTCTCTTTTTAAGCACTTATATATAATATATAAGTATCGTGTATTGTACATGCCTTACAAAGTTTGGACCTTTCTTGCAGCGCTGCATGGTTGATCACTTTTTACTCCACACTGTGCACACTTGTTGCTTCTAGACTACACTTGGTGCCGTACATTTTAGCAGAATTCAATTAGTAATACGAAACAGAGATATATAGATATCAGCAGTAGCCCAGTGCAGATGGTAGACATGTATAAGGTGGGGTTTTTTAGTCTGATAGCTTATGATTTATAACTTTTAAAAGTTAGTTACTGTAGATAGTACAAGTATAAGCCCATCTTAAGCCATATCGAACCACCCAAAATCTCCATTAGATTAGGGCCCTGATCAATTCGGCTACGGCTGATGGTTTTTGTTTTTTGGCTTTCGACTAAAATGACACTATAACGGTTGGAATAAGCTATGACTGAAACTAGAGGTGTTCAATTCGACTGTTGGCTTTTGACTGAGATGATTTGAAAAAGAAAAAGATGGTAAAAACTGAAGAGGAAAAAGAAGAAAGATAGAAAATAAAAAGGGAAAAGAAAGGAACATGAGAAAAAAACAACGAGTGGCAACGGGCGACACAGGCAGGGCCAAGGAGGAGGGGCGGCGGCGGTGAGGAGCGGTGCTAGTGGATCCAAGAGGAGGGGTGACAGAGGTGGAGAATGACACCGGCATGCGCGACAATTGGAGTGGGGAGTGGCAGGTTGAGGTGCAGCACGATGGCTAATATGGAGAACAGTGACCAGTAACCCCTACTTCTGTGCCTTCTCCAACCTGGATGGCAAGATTGAGCGATCTCTTTGCTAAATCTGGGGAGTTGGGGGTGGATTCGGTGTCCTGACGACCCAGCAACAACCACTACAGTCGACTCCTTCACATCTATCCCCCACGCCGACGAGGAAGGGGCGAGAACGATCCCACTGTGGCCATCACCTTTGCCTCCTCACGCTTTGAAAGAAGCCACTACGTACAACAAAATGGCAGTTTCTAGAAAGTCACTATAAAAAAGCCAGAGTGTTTAGTTTGGTTTTCCGGTTTCAAGTGTACAATTCGATTTTCGGTTTCTGAAGTTGACAACCAGGGGTTGGAAGCCGAAAACCAACGGGTTGGAACAGCCCCTAGATTACGAGCCACCTACCGCGCGAGAACAAGAACAGATGTACGTGTGCTTGCAACCGAGTTAATCTGCAGCATTAGTCAAACTGCGTGCATGGATCATGTTGCTAATAAAAATCACTTGCCACGAACTAGCCAGCCTAACTAACACACGGTTATCGCCTGTAAAACCTTTTTTTTTCATTTCATTTATCGTGTCAAAGCACACCACGCATCAAAGAAAGGCTACCTGGTAGCCAGTCACATCGGTCACATGCACCGTGCAATTTGCATTGCAATAATAATAATAATAATACTAACATACACTTCTACTTGGTCGTATCGTTGACTCGTGGCAGTAGCGTTTCTATGTTCAAAGTACGTTGCTGTATGTATAATTTTTAATTAAAAATTTTGAATTTTAGCTGTTTATAATAGAGATTATAGAGAAAGATATATTCGTATACGATTTTGCTTGATACAGATGATGGATTTTTAATATGTACTATAATTAATTCATAGATTGTCTTTAAAAAATACTTAGTTTAAAGGTTGGTATTGTAGTAGGAACCAAAAACCGGTTTTAAAAATCGGATAGGACATGTAGCTAACGACTGCTGCTAACTACTGGGTTGTTGCCTGCTTAAGCAAATGCTTATAATGTATATGGCCCGTATATTTTTTTGTGTACGTACATGTATTCTGACTCAAGTTTGGCAAAATACACCGACGAAAAGTTGGGTGCGGTGTCGGTGTCCGCCTGTCAGCGCCGCAACACGCGGACGGACGGATTCTCCCGTCCGGCGGGGCGGCCGGCGGCGTGCTCGTTTCTCTCTCTTTTCGTGGGCGAGCACGCCTGAATGGTCGTCTGCTAAGGCTTCATCGTTCAGACTAGCATGTCTGCATGTCAAAGAATATACTAGCGTTTCTGTCTTCTTTCCCAATGACCCATTCTTGCGTTGATAAAATGCCTGTTTAGAACGCGAGGATCGGATTGTTTCTTGCGAAGTTTATGCGTTTCAAACACGCCCTAAATACTGAACTAAAGGCTAAGGTGCACAATCGCCGGTGTTCCATCCCAGCTCGAAACCTGTGTGTAGGGTCTGAAATCGCCACCCAACCAAGCAACGTGTGGTGCGGAGCTCGAGGAAGCTCTCTAAAGAAATACTTCCTGGGGAAATCATAAATTCTTTTCGTTCCTTTGAAAACGAAATGTTAAGATATCTTCTTTAAAAAAGGAAATATTGAATAGTGACATAGTGGATATTGGGCCGGCCCAAATTGAGAAAGAAATGCGTAGCCGGCCTCCAGCTATTCTTTTGAGTTACGACTTATGTCTATGGCTTATGATTTTTGGTCCTAATGCAAACACTCGTATACATAAATCGAAAGTTGATAAGTCAATAATCCATTTTGTTGAAGGGTCCCTGTGCTGCCTCAGACCCACGACCACATCGGAGCGACGACACCCGTTGGAAGGCCTACACTAAGTCAAGTCCACAAGTCAACATCGGGGAGGTCCATGATATCAACCCCGGAGGGGTCCATGACCAACCTCGGGCGAGGTACGCGAGACCAACTATGGAGGGGGTCTGAGGCCAACTCCGGATGGAGTCCAGAGCCAACCATGAACCAATCCCAAAGCCTCGGACGTGATGAGTCCTACACAAGGTAAATGATCTAGACACCCCTAGGAGTAAACTAAGCCTCGAGGGCATATTTGCAACTTCACCCACCTTCCTCTCCACCCCTATAAATAAGAGATGGGGAGGCCATTGGTGACCTTACACACTCATATTGAGTACACTTGGTCGTTCTTGTACTTCTCCTTGAGTCCCTTTGCATTCTCGGTAGTCTCTGCATCCGACAAGGGATGTTTCTAAGTTTACTGTCCGATTCCGTGTTAATGATAGTTGGCATCGTCTATGAAGACTCAAGCAAGAAGCCATGTTGTCTAAGAAGAGAAAGGTACGGAAGGTCGCCGAGGTGGGAGGTGTGGAGCCCCTCTGAGGTTGAAGTCAAGCTGGATTGTAGGCTGTGTCGCCCCAGGGTCGAAGGCACAGTCAGACCTCTCCACGGAGCCCAGGTCATAGGTGAGACTGTAGCCTTCCAGGAGGTCGACCCCAAACGTTCATGAGGAAGTGGAGCCGGAGTTGGAAGACCTCCGAAGGCAACTGAGTGGGTCACAGATAGAGGCTTTGCAGTCCACGGCTGAGGCCCGCCAATAGGGGAACTCCGGTCGCAACTTGAGAGGGCGCTGGACGAAGCAAGACCCCCACCGCCCCCAGAAGTTCGAGGGGCTAAGGAGCTAAGGAATCAGTTGGAGGAAGCACGAGCATCGGCATGGGAGATAGCACACCCTAAGGTCCTTGAGGTCAAAGCCCTACAAGCCGTGCTAGTCAAAGTCCATGCCTAGGTGAACTTGCTACCCCGGTCGGAGCCTAAGAAGCCAACGATCTTTGAGGGTGGAGGGAAGCCCTGGCCATGGCCGGGGGTGTGAGGACGAGTCGTGGACACCTAAGGGCTGAGTCACGCCAAGCCGGTCCAATGCAGGACGTCGCACCTAACTCCACGCCAGACTTCCCTCGCGCCCTTCAACCTCAAGGAGCTCTTGCCCACGAGGTGGCCAGCTCCGTTGACCATTTCAACCCATTGAGCCTAGCCTTGCAAGGTCACAAAGTACTTAGGGAGCTCCAACTAGTTGGAGTTCGTCCGTCTATACAAATCGCCATAGTGGTAGCAGGAGGGAGCGAGGTCACCATGGAAAAAAGCTTGCCCTTGGCCCTCTCATGGGCCACCTAGTCCTAGTACCTCTCCCTCCCATCATGCTCAATGTAATCATGGGAGCAACTTTGGGAGAAATTGACCAAGAACTTCCAAGGAAACCGAACCAAGCCGGTGACGTCATCCGACTTGCACACGCTCAAACAAATGTTGGGTGAGTCCATCCGAGACTTCATGCACCTATTCATCCACATTCATTGCCAAGTCCAGGGCATCCCAACCGAGCTCCCACAGTGGGTCAACACTCCCATCATGTTTGGTCTAGAAGATGTAGCTGGGGTTAGCCTCCTGTACCATGATGCCCTGGTGCTCTGCGCCTCCACCGTCGGGTATGACATAAGGCATCTGTTTGTGGATGGGGAAAGCTCTGTGGACATCATGTTTTCCTCCACCTTCGACAGGCTCGGGATCTTGTGGTCACTCCTGTCAAAGCTTGGTGTCCCGCTGCTTGGTTTTGGTAGTGAACTGGTCTTAGCCCTTGGCAGGATTGAGCTGGTCATGGGATTCGGGGCTGGGAGTGGCACCTGAAGTGAGAGCATGATCTTCAATGTCATTGATATCCCTTATCAATACAACGTGATCCTGGGTGGGGCAGCTCTCAATTGCTTCGGGGCAGTGCCTCACCATGCCTATCTATGTGTGAAGCTTCCTGGCCTTGAAAGGGTCATTACCGTATGCGGCAACCAAGACCTTCCAAGGAAGATAGACGACGACATCCAGGTGGTGATCTAATATGTGCACTCCATCGCCTCGGAAGTCATGGAAACCGAGCCAAGGGCCTAGGCCCCTTCCTCCAGCAAATGGATCTCTAAGCTGATGCTTGATGGAGAGACTCGGGCGAACCCCTTTCAGAGATAGGCCCTACCAAGACCATGCTGCTTGGCGCATACCTTGACCCTATGACGGCCAAGGCAATATTGGCCACCTTGCGGGCAAAACACAACATCTTCACCTGGGGAGCTGACGACCTCCCCGGTGTCCCGAGGGAAATCATCGAGCACAGCTTTTCGTGAAGCCTGAGGTTAAGCCCATCAAGCATAGACTCCAGTCAAGAATGACCTAACAATCTAGGTGATCAACCAAAGTACTTATTGAAACAAGATTAACCAAAAAGCAAGCTCATGTAAAATTGATGAGAGCTTAATAGATGATGTGTATTGAACTATGCCAACACCTTTAATAGGTTGTGAAATGCCATCAGTTGTTTGGATTGTTTCCTTTCGTGTTGGTAGATATTGTTGGATTTAATTTGAGCTGGGTCCATTTTTAATTCAACAATTAAATCAAATAAATCCTAAGGCCCATATTAAATGCTAAGTGCATGGATTGATGAAGGCATTAAGTGAGCAGTTACCGGAATTGATTCCGTCGGTTTCAAGTAGTAATTGTGCGAGAGTTACTGTCCGTTACTTGCGATTACTCCCTGTCCCGGTAACGCTTCCTGTCTCTTCATCTTCTTGGCACGCGTATAAGCTTGGGAGTCGACAGTAGCCTCGAGCGAGACACAGAAACCACACCTTCTCCTCTCTGTTGAGCTGCTCCTCCGAGTTTTTCCCCGTCCCAGCTCCTGCGCGCACAGGCGTTTGGGAGAGCAGGCCTCCGAAACCACGTCCAGCTGTGACATCTGCACGGATAGGCGGGCGATCAGGTTTTTGGGAAGTGCTTAGCACGACTGCTCGCTTCTATACACGACGTGATCGGCTAATTCCCGGCGGCATTCCATTACACGGCAAGTACAACTACTTCAAGAAGGTCGTTCAAGGGACTGCACTGCGTACCTCGTCCTGCACCAACTGAGATCGACTACATCGAACAGCTGCTCATGTCAACTGAGCAGAACGGCGCCTCCGGTGCCTCCGGCACTGGCCCCGCCTCTGGGTATAACATTTTGTTCCTGATCTTTACAGTATTGTTCATAGAGTTAGTTGCACTGTTTAGTGTTCTAAAAATGAACAGTACTAGCACAACTCTTGTCATGATTTTAATTGATAATTTCTGGATTAAATTATGTCATAAGTTGCCTAAATTTCTAACAATCCAAAAACCTGATTTTAGGCACTTTTCGGTTAGTGGTTTTGCTGCTGCTCTTAAGCCGAATACATTTGATGGTTCAAATTACAAGCGGTGGCGTGCTAAGATGGTCCTGTGGTTGACGGCTATGAGCGTTTACCACGTCGTGCAGGGGCTTCCTGAACAATTTACTCCAGAGGAGGAGAAAATGTTCAAGGTTGCTGATAACCTGTTTCGAGGCGCCGTGGTTAGCGTTCTCGCTGAAAACATAGTGGACGTCTACATGTTACTGCCGTCTGGCAAAGAGATGTGGGAAGCACTTGAGAAAAAGTTTGGTATTTCCGATGCTGGTAGTGAGCTGTACGTCATGGAGCAGCTGTATGACTACAAGATGGTTGATAACCGATCTGTAGTGGAACAGGCTCATGAGATACATGCACTGGCAAAGGAACTCGAGCATTTTCCATGCGTGTTACCCGACAAGTTTGTGGCTGGCGGTATTATCGCCAAGTTACCACCTTCTTGGAGGGATTTTGCCACTTCTCTAAAACACAAGAGACAAGAGTTCAGTGTCGCTGACCTCATTGGGTCTCTTGATGTTGAGGAGAAGGCGAGGGCAAAAGACACTCGTGGGAAAGGAGTTGAGTCTTCTAGTGCCAATTTGGTGCAGAAGAAAAACTTCAATGCTTCTCGCAACCAGAAGAAGAAGAACAAGCAAGAGAACAAACCAAAGACTAAGCAAACAACCACGTTTAAGAAGAAAAAGAACAAAGGGAACTGCTTTGTTTGCGGGAGCGAGGATCACTGGGCAAGTGAGTGCCCAGACCGCAAATTTAAGCAGGACAAGAAGTCTGCAAACATGGTTGTTAGCGAGACTGATGCAGGAACATCGGGGTATGGTAATTCTTTACCTACTGTTCTTTCAGTCTGTCATTCGCCTGAGTGGTGGATGGATACTGGAGCTAATATTCATGTGTGTGCTGATATTTCTTTGTTTTCTTCTTACCAGAATGGCGGGACTGGAACCTTGCTGATGGGGAACGGATCGCATGCGCGTGTTCTTGGTGCTGGTACGGTCATTCTGAAGCTCACTTCGGGAAAGACCGTGCAATTGAAGAACGTGCAACATGTCCCCTCAATAAAAAAGAATCTAGTTAGCGGCTCTCTACTATGTAGAGATGGTTTTAAATTAGTCTTTGAATCGAATAAATGTGTACTCTCTAAGTATGGGACATTTGTTGGAAAAGGTTATGATTGCGGAGGCTTGTTCCGCTTATCTTTGTCTGATGTGTGTAATAATGTTGTAAACAATGTTACTAATTCGAATGAATCGAATATTTGGCATTCACGGCTTTGTCATGTTAATTTTGGCTGTTTGACGCGGCTAGCAAATCTGAATTTAATCCCGAAATTTACCTTAGTCAAAGGTTCTAAGTGCCATGTGTGTGTGCAATCTAAGAAACCACGCAAGCCTCACAAGGCAGCAGAGGCGAGGAACTTGGCACCATTAGAACTAGTTCATTCTGATTTGTGCGAGATGAACGGCGAGTTGACTAAAGGTGGCAAAAGATATTTCATGACACTTATAGATGATTGTACTAGATTTTGCTACGTGTACTTGCTAAAATCAAAAGATGAAGCGTTAAATTATTTTAAGATCTATAAAGCTGAAGTAGAAAATCAACTTGAGAGGAAAATTAAACGATTAAGATCTGATCGCGGTGGAGAGTATTTTTCAAATGAATTTTCTGAATTCTGCATGGAACATGGAATTATTCATGAAAGGACACCGCCATACTCACCACAATCAAATGGGATTGCCGAAAGAAAGAATCGCACTCTAACTGAGTTGGTTAATGCCATGTTAGAGACAGCGGGACTATCTAAGGAATGGTGGGGTGAGGCTATATTGACTGCTTGTCATGTCCTGAATAGAGTTCCTACAAAGAATAAAGAAATTACACCATTCGAGGAATGGGAAAAGAAAAGATTGAATCTCTCCTACTTGCGCACTTGGGGTTGCTTGGCCAAGGTGAATGTGCCAATCAACAAAAAGCGCAAACTTGGACCTAAAACTGTTGATTGTGTTTTCCTTGGTTATGCTATACACAGCGTGGGATATAGGTTTTTAATAATAAACTCTGAAGTACCTGACATGCATGTTGGTACTATTATGGAGTCCAGAGATGCTACATTTTTTGAGAATGAATTTCCTATGAAAGAAACACCTAGCACGTCTAGTCATGAACCTATAATACCCCATGAGCAACATATTCCAATAGAACACTTTGAGGAAACCCGTGTGCAAAATCCTGAGGAGGATGACACTGTAGTCGCTCGAAAGAGTAAGAGACAAAGGACTGCAAAGTCTTTTGGTGATGACTACATTGTGTACCTTGTGGATGACACTCCAAGAACCATTAAAGAGGCATATTCTTCTCCTGATGCTGACTTTTGGAAGGAAGCAGTACGGAGTGAGATGGATTCTATTATGTCTAATGGAACTTGGGAAGTTGTTGATCGTCCTTACGGGTGCAAACCTGTAGGTTGCAAATGGGTGTTCAAGAAAAAGCTTAGGCCTGATGGTACTATTGAAAAGTACAAGGCAAGGCTTGTGGCCAAGGGTTACACCCAGAAAGAAGGCGAAGATTTCTTTGATACTTATTCACCTGTTGCTCGATTGACCACAATTCGAGTATTACTTTCCTTGGCAGCCTCTCATGGTCTTCTCGTTCATCATATGGACGTTAAGACAGATTTCCTAAATGGGGAGTTAGAGGAGGAGATCTATATGGATCAGCCAGATGGGTTTGTAGCAAATGGTCAAGAAGGCATGGTGTGTAAATTATTGAAGTCTTTGTATGGCCTGAAGCAAGCGCCTAAGCAATGGCATGAGAGGTTTGATAGAACATTAACGTCTGCTAGCTTTGTTGTGAATGAAGCTGATAAATGTGTGTACTATCGCTATGGCGGGGGTGAAGGTGTGATCTTGTGTTTGTATGTTGACGACATACTGATCTTTGGAACCAGCCTTAATGTGATTAAGGAGATTAAGGACTTTTTGTCCAATAATTTTGAGATGAAGGATTTGGGAGTAGCTGATGTTATTCTTAATATCAAGCTACTGAGAGAAGGCAATGGTGGGGTGACACTTCTGCAATCTCACTATGTGGAAAAAGTGTTGAGTCGCTTTGGGTATAGTGATTGCAAACTTGCTCCAACGCCTTATGATCCTAGTGTGCTATTAAGGAAAAATCGAAAAATAGCAAGGGATCAATTAAGATACTCCCAAATCATTGGCTCGCTTATGTATCTAGCTAGCGCAACGAGACCTGACATCTCGTTTGCTGTGAGCAAACTAAGCCGGTTTGTATCACATCCGGGAGATGATCACTGGCGTGCTCTTGAGAGAGTGATGCGCTATCTAAAAGGTACTATGAGCTATGGGATTCACTATGCTGGGTATCCAAGGGTACTTGAGGGCTATAGTGATTCCAATTGGATATCTGATGCTGATGAGATTTATGCCACAAGTGGATATGTGTTTACACTTGGAGGTGGCGCTGTTTCATGGAAGTCTTGCAAGCAGACCATCTTAACGAGGTCAACAATGGAAGCAGAACTCACAGCATTGGATACTGCCACTGTTGAGGCTGAATGGCTTCGTGAACTCCTTATGGATTTACCGGTGGTTGAAAAACCTATACCGGCTATTTCTATGAACTGTGATAATCAGACGGTGATTGTCAAAGTGAACAGTTCTAAGGACAACATGAAGTCATCAAGGCATATAAAGAGGCGGTTGAAATCTGTCAGGAAATTGAGAAACTCCGGAGTGATAGCGTTGGACTATGTCCATACGTCTAAGAATCTGGCAGATCAATTCACTAAGGGTTTGTCACGTAATGTGATAGATGGTGCATCGAGTGAGATGGGCTTGAGACCCACGTGAAGTCTATCATAGTGGTAACCTGTCCTATGTGATCGGAGATCCCGTGAAGTAGGATGGTGAAACAAGCTAGTGGTAGACTATGAGGAGAGACCCTTAACAAGGTCCATGTCGTATGAGATGCACTTCTCTCCTATCCTGTAAGGCAGGTTGGTTTATACCTTAATGTGATCCGAGTGGCTTGTTGAAGCAGAGATGTTGTCCTACAGAACATCTTATGAGGAACACACACCTATATGAGTTTGACTGCTGGTCACAGTCTATGAGATTTGGGTGATCTCTAGATACTCATGAAAGGCCAAGGAGTTTGACTTATATGCTCCAACCAGAGGGGATGCTTTAGGCAGCCTAGTATCAGTAAAGGACTTAGGTGAAACTTATTTCGCACAAAACTGTCAATTCAAGGCATAGTCCATTGTTCAGTTGTGAAGAAGTGTAACTTTTGTTCTAGGTGGATGTTCAACTTAACAGTCTCCATCGAAACACTGGTATATCAAATAACAGAGAGAATTGAGAGTATTTCATATGTGCCCTAGAATTTGGTGGGGATTGTTGGATTTAATTTGAGCTGGGTCCATTTTTAATTCAACAATTAAATCAAATAAATCCTAAGGCCCATATTAAATGCTAAGTGCATGGATTGATGAAGGCATTAAGTGAGCAGTTACCGGAATTGATTCCGTCGGTTTCAAGTAGTAATTGTGCGAGAGTTACTGTCCGTTACTTGCGATTACTCCCTGTCCCGGTAACGCTTCCTGTCTCTTCATCTTCTTGGCACGCGTATAAGCTTGGGAGTCGACAGTAGCCTCGAGCGAGACACAGAAACCACACCTTCTCCTCTCTGTTGAGCTGCTCCTCCGAGTTTTTCCCCGTCCCAGCTCCTGCGCGCACAGGCGTTTGGGAGAGCAGGCCTCCGAAACCACGTCCAGCTGTGACATCTGCACGGATAGGCGGGCGATCAGGTTTTTGGGAAGTGCTTAGCACGACTGCTCGCTTCTATACACGACGTGATCGGCTAATTCCCGGCGGCATTCCATTACACGGCAAGTACAACTACTTCAAGAAGGCCGTTCAAGGGACTGCACTGCGTACCTCGTCCTGCACCAACTGAGATCGACTACATCGAACAGCTGCTCATGTCAACTGAGCAGAACGGCGCCTCCGGTGCCTCCGGCACTGGCCCCGCCTCTGGGTATAACATTTTGTTCCTGATCTTTACAGTATTGTTCATAGAGTTAGTTGCACTGTTTAGTGTTCTAAAAATGAACAGTACTAGCACAACTCTTGTCATGATTTTAATTGATAATTTCTGGATTAAATTATGTCATAAGTTGCCTAAATTTCTAACAGATATTGCGTATACGACACAAATTCACTTGATGTACCTGTGACATGCTAGATGTCCCTAAATCTAGGATCCAATCTTGATGAGACATTTGTGAGAGTGTGGATGTATGAGCATAATTACCTTTATTGGTGTGGTCAAAATTGGCGAAGTCTCCGAAAATAGTGGAAAACACTTGCTCTTTACCATCGGTCTTCTCTAACTTCTTCAACTGCCTCAACTCTTCCAAATCCTTTGTAGAGACCTCTATAGTTTCTGAGGATCCCTCTTCTGTGACTACCACAAGCTTTGTAATTACTCCTATATCCATGGCCTCTACCTCCTCTTGGTCCACCTCTGTCGCTGCCTCTCCCCTTCCATGATTAGGCTTGCGTGGGGCATGGCAATCACGACTAAAGTGCCCCTTTCACCACAATTGAAACACTCTCTGGTCTAAACTACTGCAAAGGCAAGACGTATTTGTGGCCTTGATACTTTGGAGCCAGACGTTACCTTCTTTCTGGTCTCCTATGCAATTGCTGTAGTAGCTTCCTCCATGGAAGGGAGGGTAGGCTAATGTAACATAATAGCTTGTCTTCCATCAAATTATGGGTTCAGTCCCTTTAGGAACTCTCACCCTCCTGAGGTCAATCCACTTCTTAATAGTGGATATACACTCTTAATGTGGCAACCCAAGAGGACATAGAGATTCCACTTGGGTTTTTTACTCTCAAGACAGCTGAAAAAGTATGTAAGTTAAGAAGGTCTTTGTATGGCCTCAAACAGTCTCCACGAGCTTGGTTTGATAGGTTCAGACACACATTATGTGGTATGTTCTATAAATAGTGCAATAGCGATCATATTGTGCTTTATCAACTCATAAAGTGTCGAATTACAATTCTGGCGGTGTATGTGGATGATATCATAATCATGGGAGATGACGATATGGAGATATCATGTTTGAAGGAGAAACTGAGTAAGGAATTTGAGGTCAAGGAGCTTGGTCAACTCAGATACTTTGCATTGAAATTGCTAGATCTCCTAAAGGGATAGCTCTTTCATAGCGGAAGTATGTCATAGACTTGCTTAGTGATACAAGTATACGTGGTTGCCGACCAACATCAATGCCCATTGATTAGAATCACAAGCTATGTGCACAATCAGGAGATTTAGTGAATAGGGAGAACTACCAGAGACTTGTCGAGTGGCTCTTATATCTATGTCACACGCGGCCTGATATTTTCCTATGCAGTAAGTGTGGTAAATCGATACATGCATGATCCTAGAAGTGGACACTTGGATGCAGTTTATTGGATATTGTGGTATTTGAAGGGGAGTCTTGGGAAAGGGCTATGGTTAAGAAAGAATGGTCATTTGAACGTAGATGGTTACATAGATGCTAACAGGGCTAGTTGTCTTGATGACAGAAGATCGACCTCTGGCTATTGTGTTTCTGTTGAAGGGAACCTGGTGTCATGGAGGAGCAAGAAGCAACTAGTTGTGTCAAGATCAACCATTAAAGCTGAATATAGAGCTATGTCACTAGGACTCAGTGAGATGTTGTGGGTAAGAAATCTTCTATCAGAGCTAAAGTTAATGAGAAAAAGTCTTTTGAATGGATGGTGTGATAATAAGTCAGCTATCAGCATCACCAATAATCTAGTCCAGTGTGACATAACCAAGCATGTAGAGATAGATCGCTTCTTTATTAAGGAGAAGTTAGATGATTGTATAACAAAGTTACGTCATGTAAACTCACAGGGTAAATAGCAGATTGCTTGACTAAGTGTTTAGGAGCAAGAGAATGTAATTTAGCTTGTAACAAGATGGGAATGAAAAATATCTACCACCCATCTTGAGGGGGAGTGTTGGGCGATATCTATCACCCATCTTGAGGAGTGTCAGGCTGTGTGTGATTGTCTTTGGGCCAAGGCCCATATGTGTGTATATGTAATACCATAGCAAGAAGAAAAAAAAAGTGAAAAATTCCCCATTCCAACCGACTCGTTACATAAGCAAATTCCTTCAATGTTGCATTTTTATTTCCAGGTTCCAACTGACTCAACAGAAATAGGATATGATAGTAGTTGGCTACTTTGATACACCATATTGCCTTTCTATATCTAGACTGTTAACTGTTTACACGTGTGTCCAGGAATCCTAGCACTCAATTTTTCATGCTGTTTTTGCAACCTCTTTCTGAATCCAATGGCCATTTGTTGCATCTACTCTAAAAGAACGGCTATTTTTAGCATATGGAAGGCTAATAACAAGAAATGCTTTTCGGTTGGGCATAATTATTTTGTTTCTGCTGTGCCTTTCTTTTGCCTTTTGGTTCCACTAAGCTGGACATTTGGTAAAGTCTTTCTGTTCTGTTCTGTTCTTGTATGTTATCGACAAGTCTAGTTGTAGCATGTTCTTTTTCTTCAAGTAAGCTTGTAGTATGCTCTTGTCCAAATTATCTTATCCTAGGCTAATAATATTTTTATCTAGGGAGGTAACAAATCCATGAGTGTAGGATCTTTTCCTGCTGTTTCAGCTCCAAAAAAAAGAAGAACTCCATGAATAAATAAGTTGACCTCTCTCTCTCTCCAAAGAAAAAAAGATGAACTATATGAAACACATTGGTGCTTGCTAACTCGTGGCCATCATATAAAGCATCAGCTGAATGAATTCGACTGTTTTGAGTCTGAGTATTGCTGCAGGACCCTTTTGTTAGTAGTTTGTTCCTATTAGAGCTACTAGCTGGTTGATTGTGAAATTGTTTTTTAAGCATACTAGCAGGTTCCTTTTTGTAAAGTACCATTTAATATCATATATGATAGTATGAGCGGAGTTATAATAATTTTGGAGATTTTTTTGTTTGTCGCCTTAATGAACCCTTAGCATCCTTCATGCATAGTGCATCACTGCTTCAGCTTAAAGTTTCAATTAAAGTTTCAGAAGCATTTGCTCTCTCTTATAACATTCTGTTTCTGCTTATTTTCAGTCCATGATGGATCCTGATCCAGTGAGGCGACCTTCTGCGAAAGAGATACTGAGACACCCCATCTTTGAGAAGCTTCATAAGGTCCTGGCGAAGAAATAGAACGCTGCATCCATTGTTCAGATCCCAGCAGTGAGAGAGTGGGCGCAGCTGAGTCAAACACCATTAGCTGCTGCCAGTTTTGTATATCTATGAAAAAGAAGAATCTCCAAGAGCGCACCACGGATCAATTTTCTCCCAGTTACCAGATAGGCAGATGCTATATGTCTACGTCTGCCCTGCTCTGATATTGTCTAGGTACTAAGAACTAAGCAGCGATCCAATTTCTATGCCGGGAATTCGAGCAATGTTTGTCAGTTATGGTCGTTTTGATTTCTGATGTCTTGTCGTGGTTTGGAGTTTGTGCTGGAAGGATGGACCATCTTCCGTTCTACGCACGCCTAACTCCTATTTTTGCCGTCTTCTCTACGGGCATGTTCTTTTCATCCGAAACTGACGGCTTTTAGCTTTTGCTATAGTACCTAACTTTTAAATAGAGTATTTTCTCAAGACGAGGTCTACAAGTTAAACGATGTACACGTTAAAAGCCCAATATCTGTACCAGCTAAAATCGCAAATGAGTATCTCTCTTTGTAATATGTACCGTAAATAGCCAAAATTCAAAAATTTTAGCCAAAAACCATAAATCGCAGCGGTTGCCAAACAGGTCCTCAATCTTGCCACCAATTTCCTTTTGGATTCTTGTGTAACTAGCATGGTTGGATGCAATTTGATATCGAAATTTTCCAGGGAGTGTTCGTGGTGCGGGGTACTAAAGGATACTGTTGTCCTTTTTAGTTCGCAACGTAATCTTCAGTCCTCACTGAACGCCCACATTTTCCAAATCTGTCATTGTTAGTCCCTGCCTCCCGCCTTTACGTATCAAGGTCCTGATCAATATGACTTCAGCTTCTGACTTCAGCTTATTTTTGCACTATTCATAAATTTCGTCTTTTTCTGAACTTTTGACTTTTTTTGATTTTTTTTTACCGGTTCTTTTTTTTCCTCGTATTTGTTTACATTATACGTGATGGGCTAATATGTTTTTTCTATTTTTAAATTTTTTTAAATTTAATTATGGTAAATAAGTCTCTGTCAGCTACATTGCTTTTTTCAGCCAGCAGTGTTTTCAGCCATAAGCCATGAGGCTTTCAGCCGAACCGATCACCACCCAAGTTTACTGAACAAGAACCTGTGCTACTTAAGTGTAATTTTCTCATAGTTTTTCGATGCTGTTTGAATTCTGGCGCACAAGAAAAGGGGAACACTGATGCGTAGGTAGTGCACTACTGCACTAGGTACATGGATTTTGCTATTTATAATTCGTCTGATTTTTTTAAAAAGAAAACTCTAGCTCGACTTTTTGGGAATCAGATCGTCTAACGTTGGCCTCCTGAACTTTCCTCTACAGTCGATCATCATAGCCATCCATTTTAGATCCAACCGTGAGACTCTAAAACTGTTGAGATTCACTTAAGTACCGAAAATGTGTATGCCTAATTCACTTAAGTAACAGAATCAGATCCACTTTTTGGGTACTCGGATTAGCTTTAAGATGTGTATGCCTAATTCTGATTTTGACTTAATGGTTAAAAAAATGATTTATACTCAAGAAAACATAATACGAGAAGTAGAAACGTCTCAAACGAGAATTAATCTTTCAGTGAGATCTTGTAAGTTGATAGCAAGGAGGAAAAATATCATTGACTCGATCATGGAAAGTTGGCAACCTTGGTCCTTGGTATCACCCCGTAAGAACAGCCGGCTCAACTATGTGATGCGATGCAAGTGTTACTAGCATCCTCCAACGTAGAATCGGTGAACACATTTCCTCTTTAATATGATCCAATGGCTTCGAATTACTATAGTTTGTAAGCCAATACTAAAAAACGTGAGTATTTTTCCTTCCTTTTTGTGTTTTTCAATTTTTGGGAGCATGGAACGCTGCTCGTTATCTATCTAGTCAGAAAAGTTAAATACTGCTATTGGGCATATTCTTTTTGACTGTGGCTTATGACTTTTAGTTGTAGTTTGTGGTTTGTGGGATGTTTGTGTGAAAGATTACAGAGTAATAGATTCACACGCGGTTTTTGCTGATATAAATAAAATCGGTACAGTATATATTATAATTAACTAGTAGATCTCATCTTAAAAAGACACTCCGTTTAAAAGCTAGTTACTATAAAAAAAAGTCAAAAGCAGAAGCTAAAAATTGAAAAAAAAAACAGGACCATTATCGATCACATCCACCGTCCATCAGGTAAGGCCCTTTTCTCCTTTGATCACTCCTTTCTCCTTTTCCCTTTTTTCCATGGCGACCGTGACGTCTCTGGACATGTTTTTTTTACTTCGATCGATAATTTTTATTTATATTTTTCAAAATAAAAATAAACTATGAAAACACTGACATAAATAACATATGCAATTTTGAACTCGAACTAAACAACTTTGAAAAACCGATTGAAAAAGTTGTACTGTTTGTTTCGGCTTAAAAAAGCCATAAAGAAAGCAAACAAAAGGACCTTTGATGGTAGTTGTGACTAATGACTTGTTAGAGGGTGGCTGGATTTTGAGACTTGTTATTTGTGTTTTTTAATTTTTACTATAGTAACTAATTTTAAAATAATATCTTTTTTTAAAATAGGATATATAAATTAATTATAATAAATACTATACTGATCTTAGCTATATCAATTAAATTAAAATCATATGCCAGCCGAAAAAACCGCAGCGTGAAATCCTCACATGCGCAAACAAAAATTCGCGAGTGGAGGGTGGCGTAGAAGAGAAGACAGCGGCAACCGCGACAGCGTCCAATGCCGCTTGGCGTCGCCGGACCAGCACCATGGCTGGGGGAGGGGGAGCAGCGCTCGTTGACGGCGTCCGCAGATGGTTCCGCCGCCGCAGCCGCGCCTCCCCGGTCTCCTCCGAGCCCGGGGGCGCTCATCGTCGGCGTCGGCGTCCTTTTCCCTGACCTCCGCCGGCCCCGACTGCCTCGAGGCCGTCGAGGACCCGGACCTCGTCGCCCTCCCCGCCATCCGCGTCCCCAAGCGCAATATGCCGCCGCCGCCGCTCGACGGCCAGCTCGAGAAGGTGAGCCTCGCAACCACCTCGCGTCGATGTTAATAAGCACGCGTGTTTGTTGGGTTCTGAGCTGCTTCGTGCCCGTTTGGCTTCTCGACTGGCTGAATTTGGCGGTTGGGTTCGGAAAAATCACGTCCGTGTCGTGTTCGTTGATTCTTCAGCACGAGAATTTGGTGCAACCGAGTGGTTGAAGAGTGTGACCTCGATCGAATTTGACTTGTCCGGTGTGCTCGTTTGGTCGGTCAGGGAGTTTACTTGGTCTAAAGCTCACTGCTTTTGATCGGAAAGTCCAGTACAAATGACGGTCGCGTTGCTTGGTTTCCTCCTATCAGTTTTGACTGCTTGGTTCCGTGCCATGTTTCTTTGGCTGGTCTAGGAGGTGGCGCATAGCAAGCAACTTGTTCTGCGGTAATTAGTTTTTGCCTTTTGAAAATTTGATTCTACTACCCCTTTCGCTCTCCATGGATTATGAATGAGCCATTGGAGCGCTTCTTCTGTAAAGCTCGCGCAATTGGTAGCTTGATACTGTAGTGGCCTTGCATGATTTGACGGGTTCTTGTTTCAAGCATCTGCAACTTGCGCGTTTCTTCGCGAAAAAACCGCACCGATTTTTTGTTTCTTTCTCACCAGGATCGTGCAGCTCTCCTCTTATCCAAGTGGAATTTTGTGATGCCTAATTCCAATCTGGCTACGCGGTGGTGCTATTCCTTAAGTGGCTTCTGGTGTTGGTATTGTGAAACCATACGGCGTTGCTTCCCTCTCTGCTCGTGCCGGCCATGTGCTTGAATATATTCTTGTCGTAGTCATGTGTGCCATGGGAATTATTCTGTAGAGGTGTCCATTATTGTAGCTGTTCATTTCTGACTATGCAACCTCAGCCGGATTAGTTTTTGGCTGTTGCTTGCTTCAGGAAGGTGCACTTCTCCCTTTTCTTTTGTAGAGCTCGTGCTTTATTATGTCTTCTCGTGGGGTCAGACTTATTTGATGCCGCGTAACTTCCCTCCGTACTAGTTTGATTTAGGTTTTGGCAATTGCTCGTACAGTACTAGTTTGATTTAGGTTTTGGCAATTGCTCGTATAGTCCTGCGAAAGCTCTGGTGTCCTTTGCTTTCTTTTCTTTCTGATATTGTTGGCAGGGTCTAATTCTACCAATAAGAGGTCTTGGGTTGCACCATGGAGCCAGATCCTTTTTAAATCGATGAAGTCTGACCTTCAAAAAGAGATTGCATTTTTTATTAGGCTGGAACCAGATGTTAATTCCCTGCTCATGATAGTTATAGGGAAAAGTGCATAGCTATTGTTCTTCTGTTATTTTACTTGCTTCCATGTTGATTTTTCTGGCGATTCCATGAGCAATGAGTAGGCCCTCTTTTAAACAAGGTACTACGGTTCAACTGCTTCCTGCAAAGAGCTTGTGCAATTTTGTGACTTTTCTGTTGTAATCTATATTTTTTATGGGTACTTGATTGATGCAGTTCAAAACTCTAAATTTATCTTTCACTAGTCGTCCTTTGTGTGGGACTCATTTGTTATTGAGCAGGTTTTATATTTGGTAATTCTTGATTCTTCTTGCCTTCATTCTATTTTGACAGGTTATTTTGTTCTTCTTGTCAAAACTTGGATCTCCATTTCCTTCAGTTCTGTGCATAATTCGACTACGCTTGAATTGTTTATTCAAGTGTTTTTGGATTCTTATGTTCAAAATCTTCTCTTTTGAGCTGTGGAGCTTTACATAATAGGCAGTGGGGAGTGGGAATTCAAATCCTCCACCTTTCGGTGAAAGAGGAATGCTTTTCCTTTCACTTTATCCTAGCCATGCATTTTAAATGAATTGAGTGCGATTAAATCTTGATCCACAAGTCACAACAGCTTAGGTGACCATTTAGAGATGACATTGAATCTCACAGAAAATAGGTGAGATTTTGGACAGCTCCCGAACTCTTACAGCATGGAACTGCAAAATAACATGACCAGAGCATCTTGGTGCACAGGTGCTATTGCAACAGATCACATGCTCTATGTCAGCAAAGACAAGGAGGTGGTGACTGCTGCAACTAGACCGGGTGACCCTTGCTTAGTTGGCGTCTTGGCCATCACGGTGCAGTGATCTCTGTAACCAACATTTTCTGCATTGTCTCCACGTAACGTGATAGGTTTTAGGATGTTGATGAAAGGGGGGAGCGCTAAGATAGGTGAGATGTGTACAGCTAGAAATGGCAGATGATTGCAGAGTTGGATGTTAATGAGGAAAGAATGAGAATTTGGAAATAAGGCGCCTTTGAGGGTACTTTGAGAAGTTTATCTGAGATGATCTCTGCCATCGTGGATGAGACCAGGACTTGGCAACAAGCGGAGGCGTTGGGGTTGCCTATTTCTTGGGAGACATAGGTTTCAGTGTGTGTTGCTTTGGCTGTTCTGCCGGGTAGTCCAGGAGCTCCCTCCAGTCCAGCGCTTTTCTGTAGTTTTGTAGTGTTGTTTCCTTCTGTGTTCTAGCACTTGTTGTTGGCATGAGCAAGTTTGTAGTCTTTCTTGTACGCCATTTGTTTCGTGCTTAATACAAAGATGTTCAAAGCTTATGCGTGTTCGATAAAAAAAAATAGTAAGGCGTAGCATAGTACCTTGTTGATTTGTGAAGGGAACACATACCATCACGGCATCGCCTATGTTGCTTTGTACCAAGAATGAATCTTGACCCATAGTTCTTGTTACATTCTGGGCCACAGGTCTAAATGGACTGAACACAACTAAGCCCACGGAGCAACAACCTTATAAGTGGTATTGGACCTTCTCCCCCCAAAAGACTAGTCCAATGGGTGGAGACTCTCTCACACTTATAAGTTGTGCTTTCTCCTCTCCCACAATCCATGTGGGACTATTTCTAACAATTTCCCCCTCACACATGGATTGGATACTTCTGCAACCATGAGGTCCAAGGAGATGTTAGGCACCTGGGCTCTGATACCACTTGTTACAACTTTGATCCTGGAGAAAATGCACACATCGCAAATAAACCGAGAGAATACAGAAGAAATTTCTGAATTTCTTTATTCTCTTATTTGCTCCTCCTCTTTCTTGCTTTTGTTCCTTGGATACCAAACTGGGTACAAGCCCCCCTAATATATAGGGATAAAACTCTCCTACTTCTATTCCGATTCGGATTTCAAGTTGGTCTCAACTTCAACTTGAGTTACACTCGGAAACGAACTCTACTACGACATGGACTCTAAGTCAAGATTATTTCTAACAATCTCCCCCTTAATCTTGACTTGACACACTCTAGTTTTAGTCTCAATACATTATGAACTGCCAGCCACGCCTCCACATGAAGCGTTCTACATGCAAACTACATGTAGGAACTCAATTCAACTGGTATGGGTCCATCCAGATGCAAAGATTCTAAAACATTGAGACAGTCGAACTCAACTACGACTTACTAAACTCATATTTTGACACGGAACGGTGACAAATCTCCTCAACGTTCCGATTTCTTTTCACCTTACTTGAGCTCGGACGGCGAATACATCTTCTCAACGTCCAACACTCCTTGAGCCTTCATGTACACTTTCATCTTGATTGCCCAGACTGCATAATTGCTCATCGTGAGCATCGGATAATGCAGCAAGATAGCGGAACTCTCCTTCGCCATCATACTGGACGATGCCTCGTCACCGGTGACACTTCCTGGAGAACGCGACATGATCTTGAGCACGGATCAAGATCTCGGGCTACTTTGAAGTTGCTCTTGGACCGAGGGAATGGAAGGACGTGCCGCGAGCGTCTTTTTCCCGGGAAAGCTGCGCAAAGACGAGCGACGTGTGCCTCAGAAGCACCACGTGAGACGCGCTGAAAACGGAATTGCTGAGACGATTTTTCCAGCGACTTGGTTCTCGCATAGGCTCTGATACCACTTGTTACATTCTGGGCCACAGGTCTAAATGGGCTGAACACAACTAAGCCCACGGAGCAACAACCTTATAAGTGGTATTGGGCCTTCTCCCCCCAAAAGACTAGTCCAATGGGTAGAGGCTCCCTCACACTTATAAGTTGTGCTTTCTTCTCTCCCACAATCCATGCGGGACTATTCCTAAAACTGTGGCACCCGGTTGGACCTAGGCATGCGGCCAGGGTCCAAAGTTGTAACAAGTGGTATCAGAGCCCAGGGTCCTAACATCTCCTTGGACCTCATGGTTGCAGAAATGCCCAATCCATGTGTGAGGGGGAGATTGTTAGAAATAGTCCTACATGGATTGTGGGAGAGGAGAAAACACAACTTATAAGTGTGAGGGAGCCTCCACCCATTGGACTAGTTTTTTGGGGGGAGAAGGCCCAATACCACTTATAAGGTTGTTGCTCTGTGGGCTTAGTTGTATTCAGTCCATTTAGACCTGTGGCCCAGAATGTAACAGTTCATAATGGATATCTAAGATAAATGGAAAGGCAGAACATGCCTATTCTATCTAGAGGCAGATGCTACAATAGTCGGCAGCCAAAAGCCTATTGAGTGCAAGTAACTAGATAGTAAAATGTTGCACTTGCCTAAAATAAACCATGTGATTCTTATGATTCATCAGTGATAAAGTGAATTTTACAAAAATAAACAACAGTCCCTCTGTTCAGAAATATATAACGTTTTAGAAAACGTGCAGTCAAACTTCTCTAACTTTGACTAGTAATATATGAAAAACCTATTTCGATTGGTCATGTGAGCATGGTATCATTAAATTTTTCATGATAAATATTTTCATAATGTAATTCTTTTGTAATTTTTTACTAATATATTCAAATGAAAATTAATGGTTAAAATTGGATATTGGAGACCTTGCTGATGTCCAAAACGTCATATATTCTTGAACACAGGGAGTATTTATTTTGGGGTATAATTGGCTTCGTGAAATTTTCTATGTTCTCATTTGCAAATAAAAAATAATTCAGGTAATGTTTGGATTAGCAAAATTCTCTATACTCTAATTCTAGGACTAAAGAAATCACATAAAATCCTTGGTATTTTTAAATTTTAGAAAACCTTGGTTTTTATGGCTTGTGGCACATAGCCCTAAATTTTATGGTCATATGCTTTCAGAAAACCCCACTCTAACCAATTCCCACTTGAGTTGGCATGCTGGTCCCACCTACAACACTACTCTGTACTGCTGGTCCGTCCACCTTGGCATGTCGACAATAAGAACACTGCTTATCCACCAACTCTGTAGGTGGAACCGATAGCACATCAGCTCGGGCGGAAATTAGTTAGGGTGGTGTTTACTAAAACCATATGACCATAAAACCAGGGTTATCTATCACAAGCCATAAACATGTGGTTTTCTGCAACTACAACCATAAAACATGGGGTTTTCTAAAATTTACTTTGTGTTAAAGAACCCAGATTAAAAAGATAATTTCAATTTAGCCAAGGTGCTCTTTGAAGTTTCGAATGTGTCTCCATATATTAATTATCTGCTAATTTTTTATGGCTTTGTTGCACAATGGCCATGTAAGGCATTTGATCATTTGCCACATAAGTTGAGATGTAATTGATGGTTTGCTCTTAATGTGTAACTGACATGTAGACTTAGAATCCACATGTCAGTGAGATATCATAGGGCAAATCATCCATTGCACCTCAAGTTTGGGGCAAATCATCAATTATCCTTTAAAACTATAGGCTGCTAAATCTTCAGCATTTTCTTAATGTTATAAGCACCCCTTAAGCATTATTTGGATGCTGAATCAATGCCATGTAGTATCTATGCAGATGTCATGTGAAAAAAATCTTTGATGGTCACAAACTGAGGTACTTTGCAAAAGCATGTAGTGTAAAGTAAATGTAATTAAGTATGGAATTTCCCTTCCATTAATGTCAAAATATTTAGAATTTTATGTAATTTCTTGTTTATGATGTGAATCTTACCCGGAGGCTGAACATCATAGGAACTAGCTTCAAACCCATGCAATTGCCCAACTAATAGGGTTCCTTGCACCAATGTGCGTCGGGCAAATCTTGATGTTGCATATTTCCTTTCCACAAAAGATGTGTTTCGCATTTGTTACATTTATTTCTTTTTTCATTATCTAAGGTACAAGTTGCATTTAATTAGTGTTGCATCTAATATGGTGTGGGGCGCTAGAACTCTGAACTAGAGCTACTCTCGATATCACAAATTAATGGCCCATAATTTTTGACAACTTTACCCCTCTCTCCTTTCTTCCCCCTTTCCCTACCCCTATCCCCCACTCTCCCAATCCCTAGACCAACTTCGTTATTCTTCTATACTCTTCACATCCCTCATTGCCCACCACCGCAGCTCCCCTCTTGTACCTAATCAACACATGACCTTGGTGTGCTGACTTTCGACTTGACCCTAATTAGCTTATTGCATTCTCATTCATTGGTGTGAACTCGTTCGTTTCCGAGCAAACATGTGCTGTAAGGTAAATTTGTTATGTAATTCAATAGATCTTCTCTAAATAGTCTTGAATCTAGTATTCCCCATACTTCTATATCTAGATCTAGTTAGCTTTGACTTAACAAAGCTTCATTCCGGTCTAGTTATTTTGTGTTGATGTTTGCTAGGTGGCTTTGGGATTTGACATCAATCAATAGTTTTTTTCCTTTCCCTCCCTTTTTTGCACAATGATTATGATGGCCGTTTGCTTGAAACTATTTTTTCCATATAGTTGTGTGTGATATTAATTTTCCAAAATAGGTATCAATTCATTCGGTTGTTCCATTTTCTATTACTTCAACTTTATTTAGTTTTTCTGTAAACTTCAACTTTATTTAGTTTTGCTGTGCTGCTTGCTTCATTGTGGTATTTCTTTGTAGATCTCATGCTTTTCCGTGTTCTGTTAAATTTATCAATTATCGTAGGCAATCAAATTTCTCTGCGACCTTAACAGTTTCTCGTTGAAGTTTGATTTAACTATTGGTGATTGCTTAAATTCTACTTTGAAAGTTGTTCTTGATCTGTTCTTCTTCAGTAGTTGGCACTTGGCAGGGGATGTTCGTCATGATATCATGTATTGGTTTAATGTTCCTATACTTGTTTCTGGTCGATTTGTTTCTTGGTTAGATTATCATTTGGTAATCTTTCTTAGGTTCATTGTCCCTGCAACTCTTGTACTGCTGTTATGATGCACCTGGGATGTATCTGTAGTGCTATTTCTCTGCTTTTCAATTTGTGGATTGGTTTGTTTTATTTTTGGTCCATTGGATATTTGGATCATCTTTTTCTGTGCGTAGTTGTCACCTTTGAGATGTTTCCTCACATATGCTCTATATATTCTTTGTGCTTCGGAGGTTTATATGATTCAAGATTCTTCCTTGATAGTCTTCTATCTAGTATGTTTTGTGCATAAATTTTCAATTGAGTGCAAATTGTGATATTATAGAAAACGTTGGGCATGGAGTTCTTCACGGAATATGGGGAGGCAAGCCAGTATCAGATGCAAGAGGTCATTGGCAAGGGAAGCTATGGAGTAGTCGCTGCTGCAGTAGATACTCACACTGGGGAGCGGGTTGCTATCAAGAAGATAAATGATGCATTTGAGCATGTCTCGGATGCCACCCGCATTCTGCGGGAAATCAAGCTTCTTCGGCTGCTCCGCCACCCAGATATAGTTGAGATCAAACACATCATGCTCCCCCCTGCCCGAAGGGAGTTCAGAGATATTTATGTTGTTTTTGAGCTCATGGAATCAGACCTACATCAAGTGATCAGAGCAAATGATGACCTCACTCCAGAGCATCACCAGTTTTTCTTGTACCAACTTCTTCGTGCTCTCAAGTACATCCATGCAGGTTATTAGGGAAACCATTAGCGTATTCTTTGTAGAAGCTATATTTTGAGCTCTCATGCACCCTGATCTGACTTTCCTATATATGGTTTATCTTGTTGCGCACCCCTATCTGACTTTCCTATATATGGTTTATCTTGTTGCAGCTAATGTATTTCATCGTGACTTAAAGCCCAAGAACATACTGGCCAATGCAGACTGCAAATTGAAAATTTGTGACTTTGGACTTGCACGTGCATCATTTGATGACGCTCCTTCGGCTATCTTTTGGACTGTAAGATGTTTGTCACCGAATAAAATAATTATCTTTGATTTTTTTTTACTTAATTTACTTACCTATCGTGCTTTGTGATTTGAAGGATTATGTGGCTACAAGGTGGTACCGTGCTCCTGAATTATGTGGTTCCTTTTTCTCCAAAGTAAGTTGGTTTTCAACTTCTGAGCTCACTATAGTAAAAAAATGCTTCTGCAATGCTAAATCTGTGGTGTGTTATTGTTATTTCTAATGCCCGAAGCGTGCGAATGCTTTAGGTGTGTATTGATGTTATTTTTCTTAAAAAGAAAACATCTATATAAATTCTACAAATGCAGCAGCTTGTTCTGAATGACAAAGATGTAGTTAAGCTTTTAACAGTACAGTGCCACCCATTTTCCTTTCTGAAAAATGCTGAAGTTACCTTCTTGCACTATACGCCGTTGTAAAATCTTTTTTGCAAAGCTCTTGAGAATATTTGGATTATATGTATGCATTCGTTCCATCTTCATGAAGACTTGATTTTGTCTGTACAGTACACCCCCGCAATTGATATTTGGAGTATAGGGTGCATATTTGCTGAAGTTCTCACTGGAAGACCATTATTTCCTGGGAGGAATGTCGTGCACCAATTAGAGCTAATAACAGATCTCCTGGGAACTCCGTCATCTGAAACTTTATCCCGGGTATGTCTACATATTACCCATTCACAAATGGAGAAAGACATGTATGCATTAGTTCACTATTTTCCCTTTATTCTCTTACCATACTTGTAGTTTTCTTGCAAAACATATTATCTTCTGTGCTATTTGTTGGCAACGAAATGCAGTTCCTGGTGCTCTACTGGTTGTTTCTTTAAAATTAGATGACATACTTAAAGTTGACCATAGATACAAATTCAGTTTGAATGCAAATATGTCAATATTGTCTGGTTGGACCTCTTAAGTATATTGTTTCCTGGATAATAATCTCTTTGTGATTTCTGCTCTTTCTACCACATGTCTTCCATTGGCATTTGGCACAGATGATCTTCTTAATATTTTCTATAACATCTGCAGATTCGTAATGACAAGGCCAGAGGATATATAATTGGCATGCGAAGGAAACAGCCTATTCCCTTTTCTCGTAAGTTTCATAATGCTGATCCTATGGCTCTCCGTCTGCTAGAGCGATTACTTGCATTTGACCCAAAAGATCGACCTACTGCCGAAGAGGTATATTTTTTTGGAAAAAGGTTCTTGCTTATGTCCAACTGATTTCAGAAGTGATAAGTACATAAACATAATCTCTTTTACTTCTTCCAGGCTTTAGCTGATCCATATTTTAGAGGGCTTGCTAAGTTGAAACGTGAACCTGCAGCACAGCCAATTTCGAAGCTTGAGTTTGAATTTGAGAGAAGGAAGCTGACAAAGGATGATGTAAGAGAATTGATATATCGAGAGGTAGAAAACCACCACTTCAGTTTATGTTCTCGGCTTACTATATTCATCTCACTTATAATTGGAATTTTCTTTTATTGAAAGCAAACAGATTTTGGAGTACCATCCACAGATGCTTCAGGAGTATATCAAAGGTGGAGAACAGATTAGTTTCCTGTATCCAAGGTTAGATTTGTTTTGCCATCTGCTGCCAGCCCACCAGCACGAGTGGAGGAAACGCTTATCATACATATCATAACAACTTAACAATGGAATAGTATGATTTGTATATCCGTATCACATTTTATTTTCATATCGAAATTGTTGGAAGGCGATAACCTGGTTTAATACCCCTTATCAGTGGTACTTTTTGCTAATACTACCTCGTTGCAGTGGGGTTGATCGTTTCAGACGGCAGTTTGCGCATCTTGAAGAGAACTACAGCAGAGGAGAAAGAAGTACCCCACTGCGGAGACAACATGCATCTTTGCCAAGGTGTGTTAATCACTAGCAGCTAGAATTTATAACTGCAGAAAATCTTCTTTGGTTCTGATTCTGCTTGCTTCTGTATTTATTTCTATGTGACAGGGAAAGAGTCTGTACATCAAAATATACCAATAATCAAGCCTCCAACAATGAAGAGAGGAGAACGGCATCTTCTGTTGCCCGAAGTACCATAAGCCCCCCAAGATCACAAGAAGAGGGGCACAAGCATGCATCTGCTTATCAAAATGGCACAAATAATTCAGACTTCAGTCCAAAGAGCTATCTGAAGAGTGCTAGTGTTAGTGCTTCCAAGTGTGTCGTTGAAGCGAATAAAGGCCCAAAGGTACTGCCTACTGCCAATACGATGAGACCACTTAAATTCCTCCCTGAATCTTATAAGTAACTTTTCGGTGCAAGGCACTTTTTCCCTCAAGTTCTGTTTATTATGCAAGGGACTGACTAATGGTTGCTCTGTTTTGCTTTGCTTTTTTTTTCACTCTTGAAGGAGAATGGTATCTCTGAGGACACGGAAGAGGAGGCGGTCTATGAATTGGTAGACAAGGTGGTCAGGATGGTCTCCTAGGGCAGCAACAACCAGCAGCCATCATCCTAATGCAATTCCAAATTCCAATGCAATATTTCTATCATCCCAGCAAAGATAGAAGTCGATCAAGATGAAGCAGCAAAAAAAAAATGCCAGTTATCTACAGTTAGCGCTGCAAATTTCGCAGCATCTATTTAGATTATCTGAGATGATGAGCCACCTTCTGGCTCTTTGTTTGTGCCATTTGTTTGTGCTGCGTTGTCCACAAGCATCTTGCCTGGAGAAATGAATTGTGTGGTTAATTACTTGTACCAATTCGAAGGCTAGATTTTGGCCTTAGTGCGCTACATTTTCTTAGAGGCTGTCGGTATGTGATAGCCAGCTCTAGGTGCCATATGAACAGTCTATCATTAACCATAGAACCATTTCAAAAAATTTAACAAATCTCAGTGGTGATGCTGCATCTGCCTCAGAAAATAATGTGTGCAAATTATGTGAATGCCATAAGAATTAAGAATTGCTTGTGCAATATTCAATGTCTTTTTTTTTGAACGGGCGTGCAATATTCAATGTCATAGCAATTGTAACATTCGGTTTGGGAATTGGTCAGCTGCACGCATACATCATACTGGTGAAGTGGTGAGTGGGAGCAGATAAATCTGTTACAAGCTCTGGCCAGTGACACCAACGCGATGTGCATGCAGAGTCTAATCCACAGCACTTTACTGATGCAACTGCACATGCAGGTATATTTATGCAACACTTACATCAGCATTAAGCACAAGCTCACCATCATCTATGCATATCTATCTATCTAGCTATATAGTGCAGGATAGAATCATTTGCAAAGCATGACACTGCATCAAGCATGAGTGAGAGGCCCAGTCAGCTGCCGCTATCTAGCAAGTTGAATAGGACATAACTGAATAACCACTCCATCAAGTACTATGCGTGTGTTTGGTTCAGAGTCATGGTGGGACGGGACGGATCCAACCCATTTTTTAGGGATAGAACCGACCATATTTCGTGTTTGGTTGCAAGGGATAGGACGGTCCCTGTTTTCTGTTTGGTTTAGGGACAAAAGGTTTGGGATGACAAATCTGACATGCGGGGTCTACCTGTCAGCCTCTTTTCTGGGATTGCAACAGCTCGTGGGGCCCACTCGTTCCACCTCATCCCTCACCATCCCCTCATTTCTGGGGACAGGAGCATCCCCAATTTGAGAGTATATTCGCAGAATATTCCCTAGAGGGATATCCCCATCCCACTCGACTCTGAACCAAACAGCTCTGGAACAAGGACCGCCCCATCCCATCCCCCATAGTCCCATGAACCAAACACATGTCTACAATGGACTTACAACTTAACTGGACACATGCAAAAAAAAATACTGCATAGTTTGATGCAAACACGCACAATGAATTTAAATCAATCAAATGCTGCTTGGATCTGACTCATACCAGAATTAGATAGATTTAATTGAAACCAAACATTCATTGCAAATTAAGTTTATATATCTTCTCAGAAAGCAACTGATAAATTAACATCCAACTTACTTTACGCAAGAATAAGTAGCATTTACACATAATTAATTCACATATCAAAACTAGCACTGAGATTAAAGAAGGTAGCAGATTATATTAATTTTTATGTCCAGGGGCGGAGCCACACCCCGAACAGGGTAGGCTTCAGCTCGGGATGTAGAAAAATATCTAGTGTAGAGCTCAAGTAAATTCAGCCTAGCCTATGTAACATTTTCATGGTCCAGTCCAGATAGCCTAAATCATTTCACCACTAAACTTGAGGCATAATTAAATCCTGGCTCCGCCACTGTATATGCCCCAGACCGGCCGCATTCGAACAATTCTTGCGTGCGTCGTTAGGGACACGCCGGCGGCGGGCTCTGGCTGCGCTCGACGTCGGAGTCGACCCGGGCGTTGTGGTGCTCCGACGGGCCGGACGGCGGGATGGAAACCACACCGCTGCGCGGCAAGTAGTCGAACGCCCGGCGATGCGCGACGCCGGCGCCCGTCCCCGTCGCCGTGCTCCCCCGGTGGTCACCGAGATCCGGCGATAACCGTGCCCGTGCACTCCCCGCGTGCATGGGCCTGGCGCCGTCGCATAGTCCACAGATCAGCACAAGGAGGAACACAAGAACAACGGCGAGTGGCACTGCTGAAACATACGTAGTAGTACGAGGAGGAGCCATGGCGATCGATCGATCGAGATAGAAGCTAGCCAAGAAGGAAGATGAACTTGCAGTTTAATTCTGTGATGAGTAGTAGTTCGCAAGAAGCATCTGTATGGGTATTATATATATAGCAGCAGCCAGCAGAGCAGCACGTAGGAGCTTGGGACGTCATACTCGCAGCTGGTTCGTGTGCATGGAGATAAAGAAATAGCATACATGTACAACGAACGTATCAGGGGCAATCACCCAGTGGGTGTTGGATCCCAGGTACTGAACTCTCCGTACTGAGGCGAGATCGATCAAGGGGTTGCGAAATTACCATTAAGGTCTTGTTTGAATGGGTCAGAATTGTGCTACCGAATAAACCCTAGTGCTAACGATGATCCCGCGTGCATATGCAGCTGAGATTGGTCTGGTTCGGGCTTTTCTTTGTCTGAATCAAACTGGGTGATTATATTGTAAGGGTTTGATATACATCATTCGGATGCTTTGTTTGCTAAACTTATCTAAATCCAAGAGCGTTGGATCAATCGTTGAGATGGGTGAGTATCTAATGCTTCTTAATGGGTTCGTTCGTGTGTATAACGAGTCTAACAACCAAACATGTTGTCATTATCTTCCTAATGCTTCCTCTTTTGGCACAAGGAGAGAAAGAGAGGAGAGGGATGCTCACTTCGAGCGTGGGCGTGGCGGAGAAACCAATGAGGGTGGAGCCTAGGCGCGGCGGAGAGAAACCAGCATCCTTTCTTGCCAGAGGCGGAGTTGGGCCTTGGGCCGCCGGGGCAATGGCCCGAGGCCCAGCTGAGAAATCCATTAGTTTTTAACTGTAGATAGAACAGTACAGTTTTGCTATCTTCATTTTCAATGGGCTGGGCCCGAGACCCAACTTCACGCTGGCTATGCCCCTATTTCTTGCTACATTCGCTCACCGGCGGTTAACCGGAGGAGCACCCCGACGTCAAAGGTTCGAAATTATGGATTCCTTTTCTCTATCCCCTGCACGCATTAGATCTGTTTTTTTTTGGTGTGTGTGAGAGAGGGGGGGGGGGGTGTGCTCGTCTTGCCTTGAGATGCTTGAATGGTGTGGGCAACGGAGCGCCTGGTGTGCATGAGGGCAGTTGGGCGCAGAACAAAGCTTGCTACTTAGTTTTAGATTTGGGGCTTACTAATATGATTGGAATCATATATTTCAGGATTTTTGAATTATATTTGCATAAGAGACTGTTGTGATTTGTTGTTCGGATCTAGTGTTTTAGTAATTAATTTCATAGTAAATTTTGGATGGAGCTTTTGGCTTATGGCTTTTCACTTTGGTTACAACGACTAGCTTCCAAACGATATGTTTTTTTAAAGATGGGGTCTACTAGTTGATTGTAATATACACTGTACTGGCTTCAGTTATACTAGCCAAAATCGCATTCGACTATCTCTCCTTTCGTACTCTCTTGTAAACAAGTAGAATTCAAAAGCCAAAAGCCAAAAGCCAAAACCTAAAATAACCACCCATTATATTGCCCCTGATAAACTGCACTATGTATATTCAACGTCCAACAGCGAAATATCTGCAAAACTGGGAGGGAGCTGCTAATCCTTTCTGAACGTACTCAAGGAAGAGGGGTCAACCTGCCCTAGCTGAAACGCTGCACAAACACCTTAATTTGGAGTGGACAAAGCCATGCATGCATGCAGGTAATTGATTGCAACCATTTGCAGGATCATGGTGGAGTTCATCGTAGGGAAAAGAAAATCAATGTTGCCACCACCATATGCATATGTCCATTTGATCGCTGCAGTGGCAACTTATTTTACGCGAGAATATATAGCAGCATGCATGCCGATATATAGAACTACAACTGGAAATAACATTAAACTAGTGCGTGGATATAACATTACAAACCAAATTAAGCTATGACAGAAAATTAAACAGGATAGGTTTTTAGATTATTAACTAATTTATTGATGCTCCTCCAGAGCGCGCGGCCGGCCGGCTTCGTCAGGGCGAGCTCTGGCCGCGCTCGCTCGGCGACGGAGGACGTCGACCCGAGAGTGCGTACGCTAATTATGCTTCTTGGATGGGCCTGACGGCGGGATGGGAGCCCCTTGGCTGCTCGGGAAGTAGTTCGCCGTCCGGCGATGCACGGTGCCGGCGCCGTTCGTGCTCGCCGACGACCCCGCGCTCCCCCGGTGGTCACCGATCTGCTCCGGCGACGACACCCGTGCCTCGCGCATGAGCCTTGCGCCGTCGCATGGACCAGGACAGATGAGCACAAGAAGAAGGACGACGACGGCAAATCGCGGTGCGGCTGAAACATACGGAGAAGGAGAAGCCATGGCGCGATCGATCGCGAGAGGGATCGGGAAGCCAAGAAGAAGTAACTCTCACTAGCTAGGAATAGTTTGTGGTTTAATTAAGTGATTCTGTGAGTGGTAGTGGTTTCTAACTTGCATCGAGGATATATAGGCCCCGTTTGGCACGGCTCCACTTCACAAGTGGAGCTGTTTTTTTTTACTTCACAAGTGGAGCTGGGTGAAGCTACTTTTTTCAGCTCCACCCAAGGAGCTACTTTTGTCTCAGCAGATTTTAAGGGACTCTTTGGGTGGAGCTATTTTGTTGTACCCCGTTTGGCACAAAACAGCTCCAAACAGCTCCAGGAGCCGGTGGTGGAGCTGTGCCAAACGGGGCCATAGCATGCAGTAGAGTAATAGCAGCTAGCTCACTCGAACGTTGGTGCGTTCGATGCGGAAGTTTTTGCATGCATGCATGCATGGGAGGGCGCGGGAGACAAGTGAGGAGGGTAGCTTCTACGTGGATAAGGCTGGCTAGCTCTGGATTAGATGCGTGCGTGCATGCATGCAGGAAGGTTTCAACTTACGTCCGATTATTCAGAGTTCAGAGCTCTGGCTAGCTAGAAGGAAGCGCAGCACAGCACAGACACCGGTTGGAATTGGATCGGTGGATGGATAAAGAAGCCCTCCGTATAGTTGGACTTCATGATCCGATCGATCGCAACTGCAAACTACTTGTAGTCTAATAAACTTGACTAGCCATCGGTTGTGTATGGTCGTTATGATCAAGTTGTACATGGTCAGTTACGATCATGTTATGTGTGGTCATTACGATCAGCTTATGTGTGGTCGGTTATGATCAGTCTGTGAGTGATTGGTATGATTAGTGTGTGGTCGTGGACGACTAGTTTGTGTGTGGTCAGTTACGACCAACTTTTGTAACAGTCGGTGGTCACTGCAGATACGGTGGTCACTGTTCCAGTCACGTGGCGGACTACGCGGTATGGGCAGTAGTCGTGGTAAGAAAGCTCTGTAGTAGTTATCAGCATACTACATGGTGTGGGCAGTCGACGGGGTAGTTGAGGCCAGAGAAGCCGAGTCTCGATGAGTATAGAGTCTGTACAAAAGTCGATGCGTAAGTTGAAGAAAAATACAATGAAAAAAGTTGCCCCAAACACTCTCTCCACTCGAGCTCTGCAACTCTGTTCCTTCTTGCTATATGTATTCAGCTGCTTGCCGTTCGACGATAGTGTATCTTCGTTTGATTAGGGCGTGTTGATTTGGGTTTCTCCCAACACTTGGTATCAGAGCATGGTGCATGTCCAAATACATATGGCTTGAGTCGATGACAACCAGCGCGCAACAGGTGGCAAAGGAGAGCGGCGACGTGCCCTTTCACCACCCGATGCTGACATCCTCCAACTACATCGCGTGGACGATCAAGATGGAGACGCTGATGGATGCCCAGAGGATCTGGGAAGCCATCGAACCAATGACCGGAGTGGTCGTGGAGGCAAAGAAGGACAAGTCGACACGGGCTTTCATCTTCCAAGCCATACCCGAAGACATTCTTCTGTAGGTGGCCAAGAAGAAAGCAGTCAGGGAGGTATGGGATTCTCTAAAAACCAGATATCTCGGGGCTGATCGAGTGCAAAAAGGTGCGTTTGCAAACACTGTAGAATGAGTTTGCGGCACTGCACATAAATGAGGGAGAGTCCATCGATGATTTTGCAGGAAAGTTGAGCGGGATGGCGAGCAAGTACAGCACGCTTGGCTCAACCCTAGAGGATCCAATGCTCGTGAAGAAGCTCCTCGACTCAACACCCGACAAATTCTCTCGATGATCGCCTCAATTGAGCAGTACTTCGACCTGGAGTCGATGCAGTTCAAGGAGGCCATAGGGCGCCTGAAGGCATATGAAGAAAGAATCCGACATCGAGCTGGAAATGCCAGCACTGATGGACAGCTCCTCCTCACTCACACTTAGTGGTTGGCGTGGCAAAAGACTAAAAGAGCGGCAGCGGGGAGTCGTCGGCAACCCACAAAGGGCGAGGCGCTGGGAACTTAGATGGACACGGCCGAAACAGAGGTTGTGGTCGAGGACGTGGCCGTGGGCATGGCAGAGGATGTTCCGCCAATCCTGGTGGGACACAAAAGGATGGCACTGGGGGTGGTAGGGTCAAAAGCCACATCTGGTGCTTCAACTGCAACAACAAGGGGCACTACGCCTCTGAATGCCGTAGTAAGCACCGAGAGGAGGTGAACCTAATGCAAGGCAAAGAGGAAGAACCAGCCTTGATGCTGACACTATGTGCAGAGGCGGGCAGCAAGTCATAACTCAAGAATGGCAAATGTCCAGATTGTGGTATCTGGACAACGGGGCCAGTAACCACATAACCAGACAACACTCATTCTTCACTGAGCTCGATGAAAGCATCATAGGGGGAGTGAGTTTCAGTGATAGATCGATAGTACAGATCAAGGGGAAATATTTAATCCTATTCGAGTACAAGAATGGGGAGCAGTGGTTGTTGACAGAGGTATACTATATTCCTAGCCTCTGCAATAATATCATGAGTTTGGAACGATTAGCAGAGGATGGCACCAAGATTGTGCTCCTAGACAACCTGCTTCGGATGTATGACCAGACTAGGAAACTCATGATGAAGGTAGAACGCTCGGCAAATAGACTGTACAAGGCGTTACTGTACACCTGTGCGCCAGTCTGTCTTGCAATGTCTATGGCCAAACCGGAGTGGTTATGGCTTGTCTGGTTGGGGCATCTCAATTTCCTGGCAACGAAGCTGATGGTTGACAAGGATATGGTGCAGGGAGTATCCAGGTTTGAACATCCTACACAAATTTATGAGGGTTGTTTGCTAGCTAAGCAAAGCCGATTGCTGTTTCCAAGACAAGTCGTGCATTGAGCAACGCAGCCACTAGAACTCGTACATGCAGATTTGTGTGGCCCAATCACACCTTAGACACAGGCCGGGAGTAAGTACTTCTTACTGCTCATTGACGACTTCAGTCGAATGATGTGGTTGTACACACTGAAGTCGAAGAGTGAACCAGTCAAAGCCTTTAGGAAGTTTAAGGCGCTGGTCGAAAAGGAGTCTGGATATGATCTGAAAAATTCTCAGAACTGACCGGGGGTGAGTTCGTGTAGAACCAGTTTACCCAGCGTGTGATGAAGCAGGAGTTCGCCAGCACCTCATGCACCCTACTCACCACAGTAGAACGGTGTGGTGGAGCGGCAGAACCGAACCGTGCTGGCGACGACTAGAAGTCTCTTGAAGACCATGGGAGTGCCAAGCATAATGTTGGGAGAAGCAGCACGCCATGCCATCTACCTTCTAAATCGGATTCCGACCAGGGCCCTAGTCAGGGTCACTCCACATGAAGTCTGGACAGGGAGGAAGCCAAACCTGGCACATGTGAGGATCTTTGGTGTACTGCACATGCAAAAATACCAGCCGTCCACTTGAAGAAACTGGACGATAGAAGCAAGGCCTTGGTTCATCTTGGTGTTGAAGAAGGAAGCAAGGTGTACCGTCTCTATGATCCTCAAAGCAAGAAGATTGTTATGAGCCGAGATGTGGTATTTGAAGAAGATAAGAAGTGGACTTAGGAGATTCCAAGCAGCGTGAGATTAGTGAGGTTGTCGAGTTCACTGTAGTGGAAACTACAACAGAAACTGATGGGCAACCGCCTTAGCAAGTCGCAGCAGCGGCAAACTCGTCATTACTTAGTCCAGAGGACTGGGTATCCATATCACCGGCAACGTCAGATTGTTAGTCAGTCTCGACAGCAGATTTAGGCTCTTCAAGCCCTTCCTCTACAGCAACAAAGGAAGGATTCACAAGGTATCGAGCACTCTCTGAGGTTTACGCAGAAACACAGCCGGTCGAACTCGATGCAGAGTTACTGTTACTAGCAACTGAAGAACCACAGTGCTACCAAGAGGCTATGAATTCACCTGAGTAGCAGAATGCCATGCCAATTAAAAATAGCAATAACTTTTCATACGAAACTTCAAACCATATGTCGTCCAAAGCTCTTTCGATGTTACCATTACTGGTCGGTTTCAAGTCATGAAGACCCAGAAAATAAATTTGTCTTGTAGACGTAATTAGCACATTTATAGTATATTCCATTCTCTTCAATGTGAATACATTACAATGCTATACACTAATCTACATATCTCTATTTTGCAAAATCTCTTCTGCATGTGTGATGGACTTTAATTGGCAAGTCATCTAAGCTTTCGTAATATCGTACTTCCTTTTCTTTTCATCTATAGACATTCAAATGTGTGTTAGGATTTTAAAACTATTACGATTATCAACTTTATTTGTATCATATGTATACAAATTTGTTCGTGCTCATTGGCTATATTCCCAGGTTGGCAAATTTTGCTGGCTCCCCCACTAACTAGCAGGTTCAAGACCGCAGGTTGCTATTACTTGATCAATGGCATCAGGTGAAGGTCAACTACTGCAGTTTCAAAGAGGCAGCTCATCCGCTCACATACGTGGTGTCAACGGCTGCAAGGTAGGTACATACATACATACATACATACATACATACATACATACATACATACATACATACATACATACATACATACATACATACATACATACATCTTGGTGTGACCATTAATATTATTTATGTTTCCCAGGTTTCTTATGTGATAATTGTTCATCCATAATGTAGTTTGGAGTTTGGACTATGAGAATTGCGAGTGAATAGTGCACACCACATACTAGTTCATCCTCCCTTACTACCATTTTCTACTTTGAAAGGGCACCAATTTGTCGTTTGCAATGGCAGATATACAAGACCCAAATATTAATCCGAGTGGCAAATATGCAATTCGTTGATGGAATCATTGCATAGCCCGTGTAGTCTGTCTAGGACGTCAAGGAAAGTCGAGAAGAAGCCAGAGTGCAGTGCAGAGAGGGGCATGTGTTCCGTTGCGGAGGAAGGAGATCCGTCACTCAAAGTCTGAAAGAAGAAAGGAACGCAAAGCGATCGAGCTATGCACCAACGACCGGAGAAAAGAATCCGCGAAACGGACCCCCAGGTGGCAGTCACATAGGGCCTGTTTGGTTGCCTGTATAAGCTGATGCAAGCTGCATGAGCATGGTCAGGCTGAGGAGGGAACCGCGTTCCTCCTCGGCCTGGCTCCAGTTGTTTTTTTTGCATCCGCTCGTGCAGACTCTCTCCTCTCCGCAGCCAACCAAACACCATCTCCCTGCATGCGCTGGTGCGAGCCACCCGCATGCAGGCAACCAAACAGACCCATACCGATCCTAGCAGTCTAGCACTAGGGCTAACACAAGGTGATCAAGCATGCACTAACAAAAACGCAAAGAAAGCTGCAACAACAACGATTAGAACACAAGAATTTCGCAGGAATTCTTATAAAAGCCGACGCAATTAATTTCTCCGAAAATCCTGCAATTTTTCCCTGTTTATAAACGCACATGTAATACTCTGTTCGCTCTGGCTTCTATAAACCATTTTTCTACGACTTTCAAATAGAGTGTTTTCAAGGTATAATCTACTAATCGATTGTAGTATATACTATAATTATTTTATTTATATTAGGTAAAATTACATGTAAATATATTTTTTGTAAATTTTTTATAATATATTACTATTTATAAACTAAAACCGGAGGTCCTCGATAAAATCCAATGCAAACGCCCTCTAACACGAGAGAGTAAGACGACGGTAAAGGTAAGAAGCCACTCCCGGTGGGAAGGCACAAAGCCGAAAGCAAACGAGCCATCTTTAGATGATCCAAGCCCCCGAAAAGCTTCGTCCTCCTTGCCGCGCACTAGCTACTTAGCAAGCTAGCAAAGCGAAGCAGAGAGGAGGAGAAGGAAGGCAAAGCCCACCACATCACATGGCACCCGAGGTGCAGGCCTCCCCGTCGCCGTCGCCCCACCCTGAGCCGGACCCACCCCTCACGCTCATGCAGCACGCGGGCGGCGACGGCTGGTCGGAGAGGACCCCCACCGCGCACTCCTCTCAGCCGCCGCCCCACTCCGCCGCCGCCGTCGTCGCCTCCGAGCCCCACGCCGCCGCCGCCAGGTACGTGCCCCGGCAACCCACGACCCACACCGCAGACGGCGGGTCCTGGTACTCGTGGACCGGCGGCCGCACCTCTGACTCCCGTACGCCGTCACGTCGGCCGCGGCCGCAGCCGCAGCCGCAGCCGCAGCTGCCGCCTCCTACGCCGCGCCAGCAGCCGCAGCCGCCGCCGCCGCCGCCTCCGCCTCCGCCGCAGCCGTCGCCTCCGCCGCAGCCGCAGCCGCAGCTGCCGGCGCCGGCTAGGTCGGTCGACCGGGACCATATCCTGTCGCGCAAATGCCGCCCGGCGGCGCTGCAGCGCACCGCGCTGGTGGCGCGGGCCGCGGCGGCCGCGCTCTGCCTGGCGGCGCTTGTGGTGCTCGCCGCCGACAGCCGCAAGGGCTGGGCCCTCGACTCCTACCACCGCTACAGCCAGTTACGGTAAGCCACAAAAAAAAAACGGAATAATTGATCTTTTGCCCTTTTCTAAAGCAATCCCTTCACAATATCCCGCTGTGTTTGGTTAGGGTTCTTGGATTGGTGATTTCCATTACGCGCTTGTCTTCTGTTGCGGTGCAGGTACTCGGAGGCGGTGAACGTGATCGGGTTCTTGTACTCGGTGTTCCAGTTCTTCGCGCTTGTGGAGCTCATGAGGAGGAACAAGCATTTGATCCCCCGGCCCAAGGGCGATTACTTCGACTTGATCATGGATCAGGTTTGCATCTTAGAGCCCTTTGCTCCTTTTCATAGCTTTCTTTAGGATTGTGCAACTGCAAGTCATGTGATGTGATGTTAGAAAGGAACAAGAGAAGATGTGAAGTCATCTTGGTGAAGCAAAGTATAAGCTTTCTAAGCTCCTGGAGATTTCTTTCTTGTGATTACAGATGTGCTCCTTTATGCTGCATTTTGTGCTGCTACCGCGGTTAGCATGGTTTTGTTTTCATCGTCCTGGTATGCATCCAAATGTGTACATTTAGATTGTCCTAACTTGCGCTACAATTAGAAAATTTTGTGTCCGATCAAAACGTATGTTCTGAAATCTGAACGAAGCCTTATGGTTGTCAAGTGCTTTTTATTGGAAGTTGGGTACAGTGTCTATATTTGAGATTTCAGGAGGGCACTGCAATGTTTTTTTTTTAATTCTAGTTGAGTAGTATGCAACATCAGTGTGGAATTGTAAACTAGCTGATTAGGTGTTGCATGCATATTACCTTGTGTCCTAGGGTGCTATTCGTACTTCATTCTTCATATATGATGAACAACGAGTGAACTATTGATGAGTTGCAATTGTCGAGTTATTACTGTCTTCAAGGGAAAGGGATAAAATTTCACTTTGCTGTCAAAAACAACTTTGTTCTGAAGTCCAAACGCTACAATTGGTCATCGATCATGAAGCTTTAGTATTGGGTAAAAAGTTTCTATGGAGGTATTATTAGTTGGGTGCTTCCTGGTTTTGTGTATTACATTGTGTTATAATACTAGAGTATATGTGTGTAGCACCTTCATTATGGTGTTACCGTATTAGCCATTAGGGCTATGCTTCTATATATTATTCCAGTTTAAGTTGCACATACTACCTCCATGTATTTTATACTTTTACATTTGTGGTGAGATACCTATACGATTTTGAGCGCATCATGTCCATTGCTTGAACAAGAGAGATCTATTTCTGTCAATTGTTAGGGAAATGGTTTAGATGGGCACGAAGAATATGGGAAGTAGGAGGAATATGACATTTGAACTATGCATTGGAGTTGCCCCTTCCTCTTTTTTCCTTTGCCAACTATATGAATAGAAGTCTGCCCAAAACAAAATTCAACCTTGTCACTGTTAAACCATTTTCTTCGTCACCGTTTATTTTGTTTCCATGTTTCCTGTAGTAGCTTTTCAGATCTTTCATGTGTGCCTGTTTCGCACAGACTGCACACGAAATATTAGTTGTTAGTTTCCCATTGTTTTTTTTTCCATCGCTGAGATAACCTTGCTTTCCCAACATGTTTCACCTTGGCAGTCCAATCTCTGCAAGGAGAGACCAATGCTGAGTTATTTATTATTATTTTTTGCAGGTGCTGGCATACCTTCTGATATCGTCGTCGTCGTCAGCAACTGTTAGAGTAGACGACTGGATGGACAACTGGGGAAGCGATCCTTTCCCGAACGTGGCGAACAGCTCCATTGTCATATCTTTCCTGGCATTCTTGGTTTTTGCTATCAACTCCCTCATCTCTGCTTACAATCTCTTCCGCCGAGATCTGTAGCTGCACGTACCCGACATCCTGTTACCTTCTCATTTCTGGACAAGTTTTCAGTGCAGACTATTTTTTTTTTTTGTGTTGTACATTTATATATGATGATCGAACGACAACGGGAATTCTAGTAATAACATCTCTCTACATGAACTGAAGTGTCTGCGTCCATAGCCGCTGCTGCATGCTTCTGTGATGAATAAAAGGCCGAGATAATTTTGTGCATACCAGATACAACGATTAAAGGAAACAAAAGGAGAATGTATATTAATCGCCAAGATTGATGAGATCTAATTGGATGGCAGTCTAACCATTCATATCAAATCAATGTGTGCAATCGTCTACAGCCCTATGCTACGCATTAAGGATGAGAATGCAGCTCCAATAACACCTTACAAGTTACAACAGCTGAAACTGATAAGAATGGTAAAATAAGCTGGTACATGCTACATAGAACAGGCTACTTCAGCCTAATTGTAATTGACAAATCTCTCACGACTCCAGCTTGACTGGATGAGTAAGTATACTGTCGAATTATAATGCTACTTCAGCCTAATTTTAATAAATTAATGAATCTTCAAGCCCCAACTCCATTGTACGGGTGTGTCATCTATTTGCACTGCAGTTGCCTCTGCAACGGCTTTGAACTCCATGTCAGCTCCAAGGTTGTTATGGCGTCGAGATATCGGCGATATCTCGTCGCCATATCGTCGTGGCGGACCAGAGGCTCCATGTCGTCCGGACGACATGGAGGTGCGCCGTATCCGCCGTCGCCGCGGCCGGATCCGCCGCCGCCGCCGGCAGATCTACTGCCTCCGCCGTCGCCGTAGCCGGATCCGCCCTCGCCGCAGCCGGATCCGCCCTCGCCGCCGCCGGATCCACTGCCTCCGCCCACGCCGCAGCCGGATCCGCGGTCGCGCCGCCTCTTGCTTCGCCGGGCGACGAGTCTTCGCCGCCTCCTCCGCGGCTGCCGCTTGGGGGCGGTGGAGAGTGGCGGCGGGAAGAGGGAGCGGCCGTCGGCGAGCTGGCTCGGCCTCGCCGACGCCGGAGGCGGAGGAGATGGGGGAAGGAGAGAGGGAGAGAGGAGGGAGGCGGCCGAGCGGGCGAGAGGGCGAGAGGAGAGAGGCGGCCGAGCGGGCGAGAGGGCGAGATGAGAGAGGCGGCGGCCGAGCGAGCGGGCGAGAGGCGAGAGGAGGCGGCCGAGCGAGCGGGCGAGAGGGCGAGACTGAGCGTGCGGCCGCCGCCACGCACGCCAGTTATCTGATTTAGGGTTTGACATTTTGCAATTTAGTCCTATTTTCTGAAATTACAATAAAGTCCTTCTTGCTTTATATTTCTTCTGTTTAAACTCTCCGGAAATCCAATATTTTTGTGGCTACTTATGTGTATGGCGTCGCCACGCCGCACGCCATAAGCGATATTGTTGTGTGAAGGTGGTGAGGCGCCGCGCCTCGCCGCACCGCCGTAATAACCATGGTCAGCTCTTGGATTGTAGTAGGGAAGATCACTGTGGGCTGCCTGTTACTCTCCTGCAGGTAAGGGAAGTCCACTGTGAAGTGCAAGCCGCGGCTCTCATGCCTCGCGAGCGCGCTCTTCACGACCAACTTTGCGCAGCAGAAAAGGTTCCTCATTTCGCAGGCCTCAATCCCCACCATTGTAGGCTTCCACCCCCTCCTGAACAAGAACTCCTCCCAATCTGACTCCAGATCACCAATCTTCCATTCTGCATTCTTCAACCGGTTTGTCGACCGCACTATACCGACACACTCCCACATTATGGACTGCAGCTCCATCCTGGTCTGCTTTGTCCTCTCAATGATGTCAGATAATATACTGTCACTAAGGGAGACAGCAAGCATAGGGTGAGCCCATTTCGTCGCGAAAGAAGGGTAAACATCAGCATCAACCATGTGATCTATTGAAGGCTGCACTGCTCTCTGAGCAAATACCAATGCTTCAAGCAATGAGTTGCTTGCAAGCCGATTAGCTCCATGCAATCCAGTGCATGCAACCTCACCAGCAACATACAAGCCTTTCACATTCGTCTCACCCTGCAACCCAGCCCGAACACCACCGCACATGTAATGAGCTGCAGGAACAACAGGGATGGGCTGTTGCGTGATGTCCAGACCATGCTGCAGGCATTCAGCTGCAATGTTGGGAAAATGAGCAAGAACCTGTTCTTTTGGCTTGTGACTGATATCCAGGAGGACATACTTCTCTCCACGCTTCTTCAGTTGATCATCTATGCTTCTTGCAACCACATCCCTTGGTGCTAACTCTGCACGTTCATCATACAAAGGCATAAATCTCTCCATGGATTGATTATAGAGAATTCCTCCATCTCCTCTGACAGCTTCTGTTATGAGAAATGCATTCTCTCTTCTTTTAGTCGGCTTTATTGGGAGGCCTTCATCTGATAGTGCAGTTGGATGGAACTGCACAAACCTGTCATTGCAAAGTAAGGATGTTTTATCCTATGAACTCCAGATACAAGTACAAGTTACAAATCTGAATAAGGAAAATTTAAAGGAATAGATATCAATAAGGGAGCTAGTGCTACTTATGCAACACTGATGTGTACATTTTAATTATGAAAGCAGGGATGAGTAGATCTTTAATTTTCTTTTGAGAACAAGGGATGAGTAGATCTGACATCTGAGAGCAAAGGGAAACTCACTCCATATTGGATATTACAGCCTGAGCACGATGAGACATCGCAATTCCATCCCCAGTAGCCACCTAGAGCATTGAGATTTAAGGACTCTTAGGAAGATTGTGAGCATTACATTAACAACTTATTTTCCATCGAAGACAAATTAGATGATGTATCATAATAATCTGTTCATCTACCATATGGCATTAAAAAAGTATGTTGGAATATTAAACAGAAAGATAAAGATGGATGCATTTAAAAAAAAATCCACTATAATCAAAAGGGTGCTTGGAATACCGGTGGATTGGTTGTTGTGGGATATATATGGCCAGCTCCTCCAGATGCAAGCAATGTTACTTTTGAGATGAAACGGACTACCTGGATATCAGATAAGACCCAAGTGATCTAACTCGAAGTGATCTTAGATAAGGTAAGAATTCCAGTCGATGTACCTTCTGAGTTTCGGTGTCCAATGAATCCACTCCATAACAATATATTTCACCATTGTTCTGCAATAGAACATTTTAGTCACGGTGGTTTCATTGGAAACTGTTTGGTGTTTGCTAATAGGAGGTGCAAATCGGGCATGGTGCGGAAAACATACATTTCCATTTATAGAACATGAATTGTTATTTGACTGTACTCACGGGATAACTCAAGTAAAAAGCCCATGAAAGTTGAATGTGATTGAAACTAAGTAAATCCAAATGGAAAAGAGGAGAGAAAACAAGGGCCAATTTGTCAAAGCCTAGTGTAGAACATGCATCAAATGGGAAAAGGTAACTTGCAAGTTCAGCACTACCGAATGAAACATCTAAATGTTGCATTTAAGAGGTCACTATCGACAAGTGTTTGGAAGCCGACAATAACAGGACAGTTATTACCGGTACCTTATCGCTTCCTAGTTTCGTGAAAGCCAAGCAGTTTAACAACTAAACTCTAGGTTCTTTTTTTCCCTTACTCCAAACTACTTTATTCCACAATTTTGTTGCCTAAGAAAAGGGGGAATGACTATTCAGCCTTGAGCAGAAAATTGCCAATCACCACTAATTTTCATACTGTCCAAGGCTAGCTGCCAGATAGCAACCTGTATACAACTGTAGGACCAAGTATCGCCACGTGCTCGTACCAGTTACCAACCAATATCCAATTCGGCACTGGTTTTAGGAACCCTAATGTTGACCCCTGAGTTCTCGTAATTCATAAAGCTTATTTCTCTGAAGTATAACACCTAAATAACAGGCGACTTTCAAAAGTAATAGAAGGAAAACATATGCATATAAATAGATGTAACAAGTGCATGTTAACAAAAGGAACACCAGAAAAAGGTTAACAAAAAATATTATCCATCAAATAAACATGACTATTGTTACGCAGAAGGCTTGACACTGAAACAAGAGGTAACATGACAATTAACAAATGATTGGCATAAGAACAACAAGTACCAACCTGACAGGTCAATAAATCAATGGCAAAGTGGTGACTGAACAAAGATATGTTATCATCATTATCAACTGCTTGAAGCAGTGCTCTTTCAATCTCTCTTCCAGTCATATCAGCGGAATGAACAATTCTGTTGTGAGAATGTCCACCTTCCCTTGCAAGGTGCAGCCTACCATCCTCACCATGGTCAAATGAAGCACCCATGGCAATTAGCTCCTTGACACGCTCTGGACCTTCTGTGCATACTACCTGAAAGATAGCAGGGAGGTTATTAATCAAGAATAACTAATAATAACTGATAACAGGCAAGGATCCATTGGAACATGCATTCATGATGGATGTTAAACTTACCCTCACAGTCTCTTCATCACACAGATAAGCCCCTGCAACAATTGTATCATGCATGTGACTTGCTACAGAATCTGAGGGGCATAAAACGGCACTAACACCACCTTGTGCGTAGTTTGTGTTGCTCTCGTGAGGCTCTGCTTTGGTAATGACAGCAACAGAGCCGTGCTTAGAAACTTCTAGAGCATACCTTAGGCCAGCAACACCACTGCCAATGACCACAAAATCGAAATATTTCGTGGTATCATCTTGCAAGCATGAGTGAGTAGGAGATCTGATGGAGCTGACCCTGTGCCTCATACGCAGTTGGGAAGCACTAACAGGCTTCACGCCCATGAAACGATGGATACTACAGAATCTGTAAGCATAACCAGCAAGCTGCCATCAGCTTAAACAATGCAACACTGACATTTCAGGATTTGCCATCAAAGCTTGCAATTTGCAACAGGTAACTCATAGTTAAATTGACAATATCAACCAATTGAGAAACTTTCACTTGCTTTCTCAATTTCTTAGCTGAATCCTGTATTTCCCATTTGGAAATTTTGTTATTATTTAAAAAACTCATTTAAAAAAATTCATGGAGAAAGAAAGATGGGGAGTTTAACAATAGTTCAAAAGGTAAAAACTTAAGTTACAGAATCAAAATGTCCAGCTGCCTACCTACTTGATTGAACATGGTAAACATGACTTCAAATCTTATATAACACGGCAGGCTATAGAATTATAAGAAACATTTGAAGTTGGCTTGAAAAATAAGTCGATGACCGTTTGAAAGTTCTTTGTTTGAAACAATGATCATTTGAAAGTTAGTACGATGAACAATTACGAACTGCAACTTCACCTTGAGATATCAAGCTGGTCGCATCTTTTGAAAGACAGATAAGGTAGCCCAGAAGCTTGCATGTGCCCTTTCTCCACACGCATCATCCCGGCGCATTGGAGGCTTGCAAAGCCGTTCATTAGGTTTGCCATCGCAGCCTCAGCTCTGCACACACGAAACAAAAGCACAGGAAACAATAAGGGGGGATGATATCCACGAGAATTTCTCAGGAAGGAAGCAGCAAAAGGAAGAATTCCGAGGAACAACAATTGCAAACCACAGACGGAGGCGACCAGATGCCAAGATCGAACACTGAAAATGGCAAGCTTAAAACAAGAACTCGGTAAAAGAAAATGAAAAAAAAACCTCTGGTTATGGACCCATTCCGGAAGACAACAAGAACAAGGAGAAGATCTAAGGGAAACGTTCCGGCCGAGAAAACGATACTAAAGATTGGATCAGGCGATACAAGAAAACAAGCCGCTGGATGAAGAGCAGCAAAGTCTCACCTGTATGGAGAAACGCTCGTGGCTCCAATGGCAAGGAGATGATGGCGAGGTTTCCGTCTCCGTTTTCCTCCCCCTGATGGTGAGGAAGAGAAGATCCATCGAATTTTGCCCGCGTGCCTCTTGCTTTCCGGGGACGGCGCACCTGCGGGCGGCGCGGCCTGCGAACGGGGGCTCTTCGGATTGAAGGGGTCTTTTCTCTAGGAAAAGCCAAGGATTTCAATTCCCATGGAATTGAGTATTATTGGCATGTTTTTTTTTTTGCTAAGATTTATAGTTTTTAGCTGTAGTTTATGATTTTTAGGCTGTTTATACGAGAGTTTAAAGAGTAACAGAAACTCACGTATAATTTTTGCCGATATAAATGAAGTCGGTACAGTACGTACTACAATTAATTAGTAGATCTTATCGTGAAAATATACTCCGTTTAAAAATTAGTTGTTGTAGAAATATCAAAAAGTAGTTTTTAGGAACGGAAAAGAACAAACCACTATTCATCTTTTTGGACCAAGAGGAATTTGGCTATAGAGAAAGTAGAGGGAATTTTCCTTTCCTACCAATACCACACAAAACCACTGGAAAATAAACATCTACTCATGGCCTCTTTTTTCCCCTTCTTCGCGTATGACCGAAGCCAACGGCGTGCCCATGTTGCTGCTTCGAACCAAGCATCGAATCAGGCCACCACCGCAAGTCGCCGAGTCGCATGCCACTTGTCGTCGAATCTCGCCTCCCCTGCTGCAGTGCTCGTCGCCGAATCGTGCAAACACTCTTTCCAACGTTCCAATCCCATTTCCACGCTTTTCATCCCTGTGTTACAAAGGGAAAAATTGTAGATTTGCCCTACTGTTGAGTGGCTTTGTAGATTTGCTTCAGTGATGTCTCAATGACATGTGGGTTCAGGACCCACATGTCATCAAGACAATTAGGGCAAATCTACAAAGTGCACTTTTTTAAGTGGGGCAAATCTACAAAAGCCCCGTTACAAAGAGGCCATTAAGGTGGGGCTGGTATTTGGGAACCTCTACTAGTACAATTATGCATGCCAGGTCTAATTAGGTTATAGGTAGCCAATTGCACGGGCTGAAGCAAAACCAAAACTTCAAACTTTGAAATTCTATGAATTTTGTTTGAATTTATGTTTCTTTGCCAATTTGGCAATTCCCAAGCTATTTCCGTTTTTCCCCTTTTGGCCTTCTCGTTTTCCTCCTTGCATTGGCGCCCTTCTTCTTTCCATCTTCTTCCCTGTGCAGCCACACCACCTGGCTATCCGTCGTTCGCCGCCGCTGCCACCTCCAGCATGCCACCTCGGCATGGCCATCCCATCCATGTTGTCGACCGTGCTATTAAGGCATGTCAGCTCACCCCAACCACGCACCGCAACCACCTCACCGCCGAAGGTCCTCTGTTGCCAACACGTCGTCCACACGCTGCCAAGCTCCTGCTTCCACTGCCTTCGCGTGCAATATAAGCCTCACCAACCTACTGCCTAGCCTCGATTAGCCTCTAATTGCACCGCCAAGCTCTTCTTTCTCTAGCCCTAGCCCCCAATCACCGCTGCTACTAAGCCCTGCGCAGGTGAGCCCCGAATTCAATTCTCCTACCGTGCCCAGCCATAGTCCAATTCCTCACGGCACTACACCGCTCGGCCTCCAGAAGCCTCATTGCTACCTCATCATACCAGTCCCTAGCCTCTAGGTCGACGGTGACATGCACTGCTGTCTGCACCATGTCACCGTGGACAGCCACCTACAAGCTGATTGAGCCAAAATCACCACCACCCATAACCCCCCCTACTTCCATAGAAGTTTAGAAACCCTAGAGTCATGCCAAAGCCTCAACGGAACGTCGTTGTGTCATGGGCATGGTCCGACGAGCTCCCATGACCGCTAGGGTTCACTGGTGCTTCCCGAGCTTTACCAAAGCCAAAAATGGAATCCCTAGAGTTCATAGACCCCATCCATGCCATTGCTTACCACCGAAGACCCTCGTCAAAGCTTAATTTCGCGCGTCACCATTCCCCTGCTCTACTAGCCAAATTGACCCTAAGGCCATAAACAAGCTTAGCCAAGCCAATGGGCCGAGCCTACAGCGTTGTCCCGCTACTATTCAAAGCCTGGCTCAATACTGTTTAAACCCGAACCCAACACTGCTCAGCCCAGACCCATTACTGTACTTGAACCCAACCTGTTATAAATAGTGCTAACCTTGCCATAGTCTTAATTTGTTGGTGCACTTATGTGAACATAATTATTTTAGGCATTGTTTGTGCTGAAGCAATTTAAATTAGGCTTCCACATTATATACTTGTTTTAGACAAATAAAATTTGAAAATAATTGGAATAGACTTTTTTAGACCGCCTATTCACCCCCCCTCTAGTTGGTCTCCTCAATCTTACACTTGTGACATCAGCTAAATATATGAGTGACCCAATAATTTGCGAATATCTCAATTGATCTTTTCGTAGCCCTTGTTTCTCAATTGATATTTTTCTAGCCCTTGTTTCTTTCACAGTTTAATACTCGCATCATAGAGTGTTAGAGAAATTTTACAATTCTTATAGCCAAACTGACTCAAGATTTTCTCAGTATAATGGGATTGGTTCTAGTCTGTCATCTATAAAAGTTCTGACTAGCAAATCTCTCAGGTTTTACTACATCCAAAGCACCAATCATTACTAAAGTGCAACAAAGTGCACAATAAAGTTTTTGAATGTTGGAAATATGGGAAATATTTTAATTATAGATTTTACTAGAAGGCAAATATCACAAATAACTAGTGATGCATAACACATAACTAACAACAATATGCAAATAATAATGTACTTCAAATATGCGTAATAACATAATTATATCAGAGTCGATCGGTTATATGAACGACTTATAGTATGGTCTAGTGAAGAACTAGAAGTATCATAGGCTCGATGCAGTGCATAACATAGATGGAGCAATGAAGTGAGCGGTTGCGCAGATATGCGTTGCCTAAAAACCTTATTTGTTGTCCCTGTGTAGGTTTTCATGGTAGCAACGGCTCGAAGATACCACTCCCCTCCTTCACGGTGCATGTCAGGAAGAAAAGTCAATGAGGTTTAGGTAGTGCAACACAACAATACATGTTTGCAGAGGAAGGAAAATGATGAGGGAGGCAGCGATTTTAGGCCCCTCTGCTTTATACGTCTACATGTACATAGGAAAATGATTTTATACTCCTAGGAGTACGTACAACCACTTCTTATATACCACTTAAATAATGTTGTTATACATCTTTATCCTTTTAAGTATACTCTAATAATGATTATAAGATATTCTAAAGTGAATTCCATAAAATAATTTTTATCAAAGTCTACTTTTTATAACATAAGTTGTGTATATACTTCTTTTATATATAGAAAAGTATATAGCAAAACTAAAAGACCCCGATGAATTTTATTTCAACCAAATCGTATTGGAGTAACTTAAAATTAATATTTAAGTATATCAAAATTGATAAATAAAGATAAAATATTTTATTTTAGTGGTATGTTAGAAGTGGGAGTATATACTCACATGAGTACGAAAAAGGTTTTACACACACACATATACATACATATAATACATACATACATATACATACATACATACATACATACATATATATATATATATATATATATATATATATATATATATATATATATATATATATATATATATATATGTGTGTGTGTGTGTGTGTGTGTGTGTGTGTGTGTGTGTGTGTGTGTGTGCAAACTTTGAACCAATGTGATTAATCGGTTATTTATCTACTGATAACTGATGTAATTAACCGACCATTTTAACTATGTGTAACTGCCAATCACGAACATGCAATAAAGGCTCAAATTCAAGCGTTTGAATTTCGTCCAAACAGAGAGAAAAAAATGCATGATTCAGCAAAAATAAGATAGACTTGGTCTATCAAGTGGCACGTCATATCACGACGCGGTCGCGTGTTATCAGTCATGTGATTTTCCACATGAAAATATGTGAATATTGTACATGCGCACGTGTATGTTTAGCCAAAGCTCTCATCGTACCATCTGCATTTACGTGTGACATGTTTAAAAGAGGGGCAACGACGACTCTACCTTATAAATTTTTCTCTCTCCATTTGGCTAAGTAATATGATACTAAACTATGCATCCTTTAAATTTATAAGAAATAGACCTAATTTCTAACAATTTCAAAAAACGGTGAGTCCTCACGCCCTTGGACGACCCTGGAGGCTGCGTGGCATTGCTCCTTGCCGCGCACGCATATTTGCATTGCAGCACATGGGATTTCCGTTTGACTGGCTGGTTCTGGGTTGTAACCACCACAAACGCACACGCGTCCAGATAATTCCAAGCGAATACCGTTACGAAGGAAGGGGACGAGCCTTGGAGACGAAGCAGCAGCGCCTTGGAGAGGAGAGGAGACGACCAAGGAAGAGCGCGCGCAAGCAACCGCGTGGCTTGTCTGTGTGCGTGTGTCTCCGTCGAATCTTGTCCTGCGCCACCTCCCGTGCCGGCCCTCCCGCGCACGCGCTTTGCCTCCCCTTATAAACGCCGCGCCGCGCCGCGCCGCTCTCCCATCACTTGCAGACCACCCCACCCCACCCGTCCTGCAACAAAGATTGCCGGCAATGGCGCAGTCGCCGCGCCTCGACTCCGTCCTCAGCTTCAGCCGCGCCCTCCCGGACCAACCCACCCACGAGGAACACAGACAAGACGCCGATGCCGCGTCCGACAGCGGCGACGACGCCGGCAACAGCTTCGAGTTCGCCTTCGCGCCGCCCCTCGCGGCGGTCCACTCCGGAGGCGGCGGCGGCGGCGACATCGCGCTCGCCGACGACCTCTTCGCCCCCGGCCGCATCCTCCCGGCATACCCCGTCTTCGACCGCCACCTCCTCCTGCACGCCTCGCCCTCCACGGCGCCGCCCTCCCCCGACACCTGCTGCCCCTGGGTGCCGCGCTCCGCGCGGGACCCGGCCTTCCCCAAGAGCGCCTCCACGGGGGAGGCGCGAGGCTGGCGCCTGCGCGACCTCATCGGCCGCTCCCACAGCGACGGCAAGGAGAAGTTCGTCTTCCTGCAGCCCGCCGCGGCGGCGCCGTCCAAGATGTCCCAGGGCAGCAAGGCAACCACAAACGCGGCTGCGGAAGATAAGCAGAGCAATAAACCTCCGCAGACGCAGCAGCGGAAGCAGGGCAAGAAGAAGGGGGCGGCGACGGAGATGGACATGGCCACCGCGCACAAGCTCTTCTACGGAAAGCCCGGGGCCGGGGCCGGCGGGAGAAGGCAGCAGCAGCAGCAGGCGTCGTACCTGCCGTACCGGCCGGGGATCGTCGGGTTCTTCGCCAACGTGCACGCGCTCGGCCGATCGCACCACCACCCCCATTAGAGAGACCATTTCTTCTGTCGCGTTACTTGAGAGCGATTTCCCGGTGATTAATTATTCTTTTTCGTTCCTTCTTCACTTTGTTTCCCCGGATAATTCCGGGCAAATGGCTCGTTGTAATTCTTTCGTGCGCACGCGTGTATATAACAAAAACAAAAACAAAATCGCGCGATTCTTTGACCATGAGCCTGTCAATCAGTTGCGACTGCATTTGCAGTTCATGCGAGTTGATTCGTCTCCTTGTAAGTTCATTAAACAATGGGTCTGTTCTTTAAGTCAAAAGTTGATAGTTTTTAGTTTTTACTATAGTATATAACTTTTAAACAGGGTATTTTCTCAAGACGGGGTCTACAAGTTAAACGATCTACACGTTAAAAGTCTAACATCTGTACCAGCCAAAATCGCAAGTGAGTATCTGTCTCTCCGTAATCTGTACCGTAAACAGCCAAAATTCAAATGTTTCAGCCAAAAGCCATAAGATGCAGCCGAAAAGAACAGGCAATGTCCGAGATCAGAAATCGTTCCGGCTCAAACGGGCACTTTAGACCAGACAAGGTTCGTTCGGTTGTAAGCTGGTGGAGTATGTCGAGGAACCGTCATTGGCGAGTCCGTCTGATCGTTTTCTAAAACCATAATCAAACGTAAGTAATATAAATAATAGATTGAACATATAAAGAGATAGAGGTAAGTATAAATTTATAATAATTGAGAATCTCTATTTATATACTAAGAAGTAGAGGGATATCCATTAATAAGACCAGCATTGCAAACTCAAACCAGGTTTTCTTACAGAGCACACGAATTTTCGCAGCCTTTATATCATCCTGCTGCAGAAACTTCAATGGAGCATCCGCAATTTTACAAACGGTTTTCGGCCGCTGGTTTCCGGAAGCTACAAGTCCAAACTCTTTTTAACGCGTCTTTTTTTTTCCTCTTGTATTGTCCGTGCACACACAACAGTGTACGCAAGTATTTGGACAGGTTTTTGCAGGGAGATGCGTGCTTGCTACAAACTGATTAGTAGGTATACATGCGTTCTACCGTGTTGACAGAGGTTAATTGGCTAGTGCTAAGTTATGCCCTGATCAATTCGGCTTCGGTTTCTGGTTTTTGGCTTATTTTTTACTATTCATAAGTTTCGTCTTTTTATGAACTTTTGACTTTTTGTTGAGCTTTTTTGCCGGTTCTTTTTTTTCCCGTATTTATTTGTATTATACGTAATGGGCTAACATATTTTTTTTATATTTTTAAAATTTTTAAATTTAATTATGCTAAATAAGCTTCTGTCAGCTGCAGTGCTTTTTTCAACCAGCTACAGTGTTTTCAGCCATAAGCCATGAGCTTTTTAGCCGAACCGATCACCACCTATATTACGAGAGGTTGAACTCGAAGTAGTCGTTGTGTAGAGGTCTCTCGTGATATAACTACTGCCAGTGGTATTTGATCGAGCCTCTCTTCCAGAAGCCGCCGTTATTACCCCAGTTGGGATCGGGATTAGTATTAGGTTTGGAGTTGAACTTTTAACAAAAGAATGGAATGGATTTGGGGTCATTTTTTTTGGAAGGCTCCGAAAATCGAAATAAACAAAACAGTTTATTAAAACAGATTCTTCAAACTCTTTTTTGGCTTTAACTGTGTGCACTATTTATACCAAAATTTTTATTATCTACTGTTATTTTAAAATATAGATAAAATTATCAATCACAGCTATGATCGAAAAGAGAGAGAAAAGGGCCTTGCTCTCATTTAGAGAGGCTGCTGCGGAGAGAATCTAGTAGATAGGACAACATCAGGAAATGCAGGTCAATCATCTCGGCTACATGCCTGGGCCGACAACACAAGCAGGCCGGCTTAATGCAAGGCCCGTCCCACTCGCAACTTGGCCCAATTCCTCAGTGCTTCACCTCGCTAGGGTTTAAGGCTTTTTAAGCCGCCGCCAACGCCACCACCTCCATCTCCCCGCCCTCTCGCCACCTTCCCCTTGCCCTCCCCCGCAACGCACGTGTAGTCATCGGTGCATCGGGTGGGTGAGAAACGGGGGAGGGAGAGAGCTCGCCGGCGGCCTCGTCACTCGGCGCGCCATGTGAAAGGTCGTAGCTTTCTAGCTCACGCGCTGCTGCTTACTTGCTTCTTTCTTGGCATCAAACGTATCGTTAGCAGTAACAGTAGGATTCTTGATCTTTTTCTTGGATCGTGCCGTGCCGTGATGAATGCTTGCTTCTTTCTGACACCTCTTGTATGAGAAGTGTGCCTCTCTGTATTGAGGAGCCCTTCGCTGAGCAGAGTACAGCAACCATCTGAGCACCCACTTGATGAGTTCTTTTCATTCAGTCTCGATTCTTTGCAGTGTTTATACTATGTTTGTGCTGGGATGAGTACTTGCTACTTTCTGACACCTCTTGTATGAGAAGGGATTTCCCTTCCCTGAGCAGATTAGCAACTCTCTGAGCTCCTGCTTTGCATGAGTCTATTCTGATCGTCTGGCATTCTTTGCTGCTACTGGTCCATTTTTACTAGCGTTCTTCTCTGAAATAACCTGACCTTATCCATATGATGTGTTGTAGAGTTCTGCTCTCTTGCCCAACCTAGTGGGTAACAGAACATCATTAGTGATCTTCTACTTGGTAATGGTTTGTTGTTTATGTTGGCGATAATAGGGGCAGCTGTGATGAGCATTGCTTTCTTCTGACACCTCTTGTATGAGAAGTGCGCCTCTCTCTCGAGAAGCCCTTCGTTGAGCAGAGTACAGCAACTCTCTGAGCTCTCCTTATATACAAGCCCCTCATTGCTCATACTAGTTCCTGTCATCTTTCATTGTACCCTTGAGTACTTGATTAGCGGTGTCTTTTCAATCTTCGATACATTCTGGCTCTATACATCCTGTGATACATAACCTGTCCTATTCTGTGCCCTTGTAAATTATTCAAACTGTGTCATACGAAATATTCTGACACTTGAGTTCCTTGTGTGATCAGGTATGACCTGCGGACGGTCCATGGCTGTCAATGGCAACTAGGGATACAAACATATCGAATACAGACGGATAATATCTCTGCCATATTTGTTTTCATATTTTTTTTCTTAGATGCGGATACGAATACGGATACCTCAGATACAAATACAAATATGAATAATATCGAATACAGATACGGAGCGAATATGAATCGAAACGAATACGGTCACGAATATTTATCGGAACATGAAAACCCCTTAAACTATACATCCAAAATCAATGAAAACACATAAATAGTTTATCTTGTCAAAACATTAATGAAATCTAAGCAAACATAAGTATTTTTATCCACAATAGTCATATCATTGTACAAATTTTAAATCTTCAAATGACAGTTAATTTTTTTTAAAGTCCTAAATAATTTTTAATGGATATCTATCAATTACATATGACTAATAAATTAATTAAGAATTTAAATTTGCATCAGAATGATTTAAATGATAGTACATCAATTTAATCGGTATAAATTTTAATCTATCGATAATACTAAATTTATTTTTAATAAACATAAATATTTGCTAGTGGACTGGTGGCATGGGAGATGAGAGAGGCTGGCTTGGGCTAGTCAATGTTGGGCTGAAATCTCGGATATCTGGATCCGTATTATCCGGATAATCCGTATTCGTATTTGCCGGATATCAGGCCTATTGTATTCGTATTCGTTTCTGATAAAAAAAATCCGTGTTTGTTTCCGATCCGAGAATTATCTGAAAAAAATCTGATCCGACACAATTCGTATTCATTTTCACCTGAATCGGTTGGAAACTATCCGATCTGTTTTCACCCCTACTTGCAACGAGCTGGGTGATGTGTATCCTAGGCATCCAACAAAGGGTGAGAGAAGGTGCAAAGAAGTTGTTCCAAGTAAATTTTGAGGTCGAGAATTGGGATCATATGCAAGGTGTAAGCTGAAATTGCATGACAGTCTTGTCTCTTTGTTGCAGTCTTCCATGGCAACTTGGCAAGCACTCTGCTGGAGGCTTGGAGTGCTTCCCCCCCCCCCCCCCCCCCCCCCCCCCGCGATTGTATTCCTGTTTGTACAATTGGATTTCTACCTTTACCTTTTCTCTGATGTGAGATCATTGCTGTAGCAAGAAATTGGTACATATGTTAGTATATACCCATTGTGCATAGTATATGAGAAACAATTCGGAATTCAAAATCAGAGGCTTGTTGTGTTGTACATTCAAACTTCCAGTAGAAACATTGTCAGGTAGTTGATTTGCTGTGTGCACTTCATATGATTCCTCGTTAAATTGGCATTTTACTTGCGTGAATCTCCATTCTCTCACACTCAGCTTCCATCTTTCTGAATGGTAACTTTGAACACAAAGGAGTAAAGCATAATCTCTGCTTCCAGTTCCATGGTCAAATGCATCCATGGTCTCACTCTCAGCTTCCATCTTTCTGAATGGCAACTTTGAACACAAAGGAGTAAGCATAGTCTGTGCTTCCAGTTCCATGGTCAAATGCATGCGGCATGCCCTACGTATTTCTCCTGGACCAGATCATGTGATCAGGCATGTATTTCCCCCATGAACTGTCGACGTTTAGGAGGGAGGGAGCTGGCTACTGTGAGTGTAGTAGATCATTCTCACATGTGCAGGCATCGGAGAAACAGATCAGTGCAAAGCTTTTAGTTTCGTTTTAGAATCCATTTTTACAAAAGTGGTTGTATGTAAGGTAGGAAAGAAATCTTGGCATTGTAGGCCAAAGGCACATATACACTAATTTGCAATGCATTATTCTGCTCGCTGAACTTGAAATGCCCATACGACGAATGGCTATGTTCTGCAGTCCAGTTGTACTGCTTGTTGCTGCGTCTCTTGCTGCTGATTCTGCTGTTGCTGCTGCAATTCCTTCTCAGCTTCCATCTTTCTGAACGCTGTAGAGCTTATCTTGTTCCCTGTAGTCTTCTCTGGCACCAGTTCCACCACTTCAATCTTCAAGATTGAAAACAAAACAAAAGATACATGCTTATTTGTGATAGTCGAGAGAGAGAGAGAGAGAGGAGTTGCGACCAAACCTCCAGTTGTGTGAGGCCTCTCTCTGCCCTCTTCCTGTTGACAGCTAGCCCTCCTGGTAATGTCTCCTTGCTGCCCCAAGAGTTGCATACAAACAACATCGGATTAAAGACTTCGTCGCATTCACTTGTACGCAAAGCTTTGTTCAGTCCTATTATTAAGGAAACTGTCTTCAAAACAAGACAGCCTCTAGGAGTACTGTAGTACAGAGAAGCCTAACCTGACAATGATTGCCTCCAAAGCTCCATCAACAATGGAGGGGCCGTAAGGGTCCACGATTGGCTCGACATGAACCTCGATTTCAGGTTTGATGGACTGCAAATGGAAAGAGAGAGTGTACAGAAGCAAGTATCGCCTTGTAGTATCAGGTATATGCAGGGGCGTGGCCTCAGGCTCAGCCCATTGGAAGAAAAATATCAAAGCCTTCACCATTGATAGCTACAGTAAAAATAGGCTAGATTCTTTCAGCTGGGCCTTGGGCCATTGCCCCGGCGGCCCGAGGCCCAGCTCCACCCCGGGTATATGGAGAGATTTCAAGAACCTCAAGATCAGGCATACTAATTTTAAATGGTCCAAGTAGCTGTGCAAAAGTAACTGTCACCTTCTAGTACAGATTACCACTTGCACGGACCAGTTTGCCATGCCAAAATGAATAAGTTGATGCTATCCCCAAGTGTAATAGGCTTGCAAAGCTGTTTACGTGGAGGGCTGATGATATTTAGAAGCAACTTCTGTAAGTGTGGTCATATTACTGGAAGGGATCTGTTTCTAACAATTTATATTGTTGAAAGGTTGCATATGTGCCTGAATCCTTGACCATGTAAGATGTTACAGATTGTAGACGCTAACAATGAAATTGTTTGTAATTGGGTTTTGATTTCGCAGCTTCAGGGTGTGTCTACTGATTTATGTATAATCAGGGAATTACATCAAGAAACTTCCTTCATAAAATGCCTGAACCAACGTACGTAAGAAATGTTTATTTGGATTGGGTGGATACCTTAATATAATCCTTGACATTTTCCATTCGCTTCTCGATTGGTTGTATCAGGTAAGCATACTGCAACCAAGCAGTCCAAAGCAAAAGATGCCCATCAGATATATATAATCATAACAAAAGTTTAGATTCTTAAGCTACATGCCATGACCATAGGCAGCTCACAAGCATGCTTTGAAGGGGATAAGCGGTTCAACTAAGTGATTAACCCCTACAAAAGATGTGTCAGGTGCCCATGGAATCTGAATCCGTCCACATTCAATGAACTTGTATGATTGTGATGAAGAGTGCTTGTCAACAGAATTGCTCACCTACTTATTAATTTCTGTCTTTATTTGATAATGACATGCTTAAGTATTCGACACAGGCATCTCCCTACAGTGTCTCGGTGCACTGGAGTCTAGACAGCCCACCTTGAGTTTTATTTTCTATTGATCTTTCCATCAAAAGACACTGTGCTTATTGGCAATTTGGCATAGACACTACATTGACCTTGGCACTGAAATGGCATTGTCCAAAGTGTTCCCTTTTCTTCTCTTTTCATCTCTTGGACAAATAAAGAATGGAAGGTAGCAAGAACAGCCTAACATATATTCGAGGAATCATTGGCAAGGAGAAAGTGCGTGCCTGACGATAAAAGTTTCATTTAAACTAGTTTCCATAATTTTTATAAGAAGACATCATCTCGTCGTAGAGCAGTTGGTATGAGTTGGGACGTCTCATGTCTCAAACCTTAAAGTTGATGTCAATGTGGCAACAGCTGCAGCAGCAGCAGCAGCACACTAGTATTGAGTTTTATTGGAGTAGAAGAAAGGTTTATGAGGAAAAAAATCGTGTGCCTTAAATTGCAACGAAAATGTTTCAAGACAGAAAAGCCTAGCTCCCAAACAACGAATAGACTAGTGACGAGACAGACGGGTCAAAAAGAGGAGGCAGGAGGCGATGGATGGAAAAAAAAAGAAGAAAAACAGAGTAGGTAGATGACCTGCTTCTTGGTGAGCATCGGGCCGTCGCAGATGCCGATCACGATCCTCTCCCTCGCGAACTCCGCCGCCGCCTGCCACGGTTCACGATAAAACGAAAATATTTTGTCCCATCAAGGCGAAAACAAGATGAGGAGGCTACAAGGCAGAGAAACTGACATCTACCTAGAAAATATTCTCAGATCGAAACAACAAATTTAATTACTGTAGTGACGCGGCAAGGAAGGAAGCCAAAGTGTAGAACTTTTGAGCATGATGAATCAATGGAATATTCATGGTGTGTGCTTACTAGATGGATTGGACGGTGAAAGTAACACGAGAGGCAGGCAGAGGAAGACAAGATCAGAGGGCCACATGAGGACATGAGGTGTACCTTCAAGAAGAGATGGTGGCCCTGGTGCAGCCGATCAAAGGTGCCCCCGATGACGACGGCCGCGTAGGCGGCCGGTTTCCTCCCCTTGAGCTTGCCGGGATCGCCATCTTCTAAGCCTGGCACGGTGGTGCTCCCATTAGAAGCAGCAACCGTGCCCATGGCGGCGATGGCTTCTTCTCCTGCCCCATTAGACGCTGCTGCTTCCATGGCGACCACAACACGCACGACCTCGGCGCAGCGAGGCGCGCGTGAACAACAGCTAGCCGCGCAAGGAAGGGGTTGGTGTGTGTGCGGCGTGGGAGGGAGCAACTCGAGTCTCACTTCATACTTTCATAGCACTCTCCCCGCTTGCTTTGGCAAGCGAGCGGCAGGTTTGACCCGACCAGCACCCACCGCACCTTATATAATTAATCTATACTTACTATTTATTCCAATTTATCTATACTAATTATTCACACTAATATTTTATACTAATTAATTATCAACCTAATTAATCACCTATATTAATTAATTACCTCACTAATTCACATGAGAGCCAATTAAATGGTGAACATGGAGTGAGACACCATAAGGGGACAGGCAAGCTCCATTCCAGGCTCACCGCTTTGTCAGATGCTATACTGCTAGAAGCGCTAGGATATGCATACATGTTGCAGAGTGCTGACATGCAGCAGAGCACATGACAAAAAGTAGTATTGAGATTGCAGATGAGATCAACAGCGACCACTACAGGCTGTTCCCGTTATGTCGACAGACATAAAAGACAGGATGGGATGCACATGCTCATCTCGTGCTTCCCACAAGAGGCCCAGCCAGCCATAGACACCAAACAAGTGAAGTGCATTTGCCTAAGAGCAAGTTTAATAGAAGAGGTGACTGTCACCTCTAGAACTAGCCAAATAAGCAAAAAGAGTACAAATGATTTATGATGGAGATAGCTAATACAATAAGTTGAGTAGAGGTTACCTCTATTAAAGCACTCAAACATTTAATACTTGCATAAATATATCAAGGATCACCTCTTGTATGAGGGGCAGCTTGCCTCTCTCTCATCGTATGATGTGCTAGAGGTCACCTCTTGCATGAGGGGCAGCTTGCCTCTCTCTCCTCTTTTCTCTCTCTTCCAGTTAGGATTGTGCTAACGTGGATTTCGCTAGAGGCGATCTAGTCAACATTATTGTACTTGCTCTAAGCATCAGGCGATCTGAAGAAATCCGGCAACAGAATACAATGCAATTCAACCTAGGCTGCAAGGTTCTACTCCCTCTCTTGGGGTCTATCTAAAGTTCGAAGGGAGAAATAATTATCTATTGTTGCAACAAAGAGGTAAGAGGTATTCGTGACTCCTGTAGGCAGCCGAGGGGACCAAAAGTTTCGCAGCCACCTTTCTTCAGCGTCTCTTTTTTTCCACCGTGTAGTAAGTACGTCCTTCAGGCTTCAGAAAGTTATAAATGAGCAAACATTCCATCGACCAAACCTCTCAAGGGAATATAACAGCACTGCAGTACCTAGTACCCACGGCTCGAATACACAAAATCAAATAAAAAAAAATTGTTCAACTGCCTTCTTAGTCGAAGACTGGTCATACTCTAACTGGGGAGCAAATCTTCAGAAACTCGTCAATCTTGGCCGAGTACACATGAGGGAAGCTCCTGTAGTGGTCCACATGTGGTGATGAGACAAAATCGTGGGCGAATACACTCCGCCCTAATGATTTCTGCATGTCCATGAAGCTCTCTACACATTCGGCAGGTATTACTTTATCGGCTGAGCTGTACAGATAAAACTGGGGACAAGAAGGCTGCTTCTCTGAGAGAACCGAGAGAACTTTGTGCAGTCTCCTGAACATGATTAACAAGGGGCAGAAAACATATCAGGTGACAAAGAACCATCAGATGCATTTCCATGTCAAATGTATTGGGAAATGAAAACTGATCATTTTGAAATCTACAGGAAAAGGATTTAAGCTGAATCAACAATGCTTGGATGAAAATGGAAAAATAACACCATGAGTCTTGACTTAAAACGAACCGAGTCTTGACTAAAACGAACCATAGTCACACAGTAATCATGAGCTAGTTTACCATGTAATTATGATTATTGTGGTTATAGACCAAACAGTATATGAGAGGACTATGGAGAGTGTGACAATGAATATGTCTATTTCCCTGTCCTCCCTAGGGGGGATATTTATACATAACTATAAGATCTTATTACAATCTTACCTCCATCTTAGGGTACTATTATAAGGATATTTTCATCCTTTTATGTTCCCTACTGAACTTTTCAGCTCAGCAGGCCGAACGATACGGTAGGGGGCTATCCCTACGACAGGAGCCTCTCATAGTAAATGGTTTCATCTCAAACAGGCTGAAACCATGTCACGTAGACCTTTTGGCTCGCTTCGTCCCTTCGGCTTGAAAGAGGAGTGGCATCCTGTCCTGTGGACTGCATACTTCCGGTCTTGTGGACCGCGTTTAAACGTGGTTGGCGTGACTAGGGACACGTGTCGCCTCCCGACTGGCTTGTGGCGAACCGCTCTGCTCTCGGCGTGCACCTTTAAAGCCCGGCGCGCTGGGCGAAAAGACGTCTCTGGTAGTCTTCTTTGTCTCACCTCTCGCAGGAGTGTTCTTGCTTCCTCCGCCATCCGCGATGCATTTGCTTCCGCCTGCACCCCATTGCGCCGGATCCAGTGCCGCTTTTCCTGTGTTGGAATAACGACTCGTGGGAATGACCCTCGCTCTCGCCGCAGCGGTGGAGATGCGTCGTCAAGCCGCAGCGGCACGTCTGACCGCCGAGGTTCATCGGCGACGGAGGTGGAGTACGAGCTAATCGACCGGGATTCGTCGACAACCAACAAGGCAACAAGCGCTAGAACACAGTGAAGAAGGTGCATGGCGTGTGCACCAACGTGCTAGGGCGGAGCTTAGCGACCGAAGATCTGATTGCATCCTTGGTTCGTGATGGCAAAATCGTGGATCATGAGTTGATCCACCTACCCGCCACCGGTGAGGTGAAGCCCCACCCCTCTAAGATGGAGACGGTCGTGTTCGCCGCGTGCTTCGACGCCGATCTCCGGTTTCCGACGGCGATGTTTGTTGGCGAGGTGCTGAGGCTGTATGGGCTGGAGCTAGCGCTGCTGACGCCCAACGCCATCGTCCAGCTGGCGGTATACTGCTGGGCCTCCTGGGCGGAGACGGTATGGCCTAGCCCCCCACTATTCGCTTTCCTACACGACGCTTGCCGCCAGCTGAAGAAGCTCGCGGAGGGCGAATACTCCAACTTCGGCAGCGTCAACTTCATCCTCCGCTCTGTGTGCACGAAGCTGTTCCTTGCGAATTCAACAAGGACGAAGTGGGAGTCGAGCTGGATGCGGCCGTGGTTCTACCACCGAGTGGAGGACGGCAGTAGCCTAAGGTGGTCCGGGTGGCAAATGGACTTCAACATGTCCCCGTCAGTGACCCTCGATCGCGATGACGAGCAGCGCGCCCAGAGGCTCGTCGGAGTCGCTCTTCAATTCAACATGCGGGATCTCATGGAGTACTGCATGTATGGCATGGCTCCTCTAACGTGTCCGTGGCATGTGCAGTCCGGCCCTGCCCGTGATGACGGCGTCCAGCCTAGCATCACTGCCGAGGTCGCCCGATCCAACTAAGAACGCCTTAATCACCCCGCCTACCTTCGTTGCTTATGGACGCTGTTGACGATTCTTTCATATGCTTGGCAGGACTGACCCTAGAGGATGCGGAGCGCGCGGCGACCATCTTCCTAGGGCCGTATACCGCAAAGGAGCACAGCTTACGGGCCTCGGTAATAGCCAACATCGGCCGCATGAACCGAGTGTGCGAAGCCCTCGGTATTCCCGTGGCCGAGCGCACCGAACTCGACGGCAGTTGTTCGCAGAGCCGTGATGAAGATGGGGCAGAGCCCCCCCTCCGCAGCAGGGCACGCGACCCCCTTCGGTACAGCCACCGCGCTCAGAGCTCCACCGCTGGGGTGAGGTGGGCGAGGTCGAGGAATCCACCGCGGCAACTGAATCGGAGTCTGCTGACTATGGCAACTCGGATCTCAATCCCGCGGGCGGCACGGAGGCTCCAATCGTTGCAAGTCCCGGGGCTGGCGAAGTTGGTGGAGCCGAGGCTGACGCAGGAAGCGACGCCCTCGACGCGGTCGTGACTGCAGCCCCATCATCACCCGTGCGCGAGGTCGATCCGGTGGCTGAGGTAACGAAGTGTGGCTAAGAATCTCCCACCGTTGAGGCTTGTCCGGAAGGTCGGGCGACGAAGCGTGCCCGAACGTGTCCCGCACCCACGGCCGCTTGCGCGGGGTTTCGATTGGCGCTGACGACGTTTACGAACGATCCCGAGTCTAATATCGATGGCGCAGCCCCCAAAGTGCGCTCTGTGGCTGCCGTTGCAATGACGCTTCGGCGGGCCAAGCCAGGGGATCCATGGGCACCAACAGCCTTCGGCCAGTCTCTCCAATTTGTGCTACAGGTACACATAACTCATTTTCCTCTCGCGATTTCGCAAGACTTTCCCCGATCTGCTCCCTGACACTGTCCCCGACGTCAACCTGCCCTCAATCTCTGGGCCGCGCACAGGACTCTAGCGATGGAGCCGCTCGCGGCCCATCTGGCTCTATCGCCGCAGACGTGTCTTCGGGATGCCCATCTGGTCGAAGGCCTTGACGAACAGAATATCCGCGAAGTTGCCACTGTCGATCAAGGCGCACTTACGTCATAGCCTGTGATGCCAGCCTGGATCACTAGTGGATCCTGATGCGGGAAGTCGATTCCCTCCGCATCGGCTACCGTGAAGGTAATGCCATTATGCACCCAAGTTGGTGGTACTTGAGCAGGGTACGCAGCAACGTGGTGGACGCGACAGGCATAAGCCTTCTGTCTTTGGGACGAAAATTTCAATGACAACCCGCCTGTGATGACATTGATAACTCGGCGTTGTCCGGCCTCAAGGGTCGCGCGGTCCCGGGCAACGCTCTCCCAGAGTGTTGCGATGGTGGGGCAGTGCCGAGAGAGGTGGTCGCCTCAGCCGTGCACTTCACACCATAAGCCTTGTTGCTCGTCGCAGCCACGTTCCCTGTCGTCGCGGCCATGGCCTTTTCCACGCCACCAGCCCCTGCGACCCTACCCACGGTTTGTGGGAGTGTTATCGTCGTTGTTCCCGCCATCGTTGCTTCCGCCGTCAATGTCGAAGACGTACTTGGGCAGTTGGTTATTGCGCTGCTTCCGGCTGGACCCCTCCTACAAGGAGTCGGGCGCTTGCTTCGACTCGGAGATGTCACCTCAGCGCCGCTGCGCGTCCTCTTCGGCCCTCGCATACTCTTCCATCTTGTCGAAGAGTTTGGTGACCGTTTTAATTGGCTTGCGAGCGTTATACTCAGCTAACGGCCCCGGGCGAAGACCTCGCACTGCCGCGTTGATGATGGTCATCTTATTTACGTCCTTCACTTAGCAACGGACCTTGGCAAAGCGCTTGAAATAGTCTCAAAGCCTCTCCAAGGGCTTTTGCTTGATGGCGAAGAGCTGGCTTGCATGGACCCGCTCAACGTAGTTGCCCTGGTAATTGTTATACATGTGGTCCCGAATATGCTCCCACACGTATATGGAGTTTGGTGCAGTAGTGAAAAACCAGGAAAGCGCTATCCCTTAGAGGACCAGCGATAGACCCTTTGCTTTTGTGGAGTCGTCTCCACCACCAGCCTCAATGGCCATCTCGTACACCCGCACGAACTCCCAAGGGTCCGTATCACCCTTATACGGTTCAACGGTGGGGAACTTGAAATCTTCTAGCCACGGGGACTGCTGCAAGCCGACGGAGAGCGGAGACTCCGGGTCTATGTGCCGGGACCCAGAGACAAAGACCTCACGGCTATCCGCCCACTCAGCTGTGACCTCCACTACCGTCGCCGCAGGCGTTGGCTGACTCCAAGCCTCTTGCATCTCTCGCATGGCACTCCAAAGGTCGTTCAACTCGCGCTATAACATGCCAAGGGCATTCACGAGACTATCCTCCGTCATACGTCTGGTGGGGCCTACTGACGCAGGTGTACCGGTCGCGAGGTTATTGGTGACAGCGACTTGGGCTCCAGTAGTCGCGCGGCGCGGAGGATCACTCAAGGTGGGGCTAGAGCTAGGGAAGTCGACGGACGCGTCCACGCGGAGGCTGGGGTCGACGGTGGCATCGACGCGAGCGCCAGGGTCGATGGACGTGTCCACTCGGAGGTCGTGGTCGACGGTCGCGTCAACCCGAATGTCGGGGTCGATAGCTGTGCCGGCACGGGCGCTTCTGTGATGGTTACGCCACAGTCGGTGCCCTGGTCGGCGGTCCCGCTAACGTGGGTTGCGTCGTGGCCGATAGTCCCAGTCGCACTGGCACCCCATTCACCCCTACAACGGTTGAACGCCGCTGCCACGAGGGAAACGGGTCCTCGCTCGACGGGCCCTTGCTCGCCAACCCCCACACCAATGCTCTTCTCTTCCGCTTGGGTGTCGTCGTCGCTTTCTTAGGAGCCATAGTCATCCTGAACTCACAGCTCTCTCGTCGCCCCCACGGACGGCATCAACTGTTGTGGTTACAGACCAAATAGTATATGAGAGGACTAGGGAGAGTGTGAGAATGAATCTGTCTATTTCCCTACTCCCCCTAAGAGATATTTATACATGACCATAATGCCTTATTACAATCTTACTCCCATCCTAGGGTACTATTGCAAGAGTATTTTCGTTCTTTTATGTCCCCCACTGAACCTTTTAGCTCAACAGGCCGAACGGATACAATAAGGGCCATCCCCATAACAATGATGGCATGGAGAACTATAGTGTTATGGTAATATTCCATGTCAATGTAATTTGCACATGAGATAAATACCGGTATGGTGAGCCATCATAGTTTCCTTTGTCAACAGAGTTCATAACTAATTAACGACTCCATTGTAAACATGAGACAAGATTCAAGATTTATTTGAAAAGGAAATCTAGAACTGAATTTAGAATATCGTTTCTTTGGGCTTTGCTAGTATTAGATCAATCCCATTAAATGCATACAATGAAAATACAAAATATTGCATTTATGCACCTTGCCCTCCAGATAACCTAAGTTTCAAGACGTATGAAGAAATACTTGGTAAGGAGCAATCATATAGCCTTACTTTCGTTACATTAATATGCTACTGCCTTTCATTTATGAATTTTAAATAGCACTACGCAATGGAGTACTTAAAGTACATAACGCCACAGCTAAACAGAATAGCCATGGTAATTTCAATGTATACACTTTCATTGATTTTACTAAGTACAACGATGTGAGTGTTGTTTTCGCCTCCGGGTTCCCCTTGCCGGAGATGATGAAGACAAGCACACAACACGCACATAAGCACAAAGAGCACAGGATGAACACAAGTATTTTTTGTGCTTCCGAACTGCACACCTTTTCTGATTCATTTCTTCTCCTTTTATAGCAAATACAAAAGACCCTTCTAACTTCCCACTAACTTCAGTTTTTTCATGTATTAAACTACTTGAAAAACTGCTGCATTAAACTACTAATTGCTGCATGCTAGAAACTGCTGCATGCTACTAATTCCAGAGGACTGCATGCGACTAAAAATAGCAAATGCTCAAGATTAAATCCAACAATTTACCCTCTAATCTTGAGCTTGCTAAACTCATGCTTTGGCTAATCCAAACAAACATGCGTGCTCTCAACTCCTGGCTGGCGATCCGCTCACTACACACTCCAGATCCTGCCACTACGCCATGCAGCTCGCACTAAACCAGTTTGGACTAAGCTTATTACATGCATTGCTGACACACTGCTAACTAATGCAAAACAAGATTAAACTGACAATCTGATACCAATCACCTCCTCGTCGGTCTTCAAAGTAGCGTTGGCTCATCGTCGGCGTTCGCCATAATGAGATGCGCCTCATTCTCCTTCTTCGACTCATGGCATTTCTTCTCCCAAGAATAGTGCCCGTACTCTTGGCAGTTATAGCAACGCACCTTCGCCTTGTCAAAGGTGCTCTTCTTCTTGCCGAAGCCGTAGCCGCCTTCCTTGTTCTTGGCTCTGGACTCCCATTGGGCGCGGGTGAGCAGCAGGTGCTCACCTTTCTCCTCATCAACCATGTGGCGCTCCTCGAACGCCCTTAGCTGTCCGAACACTTCTTCGACCGACATCACATCCAAGTCCTCATGGTTCTCGAGGGTGCAAATGATCGGTAGAAACTTCGGTGTCAAGACCCGAAGCACCTTATCCACCACACAAGAGTCTTCAACCCTCTCTCCCAGCGTCCGCATCTTGCTAAGAGCGAGGGTGACCCTCATGGCAAAAGCATCAATTGACTCACCTTCACGCATATGAAGATTGTCAAATTCTTTCTTGGCAGTTTGGAGCTTGGCCCTCGTCACGCGCTCAACTCCAACGTACATAGACTTGAGAGTCGCCCATGCCTCCTTCGCCGTCCTCTTGCCATTAAGAGCAAGAAGGGTCTCCTCGCTAACACCATAGTAGATGGCCGCAAGTGCCTTCTTGTCTTGGCGCCTCTCGACGCCGTCTTCTTCAACGGCATCCCACACTCCTTGCACCTCCATGTACACTTGCATCTTCATTAACCATGCAGCATAGTTGCTACTAGTCAACAACGGGTACTGGAGCGTGACGCTCTCCTCCTTCCCGACTCGCACCAACGGCCTAACGCGAGCCACATGCTCGCTGCCGCTAGCCACATGCATGCCGCCGCTGGCCACCTCCTCTAGGCCACCGGCGATACGCCTCGACAACGACGGAGACACCGATCTTGCCATCCTCGCCATCACAACACCGGCTCTGATACCAAATGTTGTTTTCGCATCCGGGTTCCCCTTGCCGGAGATGATGAAGACAAGCACACAACACGCACATAAGCACAAAGAGCACAGGATGAACACAAGTATTTTTTATGCTTCCGAACTGCACACCTTTTCTGATTCATTTCTTCTCCTTTTATAGCAAATACAAAAGACCCTTCTAACTTCCCACTAACTTCAGTTTTTTTATGTATTAAACTACTTGAAAAACTGCTGCATTAAACTACTAATTGCTGCATGCTAGAAACTGCTGCATGCTACTAATTCCAGAGGACTGCATGCGACTAAAAATAGCAAATGCTCAAGATTAAATCCAACAGTGAGCTGTCAAAACCATGTAACCAGAGCAATAATTAGCAATGGTGAATGGACTTACTGGTTTACGTCAGGTAGGTGAAGGACAATCTCAAAAAATTTCCGTAGAGTTGACAAAAGAAATGTTTCACCCCATGATGGTCTCGTAACATCAGAGCTAGTAGACCCATCAGGACATTCAGCTGAAGGTCCTGTCATGGAACTGTTTTTCTTCAACATGGCAGCAGAAAACCCAGCGGCCCAGACCTAAGTTTAGCGTATATATGAGAAAATCTCAAGTATACATGTTTGTTTGCATGGAAGACGAAATACAAACCATTATAGGTACGATGATAGGTTAGGATACTGAGTGTCCCAGATAAAAATTTCCCACAAGCTAAAATGGAAGGAGGACATTGCAGCATTTATCTTACCGCTACCAGTTAAAAGCTTAATTCAAGCATACGCAATTCAGTAAAAAAAAGTCAAGACATACAAACCTCAGGTCTTATCTCTAGAACTGGTGCAGAGTCTACAATACACCCCCTTATCCTCTCAATTAAATCAGCCCTTGTATGTAGATTCTCAAGTACAGCACCATAACTGGAAAGAAATTAAAAGCAACGGTCTCATAGACAGTTAAGTCACAGGCAAGAACATCAGATTAAAGATATTGAAGAATCAAAGAAGAACTCCACTTCTTCCACTAAGGTTTCGACTTTTGAGTAAGATGGAAATGAAAAACTATCCGTAATTACATGCACCGAATTTTCGCTTGAAATAATTGGACATGAAGCTAGATTGACAAGATACCCAAAAAATGAACTAAATTGCCAAAGCATTTTCTCAATTAGGTGGCACCAAACAAAACAACAAAAATCAAAGCAACCATGAATATAGTGCAGAACCATATGTCACCAAGATAGAGGTAACTCAACACAACACCAAGATCATGCTGTTCTCTGTTCTCCGACTCTCTTTATGCAACCCACTTGTCCACGGATCCACAAATGGCATATCTGATGTGTTCTTCAAAAAGTTATCTGAATTCAATTATTTCTGCTCATTCTCTCCATTTCTCCTAAATCCTGACCACTGGAAGGTGGAAATACATTCCATGGTTTCCCCAACCTATACACCAAACAGGCAATGAAGAGTTTCTCCAAAGCAAGAAGACACGACAACTATTTGGTTTCCTCATCCCATACCGCTGTACGAACAAATGATTCTCCTTTCCTAATTCGTGATCTCTTCGTATAATGGCACGCCTGCTCAATCAATCAAGAATGTTGTATCCACCAACCCCATGTAACAAACCAAAATGTCACAACGAAAACTTGCGGCACCAAATGCAAGCGTCCCCCATGTCAGCGTGGAATCTAAGGACCAACCCATGCGTACGTAACTACACGGTGTCATCAACTTTTTATCCGGTTTTAAACACTCCAATTTCTACCGGGAGAAAAGTAGAACACAAGGAACTGAATTGAAGTGCTTAGAGAAATGTAAGGAATGGGAGGAATGAGGATTTGGTTTCCGTACGCGAGCCATCCGGTGTTGCTGAACGTGTGGAAAAGGAGCGTGCGGCGGCGGTCGGCGTCGCACCAGGCGGCGATCTCGGCGGCAAGGTCGGCGACCCTGCGCTCCACGCGGCGGCCGAGGTCGAGCCCCACGAGCTCGCGCACGGGCACCACGAACCGCACCGACCCTACCCCGCGCTCGCGGTAGAGGTCCGCGTACCTCCGCAGGTGCTTCTGCCGCGCGCCGAGCCAGCCGAGCAGCACCACCAGCGTGGGCCCCTCGTCGGCCCCGCGGCGGCCGCCGCCGCCGAGCGGCGAGGCGGAGTCCGGAGGGGGCGGGTCCCACTGGATGAATGGCTCGGAGTCGGGCGGGAAGAGGTTGAACGGGACGGAGGCGTGCGGGGAGGAGGAAGGGAGGGAGATGGAGGAGAAGGAGGCGCGGCCGCGAAGGGACGGGCCGTGGTGCGGGTTGCGGGGGAAGGAGAGTGAGCAGGCGATGGGCGCATGGCGGAAGGCAGCGCGTCGGTGCGCCGGGCGGGCGGCGGCGGCGAGGAGGCGGACGGAGGAGGCCGCCATGGGTGCGGGAGAAGGAGACTGGCGAAGTGATGGGGGGGAAGAAGACGAGTTTGTAGATGGGTTATTTTGGGCTGCCCCTCGAGCTTTTATATTCTGTCTGTTTGTTTGTGAAAGATAGGATAGAAAAAAGATATTTATATATGATTTTAATCAATATACATAAAGTTAGTATAGTATGTATTATAGTTAACTTTTATACCTATTTTGAAAAACTAAATGCCGAAAAGAAGTGCTTACGGTGGTGGACTCTACTTACGTGTGGAACCTGGATGTGTGACGGTGGGGCCGTGGTGTTACGGTCAATGGCTCCCGTGTGAAAACGTTGAGAACTTGATGTGTAGGGAGCGTGCACGGCTGCCTTTCAGTTGGTAGCAAATCTCTACTCTTTAAAAATATGAGTTGGTGGTTGTCGATGTGTTCTCCATCATCTCTTTGTAGCCGTCCGATCTGACCACCGTGGATTTGAGCCACCCCTTGTACTCACGCAGCCAGCTCCACTACTCATGATAGTAGTTTTCTTCGAAAACCAAGGAACCGTAATCGGCTTCCCCACCCAGTTCCCTCCCTCCTCCCGCCTCCCCTACCCTCTAGGGCGCCACGCCGCCTCTCATCCCGATCCCCAAATCCCTCCTCCTCCATGGATCACCACAACCAGTCGATGTCATCGCTAATGGAGAACCCCTAGCCTCCATGCCCTCCTCACGCTTCACCTCAGCACCATCCTCCCGTGTCTCCTCCGCGGCGTTGCAACCCTCCCCGTCCTCGTCTGTGTCCACGCCCGCCTCCCGCATGGTCTACCGTGACCACTTCATCCCCATCCGCTCCGCATCCAACCTCACGCTCTTCTCCACCTTCGCCTCCCTTCCTCGTGACCATCTCCGCCTCCTCCTCCTTTGCTCATGACTGTCACCACCGCGTGCGTCCTCCTTCGGTCCTCCCACATCTTGCGAGACGTGACACCTCCACTCTAGCAAGTCGACAACGCGTCGTTCTTCTCCAGCGCGGCGGCTCCTCGATTGTTAGTGAGCTCCACCTCTTCTTCCTCCCTACCCTTGTCTTCCTGCTCCTAGCGTTTCGTCGACCCCTCTCATAGAGTTGGTGCTCCTAGGTTGCCTTCAGGACAGAGTGGACGCTATTCGTGAGGAACATACCACTGAGACCAACTGGATCCACATGGGGACACTGAGGCGCACTAGCTTGACAAGGTTTGCTGGTGTGGCCACTGCCGATTTGAGGTTCGACGGCCAGAGGGGCATCTTGGGCCAATTGGAGTACTCCTTTCCTATACCAACATTAGTTACTTCGTCCACTCAATAATGGCTACAAGGTGAGGCTTCCACAAATGGTCAATTTAATGTTGGAATATTAGCTTCTTTTAAATGTATTTAATTGAATGCAGCAAACTTTGGTTCAGTTTTGGTATCTGGTTGTTATTGTGTTGAATTCGAAATACAGATTGATTACTGGATGCTTTAATACCATAGTGTATTGTCGTTTCTATGTAGCAAAACTTGTTCTAAAGTAAGAATTTTACTTTGTTGTATAAATAGTTGTTCATAGAATCGTAACTGATGTGGATTAGGACTTATTTGATTGGGCATTCCTTTGGTAAAATTGTACATAGATGATTGTCATCTTTTGGCATAGGAAGAACAAGTCACTGAGACAATATCACACACATTTATGGAGAGTGTCAACTATGATTACTACGAATTGTTTGTGAGGTAGTGCTAATGTGTTAGTCTCAAACATATTATAAATTACTCTCAAACATATTATAAATCAAACTTCTCATTAATGCATGCTGTTGACTTTTCAATTGAGATAAATCATACTTCCTTAGTTTCAATTATTTGAAAAGGTTAAGCAATTGCTCAGCTGGTTGTTCTTCCTATAGTTACATTCAAGAATCATGCTCTGCCATCGTAAAGAAGCATGCCCTCTGCCACCATCAAGAACCATGCTGTGACCTACGACTTGCTCATGGAGCATAATTTGGCTGCACTAACCATGACAACTGCTCTTTCTCTAGCCTTAAACTGGGCTTGTGATAGTTAGTGATACCATACTGTGTTATATCTTTCCTTCTGCAACCGTGTTTACTGCTGTTATGCTCATTTCCACTGCATGTGTTTTCAAATGTTTTTTGGCTGATGCGATGGTTACCTACAAAGCTTGGCAACTTGCTTAAACAAAAGGCTAACAATGCTTAAACTTTTTTGAAGGGATTAGAATCAACTACATCTTTGCTATACTATCGGACGTCATTCCAATTTGCCAATTGCTTCAATAGTTTGTTGGATCTGTTGAAGACTCCAGTAATTTAGCATTCTATATGTTTTATGGTTGTAGTCTAAATGGTTGACCAATCCTTTATATTACTATCTGACTTGGTTGTGAGATATTTTGCACCTACCTACGCTGCATTTTACCCTAACATGTCTACATTGCTTGTGGATTTAGTACTCCTAATTAAAAAATGGATTACATGAGTAGAGACAATCACATAGACAATTATCCAGAAAACAAGAAAATTTTCTACCTTTTCCCTGCCAATGACATGTAGCGATTTATTATATAGTCTTAATGCAATAGACTGTCGGTCTTAATGCAATCCCAAACATTTCTTGCTTGGTTGGTTGTGTTTTATGCTTTTGCACACCTTTGTTTGTGTTATTCCAACATTCATGGAAGGAATGTTCCTGAAAGAACTTTAGCATAGATTTCTATGTTGTCACTGATTAAAATTTTGCAGGTTACATTAGCATTGCTATAAATGATGGTCTTGGATGTTTGATGTTGAGATATCCTAATACGTCATGTGCTCTGCTGTTGGACAAGATATGATCAATTCGTTGGCTGATGATGAGGATAAGGAAAAGTATGGGCATTGAAGTCAATAGAAAGGTAGGTTCATATAAATTGGTATATAGATGTTGACCAATGAACATAAGGGCATCTCCAATGGTCTGAGTCAGCTAGCTATATGCATGTACACATCAGCATATATCCTATGTGGAGGAAAGAGAGTATGCAAAAAAATCGAGCCAACTCTTCCTTAAGCACTAGTCTATAACGCCAAACGAGGCAGCCTCTATAAATTCTGTGTGTGCATGTAAGCATCAAATAGCTATCCTTATAGATAGTTCTTTAGAATGCTAGCTTTAGTGTGTACTATATAGATGATGTGGAAGTCTTATAGTTAATTGCTAGCTATAACCATTGTAGATGCCCTAATACCATGAATAATGAAAAGCTTAAAATGAGGTTTGTCAACTGAAGTCGGGGATGATAGACATCATCACTAGAATGGTGCTACCTCACTCTTAATTATTTCTATTTTTCACACATGACCACTGTTTAATTAGTTATTTCTCATGATTCTATCATAAAAGGATGAAATGAGGCATGACATTTGTGAAGCTTAATGGTATTTTAAAATTTTATTATGAATATTATGGAACTGCACAAAATAGGATAAATTCTTAGAATTCCTTGTAAATTGCATAGTTCTTATGGATGCTATGCTACTGAACAAAATGTTGCCACATGGATGAACCTTTTTTTTTAAAAAAAAAAGGAGCCATATGGACAAAACGTAAACAATCAGTTCATTAGGTTAATTCATAGGATGCAGAGTTGAAGGAGATGCATGTTTGATATTGTCATATTTCTAATTTTTTTGGCTTATTTAAATCCATGTCCTTACATGACATTTGTTAAGTTAATTACTTTTGAGATGCATATATTCTTTCCTGCAGTAGTGACCTACCACTATAGTCAGATATGTGAATGAACCTAACTTCAAGATGCATATGTTCTTTGTCAAGGATAACACACTTCTTAGCTTCTAATGTTTATATCACAATCACCATGGTTTTATAATATTATGTTATTACTTATGCAATCTTGATAGTATTTATTTTTTCGTTACAACGTCCGAGCACCTTACTACTTTGCATAAATCATCCAAAATGGACAGTGACTAACCTATCGAGGGATCGAGCCTGTCTCAGCTACATCCTGCATTGTACGGCCAAGGGAGGCCTACGGACAATATCGTCGTGTTATGCAACATGTGACGCTTGGCTCAAAATTAATTTACTAACCAAGGGAAAACAATTATGGGAAATAACCTTTACATTCTTTGACAGGCACGTAGTCACACGTTACACTGATACATCTACTTTGCTTCGGACCTCAATATAGTATCTAATTCTATACTACTAATTCTACCTGCCATTGCTTGTTCTTTTTATCTTTCCCTCGCGGTCGCGCTTAAGGTGTGTAGCGGAAAAATGAAGTAGAGACTCCTTCAAAACAAGTTTGGAATAGTAGAGGCTCCTTCAAAACAAGTTTGGAATACTTTCTTATTGAGCCAAACTTGAGCTGATCTGGGAATCGGATATACGACCCTCTTCTTTTCAGTTTTTAAAAGTTATTTTTGATTTTTCTACAGTAACTAGCTTTTTCTATTACTTCATAATTTATCTTATAAACAGCTTAAAAATTATAAATCACAACTATAAACCGAATAAATATAAACGGCAGCTATAAACTGTAGACCGTAATCTAGCATGTGCAGTAGTAATGAGTATAGCTGCCTGCCTTCGCCTCTTCGGCCAGCCCAGCCTAGTAGACTAGTACACTGGCACTGACACTACGGGATTCGAGCAGACGTAAATCACTAGCGCAATGAATTACCACAGGACAGGCACAGTGCATTCCTACTGCTACCACAGTGGATTGGCAACGACAGATCTGCTGGAACTAGCAGCTGCCAGCACAGCACAGAGCACAAAACTCTCATATGCTGTGCTATTATGAACCATGTGCCCATAAACACTAGTCCCAGGGGCAATCATATTATGGAAACTTAATCTGGTCCTGGGAACCAAAAGATTCTGTACGCATCGCATGATAAATAATCGGTCCAAACGCAAGAAATGTTGGTCGAAGAGACCATCGCAGCACAGCTGTGGTAGCACAGAAGCGAGAGTACACAAGAGGCACAGCTTTCTACAACAGTCCAGTCTTTTGGAAACTCAGAATGCAGTGTAAGGGAGGAGGTAACAAGTATTTTGAGGCCTAGATGTCCATCGGCGCGGCGGCGTCCGAGCCCTTGTCCTCCTGCATCGAGCTTGACTCAGCCGGCACCTCTTCGGCGGCCTCCATGGAGTCGATTATTTCTTGGATTCTCTTCGAGTCAATCGTCTCAAATGGCTCGACGGTGCCATCGTCGTTTCTGCCAACAATAGCAACGGTGCAGTTGGAACTGGTCAGCTTCTCACCTTGAAGAGTTTCCTTTATGGCGGAGAGGGCATCTTTGATGAGCTGGTCTGGGGTGTAGTCATTGTAGCCCTTGAATCTGCGTTCAAGCAAAGTCTTCGCCGCCTGAGAGCGAGAGCCTATAGCAAATGCCTGGTACTCAAAGTAGTTCCCACTGGGGCAGTTATAATAGAGATGGGCTCCAGACTCGTCCAGTCCAGCAACGAGGAGGCCAACACCATAAGGCCTCTTCCATGAACGCTGTGTGCAAATCTGCAACAGCATTAAATAAACATAGTAAATACATTGTCCACCTTAAAATGGAGGAAACATGCGTGAGTATGAAAACACATCGATCTTTAGATAACAGTGTCCTTGGATCTTTAGGCATGAAACTAGCAATTTCAACTATAAGGTAACCAGGATGCTGGGTTGAAAGTAATTATTTGACTATGCCTACAATTAGAATCAGAAAAACAAAAGCAACCACAACTGCATGACCCTGGGGAAAACAGGTGCAGCTTGCTCATCTGATAAACTGCTCCCCCAAATAGAAGCACGCACCATGCTCTGGAAATCAAGATGTGTCTACTCAACTATGAACAAAATCAAGGTGGAGGATGCACAATAGCACGAGCAATAGATATGCACACACCCTACTTTGGAAATGAAAATGTCTACAATGACAATCAAGGTGAACGATGCACAATACCACAAGGCACAAGCAATAGTTCAAGTAATGGACTGACGTCCACATCTAGTAGATATGTTACTGGGCACAACTTGACGTCCCAGCAGTCAAAACAGATGTCTTAAGCAGCCATACCCAACACCACATCAATGCTATGTTGATGTACTCAGTATTAGCGTTTCCACATCGTATGAAGACAATAGGAAAATGGAGGCAGAAGTACTTTTCAAAGAAAACACGAGAATGAAACTGCTAGTTGCTGGTCTAGATTCCAGGTAGCAATATCCAGGCAAGAAATCAGCCTTCACAGCTAGGCTTATGCAAATCTTTAATCCCTAACAAGTCAAAACCCTTTGAGATCGTTTATAAGCTGAAATGATTTCTATTTTACAATGAAAGAATCAAGAGGGAAGAAGATAGATATTAAAAAGCAACGAGACTATCATGGAACAGAGATCTTAGTCACAGATGATACTAAATCTAAGAAGCCATTCCCCCAATACGGCTTGATTTTCCTATTGAAATCATACATGATACAACCACACATTGTTTTTTACTGATGGGGACATATAACAAGCTAATAGTTACTAACAACTAGAAATGCAAATCTATAATGATATGAAATTGAGCAATGAACTACTAAATGTGACCATGTTCAACAAGGAAATATAAGCAAGATAAACTTTTCATAAAAATCAGTGTAGCTTATTACTTGTACCTATGGTCACTAAGGGAAAAGGAAAGTGAACATATGAAAAACAAAATAAAACATGTAATACATGGCTACCAAATTGCCAATTATGTGGTAAAAAATTGGGACTTATTAGTTATTACTAAAAATGCTATGGCAAAGACATTAATGGCATCCTTACACATGTACTTAGTATAGCTAAACCTTATGTCAAGCCATGCCACACATAATTTAGGAATGAGGAGCAGCACACGATATATAACTCAAATGCTAAAGAACCTTAAAAAAATCAACCTTTTGAACTAACCAGACAAGCTTCTAGCTAAGTAGTGGCAATAGGGAAAGAAACCATAAGACGGGAAAAAATGTCAGCCCTTACTTGTTCCCACTGAACAGAAATAACCCCACTCAAGATTGTACTGGACGAGTTCTTAAGGGCAGAAGGTCTAAACAATACATTCTTACTTTCCGAACCATCTTTTAGTAACCATATCTAGCTTTTTTTGTGATTTTTCTTTATCGAATTATGAAACTATGAATGTCTGTTGCAACATAGCTCAACTTCTATGTTTTATGTAAATTCAACTTTGCTGATTCCAGACTAAACTGGATCAGTGTTGCATAATCAGAAAGAATTAACACAAAAGGCAGACAAAGAGAAATTTAGTCCAGTTGGTCTTCAATCATATCTTATCAGAACATGCATACCGAGTCTTCTTCTCAGCCTACCTAAATGTTCCCTAATCACAAGTGGACCAGTTACTCCAATGTAATGAAGCGAATTCAACAAATTTCAGCTGCAGCCAACGGCCTGTGCGCCTCAACTCCGACCGTTGGCTGCAGCCGCGCCAGCTGCCTCGCCGCTCATCCTTTTAAGCTGGTCACCATCTCCTTCTTTCTTGGCTGAAAATCGGTGAGTCCCACTTGTTCTCCATCCTCTTCTCTGAATGGATTTTGATTTGGGTGGTAGACCTGCTGTTGCGTCGTGCTCTTCACCGGTGTGGATGGAAAAAAGGTCCGGGTTCTCCTCCCTTTGGGCATCTCCTGTGCGGTTTCTTGCACCATCTCTCTTTGAGAAGTGGCAGTGAGGAAGATTGGGAATTTTGCCCTTGTGTTTTGAATCCGGCCAACTTAGATCAATTTGGGAGAGAAAAGCTTGGCTCTTGGTGTTCTAAGGTGCTCTTGGCCAGAGCATCTCGGTTGGTCTTGTGCGGCATACCCCTGTACCTCAGCTTCGTTCTTCGGTGTGTCCCGATGAGTGTGCTGTACTAGTCAATTACCTTCTGTTAATTATTCTAGTATGGGAAGACATTGCATGTATTGCTTGTGAGCTCGGTTTTATTGCTCGAAGAGGATAATTGTCATATTATGAAATTAAAGTTATAACCATGTTAGGCTTGAGCTATTCAAATTGATTCTTATTGTCAATTGTTATTGGTAGCCAGTTCTTAATACTCCCTGTTTCAGTTGATCTTGAATAGTATTAGTGTTATAAATTTCTCTGGAGATTCATTGTTAGCTGATTGTGTCTACTAGGAATTGGTAAGACTGTTCAGACAGTTCTATTCTCTGTTTGCAATATGCTATTCTGCTGAAATAGTGAATCCCTTGCACTATTAATATCTTGATTTTCTGTCAAACGGAGGTATTAGGTTATTGTCAGTAGTATCGTTCTTGACTTCTGGGAGAGAATCTTCATATAAGCTCAAAGTCTGATTCATAGTTATCATATTTAATTAGTGAAGAATATTAACAAGAAGTGGAAGGCCAAGATCTAACTTGAGCAACTCCTCATCTGAGAGCAATACAAAATACTCTAAATCTGAGCGCTATGCTGATTTTATTTGTTTTGTTGTCTCTTTATATAAGCATATTGTTTGGGTTAATTGACATGGAAGATCTACATATTTATATGTTTATTGTGTCAATTAAATGCTGCCCGAGTTGTGCTTTAATTATTCTAATTACTGCTGGAATTTAATCTGAATATTTGCCAAAACTGCATATTCTACAACACCACTAACCAAGCTATCAGAAATCTGATTTTGACGGGGCTCCCAGCGACCTCACCCATCAAAACCCTAATCACCAACCAAAATCCTAGCCGAGATTACCTCTCTAAGCACGAAACCCCAGCTCTCGCTTCAGATCTGATCCCTCTACCACGGAACCCTGGGTGCACGAGCAGATCGAACGTTCCAGCAGCAGAAATAGCCGGGAAAGAAAGGGATCACGGGGGGAGAGAAGCGGAGGGGGGAGATGGCCATGCGGACGTACCTGCGCCTTGTCTGCGAGGCGGAGCGCGAGCCTGGAGACGGGGAGCGGCGCGTCGTAGACGAAGGCGTGGTTGATGCACTCGGAGCGGAGGAATCGGGAGAGGACGCGGCCGTCGGCGGTGAGGCCGGCGAGCGCGACCCCGGCGTGGTCGGCGACGCGGAAGACCTTGCGCTGGTGGGAGGAGAGCTCGGAGGCGGCCTTGTTGGCGGCGGCGAGGACGGCGTGGGTGCGGGAGCGGAGGCCGACGCAGGCGGATCCCTGCTTGACGGCCTCCATGGCGTACTCGACCTGGAAGAGGCGCCCCGCCGGGCTCCACGTCGTCACGTCGGTGTCGTACTGGTTCCGGAACATTCTCGAAGCTTCCTCCTCTCCCGCGATGCGAAGTCTGTGTGTAGGGTTTTGGGTCCTTGGTTGGGTTGCCGTGTGCTTTTTCGGTTGGCGTGGTGGTGAGGCCAGGCCTCCAAGACGAAGAGGGGACGGGCCACGTGGACGTGGGAGAAGGAAAGGCTCTTTCGCTGCGAGGTGGCTCCACGTGGCTTTTCCTATTCCTTTTGCACCAGGAAAATCGTTCTGGCCCGTCCGATGTGGAATCCGATTCGGCTTGTGGCCCCCTACCCTCTGAATTTTTATCTGAACAAGACAATCCATTCGCGAAAGAGTGTATGAAAAGAGGCACTTATATGTGATTTTATATAATTTAGATAAAGTCGCTATAGAGTTTACTGTAATTAATTTATAAACCCTATTTTAAAAAGGTATTATATTAAAAACTAGCTACTGTAGAAAAGTTAAAAATTAGAAGCTGAAAAGACAAGTCCTGTATCTCCTTAGAGCAAGTACAATAAGAGCAAGTACAACAATGGTCTTATAGCCAAGCTAGTCAGCATTTTTGCTGATGTGGAGGAAAGAAGAGAGGAGAGAGAGGAGAGCTTGGCTCTCATGCAAGCAACTAGCTGCACACGGGAGCCTATGCAGTGGTGGGTCCAGATAATAAATGTATGTGAGGAGGGGTAGGAAAGAGAATGTGAGACATGATACCATATAATAATAAAAAAATCTTTTGTAGACAAATAGAAGACAGATTATTGTATAACTTGGCTCTTATAACTTGACTTATAGCCAAGCACTTGGCTCTATTATTGGACTTGCTCTAATGGTTTTATAGTCAAGCTAATCAGCATTTTTGCTGATGTGGAGGAGAGATGAGAGCTTGGCTCTCATGCAAGCAACAAGCTGGGCACATGAGCCTATGCAGTGGTGGGGCTAGATAATAAATGTATGTGAAGAGGAATAGGAAAAAGAATGTGAGACATGGTACCATATAATAATAAAAAACTTTTTATAGACAAATTATTGTATAACTTGGCTCTTATAACTTAACTTATAGCCAAACACTTGGCTCTATTATTGGACTTGCTTTTTTTTTTGAAAGGTATTGGACTTGCTCTTAGAGAAGAAGAAACCTGGGTGAGAGGTAGAAGGGTAGTCACGCGTAACACCAAGGAGGAAGGAGCAGGGTTGCACTTTGGGCCGAGTTGGGCCAAGGAAGGCCAATTGGGATACCAAATGTCTCTTTTCCTTTTTGGAAATGGAAAATCTGTCTGGGCTTTTATAGAGAAATCTTTCTGGGCCTTATTGGGACGTGGGCCTTGAGCGATGGCTGCCTTGCCTAGCTTGCGTGTCGGCGTTGGAGTTTAATCCGGGCACTATCTCTATCTGAATCCTGATCAGAAAAATCCATGCAACTGGCAGTCCATGCAACTCAAGTTCACAAATCCATAATCTAAAAGAGATTAGAAAATTTCTATCTCCTTGATAAAAACAAGTGATTAGAAAATTGGTAGCACCAGAGCGTCCAACTAATCTGGTACTTATAACCTGTAACCGTTGCTCGTTGCATTTGGGGGGTTCAAGGATCGAGCCATTTAATCTATGTGTCCGTATAGGATAAATTTCAGAATCATGGTTTTAAAAAAGAAGACAGATTTTACTAGCCACACATATTAACTTATCCCAAGTACCATACATTATAAAGCCACATGGGCCGTACCGGTCTGTATACGTACGTACGTATCAGATAAATCTTGCACAAGGAGATTCCTTGGATCACATATATATGTATCACAAGTTAATTAGGAGCTCCGATCCTGACCTAGAATTGGAACGGTGCAGCTACCATCGCGCCTGAAATAGTGGGGAGGAGCCAGGCAGGTCGCTGCTCGGTGGCCATGGCCATGCATGCATGCATGAGCAAACCCTAGCGATCGATTAATTGCATCATCGTTCGTATCCATTGCGAAATTGCTTAGGTTTGGTTTCTTCTCCTGTCACAAATTAAGATGTATATATGGAGTGATCCTTGCATATATGTGCATTGCATGCATGCATGCATGGTTCGCCGTAATGTTCTTCCTCAGTATGTTCTTTACTTCAATCTCTCTGGTATTAATTCCTTGGCCGTTAGAATCTGCAGATTGCAACAAAAGAAGAATTCTTTTGACGCAACGTTCTTGTTATCCTCGTGAGGAGTCAATCCAATTACTATCCGACTAATTGATCTATCAATGGATTAATTAGTGTTCATATCTAGTACTACTGCTGATTCTTGGCTGCTTAATCGATCGCGCCACATATTAATTAATTAATTGTTGATCGTTAGGTGCTGCAGGGGCGCTCGGCCCGTTGCGAGTTAATAATTGGAAGGCGATCGACCGGCGATGTCCTCTGCCGCCGTGACGCCCATGCCGAGCAGCGCCTCCGTCGCGGCGGAGGTCGGCGGCGAGGACGAGCGACGCGCCGCGCGTGCGACGAGCATCGGGTCCTCGTCTTCGCTGCGGCAGCGCGCGATGAGCGCGTCGTCGAAGCTGCTCCGGAGCTCGCTGAGCAAGAAGGCGGGGCGGCAGCGCAGCAGCAAGGTGATGTCGGTGTCGATCGAGGACGTGCGCGACGCGGAGGAGACGCGGTCGGTGGACAAGTTCCGGCAGACGCTGATCCTGGAGGAGCTCCTCCCCTCCCGCCACGACGACTACCACATGATGCTCCGCTTCCTCAGGGCCCGCAAGTTCGACCTCGACAAGAGCAAGCAGATGTGGACCGACATGCTCCAATGGCGCAAGGAGTTCGGCGCCGACACCATCCTCGACGACTTCCAGTTCGAGGAGATCGACCAGGTGCTCGAGCACTACCCTCAGGGCCACCACGGCGTCGACAAGGACGGCCGCCCCGTGTACATCGAGAAGCTCGGCCAGATCGACACCAACAAGCTCATGCAAGTCACCGACATGGAACGCTACGTCAAGTACCACGTCAGGGAGTTCGAGAGGGCCTTCGCCGTCAAGTTCCCCGCCTGCTCCATCGCCGCCAAGCGCCACATCGACCAGAGCACCACCATCCTCGACGTCTCCGGAGTGGTAATAATTTGCTTAATTGCTTGATCCATACCATCCATGTTTCTTCAGTCTTAATTTCAATGATTCATTCATGCATGCATGCATCGCACAGACTTCTTATTCTTCTTCTTTTGAGATAGCACTGTCTTCTTTTATATCTTCAGGGGTACAAGAACTTCAGTAAGGTGGCAAGGGATCTCATCAGCCGCCTCCAGAAGATTGACGGGGACAACTACCCTGAGGTATGTATGTCATATGCGCAATCGAGTCATTTGAGGCAATTTCAATTTTTGCTAGTACCTTGGTAGAAATGTTGTCTGATTAATTGATTATTTTTATGCATGCAGACGTTGTGCCGGATGTTCATCATCAATGCCGGCCAGGGATTCAGGCTTTTGTGGAACACAGTCAAGTCCTTCCTCGACCCCAAGACCACAGCCAAGATCCATGTAATTGATCTCTTCTTTATCCTGCATCAGCCATTGGCCAAGCTGCATTTGATCAGCGTTGTAATTACATATGTTAAACATTCTGTGCCTTGCTGTAGGTCCTTGGCAACAAGTACCAGAGCAAGCTGCTGGAAGTGATTGATGCCAGGTTTGTCCAAGAAACTTTATAACTAAAGTTTCTGCAATTCTGCCTCTGCAGATTTCATACTGTCCATGCAAATGGCATTGCCTTGAATAATTAGACAAGTGTAGGAAAGCAGCTAGTAAACATCAGAATATATAGAACAAGCAGCAACATTTTGAACTCACCTCCTGTTCTTGTTTTACGGAGTTCAACAGTGAATTGCCTGAGTTCCTTGGTGGCACTTGTACCTGCGAAGGTGGTTGCATGCGCTCTGATAAAGGCCCATGGAAGGACCCTGAAATCATAAAGGTTACCAAATATATAGCTTACATACAAGATCTGTAACTTACCTGACAATTATAGTCTAGCTAGTGCAGATTTGCCATGACAAAACTATAGAACTGAACTGCTTAGCACAAGTACTATGAACGTTTCTGGTTTGGTGCTGATGCTTCATTTGACTCTTCAGATGGTCCAATGTGGAATGGGGAGATGTGGAATGTATAGCTCAGGCCATATCGAGGCTGACGAGAAAATGATCACCGAGGACAACATAGTACCGATCCCCAAGGTTTTGTTAATTTTCTTATATGCAGGCTTTTCATGGTCATTTTCGCATTTTCTTGCATCTCTGAACAATGCTTCAGTACTGTACAGAAGGGTGCGGAGTGTGCATTGATCTTTTCTTCTTCTTGTGTTGTTTCATATACAGAAGCAAGAATCATTACGCCGGGACTCCGTTGATTCTCCCAAGATCCCACGGGAAAAGATCGAGCATCCGCAGATGTCTCCGCTCCATGAGATGGCAACTTCAGAGATGAAGGTAAATGAATATGACCGCTACATAGTCCATCCTGTCACAAAAGACATCTAACATTTGTCGGATTTGCTACAGTAGTAAGCTAAACATTTTTTCCCTGCATAGGATCTCCAATTTAGAAGGCGGAACACATACTACTTGTTTAGCCTAATTTGTTACATCTGCTTCTTACCTGTGATAAGTAAGCTGAGTACTGATTTTGTGCATTGACATAGAATTTGCAGGCTCCTTCCGGCAAAGAGGGCGGCTCTTCTCGTTACGACGATCTATTCCCCATGGTGGACAAGAACATGGAATTCAACTGGAACGGCGAGGTCAGCGCCGAGAAGCTCGCGCTTGCAAGAGGTCAACTCACATCTTTCACCCAAATTCCGTACACCATAGGACCACACTAAATCACTGACGAATGAATGAAGTGAAGCATTAGTTCATGCGCGACGATCATCGAGTTCGGTGTCAGTGGTTTCTGAAGCAGTGTGTTCACTGACTCTGGCAGATATGTACGCCTCGCTGCCCGACGCCTACAAGCACGGTGACGCCGGCGACCGGCAGGTGGTGACAGGGTTCATGGCGTTCGTGATGGGGGTGGTGGCCATGTTCCGCGTGGGCAAGATCGCGCCCAAGAGGACCATGGACGCGGCGATGGGCATCGCCACCATGGAGGCTATGGCCAAGAACCGGAGGCTGCAGCAGCAGCACGAGCAGCTGCCCGGGCCCGACACAGTGACGTTGTCGGCGGCGCAGTACCAGGCGCTGGTGAAGCGGCTGGGCGACCTCGAGGAGAAGGTGGCCGCGCTCAGCGCGAGGCCACCCGAGATGCCGGCGGACAAGGAGGAGATGCTCCGGGCCGCCGTCAGCCGCCTCGACGCCCTGGACACCGAGCTCGAATCCACCAAGAAGGTAATACACATTGCAGCACCCATGCACGCACATGGAGATGCGCCTCTAGCTAGTCTCGTAGAGTATTCCAGATTAGTATGGAATGTTAGGCGATGAAGACCACCTAAGTATCTTCTGGCAATGGCTGATGTTTGCAGCTCTTGGAGACATCTTCTGGGCAGCAGGAGGAGGTGCTGGCTTACATCGAGAAGAAGAAGAAGAAGAGCAAGATGGTAAGGGCATGCTTTGATTTGATGCATGCATTGCTCTGGGGTTTCAGCTTTGTGAGTGTTGGTTCGTTTTTATGGTCTGATTTCATTAAAGTTTTGTCTTCAACAGCAGAATCCATTCCGTTGGTGAAGGCTGATGACCCCTGGAGCAGCAACAAGCGGTGCAAATATACAGCAAAAGAAATATTGTGTCTTGACTCTGTGTCCCCTCCTACTAAAAGCGAAAAGAATTTTCTGATACTTTTCTGGTTTGGGCTGCTACTGCTACCCTATCAAACTGGTATGCCAAAACTGAGTGTACCCCACTACTGTGCTGCTTGCATCTTATCAGAACATATATATGTATAAATTGTGTAGCCTTGGTCTCTGAAACTCTGCTCAATGCGCTTGCAAAACCTCCTGTGTGATGTCATGATATATGATGACCATAATATGGTTGACACACTGCTGGCATAGTGTATAGATCAGCTGGACATGTAGCAGTCAGATCAATCAATCACCGAGATAACCAAATCATAGCTGGAAGAAAGGATACACGCATACTTTGGCAGCCAACAAACTGCCCACACCTATCCTCAGCACATAATGCTGAAAACGCGGATGACCAACCAATAATTGTTTTAACGAGAACACAAGCCAGGTCACAACGGAAACATGCTAGGTCACAACGGAAATATGCTGAACTTTCTGTCTGCATTGACGGAGGCAGAGATGAAAAGGGCAGAATTTAGGGCAAAAACGCATTTATTTATGTCAGAATCTTCTTCAATTTACAACCGATGTCTGTCGCTTCACATTTGTCAGGAAAATGAACGGGTCATCGATTACAACATCTCAAATGCAATCTTTGAAATCTCAGAAAGCAGAAACTGAACAAGGGGGGTGGGTGTCTCCTGATCCTAGTAGCAAAACATTGTCGTCTTCTTTTTCTGCCGTAGGAAGGTAGACATTACACATTAGAAACTGATCAAGAAAAGAGAGAAGTAACGAAGGATCAGTGGATCACAAATGTGCATTACAAACCTGAGCCTTGGCAACCTCCTTACTGTCCATGTACGCAAGTAGTTCCTCTTGCTTGATAAGAGCCTCGTGTAAAGCCTAGATAAATTTTGTAAATGCGCAGGGTAAGTGATGGTCAGTGAACTTGCTGAAACTAATAAAACTTACAAAAAATTCTGGTGTGAACTTTATCTGCATGTGCAGTGGTGAATTTTGCATGCTCTGCTGAAGTAGTGAAAAGGAATATTATGTACCATTGTGCAGTTTGGAGTTACCTTCTTTGTTACAATGAGTTCGGCCTCCAGTGCATCCACACGGCGGACAGCAGCATTAAGCAGCTCTTCTTTCTCGCAAGGCATTTCAGAAGGCTTTTCTTGAAGCATCTGAACCTTCTCTTCAAGCTCTCCCAGCCTTTGCAAGACCGATGAAAACAGGTCAGCTTCAGCGAACCCAGGACTTGGCGAAGGGGGGCAGAATTCCTCTTTTGGCATGGAGTCTGGATATAATGCAGAGTACTGATCTTCTGACTCAATTTTATCTGGCAATCTCCTTGTGGCAAGATCTTTAACTAATCGAACCAGCGTTACAATCGCCATCACAAAAGACAACAGAGCTGCAGCAATCTGATCCCAAGACCAGTTGGATGACCTTGCGGTGCTTGTCAAAGGAGAGTCTACATTAAAGAAAATTAGCAAATATCAGGTTTTGGCAGTAACCAAAGACATATTTCATATCCTGAAATTAAATTGACAATAACAAACCTTTCAACCGGAAGGGTGTCTTTCGAGGTACTTCTCTCTTCCATGTTGCATCCACAGCCTTGTCAACAACAGGAACGTCATATTCAGGCATACGGGTAGAAAAGCTAGTGGCCCTAACCATCTTGACCTGGAAGGGAAAAAGACAAGTTCAAATCTATGTAGCATAATTCATATCCATAACAGAGGGCAAAGGAAAAAGGGGGTTCTAAAGATTTTTTATAGCACATGGAAATTTTAAGTGGTGCTCGCCAGGAAATTAGGGTAGAAAGGAAATGGTGATTGGTGTTACTTGTTAAGAACCCAATATCCTAGAAGGGTTGTTGTTTATGGGATGGAGACAGGCAGTTCCAGTTGTCTTGTTCGTTATGGAATTTGATCAATATACAAGTTCCTAAGATCAACCATCGCATATTACCATTGCTTGATTGTTCTGGAGCACAGTGGCTTGAGTGTCATTAGAATTTCACTTAAGTTACCTTGCTGAGCAAGCGGGCTGACATTCTGTTTGCAGTGCCAGATAGAAAACTGACTGGTTCATTGCTTAAGAATTACCACATCTTAGATACTGCTGCTACAAATACACGAAATAAAATTTTCCTAAGATTGTAGATAGCAATCTAGCATCTCATACAGAAACTTCTAACTAGTGTAACATCTGACATAGAAGATGCCGGCCAGCATTACCAGTTCACTACGATAATGCTTAGTACACATTTCCACAAGAAATCAGTTAAGCTATTCATGTAAAATAATTGAAAAATATCAATCATCATGTTGATACGGAACAGAGATAAGGGGGGAGGAAATAGCACCATCTGCTCATACTATGGAATACTCCATGCAAAGAACAATATAGGTTAATTAAACTCAATTACTGACCTCTTCGCGAACTGGGGTCAACTTAGGATGAGAGATGTAACTTCTCATTGTTTTTGGGGAAGTAACATCGTCAGCTTCAGATCCAGACTCAGCAGTTGATGTATCGCTCCCGCGTATCTAGCGTTCCACATTAAAGCAAAATTAGGTTCCGACAAAAAGCACTTAGGCAAAGAAAGCAATAGAATTGATTGTGAGATATACTGTTCGGTGCTTGGGCTTGGCATAAGAAATAATTTTTTCCTCTCCATTGGAAACAGTTACAATTTGCCGAGCACACTGGGCCTCGCCACTCAGGACTATCTGGTGTTAGCATAAAGAAATATACATACGATAATGGAATATAGTAAGGAAACAACTGATAATAGATAGATGAATAGCAGGGATCCCATGAACCATACCTTAAGTATGTTCGGGTCTTTCCATGGTCCTTTTTCAGCTTTAAGGCACCCTCCATATTCAGGACAGGTACAAGTGCCACCAAGGAATTCCGGCAATTCACTGATTAATTTTTACAAGTGGACGAAATAATTAGAACTGAGGATTCAATAAAGCAAGCGTCCCAAGAAGAGTACATTGAATGTCACTTACCTAGCATCAATTATTTCAAGAAGCTTACTTTGATATTTGTTCCCAAATACCTGAAGAAAAATAAGAATAACCTTGGAAATCAAGTAACTTATGCATGCAAAAGGTAATGTGTAGTCAGCAGAAAGACTTACATGTATCTTGGAAGTGGTTTTTGGGTCAAGGAAAGACTTCACAGTGTTCCATAACAGCCGAAAGCCCGGACCAGCATTGACAATAAACATTTGATATAGAGTCTGGAGACATGAAACAAAAAAGGGGAGGGATATTTAACCCAAGAAATCTGAGCAATAAAGTATACAGACAGCACCATGTTTATCACAAGAGTGGAGTAGAAATGGAAGTCCAGACCTCTGGGTAGTTATCATTATCAATTTTCTGCAGTCGGACAATTAATTCACGTGCAGTTTTGCTGAAATTTTTCAAGCCCTGTAAAGCATGTTTCGAATTAGTGCTCACTAATTGCCAAGATTGTGACTAAAGGAACGCATTGTGGAGATTAAATATTCAGCAACATACCACACCCTGAACATCCAGAATTGTCGTGCTCGAATCAATGTGCCTTTTGGCAGCAAGAGAGCATGCTGGAAACTTGATCAAGAAGCTCCTCTCAAATTCCTTCACATGGTATCTTACATATCGGTCCATTGTTGTTACATGCATAAGCTTGTTAGGGTCAACCTTTCCAAGCCTTTCGATATAAACAGGCCTCCCCTCTTTGTCAACACCATGATAACCATGAGGATAATATTGCAGAACAAAGTCCAACTCGTTGTAATTGAAATCCTACAGAAAAATGTAGTTTTAGGTGTCATTTATAGCGAAACAAAATTTAAACTGTCTCAAGAATTAATCTCAGTTAACTAACCTCAACAATTGTATCAGTACCATACTCCTTCCTCCATTGAAGCATGTCAGTCCACATTTGCTTTGCTTTCTCAATGTCAAATTTCCTTGCTTTTAGAAATCTATACAAAACCATTTTAAGTTAGGTTACAACAACATGCTTGCAATATGGAAAAGAAAATGAGACATGTCAAGCTCATGTAAAAGGGGCACCATAATTAATAGGATATATATACCTGAGCATCATATGATAGTCATCATGCTTTGCAGGCAACAACTCGTCCAAAAGTAGCGCTTGTCTAAATGCTTCGACTGCTTGCAGCTCCTCTAGATCACGCACATCTTCAATAGACACAGAGAGAACCCGACTACCACTCTTCCTCCTGTTCTTCTTCTTTAAGGAATGCCTAAGCTTAGATGATGCATCTATAGCTTTCTTCTTCAAAGAGCCCATTCTAGTCCTCTTTTCATCTTCTGAGTTTTCAACATCTGACTTATGGTCTCTCCGCTCATCATGACTTGAACACCCTTCAAAACCTGAAACATAGGAATGCAAAATGATTTCTTGGCAGTAAGCAGCCATATGAAACATCTACAGCTCAACATACTAAAAGCATAACACTGGGTTTGTCTAAAGCTGTAAGCTCATCCTAGCAAGAGAATTAGTAAACCACAACAGGCAAGGCCATGCCAACTTTTCAACAAAATAAGCTTTGGGGATAGCTTTGTTCAGAACAATGAATCCACCTAACTAGCCAAGGTTCCCGACTAGATAATTCAATGTTTACAACCTTATGTGGCCAAATGATTACAGTTACAATTATCAGAAACATTCAACGGTCCAACATCTATGCGAGTTTTATAAACAACAATCAAACGAATAAAATGGTCCTAACCTGAGAGGATACATGTGCTCTTCATTGTGAGGTCCATTTCCAGTTTTCCACCAGTTGATACCAAACTACGAGCCTGTTCTTTTTGGCTGTGGCTTATGGCTTTTGGCTGAAATTTTTGAATTTTGGCTGTTTACGGTACAGATTACGGAGAGATCGATACTCACTTGTGATTTTGGTTGGTACAGATGTTGGGCTTTTAACGTGTACTACGTTTAACTTGTAGACCCCGTCTTGAGAAAATACTCCGTTTAAAAGTTAGATACTGTAGCGGCTGCCAAAAGCCGGGCGGCTTGTGCCCTGCCGAACACCACATTGGCAAGTGCTTATTGCAGTGAAATTTCCAGTGTTCTTGTCTACCATATTAGGGATCATAAATTTAACCTTGAACAGGTGACAGGTCAAGGCACTGTTTCATGTGGGACTCGGTCTGAAACCTTATTCTTATAGCAAAAAGATTTCCTCCCTTCTAGCCTAGCATATTGCCTGCCTCCAGGCGAATCCCACACAAAGCCCTGAAGTTTATGCGCCGGCAAATCCAATCTAGACTAGCCGCTCCTTCATAGGAAACCACGTGTCCCTCTAATCAAAGATCAGAGCACCTTTGATGAGACCAAAACAACGCAATCTTGAGCCGGTCAAACCACATATCACTTCGCAGCCAAACCATCCTATGACCCGGTGCATACGCCTCCAACGAGAAACATTTTTTAAAAAAGCCCTAATCTATTCTAAATTAGAACCTGAAGAACTCACAGCGGACACAATGCAGCTAATCTAGTCTAATCGAATCAACCTTGTTCACGCGACAGTTCACGATAATCTCAGGAACACAGCGAGATAACCCAATGCGGCCAACCCAATCCAAACTCACAGACCAGACGCAAATCCCCCAGAAAAACCGAGAGCAAAAAGAGTTAACGAACAAGCGAGAGAGAGAGAGAGATCTCGAGCTCACATGGCCGCGCGAAGCGATCAAGATGGCCCGACATGGACGGGGGATGCTGGATACTCTTCTCCACCGGCTCCTCCTCCTCCTTCCCCAACCTCCGAATACTGAAACGGAACCCACATTCCCATCAGAAACCCTAGAACACCCTAAAAATCGCAAACAATCAGGAGAAAAAAAATCGCAACGAGCGGAGCCGGCTGCCCGGCCGGGGATCTCATCTCCCACCCAGCTCACCTCGAGACGTCGTCCGGCGCCGGCGAAGCGGGGTGTGCGTCGTCGCGTGGGAATCCGAGGTGAGGTAGGGGAATTTTTTGGGGAGTGGCGTCGCAGAGGTTGGAGAGAAGTCGGTGGTAAGTGGTAACTTTAAAGTGGGAAAATTGTATATATGCCCCATAGTTATCAATGACTTGTAAATTTGCCCCTAACTTTGATGACTTTGCTCTTTTACCCCATACTTAGAGTGCACCCTTATTATTTTGCCCCACTACCCACTTGGCTGCTATTTTAATTTTGTTTTTCATTTTTTAGCATGTGAAATGACAGATCTACCCCTGGCTCATTTTCCTCATCTTCCAGACCGACCGCTCATTCTCCTCCCCGTCCCCCATTTCACTCGGCTCTCTTCCCCCGTCTCCTTTCACACCGACGCCGCGCCGCCGCTCCTCCGCCTCCGGTTCCGGCGCTCCCTTCGGCTCGGCTCTCCCTCACGCGCCTCCTCCACTCGCGCCGCCCTGCCGTCGCGCCTTACCGACTCGCCGCCGATTTCAGCGGTGCCGCACCGTTCGTCTCCTCGGTTCGGCTCCCCGACGCGCCGTCCCCAAGCGCCGCCGGCGGCCCAACCGACCCCGCCTGGCCGCTCTGTGCCTCCCGGCCGCCGCTCCTCCGCCTCCGGTTCCGGCGCTCCCCTCGGCTCGGCTCTCCCTCACGCGCCTCCTCCACTCGCGCCGCCCTGCCGTCGCGCCTTACCCACTCGCCGCCGATTCCAGCTGCACTGTTCGTCTCCTCGGTTCGGCTCCCCGACGCGCCGTCCCCAAGCGCCGCCGGCGACCCAACCGCCCCCGCCTTGCCGCTCTGTGCCTCCCGGCGGACCACGGCCAGATCCGGTGCTCCTCCTCCCCGGCGGTCGATCTGGAAGATGAGGAAAATGAGCCAGGGGTAGATCTGTCATTTCACATGCTAAAAAATGAAAAACAAAATTAAAATAGCAGCCAAGTGGGTAGTGGGGCAAAATAATAAGGGTGCACTCCAAGTATGGGGTAAAAGAGCAAAGTCATCAAAGTTGGGGGCAAATTTACAAGTCATTGATAACTATGGGGCATATATACAATTTTCCCCTTTAAAGTAATGGGAAGGTAGGAGGAGGACCAACACGAGGAGGAGAGAGAGAAGATACGAAGAGAGAAGGTAACGTCTCGCTCAATTTCAGTTTAAGGTTCTGACTTTTACTTTATTTTTTATTATTTATAAATTTCGTTTTTTTAAAATTTTTAATTTTTTTAGCTTTTAAGTTGGTTCTTTTTTCTGGATTCGTTTACGTTATCCGTGATAAGCTAGCATATCTTTTTATTTTTAAAATTTTAAATTTTAATTACGCTAAATAAGCCACCTTCAGCTACAGTGAAATTCCAACCGCTACAGTGCAATTTTAGCCATAAGCCACAGATTTTCAGCCCAACCGAGCAGGGAGTGTCCTCGCCGAGTCCTTTGGCAATTCGGTACGTGTCGGTTCTTACTACGTGGCTTATGATTTTTTTAATTTCTAATTTTGATTGTATATAAAAGAGAGTACGAAAAGATAATTATATACAATTTTAACTGATATAGATAAATTTGATACAATATATATTATAATTGACTTGTAAATCCTATCTTAAAAAGACACGTCGTTTGAAAGTTAGTTATTGTATTATAAGCCAAAAGCTATAAGATCAAAAGAATACAGCCAATCTTTGGCACTATTTGTTTAGGCTTAGACTTTTTGGCTTATAGCTTAAAGCCAACCTTTTGGTTTAACCAGCTTAAAAGTAGTTAGCTTTTAAATCAAGTCGGTTTATTTGGTATCCTGGTTTTTTGATAGACTGGATGGTGTAGGTTATTACTAGAAAGTCTGAAATATCCATATTATGTTGGTTGGCAGCAAGTTTGATCTCTGTCATCTTGTAGCAATTAAATTTGATTACTCATTGTTTGATGAAGATAAATTACAAAATGTGTACGTGCTCAATGGAGTGTTGTAATCCCCTTCACAATTATAATTACAATTTTAAAATTACAATACAATTTCAACATGAACAAGCAGATGCTAAAAACTCCGACAAGTGAATATGCCTGTTCTTTTCGGCTGCGGCTTTTGGCTGAAATTTTTAAATTTTGGCTGTTTACGGTACAGATTACGGAGAGATAAATACTCATTTGCGATTTTGGTTGGTACAGATGTTGGGCTTTTAACGTGTAGATCGTTTAACTTGTAGACCCCGTCTTGAGAAAATACTCCGTTTGAAAGTTAGGTACTGTAGCAAAAACCAAAAGCCGCCGGCTTGTGAGGTAAAGAACAGGCCCTATGATCATGCATCAGATTGGTCATGTTGTAATAAATTCAGAAGGTGCATGTTGTTTCTTGAAATACAAATGCAGGCCTAGGAAAGAACAAAAGAATGGATTGGTATGAAACATTGTTTCCAATTCAAGAAGGGTAGATTGCACAATACAAGACTTTGTTCACGTGTTGCACGTCCACGTTCTTACAACTTTCAAAAACACTAAGCAAGTGCTGAGATGCGACATTGTTTACAGGTTGTTAGAGCAACTCCAGCAGGGCCCCTACTTGAGCCCTCAAAACTCAAATTTGAGGGCTTAAGCTAAAAAACGAGCTCCAGCAGAGCCCCTACTAGAGCCCTCAAATTTGAGGAGGCCCTCAAATCACCCTCCCACCCCTCATTCCTAGGGGCTCCCCTCCTGCCTCTCATTTTCCTGTTTTTTTCCCGCACCGTGAAACTTCTCCCGCTTCGGCCAAAATTCCCCGCCGCCTTCCCACATCCCCCCCGCCCCCCACCCGCGCGACTGTCTCCTCCCCCCCCTCCCGCGCTGCCCCTCCTCCGCCCCCCTCCCGCCCCCGCGCCGCCCCTCCTCCGCCCCCCCGCCCCCCGCGCCGCCCCTCTCCTCCGCCCTCCCACCCGCGCCGCCCCTCTCCTCCGCCCCCTTACCCGCGCCGCCCTCTCCTCCGCGCCCCCACCCGCGCAGCACCTCTCCTCCGCCCCCCACCCGCCTCCCTCCAAGCCGGCCTCCTCCTTGAGCTTCATCACCGACGCCATCCGAGCCGGCCTCCTCCCCAAGCTTCTTCTCCGAGCGCCGCCGCCCTCCGAGCGCCACCCCTCCCCGAGCGCCGCCCCTCCCCGAGCGCCGCGCCACCCCGAGCCTCCCACCGCCTCCGTGCTCACCGCCGCGTCGCACTCCTTCTCCCCGCCCCTCCCGCCGCCGCCTTGCCCGCTGCCTCGCCCGTCGCCTCCGCCTGGCGCCTTCGCTTGCCCGCCGCCGCGCCCGAGCCTCCGCCCGGTACCTCTGGCCCGGCAAGGCCAAGCAACATAAGGGCCCAGCGGCCGACGACTTCGAGGCGGCGTTCCGGGAGTTCGACGAGGACTCCGAGGAGGAGGAGGACGACGAGATGGCGATGGAGGGGGAGGTGGCCGAGAGCAAGCCGTTCATGTTCCGCGCTTCCTCCACGAAGCCATCCGGCGGGAGGGCGGCGAGGCGGCAGCCGGCGCCCAGCCGCCGTAGGAAGCCCACCCAGTACTGCGGCGTCCGGCGCCAGCCGTGGGGCAAGTGGGCCGCCGAGATCCAACGAGGCGTCACCCCGGGCCTCCGACTTGGTCGACGTCGCCGACGCGCTGTTCGACGTGCTCCTGTTCGCCGACGCTCTGGTGCGGGTGGAGGAGAGGAGGAGCGCACGGGTGGAGGAGAGGAGGGGTAGAGAAATTTGAGAATGACGAGTGGGTCCTACCTGTCATTCTCAGTTGGAATGAATTTGAGGGCCCTGATTTGAGGGCTTCTGCTGGAGTTCAACTCAAAAAACAGAGCCCTCAAAAGTAGGGGGAGCCCTCAAATCAAAAGTAGGGGCTCTGATTTGAGGGCTCCTGCTGGAGTTGCTCTTACAACTTTCAGGAACAACAAATAATTGTTCCAGTATACAGCCGTTACACAGTTACAACTCTTAGGGGAAAAAACCAATCTATCTTCTATCTTGTATAGCCTTGTTTCCATAATCTAGGCCTGGGTTCCAGGGAGTCCTCTTTCCCTGAACCTTGAGCTGGATGCTGCTCTAGATGAACTTACAAGTGTAACACCAGCCACAACCCAACATCACTTATGCTCAAAATCGACAAAAGGCAGTAGATGGCGTTGGTCGACTGGGAGAGGGGGGTCGTGGGAGGCCGGCGGCGTCGATGGCGTTGGCCGACCGGGGAGGTGGGTCATGGGAGGCTGGCGGTGTTGGGGACGGGGAGGAAGATTGAGGGGTCGCGAGAGACCGGCGGGGTTGTGTGTCGTGGAACACCGCAACCAGTAGTTGCTCTAGAAAGGATTCAATAGGGAAGGGGAGAGGTTGAGGAAAAAAGAATGGTGGTGAATACACACGCGCGCACGAAGACTTTTCAGTACTCCCGGGAGTATATATTCTCACTTTTAATATGCCACTTAAATAAACATGTTATACTTATTTATTATTTTCTTGTATACGTAAATACTAATTCTAAGATACTCTAATGTGATTTTGTTAAAAAAATTTATTGGAGTTCTTTATTTTTGTTATATACCAATTTTTCATATTATAAAAGGAGTATATACACAAGTTATGCTGTAAAAAGTGGACTTTGATGAATTTTTTATGGGATTCACTTTGAAATATCTTATAATTATTATTAGATTTACTCAAAATAATAAAGAGATATAATGATATCATTTAAGCGGTATACAGGAAGTGGGAGTATGTACTCCCAGGAGTATGGAATTGTTTTCCTATACACAACATAAAGGCATTTCATCCGTAATTTTTCATGAAGTTGAGTGGTAGAGAGTTATTTCAATTCCACAAAAAGCCAAAAAAGCCTCTCAACAATGGCTTAAATCTTTTAGTTATAGAAGGTTTTTGGCTTTTCTATAAGCCCGATTTAAAAGTCTCCTATTTGTTTAACCTTTGGTTTTTTTCGCTTTTACACCAAAGGAAAAGTCTAACAAACAGGACCTTTGGCCCTCCTTACAACGCAAAAACACAGAATTATACAAGAATTAGTAACTTACTGTCCATCCGTTGCAACGAGTCTCAAAAGAAGATGATACATACAATCAAACATGATCCAAAACCATACCACAGATGTTAATTTTATTTCACGCACACATAAAAGCGAAACATATATGCGCAAGGTCGTAAAGAAATCAAGTATGACACATATGTCCACATTAGTAGTCGATTTTATTTCTTTTGCAACATTAGTACAAATAAAATACGTGAGGTATCTAAGATGTAAAAACATCTTTGTAGATGATATTTTTGGTAAATATGCCAACAGAATTAAAACTCCATCCTTTCCCTGCACAACAAATATTCTGATATTGCTCGTAGCTTGCAATTCCTCATAGAAAATTCGATGAATAGTAAAAAAATACAGTTTTATGAAACACCAATCAAACTATATATATGAGCCTATACATGAAACCAACAATCATGATTGGACATATTGTTCAACACCAAAGTGATGCGAGGGTAGGCCCTGATCTTCCGATAGGATGATAATTCAATTGGTAGAAAATGATGTTGACAATGAAACTACTTAACTGAAATACGATCAAACTGTCCAATAATTGCTACACCACGCTTCGAGTCGTTATTAACCGTGCCAAGAACACAGTTGACCTAATGACAAAGATCAATTCCTGCAAGCAATCGAGAACAAGCAAGTACAAGGATAAAGAGCAATCTAAAAATTGCTAGATATAAAAGTCGTACAATGATAGTTGAGATTCTGTAACATGGATCTATTGGTCTAATTGACACAAGAGACAACGTGGAGTTTGCACACGGAGCTAAACTGATCCAAACAAAACCTGAGTAAGAGGGAGGCCCTTGGGGGGCTATTTAAGAGAGAGGGGTAGGGGGTGGCGGCCAAGGAGTTGGGCATGTAATCCTAGGAGGTACAAGGCCCATAGGCCCAAGTGGAGGTGGCGCAACACCTTTTGGCTCGAACTCAGAATCAGTATCAGATTGTTTTTGGTTATTGTAGTGCGCACAGAAGGAATTTGGAGGTATGGCCAGATCCGTTTGATAGTTGACGAGATATGCTTTCAATCAAGTACTCATGCACCTCAAAACGGACTCCATATGTGAGAGTTATGCATGTTTGAAATCAGACCTATCAAGCTGAATCCGAATTGATCTGGAGGCCGAATTGAATTCCAAAACATGTCCAACTTGAACTCTTGCTTAAATTGATCCAAAAGTGGCGTGGGGACCTTAAGGAAGAGTTGGAGAAGGCGTCAATTTGATCTTGATTTGTTGGTTGGCTTCCCTTTAGGCAGGCCCCAACCACAAGCGCGTAGTGTTGATGCTATCCTCCTGGTATAACTGCACAAATATATATTTTCACAATTAGGTAGCATTATATTCATTTAAAACAAATTGAAGTGGAAGAAACAAAATCCCTTTTTGTTCAAACAAAATCTTATGATCTTAGGAGCTTTTGTTGAGCTCTTTTTTTTCCTGTTCTTTTTTTCCATATTCGTTTGCGTTGTCCGTGATGAGCTAACATATTTTTTCTATTTTTATTTTTTTAAATTTAATTACGCCAAATAAGCCACCTTCAGTTACAGTGAAATTTCAGCCGCTACAGTGCAATTTCAATCATAAACCATAGCTTTTCAGCCCAATCAAACGGGGCCAAACGCTATAAATGAGGATTTTGCAATTGAAACGAAAATAGTGACCGGTGAATCTTGGGGACAACATGGCATGCGAAAAGGAGGGTTTATCTTTGAATTTGTTGTCACAAAGTGATGCTTCCTATGTGCTTCTTGCCAGGACGGTGCCTTTTTATTTGGGTGTATTATATATTCTATTGAGATAGGGTGTACCTTTGAATTTGTTGTCACAAAGTGATGCTTCCTATGTGCCTCTTGCCAGGACGGTGCCTTTTTATTTGGTTATCTTATATATTCTAGTGAGATTTGTCAACCAATAATCCCCGTCGGTTGTGCTGACAGTGAGTAGTGTTGTCGCTTTACATGCTTTGGGTAAATGGTTTCGGTGCATGTGGATATATGCTCTTACTGTGCGGAACGGCATCTTGGAAACAAAAATGCTGTTAACCAGTGGCGGAGGACGGGAAAAAAATGAGGTGGGGCGGATCGCCCGTCTCCCCCCCGATCGCCGGCCGCCTCCCCCGCCCGCCTCCCGAGTCCCGCCCGCCCGCCGCTCCCCCAGTTTCGTCGCCGCTCAAGGTCTGGCCCATGCCACAGCTCGCCCTATCGGGTCCTCCACCACTGTTGTTAGCGATATGTAGTTTGTATACGTTTTAAATTATAAGGTTAACGTATACGCACATACATCATAATACACGTACACCACAGGCACATACATCTTGGACACAAAAGGTTACAAATCCGCGACCATGGACAAGTTGTGGTTCTCCAATTTGTACCTCCGTGTTTGATAATTTTCTCTCGTGAAAAGTTACAGCATGTTGCCATTTAGAATGGTTTCTATTGCGTGCTCCTCGGCTCCCACCGTCTAGCAACAAAGCTGCTCTTTTTAGAAGTGAATTTGAAAACATAACAACGACTTCTACACGTTTCTAATGCGATATATTTCTTTTCATATACTCCCACCAAAAAGTTTTGTTGAGCCTTTTTTCCCCTTCTTGGAGTAGAAAAGAAAAGCGGATATTGTTCGCCATGCTTATTTAGGCTTTTTTTTATCGTTCATATCTTATTTTTCACTGTTTAGCACTGTAGCTGATATATCTTATACTATAAATACTGGTGTCTTTTTAGCATAATTATATTAAAAATTAAAATACAAAAATGTGATAATGCAAGGTAATACATGGAAAAAAGAAAAGATAAAAAAAATTAGAAAAAATAAAACTAAGAAGCTAGAAGGTAAAAATAAAAGCCCAGTAGAGAAGGCGAAATGGGCAGCGCTATGCGTTGCTGCACGTGGCGCTGCAGGGAACGGGTACCCGGGACCCACGCGCAGGTTCCGTTGCATCTAGGCCCTTGAAATTAGTCGTAAATACAGATTCCTTTCAAGATAGCTGCATCAGGGAACGTCCTACTACCTTTGCGTCGGGACCCATACCACCCATATGTCATGGAGCAGTGAAAGAACCTACCCGTGTCACTTCCATGCGGCTAGGGTGGTCTTGTGGCCCACCTGTCAGTGAGGGAGGTAGAAGTAGCAGGGCGTCGCTGCCTGCGGCTGAGAGGCGGGTTGTGCGGCTGCGTACGTAGCCGCCAGGAATGGCCGTGTGTGTTTGGTTGCTGGGATGGAGTGGGATGGAATGAGATGGTTCCTTTAACCAAGTCCATCCATGTGTTTGGTTTGAGGGATGGGGTGGGATGGAATGGTCCAAAGTGGGATGAGCCTATGCAAATTTAGGGAATATTCTTCTTAGATGCTGGACCATGTGGTTCCACTTTTTTTGTGGAACCATCTCATCCCATCCCATCCCACTCCATCCTAGCAACCAAACACAGAAAATGGTTTTGTCAAAGTATTTTTTTTCAAAGCGAATTATTGATATTCGATTACGTTCGTGTTAAGATAAAAGTCATTAGGCACAGTCGAAAAAAGGATAGATTCTTTTGGGCTGATGACTGATGACTTTAATATTTGAATTCTGGCTATTTACGAGAGATAGTACGTGAAGTGAAATAGTCATAAGCGATTTTGGTAAGTACAGCTAAACTTAGTATACTTTTTACTATATTTTTTATTGACTCTGTCTTAAAAAACGTACTATTTAAAAACTAATTAGTATAAACAATACAAATATAAACCATAAATAAGCTAAAACAATCCTAGCCAAAACCCATCCATTTGAATGAGCGCCTGACTCCTCTCTCTCTCTCTCTCTCTGAGAATGCTTGCTCCAGTCTGTTTTCCTCCGCACACTTTGCCACGATTACTTGCTACCATTACGGTATCTGTATTTTGTACCCTAAAAAAGAGTATGGTCTCTGTAAGGCACAAGTTAATGAAGGGTTTATTTGAATTGTAAATGTATCTAGTATTGTTATAATGTTTTTTAATTTTGGTCCTCTAGTACCATTTTTTTAAAAAAAATAGCCCTCTTTTCGAGCTTGAAAAGTACGGTGTCGCTTGTCACACTAGAGTAGCTGGCAGGACCGCAGGAGGCAAGCCACACGATAACGGCCTGAGCACGGGAGGGCATAGCGCTAGCGCGATATGTGGTGGGTCTAGCTGCCTACTGAGCTGCTGTCGCTCAGCAGCTACCTACTGAGCCACCCCTGCTTGGCAGGCAGCTATTGAGCGACGACAGCTTAGTAGGCAGCTGGGTTAGCAGAGCGCGAGCAGGGACGAGGTAGCGTTGATGGTGAGGTATTCCTGTGTGAATATATCTGTTGATGGTGTCAGTCACAAATCATATCATACACCAAGTGGCAGACAACGAGGAGATTTAGGGGCCGCTCCAACGAGCTGCCAGCTTCTGGATGAAATTGCACGGTGTGGTTATTAGTTTTTCTGAGTTATTTAATTAAAAAATAAAAATACCATTATATCAGCTCAGGCAATGTAAAAGAATAAAAAGGGAAAAAGAAAGAGGAAAAAATTCAAAAAGGCAAAAAGTTTAAAAAGTCAAAATTAAAGTTGATACATTCTAAGTGACTTCTGATTTTTAAAAATTGAAAATCAGGAAAAGCTTTTAGACCGTTTAGAGTCGGACCTTATGACTGTATTTTGGTCAAAGTGCCCAAAGTTTCTGGGTATTATGGTGGCTGCACTACTGACAAAAGGTGGGTTGCTTGAAAACTGAAACAAAAGGTGCCAAGACTGCGGCTGCTTTTCAATGCACTTAGGGATCTTGATTCATGAATGGCAGTGTGACTGACGGCTCTCTTTCTCCTTTTCACACTTCTTTGTCCCCCCTGAGAATATATGCGTCTTTTTTAGCACCAATTGATTAGGGTTTACTTCAAACAGTTTTGGGTTTTATTTTTTTGTTTCGATTTACTTGAGCCAGAACCTATTTAACATATGTTGGCTTCTAATTTTAGTTTTTTTACCTATTTAACATATGTTGGCTTCTAATTTTAGTTTTTAGCTTTTCTATCTTTTCTTTTTCATCTTATTTTTTACATTATCCATGATGATATAACAGTTTTTAAAATTTTTTAATTAAATGACTTAGAAAAAGCTAACAATCGCTACAGTGCAATTTCAGCTAAAAACCAAAAGCTAAAACAGCCAGTAGTTTAAGCTCTTTGCATTGTCTCCATCATGCTTTGATGCTTAATCTAGACGAATCCAAAAGCTATCCACCATTTAAAGCCACTTTTGTTTCATGACTTCTCGCTTTCAAAAGTCGGAAGCTGTTTTAAATGTATTAATTTTTAACGCATCTTTTTTCATTTTTTTTCTTTTACATTGTCAGACATATAACGGGTTTTTAATTTTTTTTCTCATTTTCTTTATTTTCTTTAATTGAATGCCTCGGCCAAAAATTAACAGTCGCTACAGTGCCTATTTTAGCCAAAGATTATAGGCAAAAACTGTTTTAAGTGGGGGTTTAAAAGAGGAATGAATGAAATCGATGCATGAAAACCAATATTCCATTCCTCTGGGGTTTTTTTCAAAACACATGTATGGCTATCTTGAGTTTCATGCACCACCAAGTTACTCTTCTAAATGCTTTAAATGTTAGAGTAACTGGCCAGATTTCTTGCGCAACTGTGTGATTAGATACTACAATATATATGCTTTTATTTGAAATAGACATGTATTCATGATACAACTTGGATGTTTATGATTGAAAAAGAGTTATATTCCTTAACCAACTATCACAATTGTAATACATATCTAATAAATCTGTACCGTTATAGTACATACCCTCTAAAATAAGAGGTAGAGATCTCTCTCTTTCTTCTACGATAAACATGGAGTTTCTGGGCTTAAAGAGCAAGCATGATGGTTTTTCTATACATATAATAGATAATGCAAGACGATGTAGACATAATAAATGAACTTAGTCTTACCTCGTCAAAAGCTTAAGGGGTTAATTATGCATTTCATGTCTTTTTCCCCGATTTGGGTATAGTTGTTGAATCAGAAGACGCCGGAAACTTAGCCATCGGAACACCAAGACGAAGATGTGATAGCTAAGAAGAGATGGATGCGAGTGTGCTCAAATAATGTGCGTGCACAGTCTCGTGCATTGAAAAGCAGCCGCAGTCTTGGCACCTTTTGTTTCAGTTTTCAAGCAACCCACCTTTTGCCACCATAACACCCAGAAACTTTGCGTACTTTGACTAAAATACAGGTATAAATCTCCTCGTTGTTTGCGATTTTTTAGTGGATTTAGTACTATTACGAATGATATTTATAAAAATAGTAATATGTTCATCATATTTGTAGAAATATCGCTTTTGCCGTCCGGTGGGCGGGCAGCAGCAGCGGCAAGGCGACGCGTGGCAGGGTTACCGATGGCAGACACCTGCCGCCCGCCAGCGGACGGCAAGTAGCCTGCTACCCGGCCAAGAGGCGGCAGGCGACTGCAGGTTAAAGGGTTTAGGGTTTTGCTTTTTGCCATGAATGTGTTAGGAATTTTCAATTTTAAATTTGAAAAAAAACGGTTTTTCTCCAGTTTTTTGGACGGTAACCTGCCGTTTTCTCTGGTTACCAATTTCAAATTCAATTTTTGATGCTTGAATTTTGATCGGTTTTTTTCTAGTTACCGACCGGTAACCAGAGCCGGTCGTTCGGCAGTATTCTCTCCGGTTTCAGGTTTTGGAACCTTGGTTAGGTCCATCGGTCTCAGTCTCTCCTATAACTTCTTCCCGTTTTCTTATGATCTGGTTGGTTCTCTCTCTCTTTTTCTTTTCTTTGGTACTTTCTTCCGCCAAGTGAAATTGCATTTCAAATTATATAGAAAATATGAATCGGAAATTAGCTTGATTTATCCAAACAAGAATAGTTTGATTTGGTTATTTTTATGTAGGTATTATAGTTCTGGATCTGAATAGGAAGATGCAGTTGCACATATAGGTTATCTGCAGCTTCCTCATTCAGAATTTATACATTCACACCCAAGGATCGAAATCCCGGCGGTAACCGGCCGGTTACCGCCGGTTACCGGTTGTACCGGTCCCGACCGGGAGGAGGAAAACCGGCCGGGTTTCAATATTCAAAAAATTGAAATTGTAGATGTTTGGATGGGTTCCAGGGGACATTATAGCTACATTGGATGCTTAAGAATCAATTTAGACATGGTGGGTCCATGGGCATGAGAAAGTCATGGCTTTTTGTGTTGCATGTGAACTTTTGAGGACAATACTCTACGAAATCCGAAGTCCGAGTCTTGATGATGTCGTCGTTGCGTGCAACCTTTGAATAAACTGTCAAATCAAGCCGAAGAGGAATAGATAGAAGCATGACGGCGCAGATCGAAGCCCAAGAGGCGGCGGCGCAGTGTACAAGGTGCAGAAGACGCGCGGCGGCCTTAAAGCTCGGGGCGGCATCATAACGACTTCTACGATCTGCACGCGGCTCAGAGAGTACAGCGGCGACTGCTACCATGCAAAAGAAAATTCCTACACTTCTATGACCGACAATAAATTTTGTGGACTCGCACGGCTTGAACGAACTAAAAATTAGAAACTACAAACTTTTGGATGGACGCAACGGAAGACTCACAAAAAATAATTTGACTGACACACTGAACTCAGATATTAGAACTGAAAAAAATCACCCTTAAAATCCCCCTCTTCCCCTCACTCTTCCCTCTCTCTCACCCCTCCCCCCCTAACTCTTCCTCTGCGCATGCTCTCCCTTCTCCTCGCGCATGCTCACTCACTCCCTCCCACGCCCGCGAGATAGAGGAGCGATGGGCTCCCCGCGAGAAGGCGGCGACGACGAGATCCAGCGGCGGCCACAGGAGCGGCGGCACGGGCGCAGATAGCCCAGACGGTGGCGGCCCGGGCGGCGGCGATCCAGGAAGAGGATGGCGTCGACGCGGGAGCGGAGGCACGGGCGCGGCGGCCGGGAGGCGGCGTCCGAAGGCGGCGGCGCGGACGCAGAGGCACGTAGGCGGCGGTGAATCCGAGCCGGGGAAAGGCCGGATCCGGGTGCCTCCGGCGGTTGAAGGGCCGACTGACGGCCGGATCTGGGCGGCGGCAGCTGGAGCGGCCGAGGCCAGGCAGTGGCCAGCAAGCCGGCGACGAGGAGTCGGCGGGTCGACGCAGATCAGCGCGGAGAGGCCGGATCCGGCCTTGGCGGCGTCGGAGGCGGCGGATCCGAGCGGCGACGAGCGGCGGCCGGATCCAACGCGAAGGCGACCGGATCCAGGCGGGGCGAGGCCAGAGGCGGCGAGATCCGACGGGCGATGGCGGCGACGACCACGGGAGCGACCGCGGCGATGAGATCCAACAGGCTATGGTAAGCGGTGCCGCCTTGACTTCGTCGGATCTGGCGACTTTGAGATGGTCGCCCCCAGGAGCAGAGATCGATTCTCCCGGGGGCAGCGGCAGCGGAAGACGAATGGAGGCTAGGTATGAAACCTAGGCTCTGATACCATGTTATGAATATTGTGCATATAGATATGAGACCCAAAGGGCCATATATATAAGAGAGTACAAGAGGATATGCCATATAGAGATAAGGCATATATGGAATAGAATACAAACTCTATATCCTAATACAACTCTATATCCTTAACACACTAGACTATTATAGGTGTGAACATCTTACCAGTTGTACAATTAAAAAGATCAACGTGTGATCTCTGACAACCAGAAGCTGAAACTTCAACCGTAACCACCACCGATCTGGAGGAACATTTGCACGTAGTAAGAATGCAGACCGACACTCAGTACAATGTGAAAATGCAAAACCTTCCTGGTTGATGTGCAAGAAACAAACTGGGTCAGGGCCAGACTAGATTAATGATTAAAAGTGTGAGCATTTCTGCTGTCTTGGTTGGAGTTGAGCATGGTTGAGGGTCTACAAGTATGTTCAGTATAAAGAACAAATGCTCATGAATCCATACCTTTGTTGATCTCCAGTTATCAAGACAGGACCTATGAACATACTTCTGTGTGCCCTTGCATTGGCAGGGTGCGATCAAGTCATCACCTGCTTACAGTGGGTGTCCAACAAAACAAACACAAACTGAATATAGAATATAACAAGAAATTTCAAAGCTCTTAAGACACTATCTAAGAATATACTTCAAATCACAGTGTGGACCTTCGTTATCAAGGCAAATCCGGCATTGTGGAAGGTCTTGAATGACAAGGTGGGTTTCTTCATCAGCATCAATATTTTCATTGTCGTCCTCAACACTCACTGGCTTGATTTCACACGAGACCAGATACTCTGTGTCTGTGGAGCTTCCTGCTATGTTTGATTGTGAAAGCACTGCCTGTGGATCCGGCACTTCTGCATTATCAGAATGGAACACCAACTGTGTCTCTTCTTCTGCTTGAGTGCCATGAGAACCCAACTGCATTATGAACAATACCCAAATCATATCCAGACATCACCAAGCAAGTATTTTGCCAGTCATTTGATAAAAGCAAGTCCTGCAGGATAATTAAGGACCGTGATCAATAAGTAACAAGTAACTGAGAGTGTAGAACAGGTGAAAAGGTTAGCTACTGGATATACTAACACAATGCCACATAAAAAACAAGCCATTTAGAGAAACTGCATAGAATTTATCATGATGATTTGAAGTTGGAGGTTAGGGATACAGGAGTGGTAAGGTATACAAGATTGGTTGATCACCAAGCGACTATTTTTCCTGTCATTTGATCGGTCTGTTCTTTTTAGCTTCGGCTTAGGGCTTTTAGCTGTGGCTTATGACTTTTGGGCTATTCGTGAAAGAGAGTACGAAGTAACAGAAACTCGTGTATGGTTTTGACCAAATATAAATGAAGTCACTACAATATATACTACAATAAATTTGTAGACGCCGCTTTAAAAAGGCACTTCGTTTGGAAGCTAGTTAATGTAAAAAAGTCGAAAACAGCTTTTAGAAGCTAAAAAGAATAGGCCCGATAAAGGGTGGTAAGCTATATAAGATTGGCTGATCACCAAGCGACTATTTTGCCAGTCATTTGATAAAAGCAAGTCCTGCAGGATAATAAGGACCGTGACCTATCAATAAGTAACACGTAACCGATCGTGTAGAACAGTTGAACAGGTTAGCTACTGGATATACTAATGCAATGCCACATAAAAAAAAAGCCATTTAGAGAAAGTGCATAGAATTTATCATGATGATTTGAAGTTGGAGGTTAGGGATGCAGGAGTGGTAAGCTGTATTAAGATTGGTTTATCCGAGCATGTGCATTTTTTAGCTAGCATTATGGCAATTTTTGAAGCGAACTCGCTATGATTTGTTATGAAATCCTTTAAGTTGGAATGGAAGAAATTTGTGTCAGCTGGGTTGTCACTTGGATATCCTTAGAGTTGCTGGTTCTATTAACAGCCATAGAGTTGACTATGAAAGCATCTATGGTCCCAAGTTGGGGGAACTATTGCTATTGGTTTAATTAGAATTTACCAATTCCAACAAACTCAGTGCACCAAATTTTGAAATATTTGATAATCCAACAATGAACATAAAATGGGAAACTACAAATTCCGCTGCCGTGACGACTACATGGGGACTGACAACTGATGCAACTCTCCTCTGACCCAGCAGCAACCAAACCAAAAGGCAGGAATTGAATCCCAACAGTATCTCTGCTTGAACCGAGTATATATCTGGTATCACCTCATGCAAGCCCTAAAAAAACTCCATTCCGACTCCGGCTACGGTCTCGAACCAAATCACCACCCAAGTGTACGGCAAACACCGACACCTATGACGCAGCGTGCATTTGGTGCCCTCCAATGATCGGTCGGACGCGCAAGGCTCTACGGGCTCTCAATAAAAGATGGCAATCTCACATATTAAGGCGAGGCAGATTAAGGCCGCTTACCCATGCACCCAAGCAGAACGGATCTCCAATAGGGGATCGAGCGAAGCGGCGGCGAGATCTAAGGGAGGCGAGGGTGGTAGGCGGTGGAAGGAGATTGGCCGGAGGTACGGATGCATGCGACCGGCGCTCGGCGGCGATGGCGGTCTTCTCGAAGAGTGGAGATTGGAGAGGAGAGGGAGGGCGGACGTGAGAAATGAGGCGGTTGATTTGTCTGCTTGTTCTTGTGCCTTCCTCTACATTGACTTCCTTAGTTACAGCAAATTGAGGCTCCACTAAACTTGTGAGAAGTTCTTTTCACTAAACATCATTGGTTTATGATTTATTTATATTATAGTAATTAGTTTTTAAATAGTATACTTTTTTAATATAAGATTATAGAAAAAATATACTAAATTTAATTATACCAGCTAAAATCACATATGACTATTTTTTTTATACAAACTGCCTCTCGCAAATTATCAGAATTCAAAATTTTAATTCTAATTATTAACCTATTAGTCTAACCTAATACTAGTCGGCGAATTAATGTTTAACCGTCATATGTGGTGTATGCGGAGAGCACGTAGATCTTAAACGATTAATTGGCCTTTTTCAAATTAATAGGACATTTTCTCTTATTAATCAGTGTTTCCCTTGTTTAATTGTCAAAATAGTTTATTTTTCTTGTCAATTACGATTTAGTTTATAACATTGTGCAATGGTGTATATAATGTATTATGTAGATCTAGTGTAAATTATATATTAAAAATTATGCTTTGTATGGTGATTGGTTATAACACTGATAATTAAATTATTTTCCATCAATTTTAAATACAAACGAATAAACTACCATGAACTTATAACCATCAGTTTAATTTAGATTACTTGGATGCATAACAATTAATCGTTTGGTGGTGCCCATTTGCCCGACGAGTATATACTATTTTTCTTAATGTTTCATGTAAAAGTCTGTTGAAATTCCTACATTCTAACCATGTTATAATATTAATACCATAGGAATTTTATAATATTCTAAAAATCATTAATCTTAAAGTGATTTTAAAATGTTTGTCATGTTATTTATGGATTAGAGGATGGATTGTGTTACCTTTTTTTTTCCCCAAACACATACAATAAGGGTTAATTAAAATGTGGAGCCCATGAGCGTGTTGAGTGTGAATCATCTATGTAGTGTGAGAAATGAATTTTTTTTATTGAGAAATTCTTGCGTTCCAAACATGCACCAAGGAATAGGATGAAAGTTGGGAAGAATATCGAAGAAATGTCCTATAAATATGTAAAATATGGAAATCTGAATCGGCTTACAGTAAAGGAAGAGAGACGAATTGGGAATAATTTTACTATCCAATCTCAATTTATGAAGTAATTTTTTTAGATTTCTGGATGTTAATACCAATGAATATCCCACGCTTAGGCATGCCTTCCCATATGTAATTAGATGATAAATCAATTTGAATAATACTTTCACATTTGAAAATAAAATAGCACTAAGGCCTCATTTTTTTTTCTCGAACGCGCAGGAGAACTGCGTATCATTATATTAAGAAGAAAACAAAGGAGTCTAGACGACTCGAACAAACCCCTAAAGGGGGAAGGGAAAAAAAACAAAACAAAACAAAACAAAAAAAAAACAAAAAAAAACACACACAAAACCAAAAAAAAAACACAAAAAAAACAACAACACACACGGCCATCAATGCCAAATCCCACGGAGCCCTTTGGCTCCCGCCAAACACCACACACTAGCCTCATCTCTAATATTCTGCATTATAGTGTTATGGTGAGGTGAAGCCCCCTCAAAAACACAACTATTTCTATGCTTCCAAATCCACCATGCCACCAACACGACCAAGGCCTCATTTGAAACGAAGGATTTTTTCCCCCTGATTCCTACATGAATTGAACTGTATCTTATGAAATTTCCGTATTCCATAATCTCTAAAGCAGTCCACCTAACTGAATTACAAGTCTTTCTATTTATTCTCTCGTGTTCGGACTCTTTCCTAATCAAGACCGAAACAAAGTTGTATTCGGTCATTAGAAAGGCATGCAGACCTTGCTCTTGGGACTTTTGCTTTGCCTGTTCTTTCTCAGCTGAACTGTTGATTTTCTCCTCTTTATGATCGTTATCTATTAAGCTCTCGGCTGAATTAACTAAAAGTTATGTCTTCACTTTATATTTGTACAAATTAAGTATAGACCTATATATAATTAAATAAAATAGTAGTAGTTCTACATCTCCAAATATGATAATTAAAGACCCCAATAAAAATAGAATTCACTGGCAATATTTAATACGGCTCAACATTTCTTTCCACTCAAATAACATATTTGAGTGAAAAGTGCAAGATATGTGTGTATCCACATCACGCTTGATCCTGATTTGTACTGGTTCCATGCTTTTTAGCATTGGATCCTTATAAATAGTACTGTATTCACTGGTTGAACAAAAATTTGAGATGGCACAGTAGATTAATTGTAAATTTTGAGATGGTCACAGTAGATTAATTGTTTTGCAACTGACCTAAGGGTGTGAATACATAAAATTTTCTGCTAGCTTTTATTATAGTTGTAGGCTTGTACCTCGCCATTTATATTTTGCTTCTGTTGAGGAACGATGCGACATAATGAACTTAGCATCTTTAGTAGCAACACGTGCTTACCTTAGATGCGTAAAATGTGCTAATTGATTTGTTGTGACATGAAAAGTTGTGAATCCATGAGAGTGTTTGCATCCCTCTTTTTTATTTGTCACAAGTATTATGCCAATGTCCTCTCTTAAAACTCTGTTTTTTTCAATCTTGGCGCATACTCACCAGCAGCTGGATAAAATGGAAGCTTCCGACGCAGTTTAGTATATTTCCACTCCAACTTCAATTTGTTCAAACTTTTAGTCCCTACTCACATCATTGCAATGCTGCTGTGCACTGTCCGGTTTCTCCTGATTGAATTTGCTGATGGAAACCTCCCGTAGTTGTTTTACATGTGTGAATGGTTACTTAATTTTACTCTGTACCTTAATCCCACTTATGCTTATTGCTTCTATCCTGCAGATCTGAGAGTGGAAATTTTGGAATCTTCAGATCAAGTAAAAGCATGTTTACATCCATGTAACAAGGAGGATGCACCTCAAGTTACCGCTGAAGGTGCCAAAAAATGTGAAGATGGAGTGTCTTCATTGCCTCAGGCTAGTGCATTTCTTCAGTGAGAAGCTGCTTGTCTGACCTTGGGCCGTGCTTCCGATGCAGCATCGATGGAAAATTTGCATGATCGCGATACATTGGCATGTGGCAAAGAAAACATCAGGACAGACTTGCGACCTAAGCCTGATGATGCGCGCCTTGAGCTGGATGTTAATGTAGTGGATTCTTCGGATGCGGCAGAGCTCAATCCCTTCTTTCCTTACAAGAAGCTGGGGACAGTCGAAAGTTAGTGATCCGTCAGAATGTGGTAGTACAACCGGTGCTATAGGAGAAAGTGAGTCGCACAGAAAGTGGAGAGAGATGAAGCAGAGTGGGTTCCTTTCTCCCTCTCATGGAAATGTAGTGGTACCTAAGCCATGCGGTCGACCCCCCAAAAGGAAAATGGATGATGAATTCAGAAGGAGCACTTTTACCCAGAATGAACAGACTAACAAGTTCATGAAGGTTGCTGGTCCTAGTGGCCTATTATCTTGGCTAAACCCTGGAATCATAAACCATGTGAGAATTAGCAAACAAGTTTGCTCCATAATAAAGGCAATGGTACACTCTGAGAAGCTCGAGAATGAGAACCAACCTGTTTTTACTAGTCAAACAGGTGAAGGAGGGGAAGAAGTTAGTGAGGGAATTCAGGACCAGAAATATGGGGATGGTTTGATGAAGTGCCATTTCATGATGAAAGGTAATAATACAGCGTTTCACCAAGGTCTGCCTACCGCATCGAAATTCCTTTCAGCGTTCCATTCCTGATCATGCAAAATACTTGTTGTTGCAGGGGAATCGGTTGAAGCAAGTGCAAGAAATGCAATAGATTTGTGATAAAGGCCTAAAACACTTGACTTGTGAGGCTCCATTGCTAGGATCAACGGCTGAATTATGGTTAGTTCATCATCATATTTAACCATAAATGACTTTACCCTTTTCTGGATTCATGTGCAAATCCATGTGTCGATGTATGGAACTAAGTTAAACAATGTTAAGTACTCAAATAGACAAACCGGGGTCATTTCACTGTACTCCTGCATGAGTGTCTTACCGAATAACCGCTAATCTGTCCCTTCAGGAAGCTGAAGAACGCGGAGACTTCTGAGAGCGAGTGGGCAGTGGAAGCCGCCGCCGCCGCATCGATCTACTCGACGTGCAACCTGGTCATGAGAACTGAGAAAGTGCCTTGCTTCTGATGTCACATTCAGAATTCGTTCTTGCTTTCTTTACTGATCCTTCTTTACCTCAGCGTTATGTTAGGTTCTATTTCTTATCTATAGCCTCGCAATCATCTCCTGTTGAGTTAAGCAGTGGTTTGTGCTACTTGATCATGTAACTAGACTATGCTTGAAACAAAACTGCTATGTTCTTGATGTTTGATCTGCGTCGTCGATTTTTCCGATCAAACGGCTCTCTAAGGACTCCTAGCTGTGATAATTGTTAAACAACTACAGTATATCCGTATTCTTAACTATGGTGACAAGAACTTAGAAGAAAAAAAAAGAGGAAGTTGCATCGTAGCTTCTTAAACCTATCATGTTGTCTCAGCCAGCGCCTTATTTAACACTGTGGACCACTCAATTTGACTCCGTTTGCAGTCCGTTTTCTGCTGATGTGGCATGAGGTAGGTGGGTTGCAGTGATGATTTGGATCGAAATTTTGGTGAGGTCGTAATGGCGCCAAATTTCCCTCACGTGGCTATGAAATAACCAAATTGCCCATGGATATCTACAAATTGAGGTGTTCCTTCCCTGAAATCTTTACTGTTTTGGCTACTCGGTGCCATTTTTTTTTAATAGTTCTAGCTTCCTGAGTTTTTTTTTACAGATCTAACTTCCTCCTAAGTCTGAAATTACACGAAATCGACATGTTGCAAATCCGCACTAGGGGAGCGCGGAAATGCCATTTCTATGGTACTGTAGCACGAATTTTGTATTGTAGTTACAGTACACTACGGCACGGGAATGCAATTTTCCACGCTCCTCTGGCACAGAATTTAAAAATCCACACTGCAGTACCACGAAATTAGCATTTCCGCCCTTCTCTAGCGTGGAATTTGCCATATGTGGATCTCACGTAAATCCCGCGCTCGGGAGGGAACTAGATTTGCAAAAAAAATTCTCAGGGGGCTAGAACTACAAAAAAAAAACACGGGAGGCCAAAACAGTAAAGAATTCTTTCCTTTCCCATCCATCTAATTTATCAGCTTAGTTTTTTCAGCTTATAATTTATGGTTTATAGCTTCTCCTAAATAAACAAACAAATAAATAGGACGATTTTTTTATTGCTATTTTGAAGCGGTTTATCGATATAGCCTTTTTGAAATGGTTTCTTCTTCAAGTGCAGCAATAATGAGGTCAATTTTGGGCCTTTTTTGTTCATGAGATGTGTTGATGCTGACCCCTCCCAAGTGCCACTTCTCCCTTTGAGCTAACATTCTCATAAGTGACATTGGTGTCTACACACTTATCAAATAAGTCATCATCCCCTTTATCCAACTCATAGTCACATAGCACAAACTTTGGATCTTCATTGGCCCTGCTTTTTTAGATTTTTGACTTCGGTTTTTGGCTTCTAGTTCCCTAGAAGTCGAAACAAACCGGATGGTTTCTCCAAATGGCTTCTCGAAGCGGCTTCCTGGACCTCCAAATGATTTCCTGAGCCTACCAACACGTGCAATGTTAGCGTCTCCACTATTTACTATCGTCTTGAAAAGTATAGCCTAAAGACATTACTCACAACCCAAAGAGCAGGCCCATTGCCTTCATCTCCCTCTTCATTATCACTTGCAGTGGCTACAGTTTATCCATTCTCATTTGTCACTTCCATCCATCATGGGTTGTTTCATGAGTCTTTTGCTCCTTGGACTAGGCAATGACAGCTTGGGGAGAGTACCATCATAGAAGGATGGCAAATTGGCAATTTCTCACTTGCGGCACAAGAACACCTTGGCTTGTAATACCAGTAGCATTACCCATGTCCACTCCTTCCAGCACACCTATCTCACCTAGGTAGATCACTAGTGTTGGACGAATGAAACCACACAGTTAGTGTCCACATCACCTTTTATTCTCCTAAGGACTGTGCTTAAGAGCTCAGAGTCGAGCCGACGTGCTTCGGGCCATGATAGCTCATGCTGGTCCGGCTCAACCATCCCACTGTGCCATCCTAACTTGTCTCTGATAAGGCCCAAGTACGACTCAAAGCACGGTGAGCCGATGTTGTGCCGTGCTGGCCCCGATCCAGCCCTGTGTACCTATAGACGATGGAACATGGGCACGTAAATATCTCGGAAAAAGTAGAATTTTCTTGATATTTTATAGATATAATATCATTGTCTCATTAAAAACCTACACCCCAGAGTGAGGGTCCCCAAGTAAGAAAAAGAATACAATAACAACATACGTACATACTAACTACTCCTTAATATCTAGATCATTCATGCGTTCGAGATTAGCGCATGCCTACATGACCTCAGAATCTCCAACTGATGTTGTTGTCGCTCTTTAACCAATTCGTAATGCTCGACGCACGTGATTACCTCCACCATCCGAGATGTGAGAGATGATCTTCTTTCCTTAAGTATTCATCCTACCATGCTAAACATTATTTCTGAATAGATGATAGATACGAAAACCAGCAAAACATCCTATATAAAATAGTACAACACTGAAAATATCTACTTATTATTCTTCTACTACTCGAGCAACTGCAAAACGTCCTTCCATTCCCTTCGTGACTGTTTTCCTCTGAGATTGGTAACAACGGCCGGAGACCCGTGAAGTGATTCCATATTTCCAACTTGAATATATTATCCGTATCGAATCCTGATCTAGTCTTTTCTTTCTATATTCTAACCTACGGACATAGGACTCCCATGTACCAATCCAATTCATTATGATACTAATTTGTCTATATATTTATAAAGCCTTGGAAGAAATATATAACGTCATAATCTGGATCTACTGTTGATGTAAACAACAGTGTAACTGTTTATCTTTTCTACTAATTAACATTATAATTTCTATCTCTTGAGAGTGAACATGGTAACTTTTTTCGATTTTTGTTTTAATAAGAAAAATAGGTAGATTTGTTTTAATAAGGTAACAGATAATAGATAGAATAGATAGATCTTAGGGTACGGGTGGGTTCTTTTCGGCTGTAACCAATGAACCGAACGCTAATATATCAATAAGTTGCTTTAAAAAGACTGTCTCGATAAGCCGCTTCAAAAAGATGGTAGAAAAGATATCATGTTTGTTTGTTTAGAGAAACCATAAGTAATAAGTTATAAAGCATAAACCGAAAAAAAACTCACTATAGGTGGGAGCTGGTTCTATTGTTCAAATTAATTCTTATCTATTGTTTAATTTTGTGGGTGCATCCGAATTTGGTTTCGCAAACTAGACCCAGCCAAATGGGTCTTCTGCCTAGCATAGCACAACCCTACCCTGGATAGAGCACGACCCGATTAGGCTCGGCACAGCTAGCCCAAATAAATTACCATGCCGGCCTACGTGTTTGCCCTTCGATCCAAGCGTGACATGGAGAGGAGTCAGCCGTGCCAGCACTGATCGGGCATGCTTAGCCAATCGGACCACCCATGACCTGTTGATTTTACTGCTAGTCACAAGTAATTTTACTGTTAGTCACTAAGTCACAAGTATTTTTACTGCTAGTCATAAATAATTTTACTAATAAGTCACACGTCCACGCTATGAAAAGTACAGTAACTACTACACTATTATAGAAAAATTACTGTGTGTTGTGCTATGCCAGCCCACACACAGCATGTTTGGTCGAATTGAGCCGGTATAGCCCATTTACTGTTTATGCTGTCCGTTTGAGGATGGACGGTCAAGATGTAAGTACGGAGCCTGACTTGGAATTCCTTGGGTAAATCCTAGAGGCCGAGTCCTAAACCTCGGAAGCGCATCGCGAGCGACATGGCCGCCGCCGTCGCCTTCGCCGACCACGTGCACCGGCGGCAGTGGAGGTATACATGGGAAACACTAGCTCACCCCCCTCCTCCGCCTTTACCTCTTCCACCCCGCCCTCTCCGCCGCCTCTTCCGACCTCCGCGCTGACCTCCGCCTCGACGACTCCCTCCTCCTCATCTCCTTCTCCCTAGCGGGAGACCCCGTATGCCTCAGGGTCCCCGTCCCGAGGGTGCTCGTTGACCCCTCCGCTCCACCCGAATGCCGCACCGCGGGGGACCACGTCGAGGTGCGCCTCGCCCTCGTCCTCCCCGTCGACCACCCCGTCGTCGCCGCTCTATGGATTTAGATCAGTTCTTGGTCCAATTGGAGTTGAGTGTAGTCACTGCATAAATAGATAGCTTAGTGTAGTCACTCTAAGTTGCCCATCTTAGTGTAGTCACTCAAAGTTGCCCTGAGCCCCCGACATTTGAATAATAAATCTAGTTTGGTTTGCAATTTCAAATGCTAGTAAGATGTTACTAGATTATATTCATTTTATCTCCCCTTTTCAGATGAAATTAAAACTTCATTTGTGGTTCATTTCTTGGATAAACAGATATAAAGAGTCTATCTTCTGGAGATGTTCACTTGTATTGCAAAGCTTGTTCAGCAAGATTGACATATCAACCACTAAGGTAGAGCATTAACAATCTTGTGACTGCAATTTACTTTGAAATTTGCAATGTTTAATCGTCAAGCCACGTGTGACACATATTTTTCTTTACAAATGAAAAGATGTCTGGGGTTTTAATATGTTTAAATCCTTTGTTCCCTAAGGCGGCCACCTAGCCCACCTAGGCGCTAGGTGCCACCCTCCCACCTTGCCCGCCTAGCCAATTTTCCTGCCTAGGTGGCTGCCTAGCCTGCCTAGGTGGCAAGTAGGCCCCGGTCTGCCGTCTGACTAGCGCCTAGCGCCTTGGTGAACACCAATTAAATCGTATTGATGACGCTCCGTGTTTCATACTTAGCAACATTGATACCATGCCATTCCATTTTGTATGTTATGTAAGAATCATGAGAAACCAATTGGCATGTTTATTACATCAATTCTTTGGAAACGTTGGAATGGATGTTCTTACCCTGGTGCAAAATCTAGCTTAAAGTACAATGACATGTTTCTTTATCAAGTTAAACAACTTGTCATCTCTCACGTCTTCTATGCAACCTATTACATTCACATGTTTTGAATAAGTAACTTCAAATATGTCTTGTGCTTCTCATATGCCTGGGCAAGTGCCATTGCAATCTACAGGTTGACCGGGTGCTACAGCTCCACATCTGTGTGCATGGGTTGCATGAGCCCCAAAGTGACCAGTTGAACTTGTTGCCATGCCGACTATGCATCCGCATGGCAAAGTAGGGCAAGGAACTTCTCTTGATACTCCTCGACCATCCCCGTCTTTTGGAGTTTAGCCAATTCACCCATAAAATTGTTTTGAATGGGGGTCCGAAATGCAGGTTGCAATACTCCTTGAATTCCTTGCATGAAAGCATCCCCTCATTGTTTTCCAATTGGTAATACCAACCACTGCTACGCTGATCCCACCATATGATATGAAGCCAACCAAACTAGGCACTCTCCAGCGCCTTTTGTCCCATAAAAAACTGCTCGCAGGATCCTCTTTTCCATCAAACATAGGGAACGTCAGCTTGTAGAAATGTGACGCGCCTTGACCCTCATTGGATATGTTCCACTATGCCATACTGGATGAGGGTGCCAGCCGGGCGGGAGTTGCAACTGCCCTTCTCTAGTTTTCTTCCCCAGAGCAGTGATCCGATCCTTGATGACTCCCAACTCCACGGTAAGCCCAGACTTGATCTCATCCATCTTTTGAGTTAGGTAACCCGTGAGCTCTGCAAACTAATTTGTTAGTCCGGTCAGATTAGAACCTCCCGCTAGTAGCTCTGATACCAAATTTTCATGAGCACGGGTTAATGATCATAGATGGTAGTCGTGGAAGACCAGAGGACACAAGCCGAATACCTTGCGGCAGCCTAGAGGAGCCGCGATGGCTACCGGAACCAGTAGGGATGGCACTGGGGGTAGGGCACTGTAGGACCGGATAGGTAACAGAGGAGGTGAGTAGTGCCTTTAAATTTCCCTCTAAGTATTCACTTATTCTTTTCTCTAATAACTATAAAGCTATAAATATTAAGGTAGGGATCTCACTTGAAAGCCAAAGAAGCAGAGCCGTGTACGACTTGAAAAGACAGAGAATAGAGCTGAACACAACCAGTCAGCAAGCAAAACAACATGGTCAAAATCTGACAACGTGGTCGAAAATCGACTACCAGTCGGAAGTTCAACGTGGTTGGAATCTGATAACGTGGTCAAAAATCAACTACCAGTCGGAAGTTCAACGTGGTTGAAATTCGACAATCAGTCAGAAAAAACATGGTCGAACTTCGATTACGTGGTCGGAGGTCCACAAAGCTGAGTGCAACCTAATCGGAAATCAATGTTGTCGGCTTTCGACTATGGTGTTCGATGACCAGACAGTGGTCCAGAATCAACGTGACCGAAATTCGACTCAAGTAGTAAACGACCAAAGAGTGATCGAGAACCAATGTTATCGAAAACCAATGTGGTCAAAATCAACATGGTCAAAACCACCGTGTTGAAACTAGCGTGGCCGAAACCAGCGTGGTCAAAGCCAACGTGGTTAAAACCAACGTGATCAAAATCAGCATGGTTGAAACCAACGTGGTCAAAGTCAACGTTGTCGAAACCAACGTGGTTGAAACTAACATGGTTGAAACCAATGTGTTCGAAACCAATGTAGTCGAAACTAATATTATCGAAGGCCAACGTTGTCGAAGACCAACGTGGTCGATGACCAGCGTGTGGTCGAAAGACCAACGTGGTTGAGGACCAATGAGTGGTCAAAAACCAACGCGATCAAAGACTGATGTGATCGTAATCTACGTGATCGAAGACCAATGAATGGTCGACACCTCCATAGTCGATGTCCAGAGTGTGGTCAGAAAATACATGTGGTCAAAGACCTGTGTGTGGTCATAACAGTTCAGAATATAATCAGAGTATCATTGAGTGATCAAAACCAATGTGGTCGAACCAAATTGAATTTCGACCAGTGAGGTCGATGATTAATGAATGGTCGAAAATCAAAGTAGTCGGAGACCAGGAGCTGCAGTACTACCGCTGCTACCAGATGAACAGGATTTTCAGCACGACTGCAAAGATGCAAATCCACATAACTTTTGATTAGAAGATTCAAAAATCGTAAAACTTTGTACGCATAGTGCTTAAGGTCTCAAGAGGCTATTCCAATCTTGAATCGAAAAATTCATGACTAAGATGAGACCTTTTTGCGATTTGAGTAAGCGCTTATGAACTGAGATCTAAAACCGAAATCGTTGATCAGAACTTGCCCGTGGGTCAAAAATAGCCAAGATGGCTTTGATTACATTCCCACATGTCACAGCGAGTTAGAGCATCAATGAAATCAAGCCAAAAACCTCAAGATCAAAAAATCACCTGACGGGGCCAAAATCAAGTAAACATAGGTTTTCTTGATGAACTTACTATTGAAGTACCTAAATGATTGGAGGTCGATCTCAAGAGATTATCTCTATGTCGTCCATGTCCTTGGCACAGCAAGATCAAGAGTGGGGCAAAAGAGAGATCAACCGAACCGAAACAAGAACAACAGAACGAGATCAAGAAGGGGTTGAGAGAAGAAAACCATCAATAGAACGAGATCAGGAAGGGGTTGAAAGAAGAAAAACCAACTTAAAACTAGAGCAAAATCAATCAGAAAAAGAGATACACAAAAAGGTAGATCAAAGATTAATGTATTGCTCACTCGAAATGATTGGTTTTACAACATGTTCACTCAGGAGGACAGAACTCTAAGCTTAGAGCACACACCCGCTCTATAACCTATCTCCCATGGGAGGGAGGAGGCGCTAGCCACCAAAAGGCTTAGTCAACCTTCCCAAACTGTAACTCTTGCCTCTCCTCCTCTTATATAGGCTCACAATCTGAACCCAAAACCTAATGGATCCCCCATTAGGCCAAACCGGGGATAACCTGTTAACCCCACCTAACACCGGGTTTTACTCACACACACTTCTTAAGGCGGCTTATAACCATTAAACTATTAGTGAATCAACACTTGATCCACTTCACATTTTGAGCACATACAAGATCTTAACTACTTATGCCAACGCCGTGGTTTCATATACCGCCACTCTTCCGGTATTGGGCAATTTACCAAAATGCCCCTCTATCCCCTTCCTCAAAGCTTCTCGCTTCTTTTGCCACAAAGCATCACCCATGTTTCACCATCTTCTATGTGGCTCTAATGACTTGTCATCAAACCTCTCACGTATCTAGATTCCACCGAACCATCATCACCTGCAAATGACCTAAGTCACTTGGCGCACCACATGCTTCTCCTCGCGCATAATGGCACCTGGCTTCCTCAACCGTCTAGACCTCGACTCCTCCTTAAGCCTAGTCCTGGTTCACTTCACCGTTGCACGTCATGTCCACCATCAATAGCTCCCGCTCCGGTTCCTCATTGTCTCGGTTTGCAACCACCCCGTAAGTCTTAGTCATCTTCGGCGTCTTCCTGGCCGTTCTGGACCTCAGCACCACCCTCTGCCTAGTCCCGGCCCTCCTACGCCTCACCATGACCTATCTCTGAAGTCCTGCAACCAACAACAACAAGCAAACCGTCATGTAACACCGCACAATACATAAAGTCATCAATTGATACTATTCATCCATACAATGCATATTGCTAAATGTATGCAACTAAAATACTGATCCTAAACCTAGGACCAAATAATAAACCCATGTACATATAAGCAATAACATTTATACTATGACCATATGGTCATCCTAACTCAAAACCCAAAATCCAATTTTTCTACGAAATCCGGTAGTACCGCTCTTAACACGCCGGTACTACCGCGCCCCAAGGCGGTACTTCCGCACCATTGCTCCTCGTACAGGACCTCTTTGGAAAATATGTTCTGTTGCTCAGACCGGAACTACCGTGCTCACAACGTCGGTACTACCGCTCAATAGTACTACCGCACAAACATCTACGATTCTTCCGATTTTTCTGATATATTTGTAGCTATCCAAGAAATCACAATCCGACTCAGATATAGAATACGTAACCGAATCTGTGAGGCAGACTCGGCAACCCAGACTCCAAACTAACATAGATAACCTGACCTGACACAATCCAATCCTTCCAAACTTACTTGCCGACTTCTGCTACTTGCTGCTTGGACTGCAGTCTTCATGGTAGAATCCTGTAGTCTTTCAGCCTTATCCCGATGACAACTAGTTCAACACCGGCTGCTCCTCTGAAGACCCGGTAGGTTCCTTCCTTGCCTCGCGTCGCGTATAAGTAAAGACCCCACATGACATTGATCACATATTTCTGACGATGGTACACTTCAAACTCCTTTTTTTTAATGCATTTCATCATTGCATGCATAGATGACCCAAACCAGCCTGTGAGATGACTGTACATGCGAACCTGCATTTGTGCCACATGTGCTATGCTGCTCAATAGTCATGGATCTGTACATGTTGTACATAGTGCTATGGCCATGCTGTGTCCACGTCACTGTGTTTTGGCACTTGTGCATCAACCACATGATTTCGTGGACCCTGTTTCCAAAACCATGAGAGTGACATGGAAAGGGCTCATGATTTATCGAGTGTGGTTGCACAAATGGTAAAGCACAATAGGTCCATGCATGGAAGGGTGAACAATGACCCAGCCTACCTATCTAGCTAGAGACATGTCATATTCTCTTACATTACATAGCTGGGAAGAAAAGAAGACACTGGATCTTGCGTTGCTTGGAGATGAATGGACCCCGTTAATGATGTTGGATGCAAAGGTATGATTACACATGAACTTAGCTAGGCATGTTACTTGTATGTTGAATTAATATATGTTAAGTGTAATGATCAAAGTGAATTTAGGCATAAATACAAAACAAAGGGACAACAACTACTTGTAGTACTAGTGAAATAGTGATAGAGCAAGGTATATATCTAGAGCCTTAATGTCATTTTGCAATGCACTCATATTACGGGGATTAACCCTAATTTTATTTTTTTCTAGTACCCATCACATTTGGCCAAGTCATGCATGCATTTCAACAATGCTTGGCTTTCGTTTTTTGTCCTTCTCATTCAACATCTTACTAATTAAAATACAATTATCGAGATAAAAAGCATTTTAATTTGGCGCTCTAGAAAATCAGGCATAACACTCATCAAGCTCTCCCGGTCCCTCTCGTTTATCACATCCAATCCAATAATTGGATCACCATTTTAGTATATCAATCACGACAAACATTGGAGTCTTGTTACATCAATATACACATACACTAAATGGTACTGTTCTTATTGTCTAGTTAAAGAAAAGACACCATGGGCCAATAGATTATACATGTATGCCTATAATGGCAGACATAGTAAAGTGGAGCTAGTCTCTCTAATCATCCCCAGTACCCTGAACTGGAGCTTTCATCATTTGGACGCATACCCAGCACTGGGCTAGCTATAATGCAAATGGATCAACCAAGCCTAGCTTTCTCTGGCAAGAGGATCTGTACTATGGATCCTAGCATTAAAATTCCTAGTTGTTTTTTACCTTCAAAAGCTGATTGAGTACTACTTTCCTCAGGACTGAGGACTCAGGAATCATCTATTTCCCTTTTATTTTTGGCTTGTTGCTCTTGTAAATGTACTTAAGAGTATGTATTTATCCTTGTTCTTGGAAATTAATGTACTTAGGTCGATAAGAGTATGTGTATTGATCCTTGTATAAGAGTAATCGAGGGTCTAATTGGTATGTAATGAACAGTTCATTAGTGACCATATGTAAAGTGACTTTTCCCAGGGTGAACAATTTTCTTTATCCATCATACAAAGAAGATCAAACAAAAATACACAAGTAGTAGAATCTAGTAAATTAGTAATGCCTTTTTCACTGTGCAGGTCAAACCAGTAGAAGCGGGAAGAGCTTGCAAGGGCGGCGCTTTTGAGCAATGTAGGGGCCCAGGTATAGAGGGATCCAAGGGAGAAAAGGAGAGCACTATGGCCTAGTGGGAGCCGTTATACTAGTATCCAAAATTTATATGGACAAGTTATCTGCTTAGTTAATCATCAAACTGTGGTGCATGCATGCAGCAGTATCTGAACTCTATTATTTAAAGGATTAGAACATTCTATTACACCAGCATTGGGATACCTAATGAAGCTAGCTAGCCGTGTTGATCTTCAAGGCTAGCGAGAAAAGAAAGAAGTCGGTAGCATGCATAAATGGGTTGTTGACTACTACTGCACTTCTTGTTCTTCTTCATTGTTAGGGATCTAGTATATGTTTGTATCTGCTTGATTATTCAAATAGGAATTGGATGGCCTTCTAGTTGAAATCGAATGGCCATATCTGCTTGAAGAATTGGTGATCGGTTCGGCTGAAAAGCTCATGGCTTATGGCTGAAAACACTGTAGCTGGCTGAAAAAAGCACTGTAGTTGACAGAGACTTATTTAGCATAATTAAATTTAAAAAAATTTAAATTTATAAAAAATATGTTAGCCCATTGCGTATAATACAAACAAATACGGGAAAAAAAGAACCGGCAAAAAAGCTCAACAAAAAGCCAAAAGTTTAGAAAAAGACGAAACTTATGAATAGTGAAAAATAAGCCAGAAGCCGAAGCCGAGTTGATCAGGGCCTATTGAAAAATTTTATGCTCATTTTGTTTGGAATAGCTAGCATGAACCATCATTGATTCTCTTATTCAATTATTAAATTCTGTAAGTACAAATGAGTAGATAAATTTTTTTTTTGTAAAACATGCAAAGGAATTGACAACTTGCCAAAGTTCTCATTTAGATTATTCAGTAATTCAAATTGGGATCCAAACTTAACATTTTCCCCTCTCGAAGCTCAAGAAAGTGAATCACTTTAGAGCAAACCTACTGATTACCCCCATATTTCTGTTTAGAACTCAGTTTTTCAAAATTTGGCGGGTTAGAGCTTGCTATGTTGAATTATGGACTGTCCTGTGCATATAAATGCTAGTATTTCGCAGCATTTTTATTTTTAAAAAACATAAGGATATCTGTGAATCTCCCATGTTTTCCATATAACCGTTCAATTAAAGCGTGAAAATATTTGGCGAAGTTTAGTTTAGTTCAGATCGAGGTTAACGTTAGGGCGCGCTTGTTTAAGGCTTTTTAGTTGTTACCACCACTAATAGTTGAAAACTTTAAATAACATTGATGCAAATAGCATCAAAACTCATCTGTTGTTTCTATCTTAATTATACAATATTAGGGGAAATGTCCGGTACAGACCCTTTTCTCAGTGTTAACTTATGTGAATTTTGTGTGAAAAATTCTAAAATTCTCCAACAAAAAAAAGTAGATGGAGGGATGTTCTATAAATGACCCTACAAACTTTCGAAATTTAACTCAATTGAACTTGAAAGATATGGCACTTGCCAAAGAACTGGAAACATTCACTTCCCTCGAAATGAAATGTGGAAAAAGAAAAAAGAAAACAGCAGCCAAATAGCCAATCATTCAGCAAATACTAATCAAGAGAGAACAAATGGCTCTTGATTAAATCTCGAAGAGAAGATCAAGCCAAGGATAATGTAAAAGACTGTCACACTAACATGTGCGTGCTGCAAGGGAATTTTTTACAGCTGCATTCACTCACCCAAGCACCGTGCACTCTTCAGCTAGCCTTCGATCACTCAAGCATTACATACACAAACCAATCTATGTCGTAGCTAGTTAATTTGCCTTTGCAACTCGGCTGACAAAGACGGCCTCCAAATCCGCTGGCACGCGGAAGAACTCCAGCAGCTCGCCGTCGCAGTTGCACCGGCGGCTGGTGCTGATCGACACCGCCGTTCTCGGCTTCTTGGGAGCCGGCGGGCACGTCGCTGCCTCGGCCGGTATCCTGCACCCTTCCCCCCTCGGCGTCGTCACCGCCTCCTCTTCTTTCTCCTCCTCCTCCTCCTCGTCGGCTCGTCGCCGGCCGACCTTGACGGGCTTGAGCGGCAGCGGCAGGGCGATCCCGCCGGCCAGAAGCCACACTGCCTTCTTGCCGTCTTGGCCTTCGTCCAGTCGCATGCTGTCATGATGATGCGGCTTCTTCATCTCTTGGAACCCCATGTATGCAATGATTCAGCTGGTTAACCACAGTATAGCTAGGATGAACCTTGCCTTGTGTAAGAAAGCTAATTAAGCATGCAGCTGATCTGAGAAACTAAGGGAAGAGCAATATATTGTAGATGGCAACAGAAGAAAGGGTGGCTAAATAAGTGAGCCTTTAGGCTTTAATTTTTCTGTTGCCTCTCTCTTTTGTCAAAGCTAAGGGGTTACTATATATAATGGAGCTAGGGAAAGTGAGGGGTGGTTGAGAGGGAAAGTGAGGGAGTAGCAAAGTTGATGTATGTAATTAGCCTCTAAATTGCGAGTGCGTGTGATAGTGTACATATAGATGTACACTTGCAAAAGGCACCGGTTTAGTAATGGCAGACGGCCCATCTTTCATGGACTATAAGGCCCATTACATTGAGTAAATAGGCATGTTATTCTTTAGTTCCATATCACTAATGGCACAGACCCCAAATGGAAGATTGCGGACGTGAGTGTAGGTGTACCAATAATTGCTGCTACAAAAAAAAAAAGACTATTCTAGACGTTTACATCACAAATGATTCTCAGGAACCGTCTGTGCTGTAATTATTACAGACGGTTCGTACAAATAACCGTCCCTGGTATTTTCACATACAGTTATTCATACGAACCGTCTGTGCTGTAATTATCACAGACGGTTCGTACAAATAACCGTCCCTGGTATTTTCACATACAGTTATTCATACGAACCGTATGTGATAATCAAGACATCACAGACGGTTCTTACTAATACCCGTCTGTGATAATTCATAGTGGGTTATTGATAAAAACCGTTTGTGATAATGGTATACATCACAGACGATTATTTATTTAAACCATTTATGATACTTCACAGATGATTTGTATTAAAAACTGTCTGTGATATGTTTTCCGCCTCGCAATCCCTAAAAATTCATAATCTCTCGCCTGAGTCTGAGTAGGATTTTGTTCCGAGACACCTTTAGTAAAACAGGCATAACTTTTGTATACGGTGTCTGTTTTCGACGTTCTTGTACTCGTTGGAAAGGTAACAACGAGCCCGATCCAAAAATTAACCTGCTTGTGCTAGTCGTCCTTTAAGACCCCTAAAATTAGCCATCTCTGGCTTTGAATTTGCGTCGCAAGTTTTTTATTTTTGTTTTTGCCCTTTTCTTAGTCTTCCCTTTGGAATTTGGGTTTCGCCTCAATTGCAAAATTATAGATCTCATCGAAACCTTTCAAATGAACATATATAAGCCATATAAAAATTTGCTATTTTATCTTTTTGAGATTAGCTATTTACATTGCACTGATAAATTGTCTTTGTGATCTACCGTTTGGCCATTATCATCGACGGTTTTTAATAAGAATCGTCTGTGATATCTTCTGTTATCATAGACAGTTTGTAATCCAACCCATCTATGATGCCCTGCCATGTCACCGATCCGTGGCATATCTCCCAGGATCCTGATATCACCTGTCCATTCTCTCCGCATCGAACAGTAGGCACCAGTCTCCTCCCACGTCTCGCCTCTTATTAACCCCCTCTCCCTACTCGAAAAACTAACACCACCAGTGCTACTCCAACTTGTTTGTGTGCGGTAAGGGTGAGAAGGGGTTCGGCAAGGGAAGCTGGAATTTTGCTTAAAACGAGATGGAAAGGAAGAAGGCAACGGCAAATATGCACTATTCCAAGTCACCGACATAGAAGCTGAAAATGTTATTCGTTGCCTTTTTATTTCTGCTACTTGAAAATTTTTCCACACCACTTGTTTTATATTATAGTTTAATGAAGGGTGTGTAGGTCTAGCTTGTATTAGCCTAAAATTTCTTGTAGTGCAAACATCTTTCTGAATTTGTAACCGTAAAACTTATATTTGTAAAATTGTAAGTGTCCTCTTATGTGTGCAGTGCTATAGGTAACCTACTTGTTATGTTGTGATGTTGTAATGGTGGAATCTAATCTTAATAGAAATGGAATGTGTTGCTGTGTTTATTGTTGTATTTGCTTTTTTCAGATATCATAGTTAATATTTCTTGAGACTAGCCGAAAAATAGAAAAAAAATAGGTATAGAATGAATTATCACAAACAGTTTTGTGGTATAAATCGTTTCTTAAGAATTATCACAGACAGCTCGAACAAAAAACCATCTGTGATACTCGCACATCACAGACTGTTCTATTTACCAATTGTTTGTGATGGAGAACTATCACAGACGGTTCTATATACCAACCGTCTGTGATGTAGAAGTATCACAGACGGTTTTTTGTTTAAGGCGTTTGTGATAGTGTTCTTCATAGATGATTCTAGTTACAAATCGTCTGTGTTATATTTATCCCAGACGGCTCATAAACTGTCTATGATACCTCTGATTATCACCGACGCATAAATTTAGACGGTTCAAAAAACCGTCTACAGTGACAATTCCAAATCATCTATAATAACATTTTTTTTGTAGTGAATCCTTACCGTTCGTTTGGTTACCAGTGCCAAAGTCAGTGTAATTCATGATAAAATCGATTTAGGGAGCACATTCATCACAAATAATTGTCAAATCGAACAGTAGCCCTAAGTAAATTCACTCGTTAACTCTCTCTCTCTCTCCTCTTTCCTTTTGGATTAAACAATAACACTGATGATATTAGTCTTCCTTAGAATATTGTCTTATTCTTATTCTGAAGTGTCATGGTTTTTAATGAAATGACACTGTAACATCTGTTAGTTTTTTAAGGTATTTAATTAAAAAATAAAAAAATTATTATATCTTTACGGATAATACAAAGAAAAAAAAGGAAAAAGATCACGTTAAGAAGCTTACACGATTTTAACAGTTTTTGGTTTCTAAAAGGTAGAAACCATTGGTGTTTGGAGCAAAGCTGAAGCCATCTTGTCCATGAGAAGCAAGCAGGACAGAGACTGTCTTAATTCTGAACCTATGGTGTTGCCTGCCTGCCACAATTGCCTCAGTCAATTAACCAGTCTCACTCTCATCTCAGTACTAGCTAAATCTGCAGTTATTTGTTGTCCCAGTCACTGAAACCTCTACACCTGATCATGGCAGAAGGAGCAACAATCCATCATTGCAGGCAGCATCTTATTCTGTTTTGCTGCAAGAGAATATCACCTTATGAGTGCCACTTCTTTAATTCTGATTCCTTGCTGATGTTTCAAGGCAAAGCAAACCATGCATATTTGTCGGTGGACCCTGTGAGTGATGACGTGGACGCCAGCTCAGCTCGATCGATTAGCAGCATATGTACTCTGTGTCACTCACTACTACGGCACACCTAGCGTTTGGCTTTGGAGATATACTAATATAGTTAACCAAATCATAATCCATCTCTTAATCGTCGCCTCAAAAATTGAAAAAAAAATCCTAGGTAATTGTAGTGGTGGTGGGCCCACGTGACGTCCACGCCATGCGCAGGGACAGCTGAACCACCGGAGAGCCCTGACAGCCGCGAGCCGGTCGGCGATCGCTCACTCCGACCCGCACATATGGCTATCAATCTGTCGTTCCCGTTAAAAGAAACCACAATTATTTCTATGCAGTAAAGTAACTCATATCTCTAGGCACCGCTCCAAATGATTTCTGCTCGTGTCTTTTAAAATGCGTTAGCTTCTTAATTTTATCTTTTTTTTTGTTTTTTTTGCTTTTTCTTTGTTCATTTGTATTGTCTGTGATGATATAACTTTTTTCTATTTTTATTTTTAAATTTAATTCTGTAGAAAAGGTTAACAGTCGCTACAATGTATTTTCAGGCGCTACAATGTATTTTAAGCCAGAAGCCAACAGCTGAAAGCCATTTGGAGCACTACCTTAATATATCAGAACTTAGAGATATGTGCTACAAAAAATCTCAAGTGAATTATAATTAGACTAGAATTTCTATTTCTCGAAGAGTGGAACAATGAGGGACTATATAAAATCATGAGGCGTGGCCATATGAATCTAAGTCATAAACCAACTCAACTAAAGCAAACAACACACGAGAGGATTAGCTGCTATGTTATTTTTTAACACTAGATTTTTATATAGGACAAAAATCCAAGGTCTTAAAAGGTTCAGAAGGGTTGTGAGATAGTAACAAACCATTGTACTCTTTTGAAGTCTTACCTAAGAAATTTTCAGCCGGCTTTGGCAAATCTCTCGCTCGTCGTGATTGTTTTGATGTCATTATTTGGTTCTCTGTAAGATTCATCTACTTCATTCTTAATATTATGCACACTTGTACCGTATCTTGCAATTCTGATCCAATTTTGTAGGCTGCTGCGTGTATAACCAGGAGTATCATAGTATAACAGTTTCTTATTTCAACAATTTGTGTTTATTTATCTGCATATGTAGCGAGCAATCGATTGTTCCCTGCAGCTTTTAATTTGTGGATGAAATGGATAGTGAAAGAGGCATTTTCTTCGCTGGATTTGCTTTGCTTTGTGAATCCCATTTTATCCTGGTAAAAAGGTTGTTCCTTACGTGTTCACATGACCACTAGCCTGCAGTGCAGAAACTTTTTATCGAAAAAGCTTTCCTTTTTCGCTTTCTCCATCCTGGGTGCTGCTTGGGGTCCAATTCTTAGCATGTATGATGCATGTCTGATCTGGAAATGCAAGCAAGCTAATTTGACAAGTAAGTCCAGTATCTTCAAGACACTGTTCACTTCACTCAAATTAAGATAAAAGGAAATGCAATGCCTTTTTTTTTATGATGTCTACAAGTTCTAAACCATGAAATGTGCTACAAAAAGGTAGGATGCCCTCTATCTATCCCCCAATTTTTTTGAACTAGTTTTTTATAAAGGAAAAGGTAGGAGCTGCCATTCCATTAAGATGAAATCAAAGAGTACAAAACAATGCTGGGCAACGGCCCCAATCAAAAAGGGGCTGGCAGGTCCCTGGGTAAGAGGACCAACCAAGGTGGGTAACAATTACACGTCTAAGGTTTTTAGCTGAAAAGATAAT